>OX421967.1:20505300-21711967 GCA_949128115.1 Anaspis maculata
AGTTTATATTTCCCACACCTTCAACACTAATTTGACGAAGATAGGTAAATCTCGAAGTAAATGTAGAAGAGAAGCAATTATCACAACAATTGAACAATGATAAAAACTGCAAAGAATAATAACAGGTAACTGGTATTAGTCGATGAGCCAGGAGCCAAAAATCACGATTTTGGTTTTCACCCCGGGGACTTGACGTGTCAAACCTTTTTGGATTCTCCACAACACCAGCATGAAAATAAGCCATGATACGTTTTTGTATCGAGTAGCTTAAGGCCGCCATCTTGGAAAAACCGCGCTGAATATGTAGTTCTTGTGGTTTGTATTTTTTTATCAACAGTATCTCCAATTGGAAAAATGAAACTAAATAAAATTAAACAACAAAATTTACTATAAATATCGGTTAGCACCGTTTTTTGACAGGTCTCGTTACTCCAAATATGACAGTTCATAGTTAAGCTATGGCAAATTTCTTTATCTAACATTTTCGAGTACACCCGATGATATTTGTACAAACCGAACTTCACGTCATTGTTTTTCTAGCGTACTTTACTAGAAATGCTGCTCTTAGCGGCATTTTGATGTCCGTCTGTCCGTCTGTCCATCGGTCTGTCTGTCTTATCAATTAATTGCTCCTGAACGAAAAGACCTAGCGAAAATCGACTTCTTGTGTGTAACATGTAGTCACCGGAGAATGGTATTCAGAAAATAAATTCTCAAACCGTCGCGTCGACATCTTGATCCGCAATGTCAAATTTTCTCAAAAGTGATCATTAAACTTGGAATACACTCATGTTTTATATGTAAAAGTATGATTTGATTGTTTTCTTTTTGATCCGCCGCCATTTTGTCCGCCATATTAAAATTGGTTAAAGTGGTCCGATTTTGATGAAAATTTGGAACCTAGTCGTGTCTTGTGTGTGCACTGATACTGAAGGTTTTCATGTTAGTTCCACGATTTGCGCCATATTGACGTGTCACATGGAAATTAATTTGTTAAACGTTGTGCGTTAACAAAGAAAAAAATTTCACTCATCGTCCTTGAACCCTCAAAATTCGCCGAACTATAATTTCATCCAATAGGACAAAAATACAAACGAATGGAAATTAATCTCCAGCTGTCCGTGGAGGATACCATTCATCACTTCAGTACGAGATACAGCGACAGAATGGGTGCTTTCCATTTAAAACATTTGTGTCGGTTTGTGTCATCTTGTGTTACCTTGTGTCGATGAGACAAAGGAACACAGATCAAATGGAACGCAGTTGTGTCGATTTGTGTCGACACAAGTCGACTTGTGTCGGTAAATGGAAAATGCCCACTGTCATCGCATCCGAACACGCTTGCCAACCAACTTTTGACCAAAGTGACGTAGTACGGAGACTGAAACGTCTTCAGCCAATCGACCTGGTTGATGGACTCAGATAACGAAGCATTCACCCAAGTGTCAACAGTCGCAATGTACATTCTTTCATCTTAATATGATTTTAATATGTATTTTATGTCATTTAGTTATGAAATAATATTTATTATTCATTATTAAGGCTACTCACTGGAGCAGCTTCTACATGTCATGTAATTTTTAAAAAAATATGCTTATTGCCCGATGGGCAGATTGCTGTACCAAGGAGAAATTTAAAAAAGTTTCATGAAAATCGGATCATTTTTGAGAAAATTTGACATTGCGGACTAATATGGCGACGGTTTAAGAATTTTTTTCCCTAATTCCATTCTCCGGTGACCACATGTTACACACAAGAAGTCGATTTTCGCTAGGTCTTCTCGTTCAGGGGCAATTAATTGATAAGACAGACAGTTAGACCGATGGACAGACGGACAGATGGACATCAAAGTTAGGTTTGTATAAATATCATCGGGTGTACTCGAAAATGTTAAATAAAGAAATATGCCATAGCTGAACTATGAACTGTCATATTTGGAGTAACGAGACCTGTCAAAAAACGGTGCTAAACGATGTTTATAGTAAATTCTGTTGTTTCATTTTATTCAGTTGCATTCGAGGTTGCATTTTTCCAATAGGCTACTTCGTTTGAGCAGGTGCGCATACTTGAAGGCTTCAAATTTTGAAAACTTTCGTACACCTGTCAGTTGAATGGCAACGCTGCATGCTCTGTCTAGCCGCCTGACCAACTACTGGTTCCTGGCTGTCACTTTTACACATACCGTAAATGCATCTCTTCGTAGCTTCTTTGAACTTCCTTCTCGGTACAGCCATTTTCAACTAGTTATGTTTTTTCGTCAAAACATGAGCAAATGAAATTCAGGTCAGGTAGAAACGAGAAGTGTGATTATAATTGTCACAAGTGACAGTTGGCGCCGATGTCTTGTTGTCTTGAGCGCTGTTGCCATTTTCGTTGTTCCTGAACTTCCACAAATGATCATTGAACTGAATTTCAATTGAACATTTCCTTTGAATATAAAAAATGGTATCTAACATTCAATCAAATTATTTGTGGAATTTAAGGTGGACTACAATCTTTTTTAGTGTTAATTTTTAATATCGGTGTACGAAACTATGAAATTCGCGCCAGACATGCGCAATCAAAAAACCCGAAACGAAGGGACCTATTAGAGGTGCCGTTGAAGCGAAAAAAAACAAACCACAAGAACTACATATTTGGCGCGGTTTTTCGAAGATGGCGGTCTTAAGCTCCTCGATACAAAAACGTATGATATCTTATTTTCATGCTGGTGTTGTGGGGAATCCAAAAAGGTATGACACGTCAAGTCCCCAAGGTGGAAACCACTCGAGTCCCCAGGCTCAACGACCCAGAATTTTACGATATGGTGACATCCGAGCATGCGCGATGATTGTGCTCTACTGCGTATTCATTGCAAGCTTATTACACACTTATTGCATACTTATTGCATATCTATTGCATACTTATTGCACACTTATTGCATATTATTGCAACCTATTACATACTTATTGCACAGTTATTGCATACTATTGCAACCTATTGCATACTTATTGCATACAGGGTGGTCCATCCTAGCGTAATTATCCCATAGCGGTCTTACCCTTCAAGATAGAGAAAAAGATGTAAAGAAGAAGTTATATGGTTTGATGAGACCTATAACTCAAAATTATTTTCAGCTATACAGGGTGTCCCATTTTGACGGGATCAACAAAACGTCAATTTTTTTAAATGGAACAGCCTATATTTTTTTGCATTTTCGGATTCAGCTTTTTCAATTGTCTTATGCCTGTATTTTTGTTTTCCAATTGTGTGGCAGTGCTACCAACTAAAAATTGAAAACTGAAAAAAAATCGCATTTCCACAGTTATCTTGAAAAAATCGTAGCGGCCTTTCTTTTCAAAACTAAGAGATGAAACTTGACATGGTGATAGTCAAGTCACAGACCAATATACCAATGTCAAAAAATTGCGATTTCTTGACACTGGGCGTTCACAAAAAAAAATCAAATTTTATAATTTTCAAAGTCTCATAACTCATTTTTTTCAAATAGCATACCCCTAATTTTATAACGTTATCTGATAGCTTTTTTTATCCTCTTTCATTTTTATTGGGGGTACCTTACCCTTAAACTTCATTTTTTTCGAGATAATCGGAAATTTTCACAAAATTTGTGATTTTTCAATTTTTTTTCAAAAATTGAGTTGGCCGTGATGAATGACAGACAAACCAAATAGTACGCAACTCTCAATTAGTCAGTCTGAATATTGTCGAACAAAAAAAAATGGCTTCAACGCAAAAAAAACAAAGTGAGATCCTGGATATCTGGATTATTACCAGAATATCATATCAATCATTTT
The DNA here is from genome assembly GCA_949128115.1 of Anaspis maculata. Classification (NCBI taxonomy): domain Eukaryota; kingdom Metazoa; phylum Arthropoda; class Insecta; order Coleoptera; family Scraptiidae; genus Anaspis; species Anaspis maculata. Next base: position 20,509,098 of record OX421967.1, read on the forward strand.
CTCTCGCGTAAAGTCATTTTTCTTTGTTCGACAATATTCAGACTGACTAACTGAGAGCTGCGCACTATTTGGCTTGTCTGTCATTCATCACGGCCAACTCAATTTGTGAAAAAAAATAAAAAAATCACAAATTTTGTGAAAATTATCTCGAAAAAAATGGAGTTCAAGGGTAAGGTACCCCTCGTAAAAATGAAAGAGGATAAAAAAGCTATCAGATAACGTTATAAAATTAGGGGCATGCTTTTTGAAAAAAATGAGTTATGAGACTTTGAAAATTATAAAGTTTGATTTTTTTTGTGAACGCCCTGTATCGAGAAATCGCAATTTTTTGACATTGGGATATTGGTCTTTGACTTGACTATCACCATGTCAAGTTTCATTTCTTAGTTTTGAAAAGCAAGGCCGCTACGATTTTTTCAAGATAACTGTGGAAATGCGATTTTTTTCAGTTTTTAATTTTTAGTTGGTAGCACTGCCACACAATTGGAAAACAAAAATACAGGCATAAGACAATTGAAAAAGCTGAATCCGAAAATGCAAAAAAATATAGGGTGTTCCATTTAAAAAAATTGACGTTTTGTTGATCCCGTCAAAATGGGACACCCTGTATAGCTGAAAATAATTTTAGGTTATAGGTCTCATCAAACCATATAACTTCTTTCCTACATCTTTTTCTCTATCTTGAACGATAAGACCGCTATGGAATAATTACGCTAGGATGGACCACCCTGTATATTGCACACGTATTGCACACATATTGCAAACAAGTGTCCCACATATTGCATGAGTGGTTACCCCCTCGGAGAGAAATTCTGACAAATCATATTTTACAGGATGTCCCGAAAATACACCGACAACGTTCTAGGACAGCTTCCTCTCATCAAAATAAGAAGAAAAGTTCCCATGAACATGGGTCCGGAAATGCTTCATAAGGGAGCTACAGGCCCCTAAAGGTGGGACCCTGAAGATGGTTGTTTAATTATTATTTTCGAAACCGTTCAAGGAAAATCAGTCAAACTTGAGACATTTAATAACCTATTTATGCTTAACAAAATTTGAATGCCTAACAAAAATGAAATTGCTTTGAAATAGTTTTTCTTTCGCCTTGAATATCGTAATTGAGAAATCTGCATTTCTGACCACGTTTTCATACATTCAAACTCAAATATCTCGTAAACGGTGCATCTATCGAGGTTGAACAGAGGGACTTTTTTTTGGTAGAAAACTTCAATATTCCATATTTTTTGTTAAATTTGGAAACAATTCACATTCAAAAAAGTTAGGGTTATTTTTACCCCCACACCTCAGTCTGACTCATCCCTAGTAAATTATTTTGAAATTGATCTCTTCTCATTTTGTTGGGCATAAAAAGGTTAGTGGATGTGTCAAGCTTGATTGATTTCCTTTGAACGGTTTCGGAGATATTGAATGAAAACCATCGTCAGGGTCCCACCTTTAGAGGCCTGTAGCTCCTTTAGGAAGCGTTTCCGGACCCATGTTCATGTGAACTTTTTTTCTTGTTTTAATGAGAGGAAGCTGCCTTAGAACGTTGTCGGTATATTTTCGGGACACCCTGTATAGGTACCTATAGGTAAGGTTAACTTATTGCAAATTTACGGACATAGGAAAACGTTATGTCTAAAATAACAATCGGCCCTATTTTGTTCGTAAACAATTATTGTTATCTAGCAGTATTGCTGGTGAGCCAGTCATTTTTTGGTTTTACTTTTACAGTTCATACTGCGATTTTGGCAGGTTCCAATAATTGATCACCGAATTCGCGCCTCGTTTGCGGCCACAACCCTTCCATTTTGTCCAGGAAAAATGACACGACGCCAAATTTAATCAGCAACCAAACTATTCCCAAATACCATAGCAGGTTGAATACTCGGGACAAGACCCACATTCTGAAAAACCAGATTCACATAGTTGATTACCAAAAAAATCTGCTTCGACAGTAGGTACCATCGCGACCAGAAAAAATCGAACAGAACGTTGACACGAAGTATAGATTTTTTTATTTTGCCTAGTAACACAGCTCGACAATAGGTTTGTTTTGGCAGCGATACACAACCGTTTCCAACCGTTTGGATTCTGCGCGCTTCCGTTAAGCCGTTCGGGCAGTGTAAACTTCGAGTTGCCAACTGTTGGTAAGCTGTTTGGGCAGGTGCCTCCAACGGTTCGAAAACAGTTTGTGGACGGTCAGAGCAGTTTGAGAATTAAAAAGAAACTGGTGATCAGACGCATGCGTACGCCTTTCTTTGCAATCGGGGCGATCTTTGATTGATGGCGTGGCGCGTAATGTGACAGTGTGACAGTAAAGGTAAATAAAGCCGCATTTTTCGAGGTTAATTTAAAATAGTTTTACCTGCTGAAAGTTACATATTTACATTAATTCGGTAAATTTATTAAGGGGTTTCTGATGCGACTAACAAAGTTGTTGACGGGAATCGGTTTTTTTTTTTTTTCGTCAAGTAGAAACTCCTCCAAAAAGAAAATGTACGGATATTGCTATCAAATTTTGAAAATTTTTGATTTTGATTTTTGGAAATTCAAAAACTAGATAGCATCGACAATGTGTCTTTCCTCAAGAAAGTCGCATGCCAAATATGAACTTTTTATTTTCAAAAAAAGGCACCACAAATGATTTCTCGTAGACATGAAAAAGTGAATTAGTAGAAATCATTTTTGGTACCTTTTTTTTGAAAATAGAAAGTTCAAATTGCATGCGGCTTTCTTGAGGAAAGATACATTGTCGATGCTATCTAGTTCTTGAATTTTCAAAAATCAAATTCAAATATTTTCAAAATATTTTGGAAATTTTCAAAATTTGATAGCAATGTCTGTACATTTTCTTTTTGGATGAGTTTGTACTTGACGAAAAAATAAAATAAAACCGATTTCCGTCGACAACTTTTTTTATCGCATCAGAAACCCCTTAAATAAGACCTCGGCTTGGCGGGGAAAACTTAACAAGTTGTTGTGTCCCTAGTTTCAACTGGAACCGCTCGCTACGCGTTCTTGCAGCAAAAACTTTCCAACCACTTGAAAACTGGTTGGAGTCGAGTATGCGCGCTGAATCACAGTTAGCAAACCGTCCGCAACTCGCTGCCAAAACAAACCTAATAATTGTCAACCGCCAAACAATGACATACTACGGAAGCGTAGAGGGGCCAGGCTGCGAATCTTTTTACGGACACAGAGTCGAGTTTCAAAGTCGACCCGGTCGTGTTTCAGACTCGACTTTCTGCGTAAAGTCGAGTTTCAAAGGCGACCCGGTCGAGTTTCAAACTCGACTTTCTGCGTAAAGTCGAGTTTCAAAGTCGACCCGGTCGAGTTTCAAACTCGACTTTCTGCATAAAGTCGAGTTTCAAAGTCGACCCGGTCGTAAACTGCTCGTCATAAGTTCAGGATATGTCAAAATTTGCCCCAATTTCAAGTGAGGATATCTCAGGTAAAAAATATCCGATTTGGAAAAAGTTGATGACCCCTGAAAGAGCTTATTAACCTTGGCTGCAGGACGCTTATCGACTTATGTCATAACTGTCAAAATTTGCCCCAATTTCAAGTGAGGATATCTCGGGTAAAAAATATCCGATTTGGAAAAAGTTGATGACCCCTGAAAGAGCTTATTAACTTTGGCTGCAGGACGCTTATCGACTTATGTCATAACTGACTTAGTTCATTATATACAGGGTGCTGAAGAAGAGTGACGAAGAGGGTTGATTTTTCAAGCCGTGTAACTTTTCAGCGTATTTTCGCGAGGAAAAACTTATTCCAATGGATAGCTGATATCCCCAAGAGTAGCCAATATAGGCATTATTTTTTCATCCATACATGATTATTATTATTATTATCAAAAAATAAAGATTTCCTGTTCACTTCAAAGAAGTTTAACTCCTCCTAGGGGAATGAAGCTAGAGCCCTGGAAGTTTTTCCGATGGATAGTCTGAGTCGTCAAGGTTTGGTTTATACCCCATGGATGGCGTAGTCGTATTCGTGCAATATTAGACAATTCTAAAATTGTCCGGACAAATATCATCTTGACCGGGCACATAAGGACAATTGACCGGGTATATTTGGACACTTTTCAGAATGTCTTACACCACCTCCTCCCATCAATTGAAAGAGATCAATTTGAAAAAATTGCACATCATGCTTGAATGGCCAGTAATGTGTCAGATTAAAACCGAAACAAGATGGAGACGGAAGCGTGAAATCACAGAATAGCGTGAAATTCAGCTTGAAAATTAGAATGTTAGTGCAAAACAAGAGTTATTTCCAAGTTTCATGACAATAAAGCCTAGTCTACAATATGGTCTCTAGTTGCAAGTTGCAAGTCTCTAGTCGCAAGAGTTGGTCTAGAACCAACTTTCACTGCGACTAGCGACTGCAATTCCAACCTCACTTCCACCTTGCGACTTGCAACTTGCAACTAAAGACCATATTGTAGACTAGGCTTAATTCCTTTAATAAGAGATTTCGACTATTTACACAGCATAAAAGATACTAACAACCAAAATGGCGACGGAATCATGTCATTCAGCCTGAAAATATAAGAATGATCATACGAAACAAGGGTAAGTTCCAAGTTCCACGAAAATCGTTCCACAAATGAGAAATTTCAGTATAGCGGCCAAGATGGCAGCGGAATTATGAAACTCAGGTTGTGAATAAGAATGCTCATATAAGACAAATGTAAGTTCCAAGTTTCATTACAATCGTTCCACTAATAAGATATTCCGGAGGCAATTCCAATATGGCGGCCAAGATGGCCGAAATTCAGATTGAAAATAAGAATGATCATATAGGACGAATGTAGGTTCTGAGTTCCACGCAAATCGTTATACTAATAAGAAATTTCAATATGGTGAACTAGATGGCACCGCAACCCTCAGGTCCAATCTGCTCATTGGTCACCCTTAAGGACCTATGCTATCTATCGGAAAAACTTCCAGGGCTCTAGCTTCATTCCCTTAGGAAGAATTCAACTTCTTTGAAGTGCACAGTAAATCTTTGTTTTCTGATGATGATGATAATAATAATAGTGATACATAATGGATGGATAAAAAAATATTGCCTATTGGCTTCCTTTGAAGGTATAAGTTTATTCTCACAAAAATATGTTGAAAATTTACACGGCTTCAAAAATCAACCCTTTTGTCACTCCTTTCTTTGGCATCCTGTATAGAAGCTGCCTTAGTACGTTGTCGGTGTATTTTCGGGACACCCTGATAATGCATGAAGTCAGTTATGACCTAAGTCAACATGAGCGTCCTGGAGCCAAAGGTAAGCTCTTTCAGGGGTCACAACTTTTTCCAAATCGGATATTTTTTCCCAGAGATATACTCACTTGAAATTGGAGCAAATTTTGAGATATCCTCAACTTTATGACGAGCTGTTTATGACCGGGTCGACTTTGAAACTCGACTTTACGTAGCAAGTCGAGTTTGAAACTCGACCGGGTCGACTTTGAAACTCGACTTTACGCAGAAAGTCGAGTTTGAAACTCGACTGGGTCGACTTTGAAACTCGACCCGGTCGACTTTGAAACTCGACCCGGTCGACTTTGAAACTCGACTTTACGCAGAAAGTCGAGTTTCAAAGTCGACCGGGTCGAGTTTCAAAGTCGACCGGGTCGAGTTTCAAAGTCGACCCAGTCGAGTTTCAAACTCGACTTTCTGCGTAAAGTCGAGTTTCAAAGTCGACCCGGTCGAGTTTCAAACTCGACTTGCTACGTAAAGTCGAGTTTCAAAGTCGACCCGGTCATAAACAGCTCGTCATAAAGTTGAGGATATCTCAAAATTTGCTCCAATTTCAAGTGAGTATATCTCTGGGAAAAAATATCCGATTTGGAAAAAGTTGTGACCCCTGAAAGAGCTTACCTTTGGCTCCAGGACGCTCATGTTGACTTAGGTCATAACTGACTTCATGCATTATCAGGGTGTCCCGAAAATACACCGACAACGTACTAAGGCAGCTTCTATACAGGATGCCAAAGAAAGGAGTGACAAAAGGGTTGATTTTTGAAGCCGTGTAAATTTTCAACATATTTTTGTGAGAATAAACTTATACCTTCAAAGGAAGCCAATAGGCAATATTTTTTTATCCATCCATTATGTATCACTATTATTATTATCATCATCATCAGAAAACAAAGATTTACTGTGCACTTCAAAGAAGTTGAATTCTTCCTAAGGGAATGAAGCTAGAGCCCTGGAAGTTTTTCCGATAGATAGCATAGGTCCTTAAGGGTGACCAATGAGCAGATTGGACCTGAGGGTTGCGGTGCCATCTAGTTCACCATATTGAAATTTCTTATTAGTATAACGATTTGCGTGGAACTCAGAACCTACATTCGTCCTATATGATCATTCTTATTTTCAATCTGAATTTCGGCCATCTTGGCCGCCATATTGGAATTGCCTCCGGAATATCTTATTAGTGGAACGATTGTAATGAAACTTGGAACTTACATTTGTCTTATATGAGCATTCTTATTCACAACCTGAGTTTCATAATTCCGCTGCCATCTTGGCCGCTATACTGAAATTTCTCATTTGTGGAACGATTTTCGTGGAACTTGGAACTTACCCTTGTTTCGTATGATCATTCTTATATTTTCAGGCTGAATGACATGATTCCGTCGCCATTTTGGTTGTTAGTATCTTTTATGCTGTGTAAATAGTCGAAATCTCTTATTAAAGGAATTAAGCCTAGTCTACAATATGGTCTTTAGTTGCAAGTTGCAAGTCGCAAGGTGGAAGTGAGGTTGGAATTGCAGTCGCTAGTCGCAGTGAAAGTTGGTTCTAGACCAACTCTTGCGACTAGAGACTTGCAACTTGCAACTAGAGACCATATTGTAGACTAGGCTTTATTGTCATGAAACTTGGAAATAACTCTTGTTTTGCACTAACATTCTAATTTTCAAGCTGAATTTCACGCTATTCTGTGATTTCACGCTTCCGTCTCCATCTTGTTTCGGTTTTAATCTGACACATTACTGGCCATTCAAGCATGATGTGCAATTTTTTCAAATTGATCTCTTTCAATTGATGGGAGGAGGTGGTGTAAGACATTCTGAAAAGTGTCCAAATATACCCGGTCAATTGTCCTTATGTGCCCGGTCAAGATGATATTTGTCCGGACAATTTTAGAATTGTCTAATATTGCACGAATACGACTACGCCATCCATGGGGTATAAACCAAACCTTGACGACTCAGACTATCCATCGGAAAAACTTCCAGGGCTCTAGCTTCATTCCCCTAGGAGGAGTTAAACTTCTTTGAAGTGAACAGGAAATCTTTATTTTTTGATAATAATAATAATAATCATGTATGGATGAAAAAATAATGCCTATATTGGCTACTCTTGGGGATATCAGCTATCCATTGGAATAAGTTTTTCCTCGCGAAAATACGCTGAAAAGTTACACGGCTTGAAAAATCAACCCTCTTCGTCACTCTTCTTCAGCACCCTGTATATAATGAACTAAGTCAGTTATGACATAAGTCGATAAGCGTCCTGCAGCCAAAGTTAATAAGCTCTTTCAGGGGTCATCAACTTTTTCCAAATCGGATATTTTTTACCCGAGATATCCTCACTTGAAATTGGGGCAAATTTTGACAGTTATGACATAAGTCGATAAGCGTCCTGCAGCCAAGGTTAATAAGCTCTTTCAGGGGTCATCAACTTTTTCCAAATCGGATATTTTTTACCTGAGATATCCTCACTTGAAATTGGGGCAAATTTTGACATATCCTGAACTTATGACGAGCAGTTTACGACCGGGTCGACTTTGAAACTCGACTTTATGCAGAAAGTCGAGTTTGAAACTCGACCGGGTCGACTTTGAAACTCGACTTTACGCAGAAAGTCGAGTTTGAAACTCGACCGGGTCGCCTTTGAAACTCGACTTTACGCAGAAAGTCGAGTCTGAAACACGACCGGGTCGACTTTGAAACTCGACTCTGTGTCCGTAAAAAGATTCGCAGCCTGGCCCCTCTACGCTTCCGTAGTATGTCATTGTTTGGCGGTTGACAATTATTAGGTTTGTTTTGGCAGCGAGTTGCGGACGGTTTGCTAACTGTGATTCAGCGCGCATACTCGACTCCAACCAGTTTTCAAGTGGTTGGAAAGTTTTTGCTGCAAGAACGCGTAGCGAGCGGTTCCAGTTGAAACTAGGGACACAACAACTTGTTAAGTTTTCCCCGCCAAGCCGAGGTCTTATTTAAGGGGTTTCTGATGCGATAAAAAAAGTTGTCGACGGAAATCGGTTTTATTTTATTTTTTCGTCAAGTACAAACTCATCCAAAAAGAAAATGTACAGACATTGCTATCAAATTTTGAAAATTTCCAAAATATTTTGAAAATATTTGAATTTGATTTTTGAAAATTCAAGAACTAGATAGCATCGACAATGTATCTTTCCTCAAGAAAGCCGCATGCAATTTGAACTTTCTATTTTCAAAAAAAAGGTACCAAAAATGATTTCTACTAATTCACTTTTTCATGTCTACGAGAAATCATTTGTGGTGCCTTTTTTTGAAAATAAAAAGTTCATATTTGGCATGCGACTTTCTTGAGGAAAGACACATTGTCGATGCTATCTAGTTTTTGAATTTCCAAAAATCAAAATCAAAAATTTTCAAAATTTGATAGCAATATCCGTACATTTTCTTTTTGGAGGAGTTTCTACTTGACGAAAAAAAAAAAAAACCGATTCCCGTCAACAACTTTGTTAGTCGCATCAGAAACCCCTTAATAAATTTACCGAATTAATGTAAATATGTAACTTTCAGCAGGTAAAACTATTTTAAATTAACCTCGAAAAATGCGGCTTTATTTACCTTTACTGTCACACTGTCACATTACGCGCCACGCCATCAATCAAAGATCGCCCCGATTGCAAAGAAAGGCGTACGCATGCGTCTGATCACCAGTTTCTTTTTAATTCTCAAACTGCTCTGACCGTCCACAAACTGTTTTCGAACCGTTGGAGGCACCTGCCCAAACAGCTTACCAACAGTTGGCAACTCGAAGTTTACACTGCCCGAACGGCTTAACGGAAGCGCGCAGAATCCAAACGGTTGGAAACGGTTGTGTATCGCTGCCAAAACAAACCTATTGTCGAGCTGTGTTACTAGGCAAATCGTTATACTAATAAGAAATTTCAATATGGTGAACTAGATGGCACCGCAACCCTCAGGTCCAATCTGCTCATTGGTCACCCTTAAGGACCTATGCTATCTATCGGAAAAACTTCCAGGGCTCTAGCTTCATTCCCTTAGGAAGAATTCAACTTCTTTGAAGTGCACAGTAAATCTTTGTTTTCTGATGATGATGATAATAATAATAGTGATACATAATGGATGGATAAAAAAATATTGCCTATTGGCTTCCTTTGAAGGTATAAGTTTATTCTCACAAAAATATGTTGAAAATTTACACGGCTTCAAAAATCAACCCTTTTGTCACTCCTTTCTTTGGCATCCTGTATAGAAGCTGCCTTAGTACGTTGTCGGTGTATTTTCGGGACACCCTGATAATGCATGAAGTCAGTTATGACCTAAGTCAACATGAGCGTCCTGGAGCCAAAGGTAAGCTCTTTCAGGGGTCACAACTTTTTCCAAATCGGATATTTTTTCCCAGAGATATACTCACTTGAAATTGGAGCAAATTTTGAGATATCCTCAACTTTATGACGAGCTGTTTATGACCGGGTCGACTTTGAAACTCGACTTTACGTAGCAAGTCGAGTTTGAAACTCGACCGGGTCGACTTTGAAACTCGACTTTACGCAGAAAGTCGAGTTTGAAACTCGACTGGGTCGACTTTGAAACTCGACCCGGTCGACTTTGAAACTCGACCCGGTCGACTTTGAAACTCGACTTTACGCAGAAAGTCGAGTTTGAAACTCGACCGGGTCGACTTTGAAACTCGACTCGATCGACTTTGAAACTCGACTTTACGCAGAAAGTCGAGTTTGAAACTCGACCGGGTCGACTTTGAAACTCGACTCGATCGACTTTGAAACTCGACCCGGTCCACTTTGAAACTCGACTTTACGCAGAAAGTCGAGTTTGAAACTCGACCCGGTCGAGTTTTAAACTCGATTTTCTGCGTAAAGTCGAGTTTGAAACTCGACCGGGTCGACTTTGGAACTCGATCCGGTCGACTTTGAAACTCGACTTTACGCAGAAAATCGAGTTTAAAACTCGACCGGGTCGACTTTGAAACTCGACTTTACGCAGAAAGTCGAGTTTGAAACTCGACCGGGTCGAGTTTAGAACTCGACCGGGTCGACTTTGAAACTCGACTTTACGCAGAAAGTCGAGTTTGAAACTCGACCGGGTCGACTTTGAAACTCGACTTTACGCAGAAAGTCGAGTTTGAAACTCGACCGGGTCGACTTTGAAACTCGACTTTGTCCGTAAAAAGTTTCGCAGCCTGGCCCTTCTACGCTTCCGTAAACATACAATCTCCATGCTTTGTGCCAACTTTGCCGTTTTTTATTGGCCGCAATTTGATAGAAAAGTATAATACTCACAATTTGAAATTTCTTTTGGCTCTGGGAATGCTGGAATCGTCTTCTTTAAAAAGGTATTTTCGTCCACCCTTGTTGGAATTTCGGAAGTACACGACGTGATCGAAGAGTTCTTTGTTGAAGGCGAAAGCTGCAACGTCTTGCGGCTTGAGCGCGTCTTCCAGAGCGTACGTTTTGTCGTTGACAAAGTACCATTCGTTGGTCAAAAAATACTCCAGGGCATACGTCGACGTGAAAATTCGCCTCTGAACTCTGACCAAACTGAAAATTTATTTTATTCAAGCTTCACTGTGTAATCTTTATAACCCGATGAAGCGTGTGTTTACGCAAGAAAACCGATTTGGCTTTGGACAGAAAATGAGTAGTAATTAGTACGTTGCAGGAGCCCATTTGAGAGTACGCTACGTGCAACGGCATCTCGCCATGTCGAGGCGTCTCTGTAAGTGCTTACCCTCTGTTTATGAATAACTCAACAGGTAAATGATGGCTTGATACCAAATTTGAGCTCATACCGGGGTAAATGGGGTTATCACAGCAACGACGGATAACAACCAATCAAATCGCTGGTATCTAGGAATAAGTTTGCCTCACAGTTTTGCGCCTGTGACTTGGTATCGAGCCATCATCAGTATACTTACAAGGGTTTATATCCGAAAAGCTTGATCAAACCGTCAAGGAACATTGCCGGTAGGATTTGATAAAACAACATTTTGAGGTAATGATTGTAGTGACAGGTTGTCGGCTTGCAGTCTGGAAACCACAGGATGGTATTCAGCGGTGTTTCCCAGGACAACTCATGTCCCAGTTTGACAACCTCTCCTATCGTAACACGGTTTACTTTGTAGTTGCTGCCGTTGTACACAGAAGTTTCCTGTGTTCTCTTCGGATCCCTGATAAGAAACAGATTAGTTCTAAGATTAAAAGTTTGCGCGACGTACAGCTACTGTCGCCAATTTTACACGTCAATGGGCTATTTCGTTTGGACAGGTGCGCATGCGTGAAGGCGCCAAATTTTGAAAACTTTCGTACACCTATCACCTGTGAGTTGAATGGCAACGCTTGATGCCCTGTCTAGCCCTCTGACCAGCTACTGGTTCCTGGCTGTCGCTTTTACACACACCGCAAACGCATCTCTTCATAGCTTCTTTGAACTTCCAGCAAATGAAATGGAGGTTAGGTAGAAACGACAAGTGTCATCATAATTGTCACAAGTGACAGTTGTCGCCGATCTCTTGTTTCGAGCGCTGTTGCCATTTTCGTTGTTCCTGTACTTCCACAAATGATCATTGAACTCAATTCCAATAAAACATTTCCTTTGAATACCAAAATGGTATCTAACATTCAACCAAATCAATTGTAGAATTTTAGGTGCACTACAATATTTTCGAGTGTTAATTTTCAAAATCGGTGTACGAAACTATGAAATTCGCGCCACACATGCGCACTCAAAAAAAAAACGAAAATAAATGTAGGCAGAGAATCAGAATGACAAATTGACGTGTGAAGTTGACAACGATGCTTACAGCGCCTTTTTCCATGCAACTATTATCAAGGCCTTGACGACCAAATCGACTGGGACGATATCTGACACCATGTTTCGGTCCGACAGTACCGTCCTCATGACACCTTTCGCAGTGGCAGCCAAGAGTCCAACGGGTCCATTAAAGTTCTCTATCCATCCGGGAAACGGTTCCTTAAGGGTTGAAACCACTACATATACAAAAATTATGAAAACATGCATGCTTTTCGCAAACGTAATAAAACAGAAGAATAAAACTAGTAGTTAGGTACGATCGCACGCAAAATAAACGGAGACAGTGTTTCGCGCGGAGTGTACTGATTTAATGAGTTTTGGCCTTCTTGTCACTGTGACACCAAGCCAAAATTCAATAAATCGGTACACTCCGCGCGAAACACTGTCTCCGTTTATTTTGCGCGCGATCGTACTTATGTCGTAAAACTACGTAATATGTGATGAAAAAAGGAGTTGGCTTTGCTGTCAAAAAAATCCAAATCCAATCTTGGTAGAATGGACTTGTGGCTTTTATTTCCTACAGGTTAATTATGACTGAATAATTTCTTCTAGCTCATGCTAACTGCCAGAATTGACAAATATATTTGAAAAACTGTAACCTTTGCAACGAGAAAAGGTCTGTTCGGTAGGGAATAAAATCGGGGACGATCCGTTGCTTAGAAAGTCCATAGCTTAGAATGTTCGTAGCTTAGAAAGTTCTTAGCTTAGAGTGGTCCATAGTTTAGAAAGCTCACAGCTTAGAATGGTTCGTAGCTTAGAATGTTCACTGCTTAGAAAGTTCATAGCTTAGAAAATGCATAGGTTAGAATGTTCTTAGCTTAGAAGGTTCTTAGCTTAGAATGGTCCATAGCTTAGAATGGGTCGCAGCTTGGGAAATTCGCACCTCAGATTAGTTCGTAGCTTAAAATGTTGACTGCGTGGATATGTCTGTTTAGAAAGATCATATCTTCGAATGATCCGTAGCTAAATAGTTCATAGCTTAGAATCCGATGGAAACTTGCGCGCACAGAGTGGGTATACTAGAAATTGAAATTCTCAAAAGTTCTCAGCAATTTGGCACACCGAGCTGTGTACATGGATGTCGTCAGGTTCAGTAGTTTTTTTTTTGTAGACCCGCAATCGGAATACCTAGCAATGAGATTGTTTACTTTCTCAACAATTTTGCACAGCAATCTGTCTAGATGAAACGTCATCTTCAGTAGTCTGGACGCTATGGACATTCTAAGCTACGAATCATTCCAAGCTAAGAACCTTCTAAGCTAAGAACATTCTTACCTATGAATTTTCTAAACTATGAACTTTCTAAGCTATGGACATTCTAAGCTACGAGCCATTCTAAGCTGTGAGCTTTCTAAGCTACGGACCATTCTAAGCTAAGAACTTTCTAAGCTACGAGCATTCTAAGCTATAGACTTTCTAAGCTACGGACCATTCTAAGCTAAGGATTTTCTAAGCTATGGACATTCTAAGCTATGGACTTTGTAAGCTACGTACTAGGCCCATAAAATCATCTATGTGGACTGGTTACTAAAATTATCAGATGGCTCGTCAGATGGCAATCACATCAGGCAACCTAGCCCATTGGGCACTGAAGGTCCCTTGGGATAGTCTGTTGCCCTCAGTTTTGACCTGTGGGCGGGGCTGAACAGAAAAACAAAAATCGTTTTGGACGAGTCCGTGTGTTAAAATAGAGGAAGCAACACCGTCAGCTGAAGTGATGAACTATTACAAGGTCATAGGCGAACCTAAAATTTCACTGCAAATCTAGGTGCACCACTAGATAAACTCAATTCGCGCAGTTAGGCTCCGCCCACAGGTCCCTCTGGTATTCCGAGAACTCTAATACATAAATAGCTATTATGAAACTCTCTAGGCTTTTCTTGCTTCAACCTTGACTTCGAACAGGTAATATCCTAGGGCTTGTTCTTACCGATTGATGGTCTGAAAATGACGACGGGGATCCGCCCCGAGCACAAGTCGTTGACGACATGCTCTCCCAGTGACTTCGCAAAAGTGTACGTGTTTGGAAATCCGTTCATGTACTTTCTGCACAGAACGTTCAACGTCTGCTTGTCGGCTTTCTCGCAAATCTCGATGGTCTTCCTCCAGTCGGCAACCGGAGGATAGAGCTGTTCGCCGATCGTTTTCTCATGCGTGTTGCTGTAGGTCGTGGAGATGTGAACGAAAATTTCCAGATTTTCCATCGCCAGGGCCAGATTCACCAATTCCCTTGTGCCGCGCGTGTTCATGATCACGGCTTCGTTCAGCGGATCGTCGAAGCGCACCGAAGCCGCCCCATGGAAGATGATGTTGGTTTCTCGTATCAATTTCTGACGGTCCGTCTCACTCAAAGCCAGCCCCAGCTCGGAAACATCTCCGCTTATTATTTTGATCTTGCTCAAAGCCTCTGGTCGCTCTTGCTTCAACTTGTCGAACAACTGTCAATTACATTAGTCAATAGTCAGGCCTTTTTCATTGTAGTAAGCTATGAAAAAAAGAGGTACGCGTAAGTGAAAATTTTCGAGAGTAAAAATTGTTTGCTGCGGTCAAAAAGGGTCATCGACTCTACTGGTTGGTGGCTAGATCCCTCCCAGAAACAGTTTCTCTCCTACATAGTCAGGTACCATAGGTTCAAAAAACTGATCCCGTGGGCTCCTTCGTGAAGGGGGCAAGAAACCTTTTATTTCTTATGGTCCTATATGTGGAGATACCAAAATGTTTTGGTGCCACTTTCAAAATGGCGTCATTTCAAAATGGCGGCCATTTGTTTTTGGTGACATTTACCCGGACCTAACTTGCTTCATTCTCACCCGATTTGAATTTTTTTTTTAGAAATACGTGAATTCATATTCTCTATCCGCTGCTGTCATTGGATGTCATTTATAGTCCGGCTGTTAAGAGGAACCACCTTGCATTTTAGAGACAAGCGACGAAATTTGGCACACTTGTTCACTAGACCCTACTTTTCAATTTAAGAAATGTTGTCACCATCTGCGGTCGTGTAGACACTTTATACAGGGTTCAGTAGAAAAAACTTGTTGAAAAATCGTAAATCGTGAACCATAACCGGTGGACGTTTGTAAATCAGGATATTGATGACTGATTCCATGCCCATGGAGATGCTGCAAACAGTTTTGAAATATCTTGAGGCGTTTTCGAAATACTTTGGAAGAAGTGAAATTTATTCAACTTTTTCTTTTTTCAATAAATCAGTTGTTTTTGGAGATATTGAGCAGCAACTTGATATTCCGGCAAACAAATATGTTTTCAATGAAACGCGATGTGGAGCTATCGACAAAGCCTGCTAGATTCGAAACTAAGATCTTCAACTTTTTTTCCATCATGAGCGCCATCTTCAAATTGCCCTTCGTGAAATTGTTGAAAAACCAACAGGTAACGACTTTATTGGACACACACGATGTTTCATCATGAAAAACCAGGTACTCAATTGTGGCAATGACCTCTTCGCCCAAGAAACGTTATCAAGTTCGTTTCTCCTGTTTTTCCTCAACTTACGTGGCAGTCATGACCAAATCAAACTTTGGATCAAATGGATGTTTGCGATATTTCAATCAACATTGTTTTTCAACGTCAGTCACCAAATTTCATCATCATCAGTTAAGTGGTGTTCTTTTGGCAAACAGTTGAACAAAAAGTTTGCTTGAATATTTGTGAAAAGGGCAAAAATGCAGGGTCACCTTCTGCCCTCAAACCCGATTAAAGAAAATATGTACCCAAAAGTGCTACCAACTGATACTGAAATGATTCGGAGGAATGTGCTCCGTAGTTTAAAGCCAAGCTCGAACTGATTGTTACATTTTAGTTCGCAGGAGGGACGTGAAAAGTGTTGCTGCAACTTATAATTGAAGCATTTCTGGCAATATTCAACAAAAAACGTTTCAAATATTAAGCTATGGCAACACTTTCGACGTCCCTCCTGCCGAATAGCATGGGAAAATCCATTTCGGTTCAACTTGAAACTACAGCAGACATTCCTCCGAACTCTTCCAGTATCAATTGGTAGCATTTTTGGTAACAGATTTTCTTTAATCTGGTTTGAAGGGACGACGTGGACCTGCCGTTTTTGTTTTTTTCACAAAAATCGAAGCAAACTTTTTGTTCAACTGTTTGCCAAAAGAACACCACTTAGCTGATGAGGATGAAATTCAGTGACTGGCTGCACAAGATAATGTGGATTATAATGTCGTCAACATCTAATCGATCCAAAGTTCCATTTGGTGATGGTTATCACCTAAGTTGAGGGAAATCAAAAAAAACTAACTTAATAACGTTTCTTGACCGAAGAGGTCATTGCTGCAATGCAGGAACTGGTTATTCGTAATAAAATGAACGCGTGTGTCCAATTAAGTCGCTACCTGTTGTTTTTTCAACAATTTCAGAAAGATAAATTTGAGGATGGCGCTCACGATGGAAAAAAAGTTGAAGATCTTAGTTTCGAATCTAACAGGCTTTGTCGATGGTTTTACATCGCGTTCCATGAAAAACATATTTGTTTGCCGGAATATCAAGTTGCAGCTCAATATCTCCAGAAACAACTGATTTATTGAAAAAAGAAAAAAGGTGAAGAAATTTCACCTCTTCCAGCGTATTTCGGAAACGCCTCAAGATATTTCAAAACTGTTTGCAGCATCTTCATGGGCATGGAATCAGTCATTGATATCCTGATTTACATACGTCCACCGGTTATGGTTCACGATTTACGATTTTTCAACAATTTTTTTTTTACTGAACCCTGTATAAAAAGTCTGCACGATTTCCGCAGATGGTGGCAACATTTCTTAAATCGAAGAGTAGGGTCTAGTGAACAAGTGTACCAAATTTCGTCGCTTGTCTCTAAAATGCAAGGTGGGTCCCATATTATTAACGTCCGGACTATTATATCAATCTGTTCGACCGAAATTAGAAAAAAACTGAAAATTATGATGACATTTAGTCCTATAGGTTTCTCGACTGTTTCTCAACCTAATTCAAGTTGTATTGATCCTAACAGAATCTACAATAAATGAAGTTCACTAAAAACTCAGCTTGCTGGAAAAATAATGGCCACAAATGATACAGTAGGAAAAAAAGAGCGATTTCACGAAAAATGGTAAAATTAAGAAGGAAAGTGCCGTGTGTATTTTTAGGGAGTAGGTATACATGTGATTCTTTAGCTACTACTTGTATGGTCTCTGTAAACACCGAAATGCTCTGGTACCAATTCCAAAATGGCGACCATTTGATTTTGGCAACATGGATTCACACTCAACTTACGCCTATTTTCGCTCGACTCTAACCGATTTTCATGATTTTCTTTTGATCAGGTATAGATTGATGTTCTCTATTTGCTATTGTCCGAAATTTGCATGTGTGCCAAGTAGTTTTTCCAAAAAGTGAAAAAAAAACTAGAAAATCAGTTATTTTTACGATTCCTAAATTGCCTCAGGTGCTGTGTCCTTCCCCGTGAGAGGCATGCCTGGCAAATATTTTTTCATTATTCTCATAATGTATGAAATTACCGAAATACTTTGGTGCCACCTTCAAAATGGCAGCGTTCCGATTTGGCGGCCACCTGGATTTTAATAATGCAAAAATTCCAACTCGGTAATCAAAAGAGTTATAGTGTTAAAAGTCACAAGGTAGGTTAACAGTTCAATGCTTGTTAAGATAAAACAAACCGCATCTCCATTTCTTGAGTCGTTCCTGAAAAACCCACTGATTTATTAAAAAATGTCAATTTTTATGCAACTGACCACTAATATCAAAATTTTTCAGGAACGGCTCAAGATATAAAGATGCGATTTGTTTAATCTTAACAAGCATTGAATTGTAAATCTACCTTGTGACTTTCATCACTATAACTCTTTTGGTTACCGAGTTGGAATTTTTGCATTATTGAACACCTTACCAAAATCCAGGTTGCCGCCAAATCGGTACGCTGCCATTTTGAAAGTGGCACCAAAGGATTTCGGTAACTTCATACATATGAGAATAATACAAAAATATTTGCCAGGCATGCCCCTCACGGGGAAGCACACAGCACTTGAGGCAATTTGAGGAATCGTAAAAATCACTGATTTTCTAGTTTTTTTTTCTTTTTTTGGAAAAACTTTTTGGCACAAATGCAAATTTCGGACGATAGCATATAGAGAACATCAATCTATACCTGATCAAAAGAAAAATCATTAAAATGGGTTTGAGTCAAGCGAAAATAGGCGTAAGTTGAGTGTGAATCCATGTTACCAAAATCAAATGGTCGCCATTTTGGAACGACGCCATTTTGAAATTCGTACCAGAGCATTTCGGTGTCTTCAGAGGCCAGAGAAGTAGTAACTAAAAAATAACACGTATACTTACTTCCTGAAAAAACACACGGCACTTTCCTTCCTAATTTCACCATTTTTCGTGAATATCGCTCTTTTTTTACCTACTGTATCACTTGTGGCGAATATTGTTCCAGCAAGCTGAGTTTTTAGTTAACTTCATTCATTGTAGATGCTGTTAGGATCAATACAACTTGAATTAGGTTGAGAAACAGTCGAGAAACCTATAGGATTAAAAGTCATTATAATTTTCAGTTTTTTCCTAATTGCGGTCAAACATATTGATATAAATGATAACCGATGATAGCAGCGGACAGAGAAGCAAGTTAGGTCCGAATGAATGTCACCGGGAACAAACGGCCGCCATTTTGAAAGTGGCACCAAAACATTTCGGTATCTCCACATATAGGACTATAAGAAATTAAAGGTCTCTTGCCCCCTTCACGAAGGAGCCCACGGAATACCGGATGACCTCTGACTAACTCCCCAAATAAGGCCAAAATTATAAATATGTAGTATCAAAATTTTTGAAATTCATGGATAATAGTAATAATACTATGAATGAATAAATGATCGCAGCCCCAATAGTGGCCATATTTAAAACCAATGGAGTTAAGGAGATATGACACTTAATTTGCCCATTTATTAATAGAAACCACCAAAGAGACCCAAAAAGGCACCTTGTGTATAGCTTATTTATTCTTTGCTCGATTTCTTGCACATAAACCTCTGAACTTTGTTTTGTTTTGGAACAAACTACCTGTCTATCAAACTATCCCAACTCTTCCTGTTGGTAGAAGTGCCCGCTGGGTGGCGCGGCTTACCGCTTAGCTTGAACTTGAAACGCTTATGGTGAAAAGAACGGCTCCAAGTTTTAACATAGATAACACATTGAGAACACATCATGTTTTAAACATAGAAAGGTAAATAGTACATTGTAAAACTCGAGGTAAAACTAGTGTTCAATGACGATTTTTGTAATACGACAAAGTCTGCTTAGCGAGCCGCGAGGCGGCGAGTTGAGCAATGCGGGAGTATTACAAAAATGAGTTGTAACACATGTTTTTTATCCTACTTTTTCTATTTCGCCTTAATTACCTAATAAAAATAAGGAAATGTACAAACTGACATTTGAATTGTGCTTATGTCATTAATGACAGCCAAAACAGTGGCACAAAGTCCTCTATTTCCAATTGCACAAAGTAGAATTTTGTGACACTGTTTTTCGCCAAAAAACAGTGCTACTAACTAGTAATAAGATCTGTTTCTTTATCCTGCTCTAACTTACTTCGGAGCACTCGTTGTCTAGCAATGCCCAATCAGACAGCTGACAGCTCTATTTTCTGCTCTAAGCGCTCCAGAGTAAGTTAGAGAGCAAGACAAAGAAACAGACCTACAGTATAACCGAAATAGCCAAAGTACTAAAAGTTACACAAACCGGCAGGTCCGTAATGGCCCGGTTCCTCTCCTGGAGCGTTTTTCCCTTTTTGGTGCGCAACAACAGGTACAGAGTTTCGACGCCCGGACACGACCTTAGCAGTTTTTCAACGAGAACTTTGCCGATGAATCCGCTGCCGCCCGTGATGAACACGGTTTTGCGATCGAAAAATTCGGGTATAGAAGCGATTTCGTCCATCGCGTTTCGGTGCACTGGTCATACTATGGTTTTTCGCAAATTTCGCCCTGGAATATATCTAGATTTTATTGTACGTCTGCATGGCAAAGTGGGCTACGAGTATTGTGTGCATTAGACATCGTTGCGTCATTTATATGTATTTGGGGCGACATTTTGCAAGGTTGGCATTGATTGTTTGCATTAGTCTGCATTAGTCTGGTCGGGAGCAATGAGCATAGCCTACTTACAGGCAATATCTTCGGGATTCTCTATAGCACATTTTTCTGAGAGATGGGCGAAACAATCACACCATTATTTATACGCGTAAATAATAATTCGACTTATTCACATGCCTTGATGAGTCGTACATGAATATTGTAAGTAAATAAAAGATACAGGGTGTTTCAGGGATGATAGCAAAAAATTCAACTGTGGGGAGATCTCGTCAAAATATGACGGAAACCCTGTTGAATTGAAGGGGGCTGACGACAAGAACAACACGCTGGTGTGTGGTTAAGTGTGTACTACTTTTCGGTATACAGAGTTGCCAACATACACTAGTGATGAATGATATGGCGCGTAATATGACAGATACAATATTTCCAACACCCTCACTCATTGAACATTAAAACAAACAGATAATTCTGAACAATATAAGACAAACAAAAAAAAAACTTGTTTTAATTTTGAATGCTCACAAGACCCATCCTTTCAGCGCAAAAATTGTTCTTAGGTCCTGCGACAGCTTTCGTCAAGCTATCTGCAACCATTTCTTCAGTAGGGACATACTGGAGTTTCACAATGTTGTCTTCGATCTTCTCACGGATGAAATGATGTCGAACATCAATGTGTTTCGACCTAGCTCGAAAACCGTCGGTTGTAGCCAGGCTTATAGCACTCTGGTTATCGCATCGAATTTCCACAGCTTCGTGAAGTCCCTGGTTCAGCTCTCGTCCAAAGTTTCTCAACCATAGAGCTTCCTGCACCGCAGCCGACAAAGCCATATACTCCGCCTCGGTACTGGATAACGCCACCGTTGCTTGGCGTTTGCTGGCCCATGAAACTGCTCCATCACACAAATTATAGATGTAACCGGTGCACGATCTGCGTTAGTCAACGTCCGAGGCCCAATCAGCATCGCAGTAACCGACAAGTTCTTTTTCACTCGACTTCACGTACCGCAGCTTTCGATCAGCTGTGCCTCTCAAGTATCGAAAAATACGTTTCACAGCAGTCCAGTGGGCTTTACCGTAATTCGAGTTAAACCGACTCACGTCACTCACGGCGAATGCTAAGTCCGGTCTAGATCCTTGCACGAGGTACAACAGGCTTCCAACTGCTTCTTGATATGGCACTTTCGACATTTCTTGTGCTTCCTCTTCGCTTTTAGGACACATGCTTATTGAAAGTTTTTGATTAGTATCACTTGGAGTCTTCGTTGGTTTGGATTTTTCCATGTTGAACCGTTCCAAAATTTCTTCAATGTATCGGGACTGATCCAGACAAATTGCATCCTCTTCGTAGGTGATGTTTAATCCAACACAGTTTGTTGCTTTTCCCAAATCCTTCATCTTGAACGCCGAGTTCAGAGATTCTTTCAATTTGTTCTTTACATCTTCATCTTTCCAAAAAATTAGCAAGTCATCAACATAGACTGCTACTATCAATGATGCGTCTTTTGCAAAATAAACACAAGGATCGGCACGAGACTTCGTTAACCCAAAAAATTTCAGCCTTTTGGTCAACTTTTTATTCCATTCTCGCCCGCTTTGCTTCAATCCATAAATTGGTCGTTTCAGTTTGCAAACTTGACCATTTTTCTTGTCATAACCATCGGGTTGCTCCATGTATATTTCTTCCAACAAATCTCCTTGTAGAAAGGCAGTTACTGCATCCATTTGATCGATTTTCAAATTTAGTTTTGCTGCCAATCCCACCAAATAACGAATCGAAGAATATCTAACAACCGGTGAATACGTCTCGTTATAGTCAACTCCATATTTTTGGGAGCAGCCTTTTGCGACTAATCGGGCTTTGTGGCGCACAATTTTGCCCTCCTCGTCACGTTTCGTTTTGAACACCCATTTTGATTTTATAGCCTTTTTCGAAGGGGGTAGGCTTACCAGCTCCCATGTATCATTTTCGGCCAAGGACTTCATTTCCTCGTTCATCGCAGCTCTCCAGTCGTCACAATCTTCACGATTCATTGCTTCCTCGTAATTGACAGGGTCGCCTTCTGACTTACAAAATGTTGCCGAGTAATTCACATAATCGTTTCTTCGTACAGGTTTCGGAATCCTTGACGATCGACGTAGCGTCTCAACAGGTGGCAGTCTAACATCAGGTACGAAAGTAGAATCCGGATCAGTATCTTCAGAATTTTCTTCTTCGTCAATCACCGATTCGAACTCTTCACTCTCCACGCCATCCTCTTCTGGAACGTCTTCATTTCTTTCTTTTGGAACATTTTCCAAATTTCTTTCTTCTGGAACATCCCTCACTGAATCTGTATTTTCTTCAACGATGTTGCTAATTGCTGATTCATTACTTGTCTCCATGATAACCACGTCTCGACTAAGTATGAATTTCTTGGTTTTTGGGTCAATGCATCGGTAACCTTTCGTGTCATCACTGTAGCCGACAAACAGCATCTTTCGTGATTTTGGATCCCATTTCGAACGATTTTCTTTTGGGATGTGCACCATTACCGGTGAACCAAAAATTCTCAAATTGTTCAAATTCACCTTTTTCTTTGTCCACACCTCCTCTGGCGTTTGACTTTTCAAGACTGAGTTAACTGTTCGATTTGCAACATATGCCGCCATATTTATTGCTTCGGCCCAATATGGCTTATCAAGTTTTGCATCAAAGAGCATGCATTTGGCCTTTTCCACAAGAGTTCTATTAGCTCTCTCGGCCACACCGTTTTGCTGAGGGGTATATGTGTTAGATGTTTGATGCTGAATACCCCATGTTTTCAAAAATGTGTCGAATTCCTTGTTACAGTATTCGGTACCATTGTCCGTTCTAATGGCTTTGATTTTTCTCTCAGTTTGGGTTTCGACATACTGTTTGAATTCTTTGAATCGCGTCAAACTTCCGACTTTGACTTTAGGAAGTAAACAAACATCTTTCTCGAATGATCATCTATGAAGGTTAGAAAATACTTGGCTCCTCCAATTGATGCCGTTTCCATCGGTCCGCATAAGTCTGAATGTATCAAATTAATTACCTTGTCAGCACGATTTTCGCTGTGTCCAAATGGTATTCTGGCCTGCTTGCCTTCCATACATGCCACACAGTTCTTCAAATCTTCAGCACGTCCCGTTAACTTGATGTCATCGACGATCTTCTCCATCTTGCGTAAATCACTATAGTTCAAATGGCCTAGTCTTCGATGCCAGGTCACAACGGTGCTAGATTCTGATGCTGACAGCAAACATTCAGGGCCGTATTCATACCTCGCTTTTAAGCTAAAAGCGCTATTAGAGCGATGCGCATTTAGGGGCATTTTTCATATTTCAGTGTTCAAAAATACATTATTGCGATTGGGAGCGATTGTATGTACTTAATTGCAATTAATTTGCGAGTTAATTTGTATTTTTGAACACTGAAATATGAGAAATGCCCTTAAATGCGCATCGCTCTAATAGCGCTTTTAGCTTAAAAGCGAGGTATGAATACGGCCCTCAGTCTTTTTCGCGGCAAGTTTATAAACTCCATCAACCGGCTTCACGTATACGACGCACTTTATGTCCTTGTCAAAAACCGAACAACCGTCCGCGTCAAATTTAACCGTGTTTCCGTTTTTCACCATCTGCGAGACCGACAATAGGTTTGTGGAAAGTTCCGGCACACATAAAACGTTTTTAACGTCAATTTCGCGATTGTTCAGATCGATTGTTACTGTACCGGCACTTTTAACATCCATCTTCTGACCATTTGCCGTCACGATATGATTTACAGTGGCCCTCTTCGGTTCATCCAGCCACTCTTTAGCATTCGTCATGTGCTGCGAAGCACCGCTGTCGATATACCAGTCGCTATTTTCAATTTTCTCCTTGGACAGAAAAACCTGGGGATACATCGCAGTAAAGGCCCCCTTTTTCTCTCTTGTTTTTCCTTTTGACTCATCTGGCTTGGATTTATATCGACAATCAGCAGCCTTGTGTCCTTGCTTGCCACAAGTATAGCATTTGAATTTTCGTGAATTCTTTACCTTGTCACTGGATTTCCCACTGTTTTTTCCAAGAAAAACTTTTTCTGAACTTGCTTCGTAGGCAGCATCCATCAATTTTGTTTTTACCAAGTCCGAAGTGATGCCAGCGCCACTACTTTCTAGCCCCATGATCATTGGACCGAACTTTTCAGGTAAACCAGCCAACAAAATCGAGCCGAGCCATTCATCGGTGACAGGAAAACCAATACCACCTAGCTTGTTGGCCGTCCCAATCACTTGATTCACATAGTCAGTCATAGATTCACAATTTTCCAGCTGTGTGGTGATCAACTTTCGCAAAAGTCCTATTTTTCTTGTGAGATCTTTATCTTCAAACGTTTTTTTCAATATTTCCCACATTTCTGCTGCAGTTTTAGTATTTTGTACATGCACGAAAATTGATGTATCAATACTCAACGCAATCCTGGCTTTGGCTTTTCGGATTTTCTCGTCGTCTTTTTCTGCATCTGCTCCACTGACAATGCACTTCTGCAGCCCGTTCAACTCCAGCAGACTCGTCATTGCAAATGCCCATGTGTGGTAATTTTCACTTCCACGGAGCTTTTCGATCGACGACCACGAATCACCGCCTGAAGCCATCCCTGTAGGTTTTCAGTTTCGTCTCAACGTTACAGCATATCCTCCTAGGTTACAGCTGATCGATCACAACACAACAAAACGTCATAAAATGACAAATGTCAGTCTTTACGCGCGACCGAACGCTACCACTACCGCCATCTGTGTCACGTCGTTCGAAACTTCGATGACAACACTCGTAATGGCCAACATGGCGGACCGACACCGGATAACCTCAAGAACCACGACACCACGCGTCAGCAACGAATGCAGACTTTTCTCGTTCAACAAATGCACGATTTCCGTTCCGTACGTCAACACTGTCCGTTTGCGGTCACTGTAGCGCTACACGCTGGGCCATAACCTGTTGAATTGAAGGGGGCTGACGACAAGAACAACACGCTGGTGTGTGGTTAAGTGTGTACTACAAGGTGTACTGTGTACTACTTTTCGGTATACAGAGTTGCCAACATACACTAGTGAGTAGTGATAAATGATATGGCGCGTAATAAGACAGATACAATATTTCCAACAAACCCACGTACCATTTTGCAAAGTTCGGCCTAATGACGAAGATACAGCCCTCCAAAGTTCACTTTTTTCGGATTTCAAAAATTTGTAACTCAGGAACATTTCGAGCTGCTGGTTTGTCATAAATTATCTATCAACCTGTCAAATTTGGAAAGAATCTAACCAGTGGTGTAGGAGTTATGAGGGTCGATAATTTAGAAGCATCCGAAGGAAAGTTGACTTGGGTGACCCCTCATAACTTCTACGCCACTGATTGGATTCTTTCCAAATTTGGCAGATTGATAGATAATTATGACAAACCAGCTTATGCAAAATTGAAGCTAAATTTGTCGAAACGTTCCTGAGCTACAAATTTTTGAAATCCAAAAAAAGTGAACTTTGGAGGGCTGTATCTTCGTCATTCCCAATGAACATTTCGGGTCACCTAAAGGGATGTTGGTTTTATAAAAGGTATATTAGGGTTTTCTGAACAACTTGTTGTTATATTAAGAGTTTCAAGAACCCTGAAGTGTTATATACGATCGCACGCAAAATAAACGGAGACAGTGTTTGGCGCGGAGTGTACTGATTTAATGAATTTTAGCCTTCTTGTCACTGTGACACCAAGCCAAAATTCATAAAATCGGTACACTCCGCGCGAAACACTGTCTCCGTTTATTTTGCTTGCGATCGTACCTTACAGTTTTTTAAAATGGTGACATAAACGTATCTGTTACCATGTTCATGATCACTTCAAGTTTAATTCCTTATAGGTTTATAAAAGTGGATATATAGTTGTCTCCATTTACCATCTTATGTAACTGAGGGTAATCTGGTTTTATAGCGGTGTAACAACACACAACTATAAATCTTCCCAGAATTACTGTAACCTCAATAAAACAACTCTCATAAATGGTATATAAGTAACCAATTTGAAATCTTTCTAGTGACAAAAGTAAAGGATTAGTGCCGACTAATACTGTTAGAAAACCAAAAGTACCTATAACTTCAATTACAAAACACTGAGTTTTACAGTGGGGTCTTTCTATAATATGTCGAGTGATATGTGGTCGTTTGAAGTCAAAACAAAATGGATGACAGATCGGGAGAGATTAAGAAAGTGAATTCGCGAATAAAAAATAATTGGAAGAAAGTGAAAGAAGGGGTTCGTTTTATTGTAGAGCGAAACAAAACCTGAATCTCATTCTTACGAGAACATCTCACAATCAACATCTCACAAGTACAATTTTGAACGACATTGCCAGAATTTTCACAAAATTTTGCGTCGCACAGGAAATAATGCAGTTGGCGCGGGAGAAACCCAGTTGCTACTGCAGGTTTCATAAAGAGATCAGTTATTACCATTACGACTAGATGTCACCATTATATAACCTTCGGGTAGGTATATAACGGTCATTTGTACTTCTGCTATAAAACTTAAAGGCATCAAACTGTTACTATTACGATTAGATGCTACCACTTATAATCTTCGGGTATATTGCGGTCATTTGTACTTCTCCTATATAACCTGAAGGCATATACTGGTGTCAATGCTTCCTTGAATGTTTGCTTTGGGTATAATAGGTCTAAAATTTGCGATACATGTGATATAATTGTTATTTAAGAGTGATAGCTGACGACTTGTAATTTCGGCCATATTTGTTTGTTCAAATAATGGAGCTTGTTTGAAACATTTCGTAAAAATGCATATTTTGATTGAAGAAATCATAGAAAATTCATTTATTCTTGGAAAGAGGTCTGAATATCGAATGTCATTCAAGGAAAACAAAAAAAAACAAATTTGTCAATGATAATTTTTACTATTTTCTATGGAAAAGTATCAAAACCTAATTATATTTGGAGCGCGTGATTTTTATCGAGGTAGGTCAGAAAATTACTCGATATATTGTACTTCCCAGGTGTTATTCGCGAGTCTACTGGCAAAAAATTGGTCATTACCATCATAATAGTAGATGAAAAGATTTGTAATAATCAGGATTCATGACTTGTCTTAGCAAAAACCTTATGCCGGATTGAAAGGAAGACAACATTATGAATAAATATTGCGAGCAAGAGAGAGGCATAGTTTTTTTGTGAAGTAGCTCAGTCACGTAGTTATATAAACATGATAACAACTTCTATAAACTAAGTTTATAATCACTACTAGTAAGTGATAATAACTATATCATCACCTATAGTGATCACAAATAACTTGTGCAGAGTTATATAAGAGGTTTTATAAGAGGTTTGTAAGATACGCTGATCACAATAATATAACCATGACTATAAAACTTACGGGTACTTCTGATACGTGACGGTAACCTTTATAGGGTTCTCCACTTTGGATATATAGATGGTTTGTAAAAGTTATGTAGGAGTAACGAACGCAAACTAATATAACCTATAGTTTCATAAACTAGTAAAGAAAATGTAATGATCATCTTAATATAACCAAAAATGTTCATTGGGTTAGGCCGAACTTTACAAAATGATATATGAGTTTTCATCATATTTTGACATAGTGGGGGGGTTAACGGAATGGTCTGTGCATTTTGTGATCAAAGCATGAAATTTGGCATACTTGTTCAGAAGACCCTCCTTCGCAATTCCAGATGTGGCGCCACGCGAGATTTTGCACCAGAGACACTGTATTGCGGTTAATATACCTGCTAGGGGTAAATTCTGCAAAAATGGCTTCTGGCCGGTCTCTGGGTACCGCAGTCGGTATTTTTTAGTTCTGTTTAGTTAAAACTACATGTAGAAATGAGTGAGGAGTACATTTTCACAAGCAAAGTTCCAAATGCTGCCTTTATACGTTGTTTCAATACATTTTAAAGCCAACTTTGTTTTAGTACAGGAAACATGGTAAAAAAATTGCCAAAACCTCGGCAAAGATATGAACGTCCTGAAAATTTGACATTCTGTCCAGAATTATGTGCCTGACTACATATCTAAAATTGATAAAAATTGCACCCCGAGGCTTCGAGTTATTGGGGGGGGGGGGGGGGTAAAACATTGCAACTCACAATTAAAGGTATAGAACCCGATGAAACCCGTCAATCCAATGGATGCAAATACGTCGTAGTTCGACGCATCACATCCCGTTGATATAATTTTGGCACAAAAAGTGTCGATCATTGTTAAAGGGGGGTTGTGGGGAAGGGCGCAACTCGGCTGGGTGGCTCTTTTTCTTCCTGGGCCATGAAGAATCGATCACGACAAGATTGGTATCTTTTCCGACTAAATTCAATGTCCTGAACTTGAATCCGATGTGTAAATTTGGATAAAGACAAGTTCGAACAAGTTACCTTGAGAAAACCTGTTTTTTCTTCGAAAATTTTCACGAAACTTTTTTTTACTGTCATAGGTATTCATCTATGAAAATATTTCAGAGGCCATTAGATTGAAATGTATTCTTAACGAAAATCATCTATTTGATCTGTAATTTTAATTTCCGACACAAAAAAAACCGATTTGAACTTAAGTCGGCACTGCCCGGCGTCTACTAATGACCAGAACACTACAGCATGCTCCTTCAAGTGATAACTCAATACCCTGCATTGCGATTTATGACGATTTTGTTTATGTTATAGGGAATTCAGTTCTGCACAGATCCTCGAACTTTCAAAGATGAGTTATAATTTTTCAGATAGTTTGGGCTATTTTCATTTAAAGATGCATGGTGTAGTGTTCTGGTCAGTAGTAGACGACGGGCTGTGCCGACTCAAGTTCAAATCGATTTTTTCTATTTCGAAAAACAAAGTTACAAATCGAATAAATGATTTTCGTGAAGAATACAGTTCAATCTAATGGCCTCTGAAATATTTTCAAAGATGAATGCCTCTAACAGTAAAAAAAAGTTTTGTGAAAATTGTCAAAGAAAAAACAGGTTTTCTCAAGTCAACTTGTTTGAACTTGTTTTTGTCAAAATTTATTCAAGTTGGATTCATCGGATTCAAGTTCAGGAGATTGAATTTAGTCGTAAAAGATACCAATCTTGTCGTGATCGATTCTGCATGGCCCAGGAAGAAAAAGAGCTACCCAGTCGAGTTTCGCCCTCCCCCGCGACCCCCCTTCAACAATGATCGACACTTTTTGTGCCAAAATTGTATCAACGGGATGTGATGCGTCGAACTACGACGTATTTGCATCCATTGGATTAACGGGTTCCATCGGGTTCCATACCTTTAATTTTGAGTTGCAATTTTTTACCCCCCCCCTCCAATAACTCAAAGCCTCGGGGTGCGATTTTCGACAATTTCAGATATGTAGTAGGGCACTTGATTCTGAACAGAATATCAAATTTTCAGGACGTTCATATCTTTGCCGAGGTTTTGGCAATTTTTTTACCATGTTTCCTGTACTAAAACAAAGTTGGCCTTAAAATGTATTAAAACAACGTATAAAGGCAGCATTTGGAACCTATAGTGCTATTCTGTAAAAAATAACATTCCATAAACGCTCTGTTATGTAAAAATTCGTGTCGGCCATTGGCTGTTGCCTAGGTAATAACAACGTAACAGAGCGTTTATGGAATGTAATTTTTTAGAGAATCGCACCATTAGCTTGTGAAAATGCACTCCTCACTCATTTCTACATGTAGTTTTAGCTAAACAGAACTAAAAATCTGTTGTGGGGCGACACAAAACTTTCCCGGCGGTATCCAGAGACGCCAGTAATGATTTTGATCGAAGTGTCCCTTCGGGAGGGGGCGATTCGATTTGGAAATTGATGAAAAAATTCTATTCAGTCGAGCGTTTAGGGAGCATCCTGCATCCATTGTTGAGCGGACAGAAAAAATGACAGGTTAGGTCAGTTTTCCAAGGTGATGAAATAATCCAAAAGGTAGAACTAGGTAGCTAACTGTTGTGATATCTCAAAAATGCAATGCTGGTTCCTTATTGAAATTTTTGTTCCTACTTTAGATATGATGATGAAATTACAAAAACTTGATTGAAAACTTTTACTGCATCTGTGTGTCAAATTTCAACTTTATATTTTCAATTTAGAGCTTGGGCAGACAAACCCAGACCCAATGTGCCACCTGAGGGCTTTCGATCAAAATCATCCACCCAAAGTCTAATCAGATCATTCCAGGCTGTGAGGGCTTTCGATCAAAATCATCCACCCAAAGTCTAATCAGATCATTCCAGGCTGAACTTAGGCCTCCGTACCTGATTTCGATTTGATCGGATCAATAATTCGGTAATTATCGTGACAGAACCGCTTAATTTGTACGATCGCATGAGTGGTTTTATATTTTCAGGAGGAAAATTTCCGGGAAATTGGAGAGAAATTATTGGAAAATGTTCAAGAACCGTTATCTATTCTCTAAAAAAAAACAATTCCTCTGTTCACGGAATAAAAAGTTGGAAAATTTGCAGTTTTTCCAGAGAGGAAAACTCGGCAACTGTTGATCCGATTTCGAAAATGTTTCCTCCAAAAATTAGCTCAATCTTTTCTCCAACTTTCATTTACAGCATGTCTGCACCTAAAATTGATATTTCGTGGGGCCTACCGCATGTAGAAGTTTGCATTGCGTTTTTCTCAAATTCACGGAATGTGCAAATTTCATTTTGAAAAAATTACAGTCGGAAAACCGAAACCGTGTCAACTCTGAAAATAGACCTGCACGACGCTCAATACAATCTACTTTTGATATCAGTTAAAATTTCCAAAAAAAAGTCGATCCCCGAGCAGGAATAAATTCTAACACACACACAGATATCATTCTGAAAATGGTCTTAATCGTCTTGGAGGACCTCAAAACGGATATATCCGGTGAAATCTCAAAACTTTTTTTCTGCACGATTACAATACTTTCTCTCCGTGTTCGTGGGGGGGCCGGGAAAGTAAAAATACCGACTACGGTACCAGAGACCGGCCAGGAACCATTTTTGCAGAATTTACCCCTAGCAGGTATATTAACCGCAATACAGTGCCTCTGGTGCGGAATCTTGCGTGGCGCCACATCTGGAATTGCAAAGGAGGGTCTTCTGAACACGTATGCCAAATTTCATGCTTTTATCACAAAATGCACAGATCATTCCATTTTTGGCCGTTAACCCCGCCACTATGGTGGACACGTACGCATTCGATTGGCGTTTGCACCACATCGATATCTCTTTTCTTTGAGGCATAATTCTTCTAGTTCTATATCACTTTGAAACATGTTCAATATGGAGAATACAAGATGGCGGCAGGGCATCAATTGTTAAAAAATTGATGGATCTTGATGTGGTTCACATTGCCTGCAAATATTATCTGATCGGATCACGATTAGAGAAATTCAAAATGGCGGATCAAATATGGCGGAAAAGTAACAAAAAACCAAAAGTCAACGGGACATCCTGGACATATGTATATGACACATATGACATATGATGGACGGACGGACGAACAAAGTGAAGCTAAAAGCGCCTTTCTCCGATTTTTGGGGAAGGTGCGCTAAAAAGCGTGCTTGACCGTTCGAATAGAACGGGTGTCTTGAAAGAGCTTGATTGTTCGTAAAAGAAACAAATTATTAAAACTTCTGTTTATTGTCATTATTGTTTATTGTTGTGTTGATCCTATCAGGCGGAACAAGCCGAGTACTAACTGGATTCAACACAATGAAGTTGTTCATTGAATAATTTGCACGAAATAATTGTCGAACAAAAAAACTAGGCTTCAATTTTTTTGAGTTATTGAGTACTGAATGGCCATGAGAAATGCAATCTTAGGTCAACAAATAAATAGAATTGTTTTGTTTGAGCTTAAAAGCCGATAAAAGTTTGAGCCGATAAAACACGTAATTATTCATCTTCGCTGAAGCATCTTTGCTTTCGGGTGGGAGACAATGCATAACTGTCGGGGCTGCTGCACCTCCGGAGCCTGACGACGGGCTACCACATCGGGCTACCAGCTTCACAATCGAAATTTGAAGAAAAAACTGTTCCGGCTGGTGTTTAACCCGGGTCTGCTGCATCGTCGGGCCTTGCAGGTACTCTTGTATATACTTGTAAAAACTGTACATAATCGACTTAGTGGTATCAGGGCTTGGAATGAATGGTTCATCTATTCAAATTTCGAAGGTTGTAATACTTATACCATACCCTATTTGAATTACATAGTACCGTACAAAGTACAAGTGTAAGACACCTATTTTTTATAACAATTGACCAAACGGTCCAAACCAATCTAAACGGTGATTCTTCTCACATGGCATATACCTACTTATTTACTGTACTTGATTATGCTTGTATAAATAATTAAACATGAGAACCTCAGCATTGCTTATACAGAGTGGACGGTTGAGGTTTTGTTTTGTCTGAACTAATACGCTACAGGGGTCTTTTGCGAGAGTATCCCCTGGCCTCATTGCACGATGCGGGATTAGCGAATGGCTCTGTGTAGCTGGACTCAGGAGCTTTGTGCGAGTATCCCCTGGCCTCATTGCACGAATCGGCACAGGGTCAGGTTATTTGTATCGGAGGTGATCACCCGGCTAGACAAACCAAGAATGAATTATAATCACGCTTGATACACGTGATGTGGTATTGGAAACGGGTGCTCGGGGGGGGGGGGGTACCATTGTACGTTTCATTATCACGGTGTTTACTTAGACTCTGGCTGGTACTCATGTGATGTTTCTATAATGCCTATAGAAGGCCAAGTCGCGTGTTCAGTAAGGCTGAGTGGAATTGTTTCAGAGTCAATTCCGTGTTTCAATTCAACACCGAATTGACCTGAGATCAATTCATGAGAGTAGCCTTATGCTCACACCCGTTTTCATCTTTTCAGAACCAGATGACCATGACCAAACCGCCGCCTTCCACTTGCTTTCAAGATTTCACTTTTTGTTTTGAGTAACGATATGCCCTTCCGGCATTTCCTGACCTACAGTAATTTATCGTCCTACACAAGTAATAACTATTAATATGTATACATAATTATCAACGTTTACTGATTCATCCATGGAAGCGCTACTGACCCTCACGCCCGTCGAGCAAATTCACTTGCTCAGTTTCACTCGTGGAAAAATCTATAAAAAAGCAAGAGGGAGAGGGACAAAAGTTGAGACTGGAAAGGGTCTAGCCAAAGGTGCAAACAAAAATAACACCTACCCACCGAATTCGCAGAGAACTTTTATTTGACAATTCAAACATGAAAATAATTCTCGGAATGATTACTTGAACATTTATTACCTACTTATTATATTATTTAAGAATGAACGAACACAATATTGATAACCATTCCATTTCCAATGACATAATAATAAATTGATTCAACAAAAAACAACGTTTTCTAAATAAATATCTTAGGCAACATTTGTCTATAAACGAGAGAAATTCTGACAAATCATATTATATAGGTACCTATAGGCAAGGTTAACTTATTGCAAATTTACGGACATAGGAAAACGTTATGTCTAAAATAACAATCGGCCCTATTTTGTTCGTAAACAATTATTGTTAGCTAGCAGTATTGCTGGTGAGCCAATCATTTCTTGGTTTTACTTTTACAGTTCATACTGCGATTTTGGCAGGTTCCAATAATTGATCACCGAATTCGCGCCTTGTTTGCGGCCACAACCCTTCCATTTTGTCCAGGAAAAATGACACGACGCCAAATTTAATCAGCAACCAAACTATTCCCAAATACCATAGCAGGTTGAATACTCGGGACAAGACCCACATTCTGAAAAACCAGATTCACATAGTTGATTACCAAAAAAATCTGCTTCGACAGTAGGTACCATCGCGACCAAAAAAAATCGAACGGAACGTTGACACGGAGTATAGATTTTTTTATTTTGCCTAGTAACACAGCTAGACAATAATTGTCAACCGCCAAACAATGACATACAATCTCCATGCTTTGTGCCAACTTTGCCGTTTTTTATTGGCCGCAATTTGATAGAAAAGTATAATACTCACAATTTGAAATTTCTTTTGGCTCTGGCAATGCTGGAATCGTCTTCTTTAAAGAGGTATTTTCGTCCACCCTTGTTGGAGTTTCGGAAGTACACGACGTGATCGAAGAGTTCTTTGTTGAAGGCGAAAGCTGCAACGTCTTGCGGCTTGAGCGCGTCTTCCAGAGCGTACGTTTTGTCGTTGACAAAGTCCCATTCGTTGGTCAAAAAATACTCCATGGCATACGTCGACGTGAAAATTCGCCTCTGAACTCTGACCAAACTGAAAATTTATTTTATTCAAGCTTCACTGTGCAATCTTTATAACCAGATGAAGCGTGTGTTTAACGCAAGAAAACCGATTTGGCTTTGGACAGAAAATGAGTAGTAATTAGTACGTTGCAGGAGCCCATTTGAGAGTACGCTACGTGCAACGGCATCTCGCCATGTCGAGGCGTCTCTATAAGTGCTTACTCTCTGTTTATGAATAACTCAACAGGTAAATAATGGCTTGATACCAAATTTGGGCTCAGACCGCCGTAAATGGGGTTATTACAGCAACGACGGATAACAACCAATCAAATCGCTGGTATCTAGGAATAAGTTTGCCTCACAGTTTTGCGCCTGTGACTTAGTATCGAGCAATCATCAGGATACTTACAAGGGTTTATATCCGAAAAGCTTGATCAAACCATCAAGGAACATTGCCGGTAGAATTTGATAAAACAACATTTTGAGGTAATGATTGTAGTGACAGGTTGTCGGCTTGCAGTCTGGAAACCACAGGATGGTATTCAGCGGTGTTTCCCAGGACAACTCATGTTCCAGTTTGATAACCTCTCCTATCGTAACACGGTTTAATTTGTAGTTGCTGCCGTTGTACACAGAAGTTTCCTGTGTTCTTTTCGGACCCCTGATAAGAAACAGATTAGTTCTAAGATTAAAAGTTTGCGCGACGTACAGCTACTGTCGCCAATTTTATACGTCAATGGGCTATTACGTTTGGACAGGTGCGCATGCGCGAAGGCGCCAAATTTTGAAAACTTTCGTACACCTGTCACCTGTGAGTTGAATGGCAACGCTTGATGCCCTGTCTAGCCCTCTGACCAGCTACTGGTTCCTGGCTGTCGCTTTTACACACACCGCAAACGCATCTCTTCATAGCTTCTTTGAACTTCCAGCAAATGAAATGGAGGTTAGGTAGAAACAAGAAGTGTCATCATAATTGTCACAAGTGACAGTTGTCGCCGATCTCTTGTTTCGAGCGCTGTTGCCATTTTCGTTGTTCCTGTACTTCCACAAATGATCATTGAACTCAATTCCAATAAAACATTTCCTTCGAATACCAAAATGGTATCTAACATTAGTAACATTCAACCAAATCAATTGTAGAATTTTAGGTGCACTACAATATTTTCAAGTGTTAGTTTCCAAAATCGGTGTACGAAACTATGAAATTCGCGCCACACATGCGCACTCAAAAAAAAAACGAAAATAAATGTAGGCAGAGAATCAGAATGACAAATTGACGTGTGAAGTTGACAACGATGCTTACAGCGCCTTTTTCCATGCAACTATTATCAAGGCCTTGACGACCAAATCGACTGGGACGATATCTGACACCATGTTTCGGTCCGACAGTACCGTCCTCATGACACCTTTCGCAGAGACAGCCAAGAGTCCAACGGGTCCATTAAAGTTCTCTATCCATCCGGGAAACGGTTCCTCAATGGTTGAAATCACTACATATACAAAAATTATGAAAACATGCATGCTTTTCGCAAACATCATAAGTAGAATAAAACTAGTAGTTAGGTACTTATGTCGTAAAACTACGTAATATGTGATGAAAAAAGGAGTTGGCTTTGTTGTCAAAAAAATCCAAATCCAATCTTGGTAGAATGGACTTGTGGCTTTTATTTCCTACAGGTTAATTATGACTGAATAATTTCTTCTAGCTCATGCTAACTGCCAGAATTGACAAATATATTTGAAAAACTGTAACCTTTGCAACGAGAGAAGGTCTGTTCGGTAGGGAATAAAATCATCTATGTGGACTGGTTACTAAAATTATCAGATGGCTCGTCAGATGGCAATCACATCAGGCAACCTAGCCCATCGGGCACTGAAGGGCCCTTGGGATAGTCTGTTGCCCTCAGTTTTGACCTGTGGGCGGGGCTGAACAGAAAAACAAAAATCGTTTTGGACGAGTCCGTGTGTTGAAATATGGGGAAGCAAGACCGTCAGCTGGAGTGGTGAACTATTACAAGGTCATAGGCGAGCCTAAAATCTCACTGCAAATCTAGGTGCACCACTAGATGAACTCAATTCGCGCAGTTAGGCTCCGCCCACAGGTCCTTCTGGTATTCCGAGTACTCTAATACATAAATAGCTATTATGAAACTCTCTAGGCTTTTCTTGCTTCAACCTTGACTTCGAACAGGTAATATCCTAGGGCTTGTTCTTACCGATTGATGGTCTGAAAATGACGACGGGGATCCGCCCCGAGCACAAGTCGTTGACGACATGCTCTCCCAGTGACTTCGCAAAAGTGTACGTGTTTGGAAATCCGTTCGTGTACTTTTTGCACAGAACGTTCAACGTCTGCTTGTCGGCTTTCTCGCAAACCTCGATGGTCTTCCTCCAGTCGGCAACCGGAGGATAGAGCTGTTCGCCGATCGTTTTCTCATGCGTGTTGCTGTAGGTCGTGGAGATGTGAACGAAAATTTCCAGATTTTCCATCGCCAGGGCCAGATTCACCAATTCCCTTGTGCCGCGCGTGTTCATGATCACGGCTTCGTTCAGCGGATCGTCGAAGCGCACCGAAGCCGCCCCATGGAAGATGATGTTGGTTTCTCGTATCAATTTCTGACGGTCCGTCTCACTCAAAGCCAGCCCCAGCTCGGAAACATCTCCGCTTATTATTTTGATCTTGCTCAAAGCCTCTGGTCGCTCTTGCTTCAACTTGTCGAACAACTGTCAATTACATTAGTCAATAGTCAGGCCTTTTTCATTGTAGTAAGCTATGAAAAAAAGAGGTACGCGTAAGTGAAAATTTTCGAGAGTAAAAATTGTTTGCTGCGGTCAAAAAGGGTCATCGACTCTACTGGTTGGTGGCTCTTCGTTAATGCTGTTAATTAGTAGTGGGCACCGAAAAAAAGATGCCCTACGGCAGCACTCAAGAAAATTGAATGAAAATGCTCCATTCCAAAACTGGCCTTATCCATTTCGGGAAGACTTGATTCTTATTTCGCTTGTTATGAAATACTGGATGACTTAGGATTGATCTTGAACAAAAGACTTATGTCTCAAGCTTGAATCTAAGCAGATGGTGCTCACTACTTAGTAATGAGCATCAGAAGATAAGGCTTTTGAACAGTGCCGGCAGTGGGCATTTTCATTCTATTTCTCAAGTATACTGTCGCGCTTGGGCATGATTTTTTTTTAGTGGCCAACACTGACAGCATTAGCAAAGAACCATCAATCAGTAGAGACGATGTCTCCTATCGACCGCAGCAAATTTCCACTCCAAGGAAACTTACGCTTTCCTTTTCCGCTACGTAATCTCGAAAAGGACCCCGCACGTTTACTATGAAAAAGTGGTTTCGGTGAATTTGGCTAAATTTTTTATATGTTGTAGATCTTGCTTTGAGAAATATATTCCTGAAAACTTGGATCCCTCCCAGAAACAGTTTCTCTCCTACATAGTCAGGTACCATAGGTTCAAAAAACTGATTCCGTGGGCTCCTTCGTGAAGGGGGCAAGAGACCTTTTATTTCTTATGGTCCTATATGTGGAGATACCAAAATGTTTTGATGCCACTTTCAAAATGGCGTCATTTCAAAATGGCGGCCATTTGTTTTCGGTGACATTTATCCGGACCTAACTTGCTTCATTCTCACCCGATTTGAATTTTTTTTTTAGAAATACGTGAATTCATATTCTCTATCCGCTGCTATCATTGGTTGTCATTTATATCAATCTGTTCGACCGAAATTAGAAAAAAAAAACTGAAAATTATGATGACATTTAGTCCTATAGGTTTCTCGACTGTTTCTCAACCTAATTCAAGTTGTATTGATCCTAACAGCATCTACAATAAATGAAGTTCACTAAAAACTCAGCTTGCTGGAAAAATAATGGCCACAAGTGATACACTAGGGAAAAAAAAGCGATTTCACGAAAAATGGTAAAATTAAGAAGGAAAGTGCCGTGTGTTTTTTTAGGGAGTGGGTATACGTGTGATTCTTTAGCTACTACTTGTATGGTCTCTGTAGACAACGAAATACTCTGGTACCAATTCCAAAATGGCGACCATTTGATTTTGGCAACATGGATTCACACTCAACTTACGCCTATTTTCGCTCGACTCAAACCGATTTTCATGATTTTCTTTTGATCAGGTATAGATTGATGTTCTCTATTTGCTATTGTCCGAAATTTGCATGTGTGCCAAGTAGTTTTTCCAAAAAGTGAAAAAAAAACTAGAAAATCAGTGATTTTTACGATTCCTATTGCCTCAGGTGCTGTGTGCTTCCCCATGAGAGGCATGCCTGGCAAATATTTTTTCATTATTCTCATAATGTATGAAATTACCGAAATGCTTTGGTGCCACCTTCAAAATGGCAGCGTTCCGATTTGGCGGCCACCTGGATTTTAATAATGCAAAAATTCCAACTCGGTAATCAAAAGAGTTATAGTGTTAAAAGTCACAAGGTAGGTTAACAGTTCAATGCTTGTTAAGATAAAACAAACCGCATCTCCATTTCTTGAGTCGTTCCTGAAAAACCCACTGATTTATTAAAAAATGTCAATTTTTATGCAACTGACCACTAATATCAAAATTTTTCAGGAACGGCTCAAGATATAAAGATGCGATTTGTTTAATCTTAACAAGCATTGAATTGTAAATCTACCTTGTGACTTTCATCACTATAACTCTTTTGGTTACCGAGTTGGAATTTTTGCATTATTGAACACCTTACCAAAATCCAGGTTGCCGTCAAATCGGTACGCTGCCATTTTGAAAGTGGCACCAAAGCATTTCGGTAACTTCATACATATGAGAATAATACAAAAATATTTGCCAGGCATGCCCCTCACGGGGAAGCACACAGCACTTGAAGCAATAAGAATCGTAAAAATCACAGATTTTCTAGTTTTTTTTCTTTTTTTGGAAAAACTTTTTGGCACAAATGCAAATTTCGGACGATAGCATAAAGAGAACATCAATCCATACCTGATCAAAAGAAAAATCATTAAAATGGGTTTGAGTCAAGCGAAAATAGGCGTAAGTTGAGTGTGAATCCATGTTACCAAAATCAAATGGTCGCCATTTTGGGACGACGCCATTTTGAAATTGGTACCAAAGCATTTCGGTGTCTTCAGAGGCCAGAGAAGTAGTAACTAAAAAATAACACGTATACCTACTTCCTGAAAAAACACACGGCACTTTCCTTCCTAATTTCACCATTTTTCGTGAATATCGCTCTTTTTTTACCTACTGTATCACTTGTGGCGATTATTGTTCCAGCAAGCTGAGTTTTTAGTTAACTTCATTCATTGTAGATGCTGTTAGGATCAATACAACTCGAATTAGGTTGAGAAACAGTCGAGAAACCTATAGGATTAAAAGTCATCATAATTTTCAGTTTTTTTCTAATTGCGGTCAAACAGATTGATATAAATAATAACCGATGATAGCAGCGGACAGAGAACCAAGTTAGGTCCGAATAAATGTCACCGGAAACAAACGGCCGCCATTTTGAAAGTGGCACCAAAACATTTCGGTATCTCCACATATAGGACTATAAGAAATTAAAGGTCTCTTGCCCCCTTCACGAAGGAGCCCACGGACTACCGGATGACCTCTGACTAACTCCCCAAATAAGGCCAAAATTATAAATATGTAGTATCAAAATTTTTGAAATTCATGAATAATAGTAATAATACTATGAATGAATAAATGATCGCAGCCCCAATAGCGGCCATATTTAAAACCAATGGAGTTGAGGAGATATGACACTTAATTTGCCCATTTATTGATAAAAACCACCAAAGAGACCCAAAAAGGCTCCTTGTGTACCTATAGCTTATTTATTCTTTGCTCAATTTCTTGCACATAAACCTCTGAACTTTGTTTTGTTTTGGAACAAACTACCTGTCTATCAAACTATCCCAACTGAGCTGTTGGTAGAAGTGCCCGCTGGGTGGAGCGGCTTACCGCTTAGCTTGAACTTGAAACGCTTATGGTGAAAAGAACGGCTCCAAGTTTTAACATAGATAACACATTGAGAACACATCATGTTTTAAACATAGAAAAGTAAATAGTACATTGTAAAACTTGAGGTAAAACTAGTGTTCAATGACGATTTTTGTAATACGACAAAGTCTGCTTAGCGAGCCGCGAGGCGGCGAGTTGAGCAATGCGGGAGTGTTACAAAAATGAGTTGCAACACATGTTTTTCATTATACTTTGTCTATTTCGCCTTAATTTACCTAATAAAAATAAGAAAATGTACAAACTGACATTTGAATTGTGCTTATGTCATTAATGACAGCCAAAACAGTGGCACAAAGTAGAATTTTGTGACACTGTTTTTCGCCAAAAAACAGTGCTACTAACTAGTAATAAGATCTGTTTCTTTATCCTGCTCTAACTTACTTCGGAGCACTCGTTGTCTAGCAATGCCCAATCAGACAGCTGACAGCTCTATTTTCTGCTCTAAGCGCTCCAGAGTAAGTTAGAGAGCAAGACAAAGAAACAGACCTACAGTATAACCGAAATAGCCAAAGTACTAAAAGTTACACAAACCGGCAGGTCCGTAATGGCCCGGTTCCTCTCCTGGAGCGTTTTTCCCTTTTTGGTGCGCAACAACAGGTACAGAGTTTCGACGCCCGGACACGACCTTAGCAGTTTTTCAACGAGAACTTTGCCGATGAATCCGCTGCCGCCCGTGATGAACACGGTTTTGCGATCGAAAAATTCGGGTATAGAAGCGATTTCGTCCATCGCGTTTCGGTGCACTGGTCATACTATGGTTTTTCGCAAATTTCGCCCTGGAATATATCTAGATTTTATTGTACGTCTGCATGGCAAAGTGGGCTACGAGTATTGTGTACATTTGACATCGTTGCGTCATTTATATGTATTTGGGGCGACATTTTGCAAGGTTGGCATTGATTGTTTGCATTAGTCTGGTCGGGAGCAATGAGCATAGTACGGAAGCGCTGAAGGATCACGTAAAAAGTTTTTTCCTATCTCGACCGGTCGAGATAATAACTCGTCCGGTCGAGATAGGAAAAAAATTGTGCCCTGATTATCTCGACCGGTTGACTAAATCTGAACTGGATTTTTTTTTTGAATGGATCGGTTAAGATAGCAAAAAAAAAATTTGAGCTTACATCATCTCGACCGGTCGAGTTAGTTAAGTCGACCGGTCGATTTAGATATCTCGACCGGTCGACTTAGTATCTCGACCGGTCGAGTTAGTTATCTCTATCGGTCGACTTCGTATCTCGACCGGACGAGTTAGTCAGCGCTGACTTTTTGGCGCATTTTTGTGAGAAAATGACGCTCATATGGCGGGTTTGTCTGTCTAAATAAAAGATACAGGGTGTTTCAGGGATGATAGCAAAAATTCAACTGTGGGGAGATCTCGTCAAAATATGACGGAAACCCACGTACCATTTTGCAAAGTTCGGCCTAATGACGAAGATACAGCCCTCCAAAGTTCACTTTTTTCGGATTTCAAAAATTTGTAACTCAGGAACATTTCGACAAATTTAGCTTGATTCCAGCACAAGCTGGTTTGTCATAAATTATCTATCAACCTGTCAAATTTGAAAAGAATCCAACGAGTGGTGTAGGAGTTATAAGGGTCGATAATTTAGAAGCATCCGAAAGAAAGTTGACTTAAGGTGACCCCCCATAACTTCTACGCCACTGATTGGATTCTTTCCAAATTTGGAAGGTTGATAGATAATTATGACAAACCAGCTTATGCAAAATTGAAGCTAAATTTATCAAAACGTTCCTGAGCTACAAATTTTTGAAATCCAAAAAAAGTGAATTTTGGTGGGCTGTATCTTCGTCATTAGGCCGAACTTTACAAAATGGTATATGAGTTTTCGTCATATTTTGACAAGGTCTACCCACAGTTAATTTTTTTGCTAGCATCCCTGAAGCATCCTGTATAAAGGTTTTTGCATTGTTCTTTTGCTCAATTTTCACTAGGATACAAATAATATCATCTCGAATATCATGCTTGAAATATAATCACCGGCATTCGCTTGAGTGCCTGTGAATACCAAATACAGGGTGATTCATGAGCAGTGTGCCAAACTCAAATGCCAGGTAGAGGAAGTCAAGGCAAGTCAAAATCGATAGGTTTTGTTCTTTTTTCGTCATCCCTCACGGAGATACAGGGTAAGTTATAAGTATGTTGTAAAATTTTGAGAGGCAATATCTCGGCAGCAGTTCATGATAGCTCGATCAAATTCACCAGTAACGTTACTCTAGTCAAGCTCGCCAAAATGCCCTACGATCAAAAAAAAATTTCAGGACCGGACTGAATTTATTTTATTTGTTTTAAATTTTTTATTTTGGCCTAAAATAGTACTTTTTAGGCGACCAACACACAAAAGCTTTCTTACGTCTTTTTTGACGTCCCAAAAGTGTCTTTTTTTTGTACGCTAATGTCAATATTCTCCTTTTCGGCCGCTAAACCTCATTTGTTTTACTTTGTTGGGAGGCTAATGTCATTCTGCTTTTTTCACGTTACATGATTTTAGACCGATTTAGCTGTTGAATATTTACATCACGAAGTAGTCGGCGGTATACCTGATTAATAAAGAGCAATTAATCATTCAATTATAACCCAAAATCAGATGTAATAATTACATAAATTTGAAAATACAGTTATTTTCTCCGTAAGGTTGATGCCCATTGCGGTGATTTCCGGGGGTGATTTCAGTTGCAAGATTGCTACGCTACTACATCATTGGTCAATGCTACAATGTCAATGCGAGTGCTGTCAAAGTCAAAGGCAATTTCATTATTTTGTTATGTTTGTTATGGTTATGCTTATGTCGTGAAAATTGGCCCAAGTAGTGTATATGTCAACACGCGTGTCTATTGGATTTCTATGGATACCGTAGCCCTCATCATGGAATAAATAGACCTGAACTGAAGCTCAAATGCGGCAGCTTTGGATTTGCTTCCACTGAAATCACAAGCTGTATAGGTATTTACCCGAAGCAGTATGAACATTTTGTGATAAGTTGGTGCCTGTAAAACAAGGCAAAAATCTGGACAGGGTCGGTTTCTCTGGCGTACCTTTCGGTAAAATCACAATCGTGCAAGTCATCAACGTTGTGGTCTATTTATTCCATGATGAGGGCTACGGTATC
This sequence comes from Anaspis maculata, assembly GCA_949128115.1. Lineage (NCBI taxonomy): Eukaryota > Metazoa > Arthropoda > Insecta > Coleoptera > Scraptiidae > Anaspis > Anaspis maculata. Next base: position 20,552,727 of record OX421967.1, read on the forward strand.
CATCGAAATCCAACAGACACGCGTGTTTCGGACCTACTTGGGCCAATTTTCACGACATAAGCATAACCATAACAAACAAAACAAAATAATTAAATTGCCTTTGACTTTGACAGCACTCACATTGACATTGTAGCATTGACCAATGATGTAATAGCGTAACAATCTTGCAACTGAAATCACCTCGGAAATCACCTCAATGGGCACCAACCTTACGGAGAAAATAACTGTTGTTACAGGTCCGGCCGGAAGGAGGCGGAGCCAACACTCGTCCCTTCGCGCCTATATAAGCCGACGTTTACCTGAATCGCCCCAGTCGTTCAGCAGTCCTGAGCCGACACACATCGCCGCATCGACCACGCACCGCACGTCCGCAGACGGCCTTCGCCCTGATGTTCCCCATCCACGACCATCTAGAAGAAACCATTGGCCCTTTTCAAGGCCAAGGCATCGGCCCCTCTCGGGGCCACCTTTCCGAACCAACCGCCGAGCGGAAATCGTTCGCAAGCGAGGCCTCGGGTCTCACCACCGCCATCAACAGTGCGCTTTCGCCCAAGCCTGAAGGCTCCGCCCTTCCGCCTGGTCGCGCCTCGTTCTCCCTTGATAACACTGTATTTTCAAATTTATGTAACTATTACATCTGATTTTGGGTCATCATTGAATGATTAATTGCTCTTTATTAATCAGGTATACCGCCGACTACTTCGTGATGTCAATATTCAACAGCTAAATCGGTCTAAAATCATGTAACGTGAAAAAAGCAGAATGACATTAGCGTTCTAACAAAGTAAAACAAATGAGGTTTAGCGGCCGAAAAGGGAAATATTGACATTAGCGTACAAAAAAGACACTCTTGGGACGTCAAAAAGGACGTAAAAAAAACTTTTGTGTGTTGGTCGCCTAAAAAGTACTATTTTGGGCCAAAATTAAAAAAATAGTTTCTTTCAGTCCGGTCCTGGAATTTTTTTTTGGATCGATTTGTGGCATTTTGGTGAGCTTTAAGTGATGACAAAAAAAAAACAAAACCTATTGATTTTGACTCGCCTTGACTTCCCCTACCTGGCATTTGAGTTTGGCACACTGCTCATGAATCACACTGTATAACTTCCAAAAACAGCAAACATAATTTGATTGATTTCTTTCAATTGCTTGATAAGATGTTTTTTCAACCCTGTGAGTTGATTTAAAACGCCACGGCACCGGATGGTCGCACCAGATGAGCCCCCAAACAGGGGCGAAACACGTGTCTGTGTAGTTCTGGTCTGATGGTAAATAAATAAAAAAATAAATATTTCTTTTTATTAACCCACTGGTTAATAAAAATCGCCCGCTGTCCGGTGACATCAGCGTCGTCGAGATGACGGTGGCAGCTGTCACATTATACGTAGCACATCCATCAAGGCGTCAAAATCTAGCTTGCATCTTATTTTTTTTAACCATAGTAGGTAACCAATATTTTGAGCTGCATGTTTCAAAATGTTCGTAGTATTTTATAAAAAAGATTTTCTGGATTTGCGAATAGAAAATGAAATTGAAGAAGGTGTAGGAGAGCGATAAGGATGTACTTGATGGGTTCAATGGAGGGAACGATGAATGGTTGAAAGGCGGAGGAGATGGTGTGAAGAGATTTCGGAGTTGTGACATATATCTGACAAATTAATTATTGTAATTGTTGACAGTGTCGATATATAAACTACCTCCGACGAGGCCCCTCGATGGCACTAAAAATAAATGAAATGAAATAACCATTCGTGCCAACACAACACATTTTTTCCATGGCTTGCTCTAATGAAGAAAGCTGTGAAACTGATTATACCTATTTAAACGCTGAATAAACTTTGTGGTGTAGCTCATTTCAAGTATTTTACACCTAGCAACGCTTTCATCTACAGTAAAAGTTATTTTTCATCTTCCGAATGGACAGCAGCGATAAAATTGAACTGTAATTATGCCAACCTCCGTGGAGTCCCCGGCACCAACGTGGATAGTGACCGTCTTTGCCGCAAATGCAGCAAAGAGATCGAAACCCCTTCTCACGTCACTGGAAACTGCAGTGCTAACTCCACGAAGATAACAGCCAGGCATAACGCTGTTAAACATCAACTAACAGCAAAATTGCGTGAAAAAGGATTTGTCTGCTTTGAAGAAGTCTACGCAAAGGACGACGATAAAGGGCTCAATCGATTTGCTGATATCGTAGCATTTGGCAGCAAATCAAACAAAGCGTACATTATAGATCCCACAATGAGATACGAAACCAACGATCGAAATCAAGGAGCAGCTGTTGATTTTGGAAAGAGAAAAATTTACGAGCCTTGCATTCCTTTTTTCCAAAATCATTTTTCAAATTTCGCATGCGGTGCTATTTTCATGAAAGGGCACACTACAGAACTTCGCCTCGGGCGCTATAAGACCGGCCCTGAGTGAAAGTGTTGAGAGGTGAAACAGTCAGAATATACAGTTGAAAGAATAACTAAGGAAGACCAGTTCTAGCACCGGAGTGTTATTTCGTCGCAAGTGATCGCGTGACTGAGCTCGTCGCGCCCTGTAAGAACCTTGGTGGTACGTCAATTCACTCTGTTCCAGGATCATGGTCTGTGATCCTGGCCGAAAGAAAGCGGCTGAGGTCATTGAGCAAATCTGCGACCAGCCGGCGACGCATCCCCAGAAAGACAGTTTAACAATACAGCGTAGTTCAGGTGAATGTTTCATGTCATACGGACACACATTTTAACGTAACCTCCCTTGTATCCTATCGTGGGTGGGAATACGAACAATGTTTTATAAACTTTCTACAGGGTGATCAATGGAGCAGTGTAAAATTGCCGAAACTTAAGTACGAGCGCAATTTCCAAAAAACAATTTTTTATGCATTTCAATGGCACAGTTATGAAGACTGGTGCTTCAGCTCCAGTAACGTTTTTGAATTTTGAAAATCGAAGGTAAATTGCCAAAGATATTGATCATTTTGTGCTGCCATAATGAACTTCCAAGAAAGGTCAAATGTCTTTTTTGGTCACTTTCAAGCCGCTACCTCGGCCGCCACATTGAACTTTTATGTAAATGATTCGATTCTAGTGTGTTTCAAGTTTCATTCAAATCGAGTCATTTATGTAAAAAGTTTAATATAGCGGCTCGGAAGTGATCGAAAGTGAAATTTGACCTTGAAATTCCAATTACTTGAACCAGACATGACTGTGTTCCAAGTTTCAATGAAATCGGATCACATTCTTCTTTCTTGGAAGTTCAACATGGCGGCACAAAATGATCAATATCTTTGGCAATTCACCTTCGATTTTCAAAATTCAAGAACGTTATTGAAGCTGAAACACCGATCTTCATCACTATGCTATTGGAATGCATAAGAAATTGATTTTGGGAAATCGCGCTCGTGCTGAATTTTAGGCAATTTTACACTGTTCCATTGATCACCCTGTAGCAACCTTATGATATGAAACATTGTTCGTATTTGACGTGATCAAGGCATGGAAATGAAAGATTGGGCTATCGAACACTGAGAACCGATATGAAATTGCTGACGGAAATCAAAATTTATGATGATTTTAGAGACCGTCTGAATTTGCTTGTCCCCTAGATTCTTTTGATGTGTGTAGATTAGCTCCGTTTAATATTGCCTTCATTTTTTGAACTTTGTATAGGACGTTTACTTCCTTACGTTTACCAATTCCTCTACACACAATTACTGTTGCCAAGAACAATACCTTATTAACACCACAATTTGTTTTATGCATGTCCCGGCGAATCACCGCAGCTTAGCATTTTAAAACCCTCCTGCTCAGGCGTGAATCGACACAAGCAAACAAATTATTGTAAACATTTTCTTTTATTAGGTACATTTGGTACCTAGGCACTTACCTCCATAGAATTCCAAGAAGCTCATCACGGATCATAGGTCAAGATGCAAACAATGCTGAATTACAAATTTAAATCCACGCCGGTTCAACTTCTTTTTCGTCTGGGACACTGTCCTTAGACGCCGCTCTATCTTTGCTTGACACAGTCTTGCGGCACAAGCTTTATCAGAGCTTCTCAGAAACTTGGTGTGCAAATCTTGATGTGCGAAAGATGACGGACGAAAATCCCAGACCGAGAATTCCAGACTTTTACAATGGGAAAACGATTTTCATCACTGGCGCTTCGGGTTTCATCGGGAAAGTCTTGCTGGAAAAACTGCTGAGGTCATGTCCGGATGTGAAGCAAGTCTACCTGTTGATGAGGGCCAAGCGAGGGAAAACGCCGGAAGACAGGATCAAAGCCATCACAGATTTGCCAGTAAGTTATAAGGACAGAAAGAAATTACTTTGCATACTCACCAATTCCTGCGCTTCCGCTTCGCGATCAACATCCATTCTGCATCTACTCAGATACTCAGTCACGGTCTCAATTAGTCATATCATGACACAGCATCACAGACTTCCGTTGATGCATTTTTTTTGCCATTCGTCTTTCGGTCAGTCTCACCATCGAAGTCATGTTAACATCTTGCTAAACATTCTACAAAGGTAAACCTAACGGTATAATTTATCTGTGTGTGCCTAGAACCAAGTCTTGAGTATTTAATTTTGTAGCCTTTAATCTTTAACCCCTGTTTTACTCATGTGTATCTCGCCTTTCAGTTATTCAACAGGCTCAAAGAGGAACAACCGGATTCGCTCAAGAAAATCCGCTTGATTCTCGGAGATGTGTCACAACTCAGATTAGGTAAAGCGTTCATAAAACAATGCTCATGATGTAGGTTTCTTCATATTTGATTTTCAAAGGTTTGAGCGAAGAGGACCGCAAACGACTCATCGCTGAGACCAACATAGTTTTCCATGGAGCCGCTTCGGTGCGCTTCAACGACCCCCTCAGCGACTCGGTACTTCTAAACACGCGCGGTACCAGAGAAACCATGAACCTGTGCCTGGAAATGAAAAACCTCTTAGTCGTAGTTCACATTTCCACCACGTACAGCCACACCGATCGAAAAGTGATCGGAGAACAGCTGTATCCGCCGCACGCCGACTGGCGGAAGACCATCGAAATCGCAGAGAAAGTCGACAAGAACGCGTTGAATTTCCTCACGAAGAAGTACATGGGAGCTCTGCCCAATACGTACACGTTCGCCAAGTCTCTGAGCGAACATGTCGTCAACGACTTGTGCGCCGGCAAAATTCCGGCCGTGATCGTGAGACCGTCCATAGGTAAGCGCGCAGTGCGGCCACCCAGATCACCAGATTTGATTCCAATATCGTTCTGTAGTCATTTCGACGATAGAAGAGCCGATGCCCGGATGGATCGACAACTTCAACGGGCCTTGCGGCATCCTTGTGGCTTGCGGCAAGGGCATCTTGAGATCAGTCCACACTGATTCAGATAACGTGGCCGATTACGTCCCCGTGGATCTGATAGCCAAAGCTCTGATCGTAACCGCGTGGAAAAAGGCGACTACGGAGTGAGTGAGCTTTTGGTTTTAGCGAAAATCGTAATTTGCAGAGGTGATTTCCAGACGTCATGATGGTTTCCAAACATCATGCATGGTGATGCAAAATACGATTTTCTAGCCGAATCTATTTCGTGATGTTCATTTCCGGAATTGAAAATCATCACTTGATAGAATACTACTAGTCCAGGAATTTTAGCTGTTTAAATCGCAAATAGCGAACAAAAATGAAAGCTAGCCGGATTTTTGTATATAAGCTCAGTTAAGCATGTAGTTCAACATAGTAAAAGTCCTCAAGAATCCGGTGTGAGCTTCGGCAGTTGTGGCCTCGAGAAGAAGTTGAGGATCACTGTTTCGTGTTTATCTCGTAAACGATGGCACTTGGGGGAAAAGCACCTGGAGCAAAATTGTTGGAAATTGTGTTGTCTACAAGAAAGGTCCTTACATATTTCATCATCAGTCCACTCCTTCTTCGTCAAAACACAAGAAAATCAAAATAGTCCAGATGCTCGATGCTGAAGACTGTATGGACCTTGAGTTTTATGATGGCGGAGTGCCACTTCGTAGAGGTGTTGCTTGATCCACTCTCTTTTGATTGAAACTTGAAGCCATCAATACAAACTATGCCGACGGCATATACAGGGTGAAATAAAAATAAAAAGTTGAACATTTGTACCTCAAGAACCAAAATAGGTGAAGACATGTAAATCGCCATAAATAATCCTGATTTCATGGTCATGAAGTCGTCGCAAACTTGAAATGAATATCTTGAGCCGTTCTTGAAATATCTTCATAAGACTGAAGTTGTGACCTAACAAAAAAATTTTTTTGTCTACTTATCAGAAAAAAAGTTGACTGTGTTTTTTCTAAAAGTAGTTAACCTAGAGAGAGTTCTTCACTTTTATTTCATTTCAAATGTAACTGATCATTGTTTCGATCCAAAACACCAAGTTTCGATTCAATATCTAAAGAATTACTGATATACGGAAAACTATTTTTTTCTCGTAATGACCTCAGTCTTCTGAAGATATTTCAGAAACAAGTCAACATATTTGATCCAAGTTTACGACGACTTCATGATCATGAAATCAGAAATATTTTTGGCGATTTACATGTCTTCACCTATTTTGGTTCTTGAGGTACATTTGTTCAACTTTTTATTTTTATTTCACCCTGTATATGCCACCGGCGTAGTTGGTATTGATGGCATTAAGTCTCAATCAAAAGAGAATGGATCGAACAACACCTCTACAAAGTGGCACCCTGCCATCATAAAACTCAAGGTCCGTATAAGGTCTTCGGCATCGAGCATCTGGACGATTTAGCTTTGCTTGTGTTTTGACGAAGAAGGAGTGGACTGATGGTGGAATATGTAAGGGCCTTTCTTATAGACAATAAAATTTTGAACAATTTCTTCCCGAGCACTTTCTTCCTAAGTGCCATTGTTCACGAGATATACGCGAAAAACTGATCCTCAACTTTTTCTCGAGGCCACAACGGCCGAAGCTCACACCTGATTCTTGAGGACTTTTACTATGTTGAACTACATGCTTAACTGAGCTTATATACAAAAATCCGGCTGGCTTTCATTTTTGTTCGCTTTTTTTTCTATAATTCCTGGACTATACATGAAATCTGTTTTAGGGATCCCAAGGAACGCTTGGAAGCAAGTTTCTATAATGCCAGCAACAATGACATTCAACCGGTAACCATGGCCGCCCTCGTGAACATCGGACGAGAACTAAACTGGGAATACCCAGTCAATAACGTGTTGTGGTATCCCAATGGAAATATTGTCACTAGTTGCTATTATTACCACTACATAAGGGTTATATTTTACCAATTGCTGCCAGCGCTGATTATAGACGGAATACTCAAACTGGCCGGACACAAACCGTTGTAAGTATCTTCGGCTTCTCGGTCATGGGCATTTTAGAGGTCAGCTGCAATGACGAACTTTAAAAGAGCGAAACAAAAGTCTGCCATGGTGATTTTCGTTCAAGGGTGGCCAAAATCCAAAGGAAAATCTACTGCGCTACCACAGCCCTCAGCTACTTCACGACCAACCGTTGGAAGTTCATCAACGAAAAGAGCTATGCTTTGGAAAAAGACCTGCTGCCGGACGACCTGCCGGTGTTCAGCTTCGACAAAGACAACATGGAAATCCGGAGGTTCTTCATCAACGCCACCATTGGCGGCCGAAAGTATCTCCTGAAAGAAGATGATGCCTCATGGCCACAGGCGTACAAACACTCGAGAAGGTAATTTGCACTTCGCAAAAAGTTACACCAAGGTGATTGACTTTCGCCAAGGACGTGTTAACATTTCCCACTAAGAAAAAAAGATGATGATTTTTGACAAAAGCAAAATCGTACCACCCCGACCACCAGAGCCGAACGGTGACTTGGCAATTCCCGCGAAGCACTTTTTTTCAATCTGGTTCGTCATAAAGTTTGAGCTATTCATATTTAGTATTCAGTGACTAACGGCTCGACACAAAGCTGGAGGTGCAAAGTTAAGACGGCGTAAGTTACTATACAGCGCGCAGCGGTCTAATTGGTTGATAGGCTGTATTATAAGCCGTTGCTGTGGTGATCTACTTACGGCGGTCTGAGCTTGGTATAAATCCGCAGGTAACCACTCTGCTATAGAGAAACCACGTAAACATTTTGAGCTCTGAAATCTAGATCTACCGTGTTATCAACATTCATTCAGGGTTGGCTTTGAAATTTGGTCATTCAGCCAATCCAGTCGCTTCAATCAATCAATATTGTGTTTCTAAAGCTAACCCTGTTTTTTTTGTTGATTCCACAACAGAAAGCCATGTGTGAGCGAGTAAATAAAAACAGCGACGTTTAACAATGATGAAAGTGTAAATTTGAACAAAAAACGTTTAAGCTAATGACATTTATTACTTACTTGTTTCAGAATGTACTTCTTGAGGTTGATAGTCAACACCCTCTGGGTCGCGGCGATTTTCTGGTTTGTCTTCTTCAAAATCGATATACTTGCAGTGTTATATCAAAAATATGAAGACATGTGCATCTATTTCACCACACCTTGATTGCTCAACTTGACACTATTTAAAAATATGTATTAGGTGTACATCTACTAGCTAAATAGAATTTAATTTATACTTAAGTAGGTATAATTTGAAAATAAAGTTCTCTTAAATTATTGGACACTCTGTATTCGACCCAACCTAGCCAAACTAGAAAATAAAAACCACTCTAGACTAGATGAGGAGCAGTAAACAAGAAATAACGATTGAAAATCGACAATACAATACTTCACATATGAATTCTCAAAAGTGCTACAGAGCAAGTTATTTAGTTCTTGAAGAGAACATTGTGATCAAAAGGTAGAATGGATAATGGAATATCTACATACAGGACAGGTGTCTCAAAAGTATCTTATTCCGACAGTACTACGTTAAGCATACGGGTGGCCCAACGAAAACAGAACAGAGGGGTTTTTGGGCATTTCACCTCATTTTTTTTTTAACTCTAGGTCGATTTTTATATCGAGGGGGGGCATCTGAAGCATACATTGACGAATCTCTATCTCAAGGTGTTGGTGGCCTTAGGGTAGAATATTGAACTGGTTATAGAGGGCCATAAATGGGTGTTTTACTAGTGAGACTTTATGCGAAAATATAATTTTCAACGAAATTACCACAACTTCAAAATGTTACTCTTTTCGTTTTTGAAAATTTGTATTTCGTAAACGGTCGAAGTAACTGAGCCCTAATTTGACATAAATTACCTAACGGACATATTCCACCTGCCTGTTTCAATATAATTCAGTGGATGGCGGTAAAGTTCAAAGATCATCATTTGGAAAAGCTGTCGCCAAAAATGAAATTTCGTAACTCCGCCGCCACTTGTTGACTTTGGTTAAACTTTGACGGACAGATAGACGGTCTCGGTTAGGTAAGTTATGCCAAATTCAGACTCAGTTACTTCGACCGCCCACGAAATATAAATTTTCAGAAACCAAAAAAATTGAGCTTTCAAGCCGGATAATTTTGTTAAAAATTACAACTTTTCAAAAAAAGAGCACTGCTGTAACATTTAATTATGGCCCGTTACAACAAATTCATTTCTCTGCTCCAAGGCTTCAAACACCCTGTATTTACTTACTGTAATCAACTGAACTGACGACTCATTCGTAATAGCTGAAGATGACTTCGGTGCGATAAACAACAAAAAAAACATTGGGGATTGGTTTTGGAAACTCAATATCCATCTGTAAAACACTGTATTATACAATGGTTCTGACAGGATTTCTACGAGTTTAGTACAAGATATATTTGCCGCTGGAAGATATGTTGTATTTTTACGTAAATATTCATCGATTGGAGTGACTGGATTGGCTGAATGACCGAATTTTTCGACACCAAAGCCTACCCTATAGGTATGGTTTTTTTGTTGATCGCACGGTATAACTGTATCTAGGTATAACCGCAAAGAAATCATTTATACAAGAAATGATAACCTCAGTAATCTTGGGACCATCTGTTCATTACCATTCAATTACGATAACTATGAATTTCAATTAAAAAGATGTCACACAATTTGCACCTAAATCATAATATTAAATTGAAAAACTACGCTTTCTAGTACTATTATATGTTCTATACTAGGATCAAATAAAACAGTTCGAGCGTTATCGTGGCACGCCTGATATAAATACCACTCTCGACTAACAAACTTTATAAAACAGAACCGCATCGCGTTGTCCTGGAGTGTTTGATGTGAGATCGTGAGAAGCTGAGAGGTGAAAGTGATCAATATGTCGAGGAAGATTGGAATCGTTGGGAGGTAACATAGATCACAATTACTCAAGAAATTTCCAATCAAACAATTAATTATTGATCAATTTTTCAATAGCGGCCTCATTGGAAGGTCATGGGCCATGCTTTTTGCCAGTGTCGGTTATCAAGTGGTCATTTACGACATCGAACCGAAACAAATCGAAGGTGCCCTGACCGATATCGAGCAACAATTGAAAACTTTGGAAAAGAACGGCCTACTTCGCGGCACCCTGAACGCCACCCAGCAGTTTGCTTGTATAAAGGGTAAAGACTATTTTCTAGTTAGTTACCACTACCCAATACACAAATCAATGTTTACTTTTATGTAACAAGTACTCGAGCGTACCCGTTATCTAAAAAAGGTTAAACAGTATGACCTGATGCTTTAATTATTATTTGTTCTTGCAGTATGCGATGATAAAAAAAACACGATAAGGTTTTTCCCAAGTGTGCCGAGATTTGTTTGTTAGATTCTCGGTTTGATTCAACGCTGGTTTTTGCAGGTACCAACAGCTTGGCAGAGGCAGTCAAAGATGCCGTTTTAGTCCAAGAATGCGTTCCAGAAAATCTGGAATTGAAGCGGAAAGTATGGAAAAACGTCGACGATGTGGCCGGACCCAACACGATATTTTCCAGTTCGACTTCGACCTTCCTCCCCTCGCTTTTTTCTGATCACCTGAAGAACAAGTAAGTAATGACCTTTCCAATTTTACCTTAGCTGTTAGGGTTCAGCAATGGCTGCCATACATTTCCGGTAGGCGCGTATTCAAACGGCTCTAAATTGTCAACCCAACAGTGATATAAACGGTTTTTCTCCGTTTTTTCCTTCTAACTGCAGTGGTTCAGTTATGTCGAGTTGTAAGGTTTTTGTATTCCTGAAGATCTTTGGCCCACTGGAAGCTCCAAAATACATTATAAACGCTGAAAATCTTCGATTCCAACCGAACCCAAATGTGAACCAATTTCCTTTCCCTGTTGGCGGGCCATGAGGCCATACCGCCTCATTCAAGGTAGATTAGGGATTGAGGATTCGGTATGAACAAACAGGGCACAAGCCTACAGCTCTGGAAGACGTTGGAGAGCACTGTCCACATGACTCCCACACTGGCTATCACTTTTGAAAATTTTATTTTGACCTGCTCAAAACGGAAATGTGCCGTCTCTATGGACGAGCCTTAACAGGTAAAATTTAAAGGGCTATTGCTGGGAAAAAAGCGGATCTGATACCCTCGACACAAGAATAAATTGCGAATTTAGTTGTAGTATGTCACTCCGTCATTTCTGCAATAGAGATTTCAAACACCATTCAGCAGGGAAATTGGTTTAGTGAAATGTAATCGTAATTCTTCGGTAAAAGTCGCCGTTTCTAATTTCGCGTGGTCTGGAAGGGGTGAGATGCCAAGATAGACGGTTTACACAGACCCATGTTACTTGTTTAGTATGTTGGAAATATTCTGTAGTAATTAAACTTGAATTGTCATCAATTAAACTTGAATTGTCCTCAGTCTCTAAACTCCATCATCTATCGGTGTGTCGAGGGTATGATTGATAATTCAACTTGCAGCTTTCAATGGTCATTAGAGCCAGAGTTGGCTGTGTCGAGGGTATAACGCATTGTAATTCATCATTACGTGGCCCCCTGATAAATGCTTAGGTACTCTCTCATTCAAAAACGTTACTGATTCTTCAAAAATGTCTGTTTATTAGGAAAAACATCATAGTGTCTCACCCGGTTAATCCGCCTTACTACGTGCCTCTGACGGAAATCATCCCTGCGCCGTGGACCGACCTGGCCGTGGCCAAGAAAACCAGAGCCATCATGGAAGAAATCGGCCAGACGCCGGTGAATTTGAGCAAGGAAGTGCCCGGTTTCGCCGTCAACCGTCTGCAGTACGCCTTGCTGAACGAAGCCTGGAACCTGATCGCCGACGGCGTACTGGACGTCAAAGACCTGGACAAGGTCATGTCGGACGGTCTGGGCATGAGGTATGCCTTCCTGGGGCCGATGGAAACCACCCATTTGAACGCCGAGGGTTTCGTGGACTACTGCAAGCGGTACGCCAACACCATCTACAGCGTGAGCCAAGACTTCAAGCCGCTGCAGAAGTGGGAAGGGCCGCAGGTGCAAGAGATCGCCAAGCAGCTGGAGAACCAAGTGCCGCTCGATAAGCTGCAGGAGAGGAGAAACTGGCGCGACTTGGCGCTGACCAAGCTCAGCCAGCTTAAGAAGAGCTTGCAATAATTACGTTAATCGAATTGGATTTCTAATGATGTAAATACCTACTAAAGTAACAGTCTGGAGTTTTTTTTTACCCTTTTCAACTTCGTAACTTGGTAAAGTTCTTCCAATCTAAACAATTTAAAACACACCTAGACGATGTCATTTAACGTTGCCGGCAATTTCGCTGTAAATGTCCTAAGCCTTCCGCAGTTGTAGCATCAACGCTACAGCAGAACGGAGTCATTGAATAGGTTGAAACAATCAAAACAATCACATAATCTCGTTCTATTCACATTATTTATAAAAACGGACTGAGCGGACTGTGCTTACAATCATTTCATGCAACTCATCTCGATCATCCCGCATTTCTGCTCGAGTTCTCTGCAGAACCTAGCAATCCACCTTCCCATGATAGAAATCACTTGCGCGCATAACTGTGAGTGCATACTCCCGCTAGTGCAAACGGCTACTACAGACCGCTAGTTTTGGGTTCACAGGTGTGCGTGAAACTCGTGGGAAAGGTGGATTGAGAAACATCAAAGCTCGAGTCAGAATTTCATCAGAAAAATACAAAATCTCTGAAGACTTCCTGCTTGTCTCCCATCAGAATAACAGGCGGTGCCTCGGCCTCGATCTCGACAACGGACAAACCTTCATCCGTGGCTGTTTTATTCTGGTTGTTGCCATCGCTGACGTCGTGTGCGCTTTTCAAATGCTGTTTCAAATAGTACTTGTCCGTGAACTTCTTTTCGCAGTGAGTGCAGGCGTGAGGTCGTTCCCCCGTGTGGGTGCAGATGTGCCTCGTCAGTTTTTGTTTGTCAAAGAACGAACTGGGACACAAGTGGCACGTGTAGTTTTTCACTCTCACCGGCACCTTGGCGTCTCCCATGCCGTGCGCCCTGGCCAAGTGTATTTCGTAGACTTTCCTCTCCTTGTAGCCTACCGCAAAAAAAAATGGAATACCTAATTACTCGTTGACTGATTGACTTTGGGAATTGATACATAAGGTAAAAGTTGGGTCAAAGGCAGTAGCAATGGAAATGTAGCAATCAGATCGCTAGGTGTGCTTATAAAGGCAATTTCATGGGAGTTTGTTTTTGCCGACTAGGAGTATAGACAATACAAATAGAAAAGACCATATGTCGTCACGGATTTTTACGGTTGCGTAGGAACTAGGCGAGTCCATCATTCAAAAAAAAGCTGACTGATTTTTGATGCCCCAATATCCGTGACGACGGTGGTGACAAACATATGGTCTTCTCTATTTCTATTGTCTATACATACATCATCGGTATGACAGCAGAGGCAGAAAGGACAAGAACGGTTGGCTGCGTTTTCTAGGTCCTGCGGGCTGGAATTTCTAAGGTGATGACAGGAATACTGGGAAGGTGAGCAATGAAGATGTCAAGAGAACACAATTGAATTTGCTAGACCTGCACGGCCGGATGGTCTATCGTTAGTTTAGACACATCGAAAGAATAAAAACGTTACCAACGTTCCTGTCAGGAGATTGAGCTGACAGGAGAGATCAATGAAACGGGAATTTGACAGGTAGATACCTCACGTACCTTTATCACAATGATCGCATTTATACGCCTTGACTGTGCTGTGGAAGCCCATGTGCTTTTGGAGCTCGCTTCGGCTGATGAACGGTTTTTGGCAGATGTGACAGGGATAACGCTTGTCGCCCATGTGACGTCGCATGTGCTGTTCATAGCCAGATTTCAATGGGAACCTTCAAAATGCATCTTTTTGAGCTAGAGGTAAGTACAATATAAGGCCTGAGTAATTGTAACCACCAAAAACGTTTTTCTCCATTACAAAAATTGCACTATACTTAAAAGTGCCAAGAGATACCATTACAGCGGCTTTTTTTTTGGAGAAGTTACTACGGCGATTGCCAGCGATTAAAGTGGAAAATGTCAAAGAAATAACAGATTTTTCTTTATCAACTTATTGAGCCTTGTTTTGAATGAAATTTTAACAATGAATTTGAATTCAGAAGATGTTATTTAGTGGGAAACGATACCAAACTTGTAACAGGTCCTATATGAGCAGAAAAAACAATCCACATAGCCAAACGCTTTTCCCCCACGGCCCCCTGTTAACAATAATACACAATCGATACTTTTTGTATCAAAATGGTGCCATCAGGGTACAATATACCAAAATAAAGTTGGATTTATACTCGCAGAAAATAAGAATAAAAATAAAAATAACGATAAGAATAAAAATAAGAAAAATAAGAAAGGCCACTGCCCATTTATACTCCAGAAATAAAAATAAGAATAAGAAATAGTTTGAAACATTGCTCCTAGGTGTCGCTCGAAGCATTAAAATGACAGTCGTCAAAATTCTTGGTTGAAGTTTTTATCTTTATGCTGTTGTTATTGTGGTTGTTTTCCTACTTGTTTTGTTTGGTGTCATACAATATCACTAATCTGTAATAATACTTGAATAGGTAGGTATCCAAAAGAATTTTTTACATCGCATTACTTCAAATTAATATCATGTGTAGTGTAGGAATCTACTTCTCAATCTAAAGTCTATCTAAGTCTATCTAATCTTCTCGGTCTATTTTGACGACTGTCATTTTAATGCTTCGAGCGACACCTAGGAGCAATGTTTCAAACTATTTCTTATACTTTTTTTTCTGGAGTATAAATGGGCAGTTGCCGTTCTTATTTTTATTTTTATTCTTATCGTTATTTTTATTCTTATTTTTTGCGAGCATCCACCTTAACTCTCGATTCCTAGTGGAAATTTCTTCAAGCAAAAACAGGTCGATTTTTATATCGAGGGGGACATCTAAAACAGCCATTGGCGACTTTCTATCTTTAGCCTTCTCGCCCCCACCCACCCCAACTTTGAAATTTCAAATGACATTACCTGTTTTACGATACCTATATCAAATTAAACAGTATTAAATTCTGTAGTGACCTACTTGATAGCCATCATCAAGGTCATCAGTTGCAGAGTCATGCAGCTGTCAAAATTTCTTACAAAATGTGAACACTCAAAAGATATAAAACACCTCGCAAAAGGTCTCTGTAGAGTATAAAACTTGAATAAACTTTAATTGAATAAACTCTGAAAAAATCTTTATAAAATTTTTAATCCCACTTTCCTTCTTCCTAAAATTCTCTGAGTGTCTTCTTGCCTTTACCAAACCGAAAAGCTGGGTCAGTCTTGAATTACTTCGGCCACCCAAAATGAAACACAATAGAATTTTGAAAAAAAAAGAAGCTAAATATGAAGAAAAATCAGCAAAAATCGGCATACTGCAATATTTGGAAGTGGATCCTGCCCCCCCATGGTAAATTTTCAAGGGAGCCACTTCTAAAACCATTCCCACGCATCTAATGAAAAACTTTACCAAGTTGCAATGCGACAAACGATAAAATAACGGCAAGGTTCTACCGACTAGGCCCCAGACGAACCAACACCTAAGATTGTTCTTACCTCTTGTCGCACAAGTCGCAGGCGTACTTCCACAAATGCGATTCGGTGTGCACGACGAGCTTGTGCGACCTCAGGTTCTTGTTCGTGTTGAAGGCCTTGTCGCAAAACTCGCACACGTAGTTGCGCCTGTTGAAATGCGTGTACTCGTGAACGGTGAGATCGTTCTTGGTGATGTACGCCTTGCCGCAGAAGCTGCATATGTGACTTCTGCTGCCGCTGTGGTACTTCTTGTGCTGGATCAGATTGGCCGACGTGGAAAACCGACTGGGACACTCGTCGCAGGTGTACGGCTTCACCGTTTTCGGCTCCATTCCGTGCTGGGCGACGCAGTGTTCGACTATTGACTTGGCGAAGGTCATCGGTACGCCGCACACTTCGCACGTGAAACACCTGGAACCGGCAGTATTTTTTCCCGTCAGACTACTTTCCATTCGCCAATTGTGCAAACAGACGGCCCGTTACTAGTAGGTTTTGGCTTTTCCTACATTTTCTACGAACTTGAATAAAATTGGACCATGAAGTGGGGCACTGGGGCGCTTCAATTTGTAAAAATTTCTCGATTGGAACCGAAAACTTGATATGGAAGCGTTCTAACTGCCTGCATTAGTTTTATATTTGCATAAATGTGGTTTTAAATGATTTTTTAGGCACTCACTGAAGTGTGATTTCTGAATCAGTTGTAAAAAAATAAAGCCGATAAATGACGGAAGAAATGATGAAAGCAGCAACTAGCGAAACGAAGAATGCATCAAGCTTTGCGCAGGCCAAAGAGGCAAGAGTACACGCCAAGGTACTAGATAGCGCATGAAAATTTTCACTTAGCCCAGGCCGGATTCGAACCCACCATCTTTGGAACTGCTTCCAAAGGCAGAGTCCCCCGCGCTACCGGCCGGGTTAGATATCAATCGTGTAAATTGTGTTGTTGAATCATTCTTTGATAGATGCTTCTTTACCAGTTGTGGCCTATTGTGAAAATAATGAAAACCTAGGCGCTGTATTTGCCGCGTCAGAAGTGATTAAACTGAAGGGTAGAGAATCACGTTCAAGAGAAGCGGTACAGGCAAGCGTGACCGCGCCTTCTGTTAATCAACAGCAGTACTAATAATTGTTCTATTCTGCAAAGCCCGTGTGCACGCTGCTTTTGCCTCCCGTTACCAGACTCTGCAGCATCTGGGTTATATGACGGCCATTCGATGAGAGAAGCTGTTTTTAGGTTAAGTGGGGACACCCTTAAAGGAAACTTTGTTTTGACACTCATACAATTCGCTTTTTTTGCTAAAATTTGTGCTTTAGACATCTACGTGCCTTTGTAACCGTCACTGATAGAAGAAAAATGAAAAATCATACCGACTACGTTTTGACGGTTTCAAGCACTGATGCGCCTTGAGGATCTTCTGGCTGGTGTAGGCTTTGCCGCAAACTTCGCAAGTGAAATCCTTGGAGCACCCTGTCGCTTGCCTTTTGATTCCGTTGCATTGCGTAGAGTGCTTCAGCATCACCTGAAATTGAGCAAAATTGAAAATCCAAACTCAAAAATAAAAGAAAAAACTACTATTTAGTTGAGTGTAGGTACGATTAAGTAGGTCCAGCAAAATAACCTTTTCTATCGTGTAAGATTTGCCGCATCTGGGACATTCGTGCTGTTTTGGTCGCTTTGGTGGCTTCGGCTTGCATTTCTTGAGGTGCGCTTCCAGGACCGTCTTGGAATCGAAACTGTTTTCGCATTGCGAACAGTGCAATTCACAGTGCAATTTGCTCGAGCTTAAGCGTTCGGTTTCCAAATCGGAGCCGTTTTCTTCTTCATCTTCGTCGTCATCTTCGGCCGTGGTGGTCGAGGAGAGCAGTTTCCGTGCTTCGTCCTTGCTGATGCAAACGACACGGAACTGGTGGATTCCATCTAGCTGCTCGGTGCACGGTTCGCAAATCAAGTAGCCTTCTAGCCACTTCTGCAAGTCAAAGAAGGATTTGGAAAATGATTATGGTCAAAAAAATTCTAACCAAACGTTTCACTTGTCAAATATTACCTATGTACCAAATTTCATCAAAATCGGTGGAATAAAAACGTGGGCACAGCCCATTTTTACCTATTTTCCGTAGAAATTTGATTTTTTTTCAATTCAAGTTGCACGTTTGATTTGAATCGGAGCTGCACATCCCTGGCGGGTGCTCTTGCTGAACACCAAATTTGGTTGGATTCCGTTCGGTACTTCTCGAGTTAGTCAGCTTCAAAGTCTTTATTTTGACAGCTTATAACTTTTGACAGATGACAGATATGTCTAATTTTTAAATATATTTTAAATAGTTTTCCAAGAGCTGTAAAATGAGCTGTCAAAAATAAAAATACAGAAATTCGCCAATGTATGTTTCAGATATACCGTCCGTTTTTTATTTTAGGCCCCAGCCCGTAGCATCTTTATTATGGATTTCACACCCGATATATTATATATTTTTGAAATCAGAAAAACAAGATCTTTCTATTGATGATATGTCAAATTATTTCTGACAGATGTCATTTTTTGACTAATGACAGAATAGTACTTGTGATACATCATTTTAAAGCCTATTAAATTCTGAGGAGAACTGTGTTTTTATTTTTAAAATAGGGTGTCTTTTACAGCTTCTAGGGGTCTTTCAATAGGAAAAAATGTCAATTTCAGAAATAGCCACTCAATAAGTAATAGGTATTTTTAAAATTAACTAATGGTGATTATCTGATTTTTAAATTGTCCAAATTATTGGGAAACTTTATAAACACCTTATCTTAGGCTCATAAAAACTCGAGGGGGGTCATTTCTGGCCCTTTCATCATTATCATTAGTTTACATTAAAAATAGGTACCTGCTTTACCTATTTCCTTATTATGTATTTTTGAAATTCAACATTTTTTTCCTATTGAAAGACCCCTAGAAGCTGTAAAAGACACCCTCTTACAAAAATAAAAACGCAGTTCTCCTCAGAATTTTATGGGCTTTAAAATGATGTGTCACAAGTGATATTCTGTCATTTGTCAAAAAATTGACATCTGTCAAAAATAATTTGACATATCATCAGTCGAAAGATCCTGTTTTTGTGATTTCAAAAATATATAATATATTGGGTGTGAAACCCATAATAAAGATGCTACGGGCTGGGGCCTAAAATAAAAAACGGACGGTATATAAAAATCGACCTGTCCGAGCTTTTTTCAAAAAAATAAGGTGAAATGCCCGAAAACCCCTCTGCTCTGTTTTCGTTGGGCCACCCTGTATTTTAAACTGTTACATCAATAATATTTTCGCAGTTTGTTTGTCAAATGAACACGTAAGTGCTATATTTCGTTGTTATCAGGATAAAAGACTGCATCAACTGCTCGATCAACTGCATGTTGATGAAATTTTTTTTTTAAGACACCCTGTAAATGAATGGTTTAGACATTTTTTATAGACAATTGCAAAAAATTCAGCACAACTTCTTCAAGAATCAGGTTTCCTTTTTGAAATTGTCCCATGGATAAGGCAGCCAGTGGGGGGGCTCGGGGGGGGGGTCAATCTTAACGTGAACACTCTGTACATACATACATACTGTAAAATCCTGGTCACGGCACCAACTGTAAATATCCTGATCCTGGTCACGGCACCAACTGTAAAGATCCTGCGTTACCGAGCACCAACTGTAAAATTCTGAGTCACCGAGCACCATTTGTAAGATTCTGGTACTCACGACAACTATTTTGTAACATCCCAACCTCACGGTAACATTTTGTGATATCCCCCCTTCCCTACATTAATTTAATTAAGCTGTGATGCGTCTAATTACCCTAAGTCGTATTTTGTTGTGCCGTAGATTTTATTTTACCTTTACCTGAGTTATTTAAATCAATTACACCTACCTCAACTTCACGTCGTACCAATACCGCAAGCCTACTCTAGTAGTAACCTCACGTTCTTTTTAAAGGGAATGAATTGAATAAATACTGAAAAAATAAACAAAGTCAATTAACCACACCTCAATTTTATTACAAATTAATCAATCATCGCCAACTTAATTAAATTCACCTTAATTATTCATTTTATAATTTCCTGACGTGCTGACATTCAGCTAGCGTTCGGAATTATTTTATTCAGTTTACATTCGGTTTCTGAAAGAAAAGTACATCCTTATACCGAGTGCAATCCTACGACGAATTTGTTCAACCCTTGCAAATTAATTCCGTTCTCATTCTTCCCAATTTTCAGAATTATGGGTGAAGCCATTTCCTAGTACACTTGGGTTTAATTCCCTGCCTAATTTATTAGTCCTTTGTCCAATTTCCGATTCAACCCTTTCTTCCCTTTCGCCCATTCACCCTGGTACGAAAAGAAATCTTCACTGTTTAATTGTACTTAGAAAGAGATTGTTGTTTACTGAGTTTTATCTTGACCTTTCGAATTTAGAGCAATTATTTTAATTATTGATCAAATAATTTACATAGAATTTGAGTGTTGACATTCCATAGATTTTATATCCAGCTGGTGCTAAAGTTTACAATTTAGAGACTTATCCAGCAGCTCGGTATCATGCAGGTTCAATACCATTACACAAATTTACAATACGGAATACAAGTCATCGCAATGAGCCTCTAATTAATTAGCCTGCAAAATTTTATGTCACGTTCATTTTTCATCTTGAAGTGTTTCGAAACGACACTGAATTTTCTTAGCATTACTCAAGGGGTTTCTCTTTGGAAACTCGGCCTCATGCCTTTAAATTCTTTGTCGCGCAAAAGGGTTAAATATCTTATTCTATGGGGAAATTTCGCGTAATCAAGATTTTGCCCAGATTTGATTTGCATAAATACTGCTAGTGCTTGTCTCAGCTAATAGAGTCTACAAAATCATGCTCTGTCGGAAGCCAAATCTCTAAAAAGGGTTGCTGAGGTTTCACCCTTTTTCTTGCATCTGGAAGGTAGTTATCTGAAAACAAGGGGCCGCATTTTAAAAGCTCAGAGCAATTACAAAGAATTCAAATCGGCTTGACGCTTATCATGGCTGTTCAAAAGATCAAACAAAACCTACTATCATTTTTTTAAACCAAAACAATTACTTCAACCTTATTTAAACCATTCGCATTCGATTACAATAGAAATCAGACTTACCTTAAGGTTTTCCTTCCACGTCACTGATTTACTACAAATCTATCACAGTGTTTTAGCACTTTTCTTAATTTATTCTTCTTCAAAAATATTAGTTTTCTTCCCGCAAAATACACCCGCCGTGCTCGACTCTTACCACTCGAATCTCGCTACCCCCGGTGCTACTTTGGGACCGCTTCTTCTTTTCCCACACCCCGTCTTCCGTCACAACCCTCTGGCCTACCAACGTCGATGCCTTTTGCCTGCATCCGGTTCCGATGCTGGCCGGCCAAAATCGATATATTTCGCATTCCTCAACCAAATTTCTTTCCTTTCCTTTACCGCCCGTAATGCTAATTTTATTCCCAAATATTTCATTCCCCTTTATTTTATAATTCTAAGACCTTCTGCCACAATACAGACCGACCGACACGGAAAAACTTCTTTTGTTTTTGACAGATCTCGACGTTTAAGCATACGGGGAGTTCAAAAAACAAAGAAAAATGTCTTATTTTTGTTTCGCGATTACCAAACTTCTCATTTTTTCATTAATGGATGAGAAGTAGAAAGAAGTGTGAAAAAAGACTCGATTCTTTCCAAGAATATTTCAATCTGTCAATTTTCGCGTCTCAAAGTAGTGCAATGTGACGGAACGATTTTGTCACAAATGAACTGACAAATGAATCTTCATAATGACTTGGAGTTTTTCCACATGGTTTTTACCGAGGTTTTAATCAACAATCTTTAAAAAAAGATCAGAGCAACTTTCAAAATAACAATCCACATAGGTATCATGTTTTACAATACTTTTTTTTACAATACTTGCACTTTCAATGCAAAAACGAGTGCAAAAACTATCACTCA
The DNA here is from genome assembly GCA_949128115.1 of Anaspis maculata. NCBI lineage: Eukaryota > Metazoa > Arthropoda > Insecta > Coleoptera > Scraptiidae > Anaspis > Anaspis maculata. The sequence goes on from OX421967.1 coordinate 20,574,619, forward strand.
CAAAATAAATTATTCATAATTGTTATTATAACTGACGTAAACCGATTGATATCTTCTGTTATCTAATACTTTTTGTTATGTTGAAAGTCTTATCATTTATCTGCCATCAGTTATCACTATCAGATCTTAGTTTTTAACAGATGACTGACTAAGCACACAAAAAAATGTCATTTCATTTTTTTTAAAGATTTTTAGAAACTACTGACGTCCAGAAAGCTGTGCTAGCAACGGTATCTACCTACCTACTCTTGAATTGCTGAATTTGAGTGTACCCACAGGCGAGCCTAAAGTGTCCGCAAAATGACGTACTCAGAGTAAGTAAAGCACCATCTCTACCAATAGGGTGATTGCATGTAAAGGGAGTTTATGGCAAAATGTCAATAGTGTCATTGTCATCTGTCAAGTTTCATCCATGTCGGAGTCAACGTCAACCGGACTAACCTGCTAACCTCACTAAATACTATCATTTTTACGTGTTTTGTTTACATACTGGTTTATTCGGCGTTTACGAGATCTAAATTGTGATTTATAATCATTCTAACGCCTTGCACCTGTTATGTGCCCCAATGCAATTCGCTAACAAAAGTCAAAACATAACTCTCGATAACCCCTTTTTTTTCAGAAAATTTTTTAGAAGTGTCATGCATTTTTGTGATCAGGATAACAGTGTAGATCGATTGTGATTGTGCTAATGAAATACAGACGTTTCGAAAAAATGCAAAAAAATTGCAACACCCTGTATATGGCACGAAATATAAAATTATACTTGACATATTCAAAATGTAATAATAATAATAATAATAATAATATTTATTCAGAATGCCATTACAGCATTGAATATAAGTTAATGATAACAAGAAGGTAACATTATAAGTATATGATGAAAATGTATATAAATAAAAAATTTCGAATGTTTTATTAGGATATAAATATGTGTATAATAATAAATTGGTAAAAAACTAAAAGAGGGGATCATCCGAACGAACGAAGGTCCCCATCACACTCGCTGCATTGGCTCGTTGAATCTCGAATTCTCTAACTTAATGAAAAATTAGTCCCATTAATTTCTAAAAACTACGGAAAAAATTGTTCCAGGGAAGTTTTTATTTTTAATTATCTTGAAGGGGAAGTTCTTGATGGGAGGGGAGGGTATGGTATCCGTCTCGCGTGAACACCCTGTACAGGATACACTTTTTATTGAATTTTAGTGAAATCAGACTCACAAATAGATACTCATCATTCAAAACAAATCTCTGGCGAAGAGCAGCCAAATACCTCAACCCGTTTGTGAATTGTTCAAGAAAAACTCGAGGAAAAACCAAGGAAAAAGTCAAACTTTAAACAGCTGCGTTTCTTTTATGGAGCTGAGTTTTAGAAACCAACTTCATTACATGCAGTCATGATATGAAATGAAGTATCTAGGGCTTTCTTTCAATCATTTCTGGGACACTGTGTAATGTCTTATGAAAATGTACGTGAAAATTTCAATGCTCACCACTTCTGGGACGATATTCTTTAATTTGATCATCCACCGAACGCCGTCTCCACCTGCTTCGTTCAATTCCTTCTTCCCAGCGTTTTCCAAGCAAACACTGCATCGCTGTGGGGCCCCCATCTTGTGAGGTTATGTCCTCGATTACATGCCGCTCGTCACATGAAATTAGTGCGTTTCAAAGCTCAGGCCCCAAACATTTCAGCTGGTGCCAACTTGTTGAGGCGATTAAATTCGAGTTTAATTCAAAGTCTATTGTTTTTAACAACAAACAGCTTGACAGGTGACAGCTCGGCAAGGCCAAGGTTATCACTTGACAGATGACAGCACAGCTGGCATTTTGAGTCAGAACCAGAGTCAAGTCAAAACATAACCTAGTACTTCTTTTGTCAAGATAAAATCAAGTCACAAAAACGTGTGTTCTTGGAAATTTTATTGGAAATTCGACCGTCATTTTTACTTTGTCTTCGACGCAAGAAAGCATGCTGTCATTTGGGTTTTGGAAATTATTCACAAAGCAAGTGACTCGATTTTGGGTGACGGAGTGCATGCTATTTGACAGATGACAGATTGACAGATGGACGTCGTCCAAAATGTCTTCTTGACACATCTCACATATTCCACCTCCTTCTCCCACCGTGTAGTGTTGTGTTATTGTTGACCTGCATCTCCAGTAAACAAATGCAAGTTTCCTTTATTGCCCTTCGGGTTTTTGCAGGTGAAACTGGATTTTAGCCGTGCCAGGCTTCGCGACACCTAGACTGGATACTCCACAATGTTGAACATTACACAGCTTCCAGACATTGAGCTGGAATACATCTTATCCTACTTGGATTCTTCCTCTCTGTACCACTTGACTCTGTAAGTTAAATCGACTTCTAAATTTCAAGAAGGAACCGGCACAAACGATTTGTGTTATTTTAGGCTCAGCGAGAGATTCGATGATATCATCACCCACTCGAAACGCTTGTGGAAAAAGATCGACGCAAGGGCATGGCCCAACACAGTCAACAAGATCAAGTACTGCACCGACAGGATCCATCAGCAAACCACCGAGGTCAAGCTGCGCGGCGATCTGAAGGCAGAATCGCCAGTTTGCCAAGTACTGAACGAAGATTTTTACTTGAGAATTCACGGCTTCAGAAACTTGAAAATCTTGGCATTGGAGAACTTGGAAATCTGCCCAAGAGTTGTAAGGACGCCACATTCATACTTTTGATGGTGTATCTAAACTTTTTGGTTTTCTAGGCCACGATTAGGGACTTTCCCAGTTCCCTGGAGGAGCTGAGCTTGAGAAGGAGCAGTATCTCGAGCCCGGAACAGTTTTTTCGCCTCTCATCTATATCCATGGGCAATCTTCGGGTAATTTTAAATTGAACAACTATACGTACAGGCTGTCCTGATTGATTGATTTTAGAGCTTACCACTTATTTGCACATAGCCTGGTCAGTTTGGTCAAAATATTTTTGAACAGTGAAAAAAGGGGCCTGTAGAAAACATATTTCAAAGATGTGCATAATAGCGGAGGTAATTTATTTTAGTGCCTCAGAATTGAAAGAAAAATTTTCTGAGTAAATTTTGTCTTTTCATTAATAAATTGAAAAAATTCTTCCATCCTTCTTTCAATGGTGTTGACTTTATAGGTACTTTTATTTTGCTTTCAGTTACACCACAAATAATTATTAAGACTTCTTTGGCCAACCGGTTTTGCCGTCAGGCATCGTCAGGGTTGAGAAGTGACATTTTGTTTTTTCACTCATTTGGGCTAAATTTAGACACTATAGTGTTTACTAAAAGCATGTACTAAAAGTCTCTATTGAACGATTATGTGTTGGGCCAATATGTAATGCTGAAAAATCTCGAAGAAAACTGCATTTCTAAAAACCAAAAAACTAAATTTGAAGAAAAAGCGTGATTTTCTATGACCAATTTTTCTAAACAAAATTTTGTAGGTATCTCTTGTGCCAATAAGTGAACCATCTTCCCCTTCTTCCCTGTTCTTCCCTGAACCAATGGAATCAGGACACACTTTACAGTAGAAAATTGAAAAATGTTGTTCTTTTAGGTTCTCATATTGGACGAGTGTTGTTGGGTGGTGAGCTCGTTGTTCATGTCCATCTCCAAGTATCCGAAGCTCGAAATATTGTCACTGTACAGATGCATGAACTTGGAAAACTCAGTTCCATACATGAGCATTTCTGGACAGTATGGATTCAAGAACTTGAAGATATTAGATGCTAGAATCACAAGTAAGTTGAACAAACCTATAGTGCTCCCAGCCAATCCGTGATTCGAGTGACTTTGTCAAATTTTCTACTTTAGCATTGCAGATTGCAGGCTTGCTGCCTTTCCTCATATTAAATTGGCTTGTTCAAAAGTTATGTTGCTTGTTAAGCTGTCTTCAAAATGTTGGAATCTTGGAAAAATTGACCGTATCATGTGTGGAAATTTGACTTGGTGGGTTGCAAACACGTGTTAGCGTCGTTTAGAAATCAAAACCGCACGGGCCTCCTTTGAATTTCACAGCATTCGGGGTTCGCCTTGCCGGCCAAAGGCCGCGCCGATACAAACTCGTCTCGCGCGGGCTCCAAAATGGAGGCAAATAGCAGATTGAAGGTGACCACATTATTTTAGGTCCAATATGCAACTTGAACGACTGGGCTCTCTGGAGTTTAGATTAAGGCTGTATTCGCAGCAGGATTAAAAGTATCTTGAATATTTCTCCATAAAAAATGAAGATAAAACTCTTTTCTTTTATATTCAATTATCTAAGCAAAATATTTTTATCTCTTGGTGACTACTTTTTTCAAAAAAACGGCCATGTATTAAATTTTCTGCGTCTTTCAAAATTATAAAACAGTCGATAATTTTTGTCCCAGCAATGTTTCAGGAACTTTTCCAGTGTTTTAGGGCTCTTCGACTTGAAAAAAAGTGGGGTAATCCAAACGGAAACAAGGTGAACAAACATTTGATGGAATCCCATCAAGCTCTATATCAATTCATTTTAATTTTTGAGGGAGAAATATTGATACCCTGCGAATACAGCCTTAATGGTCTTTTTTACCCGTAAATCCTGGTGCCCGTGGCGTTACTTGTTTTGCCAATAATTCTTCGGGGCTTGGCACGTCTTTTTGGCTGAAGCAGGACAAAGGGTCGGTGCTTCTATTGCGACACATTCTTTGAAGCGACGGCATTGCATTGTTTAGAATAAACCGTCAAAAATTCGAACTTGCTTCAAAATCAATTTGCACCTCTACAGGTAAATTAATCGCAATTTTGCAGGTAGATTAGCGCAAATATGCAGCCAGCTCAAGTTATATAGTGCACGCCCAGGGTGTTCCGTTGAGTGAGTTCGCACGTCGAGGTTCCTTGCAATTTTTAACTTGACTTTTCATTCAGTTACTCGTTACTTTCAAAGTCTTCACCTTGTCAAGTCATTGGAAATTCTAAATAATAGTCCGGTGGTTAAGCGCCAAAAAAAGCTCGAACTATGCATTTTGAGCTTAAGCAATGCGCTTTTGGGGTTCGATTGGGGATACCCAAACCTTAATTTCAAGAGTTGGAGACATCGGTGCACTCGATGCGGAGGGGGTCTGGGGGGCCCTTGAAAGTTGAAGGTGCGAGGCTTCCCACCAAATCATCATATAACCACGTGATTCCTACTGGGAGGCCATCAAACGACTCTAACCTGTACATTGACAACATTTGTTACCATGTCCAAATAGTTCTTCACACTGAAAAAAATTAATTCTTATGACAGATCGGAAAAAACGGTTTTTCTCAATTCTTCATTCCCACAACGAATAAACTGCCAAGTTTGGTGTCAATTTAAAGTAAACGGCATCCTCTGATTTCATTCACCGAGTCAAAATATTTGTGAGACCACCGTGCAAAGAATGGCACGCCAAGAAGAGAGCATTTTTGAGCACCTCATTTAACAGTAGTTTCTTGGCTGATACCAATCGATATGATTGATAATTTTGTCAAGGATCAATAACTTGAACTCTTTTGTAACGGTAATGCATGTGAATGAAACTCGACACGAGCGTGGAGGCCTGGAAAAAATATTTTTCTCCAGCGGTCGAATTTATTTCACGCCTACTGAGCGTTAGTTTGTTGGGCTCAGGCAGGCAGCGTTTGGATAGGTTTGGAGACAAAATTTTCATATCTGTCTATGAAACTGAGTAGCATAATTCTGGAAACTGATCTGAGAATCATTAAAGATTATTTTGACGGTCACTAGGTACCCCCATGGGGATTAACTGCACAGAGATCATGGCTGACGACGGAGGGCATTCAACTTTTAAAGTGTTATTTTCTTTTTTTCTCTACCAACCTTCAAGGTTGTTATCATTTTGTACGTGTAAGTTTTCTTATGTTTGGAGAAGAAATAATTTTATAAAAACAACCGTGAAAATGACTGTCAGAGTGGCAGAGAATAAGATCTTGGTCGTTGAATTCCCTCCGCCGTTAGCCATCACTTCTGCAGTTAACTCCCATGTGGGTACTGACCGGCAAAACAATCATTGATGATTCATAAATCGATTTCCAGAATTAAACTGCTCAAACTTTCAGATAGATATGGAAATTTTGCTCCCAAAGCTATCCAAACGCTCCCTACCTGAGCCCTGCAAACTGACGCTCAGTAGGCGTGAAAAAAAATTCGAGCGCTGGAGAAAATTTTTTTCCCAGGCCTTCACGCTCGTGTCGAGTTTCATGCACATGCATTACCGTTACCAAAGAGTTCAAGTTATTGATCCATGACCAAATTATCAATCATATCGATTGGTAACAGCCAAGAAACTACTGGTCAATGAGGTGCTTGAAAATGCTCACTTCTTGGCGTGCCATTCTTTGCACGGTGGTCTCACAAACATTTTGACTTGGTGGATGGAATCAGAGGATGCCGTTTACTCCAAAATGACACCACACTTGGCAGTTTATTCGTTGTCGGGATGAAGAATTGAGAAAAACTGTTTTTCCGATCTGTCATAAGAATTAATTTTTTTCAGTGTGAAGAACTATTTGGACATGGTAACAAATGTTGTCAATGTATAGGTTAGAGTCGTTTGATGGCCTCCCAGTAGGAATTACGTGGTGGTATTGTGATTTGGTGGGAAGCCTCGCACCTTCAACTTTCAAGGGCCCCCCAGACCCCCTCCGCATCGAGTGCACCGATGTCTCCAACTCTTGAAATTAAAGTTGAGGGACCCCCAATCAAACCCCAAAAGCGCATTGCTTAAGCTCAAAATGCATAGTTTGAACGCTTAACCACCGGACTATAATCAACTTTCTCATAAGTGAACTTCAATTCAACCAAGCAATCACTAGCTTTTAAGACGGTTACACTCGTCTCTCTTTGTGAATATTTCTGCTTGTTGAATACAATCTGGTATTACGAGGTATCTTGTCTAATTGTTTCTTTACGACAATTATTGGGGGTATAATTGAACAAAGGTTCCTGGTCATCTAAAACTAGCTACAACATTCTGACCTTGGAGATGAAGGTTCCAGTTAGCTGGAGCAAACTGAAAACCTACTAGCTATTCAAAATGCATGGGGGATCATTTACCTTTATCTTGAAAAGGGTGGCGTCACCAGCAATACAGAAATTATGACAGATTGCAAATAGATAATTTGAGGGAACAATTAATTATTTATGTTGTACGCTAGGACTTTATCACCATAAGTTCCATGATTTGTAGCCTTGCCCGGTTTTTTCGCAAGCGCGCCACGCGAAATAAATCATGCCCTTCGATCAACGTTCGCCCGGAATCTTAATGGGAAAGCCTTCTTTTGAGAATGGAGCTCAGAACTTTTGGGTGCGCTACGAACTTCCAAACGTTGTCTAAACGGAATACATAATTTGGCCAGTTTCTTCAGTAACTCTTCCAGTCATCGAATTTTCTTCACAGCAGTAGTTCTCCATACACACCATTCAGTAGATGATGAGGAATCCTGTTATTGAGAGGGCTCTGTCAACACCTCGCCTTCATCTGAGCACTCGAACAACTTCACCATACTTCAACCATTTGAACACAATTACAGTTTCACGTAATGACCGCCTGTTCGCTTTGGGTGATACCTCGTGTGATACGTTCGAACATTCGATACGAACACTGCAAACTTACTGGTTTGGCGTCATACACTTTTTTATGGTTTGGCTAATTTGACTATATATCATACAGGGTGATTCATGAGTGACCTTACATAGGCTAATGGGAGATAGAGGACTTCGAGGCGAGTCAGGATCCACTGAGGAAATTTTGTTTTCTCCATTGGTTACGAAGATACAGGGTGTTTTGTGTGTTTCGTGTGAAACTTTGATCAGCGATATTTCTGAAACGGCTGAAGATATTGTGTTGAAATTTACCAGTAATATTTCTCTGCCGGAACTTATCCAGAAGTCATGCCGGGTGAGTCAAAATCCAGGGCCGGAATTGAAAAAATGTGCCCCTTTTTTTATTTGATCAAAAAGTACATTTTCTGACCGCTTTTCTGAAAAACTGTTATCGGATTCGAAAAGCCAAGGAAAAATGCTTCAAGAATCACTCTTCAATTTAGATGGCACACCTAGACCGTTTCGACAAAAAAATTAAAAGTAATATTTGTGGGTAAGTTTCCATTTTTGACCGGACATAATCAACTCATTGTTTGATTGAATTCATTAAAATTCATTTTTCAGCTTGTCTCTGTGGAACAGAAGGGCTTGGTAGTAAGAAAAATTCCATAGCCGTAATTTTTTTTTGACGATCAAATCGAGTCTAATTTTGGTTTCGCTCTCGATTTTGTCATAAAAAAAAATTGTCAGCTCTGAAATTTTTTTTTCAACCAAGCCCTTCTATTCAACAAAGACAAGCCAAAAAATGAATTGTAATGAATTCGATCAAACAATGAGTCGATTATGTCCGGTCGAAAATGGGAACTCACCCACAAATTTTACTCTTAATTTTATTGTCGAAACGGTTTAGGTGTGCCATCTAAATTGAAGAGTGATTCTTGATGTATTTTTCCTTAGCTTTTTGAATCCGATAGCAGTTTTTTAGAAAAGCGGTCAGAAAATGTACTTTTTGATGAAACAAAAAAGGGGCACCTTTTTTCTAGCCCGGCCCTGGATTTTGACCTACCCGGTATGGCTTCGGGATGAGTTCCAACAGAGGAATATTACTGGTGGATTTCAACAAAATACCTTTGGCCGTTTCAGAAATATCGCTTATCAAAGTTTCATACGAAACACACAAAACACCCTGTATCTTCGTAACCATCGGAGAAAATGAAATTTCTTCAGGTGATCCTGACTCGCCTCGAAGTCCTCTATCTCCCATTAGCCTATGTAAGGTCACTCATGAATCACCCTGTATTACCTATATCGCTCTTAATTTTTCCTTCTTACATTTCTCGCTAACAAACTGACGACAAATAATTACGAATCACACAGTATCTAGATAGGTAGGTACTGTGAGAAACCCGCTTTCACTAAAATTTAATTAATTAGCTGTGATACGTCTAGTGACCCTACGTTATGTTTTTGTTGTGCCGTAGATTTTGATTACCTTTACCTAAGTCATTTAAGTCAATTACACCTACCTCGATTTCCCAGTCATGCCCTAATACCCCTGTCATCCGAGTAACCTAAGTTCTATGAAAGAGGATGAATTGAATAAATATTGAGAGTTTTTTTTGCGGTGGGTGGGTATCCGTGTAGTCACTGGCAGTACCTCCTTAGCACCGTCTTAGTAGGCTAAGAGCGACGCCGGATGATTCCCACACCACCCACCATTTTATGGGCGCATCAACAGCGAGATTATTAGCACCCTTTTTTCGGTGTCCTTCTCGTTTAACAATTTTTCCCTTGACGTGACTGCACGGTGGTACGTGCCAAGATACTAAAGACCGCATGAAAATTTTCACCTGGCCCAGGCCGGATTCGAACCCACGATCCCTGGAATTGCTTCCAAAGACGGAGTCCGCCGCGCTACCGGCCGGGTTAAATATTGAGAAATAAACAAAGTCATTTAACACCACATCTAATCTTTATTACGGATTAATCAATCATCGCCAATTTAATTAAGTTCATCTTAATTATTCATTACATAATGTCCAGACGTGCTGACATCAGCTAGCGTTAGGAATAAGTTAATTCAGTTTACAGTCGGTTTCTGAAAGAAAGTACACCCTAATTACGTGCGAAAACCCTGCGACTAATCACCCAAACCTTTTAAATAAATTCCGTTTCGCATTTTCCTAATTTTCAGACCTATTGGTGAGCCCGTTTCCCAACGCACCTGAGTTTTAATTCCCTGCTCAATTAATTCAAGACCTCGTCGAGATTTAAATTTTAACCCCTTCCACCTAGGCCATCTTCCATAGGCGAATAGAAATCTCGATCATTTAATTGTACTTGAAGAGAGATTGTTGTTCACTGAGTTTTGCCTTGGTATTTCAAATTTGTAGCCATTATTTCAATTATCGATCAAATAATTCACATAAAATTGGGTGTTCACATTCCATAGATTTTTTATCCCGCTGGTGCTGTAGTTTTCGAACCTACAGACTTATCCAGCAGCTCTATTTCACGCTGGGTTAAATAACTTTACACCAATCTGCCATCAGGTGTACAATTTATTGCGATGAGCCTCTAATTAAGCAGCCTGCAAAAATGATGTCATGTTCCTTTCTATCTTGACGTGTTTCGAAACGACACTGACTTTTCTTGGCATTGCTCAAGGGGTTCTCTTTGGGAAACTCAACCTTATGCTCATAAACGGTTGAGTAGAATAGCTTAAAGCTAGACTCCGCCTATGGGTCCTTGTTCTAATTATGTATTTTTTTTCCGCAATAAAGGACCATTTATTATTATTATTATTATTATTATTATTATTATTAAACTCCTTGTCGTACGAAAAGGGTTAAATATTTTATTCTACGGGAGAAAATTTTGCGTGAGATGTTCGCCCTGATTTGATTTGCATAAATACTGCTAGTGCTTGTTTAAAGCTAATAGAGTCTACAAAATCATGCTCTGTAGGAAGCTAGATCTCTTCGAAAGAGTTACTGAAGCTTTCACCATTTTTCTGGTGGTTTGAAGGTAGTTGAAAAACAATGTACCTAAAACCTCACCGCAACTACAAGGCATTAAATCAGTTTGACGCTTCCTATGGCTATTCGAAATATCAAGAACAAAACCTACTATCATTTTATGAACAAATAATTACCTTAAACCCCATCCAACAACTATCATTTGATTACAATGGAAATCAGACTTGCTTTAATGTTTTCCTTTCTCGTCACTGATGCACTACAATTATTAACAGTGTTTTTAGCACTCTTCTTAATTTCTTCTCGAAAAATATGAATTTTTCGTCTCACGCACATCTGCCGTTGTCGATTGCTCTGACGCCAATCTCCTTTCACCCCCGTCTCTATTCTCGGACTCTTCCTGTCACCACCCCCCGTCTCACGTCTAACACCTCTGGCCCACAAACATGCTACTCAGGAATCCGGCGCGAGCACAGTATTCTTTCTTACCCCACTTCTTTCCTTCCCTATATCGCCCGTAATGCTAATTTATTCCTAAATATTTAATTCCCTTTTATTTTATAATTTAAGGCATCCCGTTACAGTACCTACCTACATAATACGAACATTATGCATCTTTTGGTTGTAAGGTAGCGGGTAGCCAAATTGCAAGCATCTGATCACCGGACACAGGGATGAAATCACGGAATTAGGGGAAAAACATACACATGAACATTATATGTTCGGTCTTTCTTGCGTTCCGGACACGAACAACAAAGTTAATTATCGAATTAACAGCATAGACATCAAAAGTCCGGACGAAATCCGCAAATATGCTTTTGCAACCCTATGGTTGGCAGCCAAACAGCCATAAGGTTGACTTAGAAACAAAATTTATATTTTTGTCAGCATTTTATTCCTTCTTTTCTCCCATTTCTATCATCACAACACACATTCAAAATATCTATATTTTGGTAACAAATAACGATAAAGTAAAGCAATGGTGCAAACATTGCAAGCAATAAAATATCCATAAATCCTTGACAAATCTATTTTTTTCTGACAATTCGACATTGACATTTTGGGGGGAAACCGAAAAGCACCAAACTACATCGAACATCGCTACTGCTAGCAAATGTTGCCTAAAATCGTGTGAGATTGGTTCTTGCCTAGCTTTGGGTAGGGTAGGCGCTTGTATTATAATAACTCTCTTATTTCAAGTAGGCCGAGATTCTGACCGGTCAAATTCACAACTCTACTAAAAATATGAAAAATGTCAATAGCTTGGACAGTTTAACCATCATTGATTGACTGACATTTTGGAAAAAGACTATAACACCAAACTTCATTGCAACATGAAAACTAGCAAAAACGCGATGAAAATTATATCGCAGATGAGGCCCAGACTTAAGAATAATTTTTAGCAAGACCAAACAGGTTTTAAGCTTCCAGTTGAGCCCGTTCCGAGCAAAATGAAGTAGGTAGCGGCAAAAATTATTCGCACAACTATTTTGGGTCGGCATCTTGCTTTTCCATTTCACGGAAATAGACCTTTTTATGAGATCATGGTCTTTGATTGTGAGTGTATAAACCGCGCGTCCTGAGCAAAGGACCCCCCCCCTCCTCTTCCCCGAGAAAAAATTGAGAGGGTGTCCCTTCTCAATTGAAAGGCTCGGTCTTTGTGCCATCCTACAAATTTTTGTGATTTTATCATCAAGTGCAGAGTTTATTTGTTTTTTTGTCACTGTCCAGACTAAAAGCTGATGATCATGTTTTGATTGAACATTACATGACAACTTGATTTTTTTTAAGTAGGTCCATGGACCAAACTACCGCATTTTCTTGATGTTGAGTCGCGTCTTTCTGCTCTGAATGAAAGCCCATTTCGGCAGGCAATAATTCTCATTATGAGCTCCATTACATTGATTTGCTTCTTTTGCGCAGTGTTGGGGAATACTTTGCTCCGTTCGCTGCGCCGCAACAAGAGCGTCATCGGCCTGTACATCCAAAACAAAGGCCTCTCCTTCAAGTTGGACTCCCTACAGAACCAGTACGACTTCTGGAAAGGCGGATGGGCTCACGATTATCCTTTGGACGAAGTGACCAGCAATGTGGTATCGGTCTTGAACGTCGATGATTACGGCAAGATGCGAGATGCGACACGCGACGAAGACGACAGTCCGGTTGATGACAGCGGTCTGTTCGACTACCAGAGCAGGAACAGTACCGGCCCGCTGATGCATTATCCCGAGAGCACGCTGTACGCCGATCCGTATCACACCACCGGATGCAACTGCCGTCGAAACGGCACGCCCGAAGTGAAACACTACTACAAGAATGGAATCGGTAAGTGGCATGTTAAATTACAGCAGGAATTTCAAGTGCCAAGTACTCAGCGTGCCAAGTACCTACCCATAGAATCGAGCTTTTAAACGGTTGCAATTGTTTTGGGTAATATGATTAATTTAGGCCTAATATGCAACTTTGAATGGCTGGACTCTTTGGAATTTGAATTATCGAACTTCTTGCACTTAAATGCTGAAAGGGCAGACCCTTTGCAGGCCGCCGGGGCGTTCCCTGTTTTGTCAACAATTTTCAGGGCTTCTTACGCCTTTTTGACTGGAGCAGGCCAAAAGGTTGGTGCTTCCTTTGCGACACTTGGAACATCGAATTTTTTTAGATTGAAGCGTAGAAAAATCGAACTTGCTTCGAGAGGTTAAAAAAATTTTCTCAACTGTTTATAATGGTGCTATTCTGTAAAAAGATACATCGTCGTAAGCGCTATATCGCTGTAAAATGACAAAAGTAATAATGTTTTGCTTTGTCACAAGTGTCATCTTACAGCGATACAGCGCTTACATCGATGTATCTTTTTTACAGAATAGCACCATTAATGTCAAAGGCTACTTTATTGTATTTTTTTGACGGGAGTTGGAAAGGTTGAAAAATGACCGTCAAACGTCACGTCCGGCAAAAAAATTGTCCATCCGTAGCGGAAATGTTCTAAAACTGCGTTTCAAAAGTGTACCGGATGATATCGTGTTATCGTGCATTATCATGCCGAATGTCACCAACAGCAGTGTTTTGGTAAATTTCTGTGCATAGTTCAGATTTAAAAACTTTGAAACAAAATCTCTCGAGGTCTTGGCTCACTCGCACTCGAATCACGGTTCCCCTAGACGTACTATGGCTATGTGCATGACCTTGAGCGGTCAACGCGTAGGACATACAACGGAGCCCATGGTCGTGAAAATAAGAAATCTTTGTTGGACTTCTTCGACAGCAGACAGCTTTGACGTGGTTGCATGGTTACTTGTTTTGACATTGATTTCTCGTGTCAAACTTGTTTGTTGTGATGAGCAACTGCAAAATGGTCGACAGTTGGTTGACGGTTGACAGAATGACGACAGCGAAAGTGACTTTTTTTTGTAGACACAAGCGCCACCTAGTGAGATGGATTCTGGATTCCATTTTGGGGAGTCGGTGGAACACAGTTTCACGTGACACGTTGGCCTTATTATTGGGCCCATTGTACCCCTCACCTAGTGAGATGTTCGCTAACTAAATCGAGTCCAACAAGAATTCCACAATCCGCCCCTCACTTTTATTAGGTATCGAAAATGAGTGGAAGAAAATCTGAATATTTTCATTGTCGTCCAAATACGAATTTTACAAAGAAAATTAATTTATTAGTATCTAGTAGGTATGGTTTTTAAACATTACAGAAATTCGACATAGTAATTCAAGTTGCGTTTTTTTCAAGCGAAGAGCAAGAGTTCATAGCCATGTCAGGAATTGTTGTGGATGGTTCACTCGTCGTTTTTTTTTTGCGGTTACTTGGTCCTAATCAAAAGTCAAGTGATTCAGGGTTCCTGCAACAAGTGTTGAATTATTATCTCATTATTTCATTGTCGTATCATTTTATTGTTATCAGCGATCGACAGTGAAGTTGAACTTGCTTGCGGGTCAAGATGCCCGTTGGGTATCAAAGTATTGTTTCTGAGTCCGTCGGAAAAGCCGTGATAGACCGGAAAAATACCGATCCCAGCATTCCTCGCTTGTTTGGGCAAGATGCTACTCATTGAGCCGCGACTTCTTCACGAACGATAGTGGATCATATGAATTTGATGCGCGGTTGTATACGCATCAACTCATACTCACTCTTTTTTTGTGTTCATTGCGATTTAATTAGCAGTGAAGAAATTATTATTATTATTATTATTATTACAATACAAGAAATCCAATAATTATTAAAAAAAGCTCACCGTTGCTCATGAATTCGACGTTTTTGCGATTAAAACGAACAGTGCCGTCTCTTGTGGGCTTAATCACAGCGTAAATGTTTCCATCCGTGTTCTTTTCTTTGCTCGATTTAGTCCTCGCTGTCAGTGCTACATTTAAGAAACATAGCAAGACGACGCAGTAAATGATCGAGAACTTCATTTTGTGATCGTGGTCAACTTGAACATGACTACGATGATTATTATTCAGCTTTTATATTCTGTGTAGCTTTTCAGTGGAATTTTTAATAGCCTGGAGAACACAGCACATTGAAAGTACTATCTGGTAATGATAATTATTATTTATAAAAAAGTTTAATGCCGAGTTCATAAGTCGTACGTTTCAGGTCCGAATTCCCAATGACTTGAATAATTATCTAAATATTTGCAAAATCCCGCAAATGGGTAATCTGTGCCTACTTTTAGCTCTGTGTATCTCTAATTCCACTTCTAGTATATTGCCAATTAATTCTTTGTGTGTAACTTTAGGCCAACAACAACAAAAAAAAAAAAATTCTTTGTGTCTCATGCGGTCTCCTACATATTTGAACTTCACTTAATCATTGATTTCCATCTTTTCTCTACGGTCCGCAGGATCTTTCCCGCGCATCTATAGCCCCAGATTTCAAACGCTGCTAATATTATCTCACTTCCCTCTCCCACCCCCTACGTTTCGTAGCCGTACAATGCGGTACTCCATACGTAAATGAAAATTTCCTATTATAGGCTGTCTGATTTCTACATGATTCTAGTGGGCTGTGTTTCTGGTCGTCATCGGCCGATCGCGGCCTGAATCGCAGCCTACTAGAATCATTTAGAAATCAGACAGCCTTTACCAAGCGCTTTGATGTCCGTTCATTCGTCCGTCTTGTCATCCAACTCTCAAACTAAAAGTCATACCACTTACTTGAAAATGGGTATAAAGTAAGAGAAGTAATATGTGCCTATTTGGTTCCCTTCCGCGATCGCAAAAATAAGGTGAAATAGTATGTGACTATATCGAAAATTTGAGTCCCGAGGCTATTTCCAAACTAATGTAGATACGTGCATTGCATACTATCATATCAGCGAACGAAATGTGCAGGAAAGACTGCAAAACTCTCGGGTGTAAAGAATTATTTTATTTTTGTTGCTTGATTGCCACAAAAAAAAATCGGTTGTGTCACCCCAAAACTTCCCCGACAAGTAGTAAGGAACGGATGGAAATTTTATTATGGAATGATGTCCCTTCGGGTGAGAATTTAGAGAAAAAGATTGAAGCATTGAGATATTTTCTCTAATAAGGCATTCATTTAGAGCTCCATCATTTGAGTCTGGTCTCGATAAGCTAGGCCGATGGATTTTAAAGCGGAAAACTCTCGGAAAACTTGGAGAATTTCAAGAGAAATTGCCTGGGAATGTTCAAGAATCAACTACTCTTTGTTTAAAGAACGTTAGTATAAATCTGTTCACAAGCTAAAAAGTTGGAAATTTGCAAGTTTTCATTAGTAACCAAATTATGTAGAAAGAAAAGCGAGTGAGGCAGTTAGACGCATTAGTACATGGATAGAGGTGAACGATCTGAAACTGGCGCCACAGAAAGATTGAAAATATTTTGCAGGGAATTGAATATTTTGAAAATTTGAATTTTCTGGCAAATTTTTTTCAAATCATCTTATTATGAAGATCGTCAATTACGGCTTCACTTTGAGCTTCATCATTCAAATTCGTTTCCAAACATTCGTTTCATAACCCAGACCTGTTTTACATTTTCAACAAGTAAATTCCCGGGAAATTGAGAAGAAAATTATTGGAAAATGTTCAAGAGCCAGTAACCTCTTGTTAAAAAAAAAATGGTGAAAATCTGTTCACGGGATAAAAAGTTGGAAAATTTGCGGTTTTTCTAGAGATGGGAACTCGGAAACCGTGAGTCCGATTTCGAAAATTTTCTTTCTAAAAATTAATTCAATCTTTTCTCCAACTTTCATTCTTGGTCCTGTTCATAGCAGTACTTCTGTAGTAAAACGATGTAATCAAAATCAGGTTCCTATTGCAAACCTAGTAAAAAAAAATAGGTTTGCTGGAATTAATTCAAACAAAAACGATTTTTTTAGGCGACCAACACACAAAAGCTTTCTTTACGTCCTTTTTGACGTCCCGAAAGTGTTTTTTTTTTATACGCTAATGTCAAGAATTCCCTTTTCGGCCGCTAAACCTCATTTGTTTTACTTTGTTGGGACGCTAATGTCATTCTGCTTTTTTCACGTTACATGATATTAGACCGATTTAGCTGTTGAATATTTACATCACGAAGAGTCGGCGGTATACCTGATTAATAAAGAGCAATTAATCATTCAGTGTTGACCCAAAATCAGATGTAATAATTACATAAATTTGAAAATACAGTTATTTTCTCCGTAAGGTTGGTGCCCATTGCGGTGATTTCCGAGGTGATTTCAGTTGCAAGATTACTACTCTAGTACATCATTGGTCAATGCTACAATGTCAGTGTGAATGCTGTCAAAGTCAAAGGCAATTTCAATATTTTGTTTTGTTTGTTATGGTTATGCTTATGTCGTGAAAATTGGCCCAAGTGGGTCCGAAACACGCGTGTCTGTTGGATTTCGATGGATACCGTAGCCCTCATCATGGAATAAATAGACCACAACGTTGATGACTTGCACGATTGTGATTTTTCCGAAAGGTACGCCAGAGAAACAGACCCTGTCCAGTTTTTGGCCTTGTTTTACAGGCACCAACTCACAAAATGTTCATACTGCTTCAGGTAGGTACCTATTATACAGCTTGTGATTTCAGCGGAAGCAAATCCAAAGCTGCCGCATTTGAGCTTTAGTTAGTGCCGGCGGGGTTTGAGAAAAATCTCTTTAACTACCAGATAAGTCGTTCATCAATGACTTGTCTAAACTACTGTCATAATAATATACTTACAAATTTTGTTTTCTATTGTCACAGGTAACTATGTTTTATTAAGAAAAGCACTCTTGCGATTGCGATGTAAGAAATCAATCAACTTAAACATCAGTATTTTGCTCAATTTTTTGTGATAGTCGCCCAAAAAATGTTGTGTGCACCTCGGCCAAAAGGTTCTTCTTTGGCCTCACCTGTTTTGCAGCCTCGGCTACAAAATTTCAGATTCGGCCAAAAAACATCACCTTTATGGCCTTGATACACAAAGTACTATTTTACCATGGCAAGCTTACAGTCCCTTCTTCGACATATCAAAAGTCCTCAACTCTGGGACTGCTACAAATACAGTATACAGGGTGAAAGTTTATTATTTTTCTTTACTTTCTTTTCTTCTTGAGAAATTGATGACCGAAAGAAACGGTTTTAGGCTAGTTTGATAGGCCATAGTCTTTATTGTGATATTTTGTCATCAGAATGGGGTACTGCCAATGAAATAGATTTGGATGAAAATTCTTTTTCATCAATATTTTTTTGTTTGGGTGCGGCGACTAATCAACAGTAGCCTATTCTTTCCTATTTTTAGTCGGCTATCCATATAGCGAGAGAAAAATGATTGTTATGTCTTCGGGTTTATGTTTTTCATTTATCTCTAACTTTGAGGGCAGCGTGTGGGGGCGGCAGCATTCGGAAAAGTAACTGTTGCACAGTTTGAGTTGGAAGTGAAACGACCCCAGCTATCGTCTTGTACCCCTGAATGGGTAGGCAACCCATTATACTGGCATTTAATTCAACTTATTTGAATTAAATCACTTTTCCCGCTTTTGGAACCGCTTGGCCGATGATCATCTAGTATCAGGACGACATCCCGTTGTGCCTCTCTTCTTGTTGTTCGATTATAGAGCCCTCGAGATTGTTGAGACAGGTCTGACTACGAGTTTGAACGCAATAAGACACAGTATAAAATTTCAACATAACATCAGGCTAAGTTATCTAAAAGATCTAACCTATTCCCGACGAGATACTTTTCCCCTAATTATTTCAGACGTCCCAACACTCCAACCCTCCGACGAACACCTGACTCTACACCTTGACCGACATTTAATTCTGACTGGTTCTCGCGGTTCAAAGTTCTTTTTCTGGTCAAATCAGATCCAACATTTATGTTAGTGTTAAAGGTTATGTTAGGGTTAGGCCCGGCTTCTAGACACTGAAAAGAGAAAAGTGACTTCGACCACGAGTGCTATCCAAGATTTGTGGGCCGGTGTGTGTATGGTAGCCCACCTAATTGTGGCATTCTTTTCAAAGGCTGTTGCTTCTTTTTGGGCCATGGTCTTTTTTGCCCGTTTGGAAAGGATTGGATATGGCTGCCTTTGTGGGGGCCTATTCCCTTTTTTCGCCGTGAGTCGCCCCCAACGCTTAGAAAGGTTCCCGCGGTCGCGCGTGTCTATAACCGGAAATGTTGAACCAAATTTCGCCCTTCCCAAAACTTTCAAACAGATGGTGAGCGCGAAACAATTACTCTAGTCAAGATACAAATTTAATTTGGAGAACGTTTTGAGCACGCCCCGTATACGCGCTAGTTCGTTGTTGTTTAGCAGTTTGTGAGAGAAGGCCGCAGCCAGGAGAAACAAAACGCAGAGAATTGACTATACAGGGTGTTCGCCGAAAAGCCGATGCGAAGAGGCGTCGAAATAATCTTTGCCCTAACGCGAAATAATCGCCGTCCACACTATTCCTGATCGAGCCCTAATCACAATTCATTTTTACAAAGTCCCTATTTGAACGATGGCGTCGTTGGGTACCGTATTGAATTCATCAGTTTCGAATAAGAACGTTTTCATTCCCGTAACAAGCTCTACATGGAAATATCCGGAACTGTCGTGGCGCTAAAACAGAATCATTAGTTTCAAGGAGGGGGGGGTCCATCAATCCGATCAACAATTACGTCTCTACGGCAGGGTCCAAACCCCGATCTCAACGCGATTCTATTTTATTTCAATTACTCAAGTTTTTTCACGTAGTTCTCAAAATTTACTTTTTCCGAATAACTAGGAGCTTCAGAAACGGAGAGGAAGCTCACCCGCGAGCCTCCAGATCTAACCCACTAGGTCCGGTGCTCTGAGTACCGCAGTCACAAAGCCAAGTCCAGAGGGCCCAAGAGCGCGAATACCTTTCTATGAAGGTATCCATCAAAGGATGAGGCTTGCCAGTGGCTGTACCTGACGGCAGACAGTAGCGCAGATACCAGCACGTGCAGGCAGATTCAGAACGCACGCGTGAGCCCCATCATACATCTTTCACGACAAAGCCTAACCGTAAGCAACTATCCCAACTCACCAAGACTAACCCCCCGCTCGTCGAGGTCATCACTCCGCCACATGAGATACCGAAACGAGAAACCTCATTTCTATCGGGCCTGGTTCATTTAGGGGTTTCAACTCGACATCCTCGAGGTAGGCTAGAACTCATCGTCGAGGGAACGCGACTCAGCATCCTGGAGGGGGTTCGAAACACTTCGTCAACGGGTTCCAACTCTACGACTTGGAGAAGGGTCGAAACTCAACACCGGAAGGGCCTTGGCACATCGACCTGGCGAAGGGCTGGAACTCATCGTCGGAGGGCTCTGACTCTACACCTGGAGGCGGATCAAGACTCAACGTCCAAGGGCTCTGACACGACATCCTAGAGACGGGTTGCAACTCAACGGGGGAAGCAACTCATCAGTCTCTGGGAGGGTCAAAACTCAGCCTGGAGGGTTCTCGACTCAGCGTGCCCCCAAGGGGACCAAAACACGACTCCGAAGGGTTCCAACTCGGCTTTCTCCAGGGGGCCTTTGAGACACATCAGCCGGGGAATCGACTCGTCATTTTCCAAGTGGGCTGGGGCTCATCATTGGGGCTTCGACGCTTCGGCCTCTAGGAGGGTCGCGACGCAACATAAACGGGTTCTAACTCAGCTTCCTCGAAGGGGACTAAAAACTCTTCGCTAACAGGCCCGCAGAAGCACTCGGCAGCGGACGCGACAAGTCGGGAGCGGGCGGCAGCCCAGGAGGATTGGTCCAGGTACCACGGTCAATCTCCGGCGATATCCTCCATTCCCAGCAATTCGGAATATTTTATTGCATCCAAAACGATCGCGAATGGGGCATAGACAGCTCAGGTAATCTGAGAAGCCGCTGGAATGTGACCGGCAGTGCTAACACGTGTGAATCGGATGGTGGCGGGCGGCGGGCGGTAGCACAGCGCGTCAATACAGCAGGAGTACGGCAGCAACTAGCTGGGTCAAAGTGCGGGTACTTTACTCCATATGCCCCAATTCACCATTTCATCGGACGTCGAGCAGGAACGGTTATTGAATTGTCGATGAGGAGCAAATAAATTATGTTGTAGAGCTTTGCGGGATTTACACGAATGAATTAAATAACTAGCGACATCTTTTAATGATGCCTTGACTCTGAATATTCACATTCTCATACCTCGATTTCACGGCTTTGAATTATTTTCCTCCGGATTATTTTCGGCCCGCCAAATGCGGGTGGCTTCAGAAGTTTCTAAATTTTAAGGAAATATGACAATCAGTGAAAATTGTGAAAGTTGCATTGTTTTTTGTTTGGGGGCGGGAGCTGGAGGCGGCGATTAATCAAAAGTGGCATATCTTTACCCATTTTCAGTCAACTATCTAATAGCGAAAGAATTAGATCGCTATGTCTTCAGGTTATGTTTGTTTCACATAACCTTGTAAAACATTGGTTATGTTTTACATGTTATCTCTTACTTTGGGGGCGGCGCGTGGGAGCGGCAGAGTTTGGCAAATAAATTCTTGCACAGTTTAAGTTGGGTTGAGAGTTACTAAATGTTTGAGGTAACATTAACATCTAAATCAGTGAAAATTGTTGAAAGTTGCACTTTTTTCTTTTGGGGGCGGAAGCTGGAGGCGACGCCATATGAAAAGTAGCGTATCCTTTTCCATTTTCAGTCAGCTATCCATATAGCGAAAGACTTAGATCGCTATGTCTTCTGGTTTATGTTTTTGATTTATCTCCTACTTGGGGGGCGGCGTGTGGGAGCGGCATCGTTCAAGCAAATGTTGCAGTTTGGCAGTTTCTAAATGTTTGAAGAAACATCTCAACCAGTAACTATTGTGAAAGTTACACTTTTTGTCGTTTGGGGGCGTAATCTGGGGGCGGCGACTAACCAAAAGTAGCCTATCCTTTTCCATTTTCAGTCAGCTATTCATATACCGAAAGAATTAGATGGCTATGTCTTCGGGTTTATGTTTTTCATTTTAAAGTGATTGGGGGCAGTTTTTAGCAATTTTTTCATGTCGGCGGTGCATATTGAAAATGAAATGTTTCTTAGTCCGGTGGTTAAGCGCCAAAAAAAGCTCGAACTATGCATTTTGAGCTTAAGCAATGCGCTTTTGGGGTTCGATTGGGGATCCCCATACCTTAATTTCAAGAGTTGGAGACATCGGTGCACTCGATGCGGAAGGGGTCTGGGGGGCCCTTGAAAGTTGAAGGTGCGAGGCTTCCCACCAAATCACCATACCACCACGAAATTCCTACTTGGATGTCATTAAACGACTCTAACTTACACATTGACAACATTTGTTACCATGTCCCAACAGTTCTTCACACTGAAAAAAATTAATTCTCATGACAGATCGGAAAAAACTGTTTTTCTCAATTCTTCATCCCCACAACGAATAAACTGCCAAGTTTGGTGTCATTTTAGAATAAACGGCATCCTCTGGTTTCATTCACCGAGTCAAAATGTTTGTGAGACCACCGTGCAAAGAATGGCACGCCAAGAAGTGAGCATTTTTGAGCACCTCATTCAACAGTAGTTTCTTGACTGATACCAATCGATATGATTGATAATTTTGACATGGATGAATAACTTGAACTCTTTTGTAACGGTAATACATGTGAATGAAACTCGACACGAGCGTGGAGGCCTGGGAAAAATTTTTTTCTCCAGCGGTCGAATTTATTTTACGCCTACTGAGCGTTAGTTTGTTGGACTCAGGCAGGCAGCGTTTGAATAGGTTCGGAGACAAAATTTCCATATCTGTCTATGCAGCTGAGTAGCATAATTCTGGAAACTGATTTGAGAATCATCAAAGAAACTTTTGACAGTCACTAGGTACCCCCATGGGGATTAACTGCAGGGATCATGGCTAACGACGGAGGGAATTCAACTTTTAAAGTGTTATTTTCTATTTTCCTCTACCAACCTTCAAGGTTGTTATCATTTTGTACGTGTAAGTTTTCTTATGTTTGGAGAAGAAATAATTTTATAAAAACAACCGTGAAAATGACTGTCATAGTGGCAGAAAATAAGATCTTGGACGTTGAATTTCCTCCGCCGTTAGCCATCACCTCTGCAGTTAACCACCATGTGGGTACTGACCGGCAAAACAATCATTGATGATTCATAAATCGATTTTCAGAATTGAACTGCTCAACTTTTCAGAAAGATATGGAAATTTTGCTTCCAAAGCTATCCAAACGCTGCCTGCCTGAGCCCAACAAACTAACGCTCAGTAGGCGTGAAATAAATTCGACCGCTGGAGAAAATTATTTTTTTCCAAGCCTCCACGCTCGTGTCGAGTTTCATTCACATGCATTACCGTTACAAAAGAGTTCAAGTTATTGATCCATGACAAAATTATCAATCATATCGATTGGTATCAGCCAAGAAACTACTGTTAAATGAGGTGCTCAAAAATGCTCACTTCTTGGCGTGTCATTCTTTGCACGGTGGTCTCACAAACATTTTGACTCGGTGAATGAAATCAGAGGATGCCGTTTACTCCAAAATGACACCACACCTGGCAGTTTATTCGTTGTGGGGATGAAAAATCGAGAAAAACTGTTTTTTCCGATCTGTCATAAGAACTAATTTTTTTCAGTGTGATAAACTGTTGCGACATGGTAACAAATGTTGTCAATGTGTAGGTTAGAGTCTTTTGATGACATCCAAGTAGAAATTACGTGGTGGTATGGTGATTTGGTGGGAAGCCCCACACCTTCAACTTTCAAGGGCCCCCCAGACCCCCTCCGCATCGAGTGCACCGATGTCTCCAACTCTTGAAATTAAGGTTGAGGGACCCCCAATCAAACCCCAAAAGCGCATTGCTTAAGCTCAAAATGCATAGTTAGGACGCTTAACCACCGGACTATCTGGGCTCACGTTTATAAGTAGCAACTATGTATTATTCATAAAATAAGAACACCAGAGCATTAGGTCTGGGAGAAATTGCAATAGCATTTTATTTCAAGTTGATCGGGGGCGGTTTTCTCCATGTTGGCGGCGCAATATAGACATTCCATATAGCCTAGCCCAGCCCAGCTTTGGGAGTGGCAGCTATGTAACAGCGAGAAAATTAGAAAGCTAGGGCGTCCAGTTTGCGAGGAGTTCGAGGAACGGACGGACGGGCAAAGCGGTTGCAATAGCGATTTCCATCAAGATGGAAAATACGCTAGAAATGATCGAAGCGACCCCAGCTGTAGCGCCGTAGTGATTTCGTCGCAAGTGATCTCGTGACCTGAGCTCGTCGCGTCTTGTGAGAACCTAGGTACGTTCATTCACTCTCTGTTCCAGGATCATAATCTGTGATCCTGGCCGAAAGAAAGTGGCTGAGTTCAGTGAGCAAACCTGTGACCTGCCGGCGACGCAGTCCCCAGAATGACAATTTGACAACACAGCGTAGTTCAGGTGAAGGTTTCATGTCGTACGGACACAAATTTCAACGTAACCTCCCTTGTAGATGACACTGACATCAAAAATCAGGGGAACCAACCAAACTCGAATTTCTCATGGCCAGCTGTGGTTTTTTTAAGCTTAGAATGGATTATACTAAATTTCTCAATTTGTAGGACCCCACAAAAAATCAGTCATGTACATACAACTTTACCGTCCACATTCAGCTTCCTTTCACTTCTATGAACTTGATAATTTTCTCTCTGGTTAGATTTTGTTGGCGCAGCTCCGGCAGTGTAGCCTAATTTTCCGTTGTAATACGAATCGTTGAGCGATTCCTACTTTTTACCGATTTCAAGTTCTGGACAATGTAGTGACCCTGAGAGAGATGGGTCTTCGCTCGTACTTTGATGTGCGAATTCGAGGCACGTATCACTGTCATCGGTATCAATCATGTGTCAGTCTTTGTGAATCGTGTTGCTGAGTCATTCTCTGATTTCTGATTCCTTACAGCTATCGCCAATAGGCTACTAGACATCAATCGCATTTCAGTATAAAAGTATCATAAACCTGATAAATATCTGAATGACGAATTTGTAGTTGGAAAAGTTTTCCGAAATATGATTTCATTTCGGTAAAAAATCAATTTGAAAGTGGACTTATTCAAATCAGGAATAATATGCTACGTCACAGCTTGAATGTGGGCTAGGAGGTGGGAGGAAAGAAGGAGAGGGGAACGCATTTGACATTCGAACGAAGCATTCGTTCTGGATCTATTAGGTAGTAGTGTATTTTCACGTGCGAGCACAACTATATCACAAGGAACTTATTTTTGATGCCATTACATGGAGTTATCATGTATTATGAAGCGAAATTGTATAAAAAAACTAGATTATTTGACGTGGGGTTGACATATGGCATGCAACACTCGCAGTACTGCCACTCATATGGCACTAATAACACTGTTGTGACATTAATCCGAAGCCTGCACGAGCAAAAATAAGTGAATTTTGAGGAAGAATCGACCAAAATGTGAGGTCAAACCATAGCACTCCAGCATTTCATTATATTTTTTTGGTATAAATCAGTTCAAAACAAGAAGGTGTTCTTCAATCATTGAATGATCAACCAGAGTTTCTATTGGCTCCTCAAAATGTGACGTCACGCACTTGCCGCGCCATTCAAACAGACAAATCTTTTTCATGTTTTTTTTATATGTATAAAAACTTTTTTAAACAAAATCTTTTCGCCAATGCAACAATTTTGGGAGGATCTTTCATAAAAAGAAATAAAAAAACCCATGTCCACTAGCCTATTGTGATAGTAATGAAAACCTGGAAGCTGTATTCACCGCGTGAGCATATTGGAGTGTAAAATGTTCAGAGAATCAGGTTCAAGAGAAGTGGTACAGGCAAGAACGAGCGCGCCGTCTGTTGTGATAGTAGTAATCCGGTGGTTTGTTTGACTTGACTTCTGTTTTGTAAAACCATTGTATATGTTGCTTTCAACTCCCGTGACAAGCTGTTTCAAGTAAGGGCATCCTTAAGGAGTCACTAACCATATTTTGTTCAGAAATGTGAACTCATGATATTGAATAATGTAGAAATAATGTAACACAGCTTTATTTTTTTTCAGTTAGTATTATTATTGAAATGTGCTTGTTTGGTCGAGTGAAACTCTTCCAATTTATGTATACGGTCTGTCTGCTTATGGTTGGTTCCCAAAATAGTTGAATTGGTAGAAAACAAGCAGGAATTCTCACGCTGCCTGTTCCGACGAAATATTTGGTTATCCTGCTTACTTCTTCTTGAAGTCCACATTTTTAATTTTTCCTGTAAGAGCAATGATCATTCAATTGAAAAACCAGTTAACGAAAAATCTGTGAAGTTTTGCCCACCATGATTCCGAAACTTTACACTTTTGTTTATTCCACCGGCCCGTTCTTGTTGTTGGTGTTGTTGTTGCTGTTGCTGTTGTTGTTGCTGTTGCTGCCGTTGTAGCTCTTCTGGTTCTCGTTGCAGCTGGGGGCGAAGACCCGTGAGGCCGAGTCTTTGTGGACATTTTGAATGTGCTAGGTTTATAACACACATGATAACAATGCAAAAAATGATCAAATGCTTCATTTTGACTAGATTGAAAAATGGCATTTATGCATGTTCTTTTATGCTCAAATCCACTCTTGGGTATCTGCGATGGAGAATCCATAGGCGAACCTGGTAAAACCTTGCCGGGTGAATTCGCGGATATGTTGTCAACTGATTGGAATAATGTCACAGTGATAGTAACTAAAGCTAAAAACTAAACTAAAGTACTTACGAGCTTGGATCTTAACTGTTGTACCTACCCAAACAATATTCATAAACTGACTGTTGAGGTGATATTGGCAATTTTATGCAGTAGGTACCACCTGTCAGAGACTTTTTAGGTCTGATCTTGAATCTGTTGCCGGATCAAGCCTTTTTTGTCAAGTCTTATGCAGCAATGAAATGCAATAAAATCAATTCGAATGCATTTTGTCGAACATATTGGCAATATATTGCCGGCGAAATTGTAAAACTCTCAAGTTTTTATTTTCATATTTTTTGTTGGGCCGGTCGTGGTGTGCCGTGCGATTTAAGAAGTCATTTTTGTGGCACTTCTGTTGTACTTTCTGAATACCGCGTTGTTTTTAAGCTTCGCCAGACGTGTTGGCATAGGCTATTTGTGGCCGCTTTTGTTCCTCGTTTCCTATAGTAAAATTCTCCTAAATCTTCCATATTCCATATCTTCCGGACGGTTCAACATATCGAGTTCGTTCTTTCGTTAATCGAATTTTATCAGCGCACTTCTCCAAACGGGAAGGCGCTTTTGTCTTCGCTTTGTCAGTCCGTCAAAGCATCTAGTCCTAGACGGAAAGGTTTTTGCGAAAAATTTTCATCCAATGGGTAGCTCATGACCTTGTATCCCGAACCATGAAAAATCTCGACGAAATAAT
Organism: Anaspis maculata; assembly: GCA_949128115.1. NCBI lineage: Eukaryota > Metazoa > Arthropoda > Insecta > Coleoptera > Scraptiidae > Anaspis > Anaspis maculata. The sequence goes on from OX421967.1 coordinate 20,601,994, forward strand.
GATAAACAATTACAATAATAACAATTTAGTGTGGCGCGGCATCGCCGTTGAATGCTGGCTGCATTTCAGAAGCCGGCCTGATCTCGAAAGTTATCACATGCGAACAAGTACCCGTTCTTATCATTTTACAATAATACATATGCGGAGTTATATTAAGAGGAGCATTTGAACTTCATTTTAACAAAAATTCCACATCGGTGCGGGACACGGGTCAATACTTATGAATTTTTGAAAATGACTCCGAAGCTGCGGCTCGGCCGCAAATGATTATTCGTTGTTTGCTGGCGCTTGGAATCTTCTTCTCTGAACGGGACGGAATGCTTGACAAGAAAATTTCAACTCAAATATGAATAACTCATGGTCTTGGTACACGAACCAAGAAAAAGCCTGCCGAAATAACGATAAACAACTACAATAAAAACATTTGAGTGTACGGCGGCGTCGCGGATTAATTGCTGAATTTCACATTTGAATGTAAGAAATTAGAACATGCGGAGAAGTACATATTAGAATAGAAATAGAAATATATTTGTCTCTGATTCATATACAAGAATGTAGACTTTGACATAGATAACAAAACAATACAGAAAAACAAGACTTAAGCCTCTGTCACACGATCAATGAAATCATACTTGTCATAGAAAATCTAGGACGAGATCAATGATGAAAACAAGTATACTTGCAAGTATACTCGCAAGTATGCCAGAAAATTATGATGGAACGCATTCTATTTCAAATCTTTGACTTCATCTTGATCCAGTCAGATTACACCTTCCACCCTGCACAGAAATGATGACCGTGTGAAAACTTTTACTCCAGATTTCTGGCATACTCGCAAGTATACTAGTTTTCATCCTCGTTTTCATCATTGATCTCGTCTCAGATTTTCAATGACAAGTATGATTTCAATGACCGTGTGACAGAGGCTTTACACTATAATACAGTACTAGGTATTATTAATCACATAATAGTCGCAGCAAAATACTCTGAGAAGCTATAATACGCCCCCTCGGCGAGGACACTCCTAAGCCTGATCTTGAAGGATCTAACACTCTGAATATCTTTGATTGCAGGTGGCAAAGCATTGAACAGTTTTACGCCGAGGTAACTTGGAGATCTTTCGTACATTGAGGCAAAAGGCCTCCGCCCCGAGTAGGGTACTCGTGGCCGCTGTTGTTCGTGACAAAATTATTGACATTTCTCTTGATAAACAAGATGAGCTTATAAATAAATATACATGGAGCAGTCAAGATCATGTGAGTCTTAAATAGCGGTCTACACGACTGTCGGGCGTTAAGGCCAAACAGTAAACGTATTATGCGTTTTTGTCCAATGAAAGCACGATTCATGTTAACGGCAGCTCCCCATACACAGACGTTATGATTGAGAGCGGAGTGTGCCAACGAGTAATAGACACTCATTAAACTTTCCGCTCCCAAACACGATTTTAGGTTCAATATTGCAAAAAATGCCGCGTTGAGCTTTTTCGTCACGCTCTGGATCTGCTCGGACCAATCCAGGCGAGAGTCCAGAACCGTACCCAAATACTTAATACATTCCGAGGGTGCCGGGAGCTGAAGGTCAAAGTTAAAATTCAAGTCGTTTCCCGTCAGAGGCCTCCTGTTAAAAAATGTCACAAGTTCCGTTTTATCGACATTCAGAAGAAGTCGATTTCTTTTTGCCCAACTCGTGAACTCGGACACTACGCGCGCAACCGCCTGACGTAATTCCTCCTCCCCGCGGGCTGATACCAGAATGGTCGAGTCATCGGCGTACAACACCGTTTTTCCCTGTGTGAGATGTTTAAATAAATCGTTAATGAACAAAACAAACAGCAATGGCCCCAGGACAGACCCCTGGACCACCCCAAGCCTCAGCCCGCGAGGGCGAGACTCCGCCCCATTCACCCTGATAACGACCTTTCGGTCCGTCAGAAAAGACTTCAGCAGGGACAGAAAAGTCCCTCTAAAACCGAGACACCTGAGCCTCTCGAACAGTATGCAGTATGCAGTATGCATGCATGCAGTATGTATTCTAATGGAAATACATCACCACATGTGCGGGGTTATATTTAGAAAAAAACTCGAACTTTCTTTTGACAGAAACTCCACTGCGATACGACCCCCGGATCATAAGTTAATAATTTTTGAAAACGACCGCAAAGCTACGGCTCGGCGCAATTGAAAAGCTGTACGACTCACTACGGGCGTGTTTCGGTAGCGCATAGAATAAGATAATGACGCTTATTATATTATGGCGGGTTTCTTTCTTTTAATTTTTGATGTTTTCTTTATGGCGCATCAATTGCTAGATATTACCGCCGGAACTGTAATGTTTGTTCAAATTTCAGAAATCAGATCACTGATTTCCAGGAAACGTTAACATTTTGCGTATTACATTACAAGAGCTTAAATGTCTTTGATGTTAGCGGGGAGGGGGGGAGAAAGAAACAAGAGCCTTGGAACTTTTTTTCAATGGGTAGCTAACATGGATGTAGGAATGATGGCTGGATGGAGCATTACGTCAAAAATGCGGTTCCCAAACCGGAAATGTCAGAAAAGGCCTCCAAAGTGAACTTGATTTATGGTGCGATTCTGTAACGAAATGTAAGGCTTAACATTATGCTAGATGCCATGTTATGTTAGCTTTAGCATAATGTTATCAAATTGCGATTCTCCAAGTGCAATGCAACGCTGTTGCTAACATAACATGGTATGTAGCTAACAGTGCCGGCTCCCCCCAATGTAAAGCGTTAACATAGCACGTATTAATTATTTTGGTCAGTCCTCCCCATTTTTCTTGAATGTAATTCGACGGCAGTGTGGGGTCGATTGTTCCCGACCGAAAAATGTAGCTACCTTCCATAAAATTTAAATACGATTCATACTGAAAACTGCTGGTTCGCATGCCCCGTTTCTTTTTTTTTTTGAGGAATTGCCATTTCGTATTATTGGTATTACTTCTCAAAACAGAGTATACTTATAAACACAAGAAAACACCAAAATTTACTAATAATTTTACTAGGTTATGATTAGGGCTGGGTGGTACCAGAATTCCGGATCGATACTTTTTACCTGATGGGCATCGATATTTAATAAAGTATCGATACCTGACCTAGGATCGATGAAAGTATCAAAGGTATCGAGGGTATCGTAGGTATCGACGTATCGCAGGTATCGAAGTATCGCAAGTATCAAAGTATCGCAGGTATCGAGGTATCACAGGTAAAAAAATTTGAAGGTTTATATTTCAATTTCCACGCGTTATACTAAGTAGTACGTGTCACAAGGATGTATGCTTTTGACATGTTGAATAAGTGCCACAATACGAGTTCCAAAAAAAAATAGATATCGAACACTTCCTCGGGTCGCAGTACCTAATTAAACAAATCACAAGAGCACATGGTTGTTTATAAACAAACCTCGAAATAAAGTAGGTACTAACTTCAAACTTCGAGTCTTCGAATACCTACACTCGCCATACCTACTAATCGTACTACCTATATGATTTACATCAGGATATTATGTATAATCATAATCGGAGCTAAAATAAATCGAAGAATTGACTTCCAGCGCGCATGTTTCTTGGCTCTGTTGCACCATTACTTCGAAACTTTACATTTTTGGTCTAATGAGAACAATGTTATTGTGCAAGTAACATTTTGAGTTACAGAATTCGAGTTTATTAACATAATGTTATGTCTCTGCTAACAGAGCTATGTTATCAACATTATGTTAGAATAACATAATGTTACGCATAAAGTTACAGAATCACCCCATTAGTCGGGTAACAGTGGCGCACAATTATTTTTTTCAAGGGTTTGGCATTTTAGCTGTCACAAAACGTAAATCGCCAATGCCATCACGTACATTGAGAAAATTTGAAGATAATGAAGAAAAATGCGGCCGAGGTAGTGACTAAATCGCGTTGTTGTTCAGTTGGGTCTTACGAAAATGCAGGTCAGCCAATATTATAGCAGATCAGCAAGAGACCTTATACAGTTATCCGGCCGGGCAAGGCTGCAAGAATTTTGTGCCCTGTCGCCGCCAGTAGCAACGCTTTGGGAACTTTGTGCTTATAAATGTGACCTTTTATTCATACACCAAGGAGGTGAAAATCTGAAATTGAACCCCTCTGATTGAAAAACCACCCTGGACTAGTTTAGCAATGTCGTTGAGAAGCAGCCATTGAAAGGACCTGGAGTGGAGCATCTTGTGATTGTGGCCTGAAGCTGCTCGTAGAAAATTAAAGGAGTCTGCTTAGATGGGCTAACCTACAAGAACTGATCTATTTGACCTGCAAAAGTGACTGGCCTCCACTTCAAACTCCTCAAAACTCCAAATCAAAGTTTTCCAATTTTGAGCTTGTTTCAGTACTGAATAAAATTGTGTTTACTCATACAAGTGTAGTGTAAGGTTTGATTGGATATCTGGATAAAACAGGCAATTAATTTCAAATATCAAGTACATAGGCGCTTATATTATAGTTAGTAAAAGACAAATTATTATAACTGCTATCTACGAACATGTTTTTAATATCAATCATAATGAAGAAATCACTTCTGACTTCTGGAACAGTAGACAGTGGTATCGACACCAAAGTGAGCAACAATTTCACAGGAATTTCTTGAGAATCATGATTACCTACAATAAAGTGTGAGAATCTCAGTCTGAGCTTAATGCAAAAGGTTAATACTTGCAAGATATAATAACTACTGAGTATTGAGTACTTGGTATATTGATAACCGAGGACTCAATCACTGATGTCTCAACTTTAACATACATAATTGTAGTACCAGTGACAACAAAAAAACAGACCACTGTCATTCATTATTTCACGGTTTTTGCAACAATTTGGACTCCAAATGCTCCTCAATTAGGATATGTTCATATCTTGGCTGTTAGTTGCAACCGACATGTCCAAATTGGAGGTCGTTTGGGCCAAATTGTAAAAAAAAACGGTTGAGTACTGAATGACTGTGTCCTCCTTTTTTGTCCCCACTGGTACCAATTCAAATTCCAACACAGTTACTAGGAAAGGTAAAGCGTTTGTGAAAGCATAAGCTTTTGTTGCATTATAAAACTTCCAACAGGACAAGATGTTTCGGCAGCATGGCAGCTTCGATGACAGCACAGTGAGCCAAGTCTTTCTCCATTTGAGAACGGCAGTAGATAGCAGCCAAAACGCAGTATCCTAACTAGTTTTTTTCGAGAGTTTTTGCCATTCCACATTGCACTTGGTGAAGTTTTGTATCAGTCAGGCAAATTTTCTTTCAGGCAAGTATTATTAGCTTGGAAATATGTCCGAAAACGAAGCCGAAGAACGGAATTCTTCATCTAAAACCAATCCATTCAACGTATATCTCCGAGCATCTTCATCTTCATCTCCATCATTCAAACGAGCATTCAAACTTCTAATTTTATTTGAAGTGTTGACTTGGGAGTTGCCGGAGTTTTCACTATTTTCTGCAAGAAATCAGAACCTCATTAAAAAATAATCATGTAGCCCCCGTTTGCACCAAAAATTTGATCATGAAATAGTGAATTGAGCTTTTTTTGCTGAATTTTAGCGTAGTACCTGATGAAAAATGCAGTTTTACAAAAAAATATGGGAAAATGTTCATTTCTTAACAGCTTAGATGCATCGCCTGTGGTCAGTCAACTGGCAGACCACAGAAAATCCTCAATTAGCTATTTCATGATTAAATTCTTATGCTGCAACCGGGGGTAGGTTTAATAAAGATTGCAATTTGTTGGGCGATTTAGCCCTTTTTTCCAAGATGCCTGATGGATGTAACCCCACTGAAGGTGCTGTCAAATCGCATAAGTGAGGTTATGTAAGGTGGTGGAATGAAGCGTTTTTCGGGGAAAAAATGAATTAACATGAATATTACGGCCAGCAATTTATCAAACTTGACTTACCGATGAAGCGCAATGCCCTCTGAACTTGAGGTTGTGGTCCGCAACAGCCCGCACAATTTACAGGACACCATCGTGGACAACTCTGCAAAATGAATCGGATTACAAACGAACTGCACTGGAACTGGTAGAAAAAAACAGTATTCTCGTTGTTGTTATGATAGATCAGACATTACTTACTCAGAATTACAAATTTTGATGCACTCAATTCCACTTATTTGGACTGACGCGATTTCTGTGACAGCCAGTTGACGGTTTCGAACAGCGTGTTGATTATATCTCAAAAATCAAGTTCACCTTGGCCTTGGAGGCCTCGCTTCCGCTTTAAGCCCCGCCCCTCAGCTCAAAATCGGGTACCAAAAATTCAATTGTTTTTGGCTTTATGCTCTATCCAGCCATTCCTACATCCATGGTAGCTAATGTTCTTTAGGATAGCCAATGGGCACTGTTTTTCTTATCCATTCATAGTTATCATTATTATTAAAAAAAAATCTGTGCACTTAGAAGAAGTTGAACTTTTCCTCAGGGAATGAAGCTACAGCCCTTGAACTTTATCCGATGGATAGCTTAGATCCTCAAGGACCAAGTAGGCAGATTGGCCTAATAATTCCGCCGCCATCTTAGCCGCCATATTGGAATCTCTTATTAGTTGTACGATTGTCATGAATCTTGAAACTTATCTTGTCTGGTACGATCATTCTCATTTTCAATTTTAGCCGAATTCCATGATTCTGCCGCCATCTTAGCTGCCATATTGAAATTTCTTATTAGTGTAACGATTTCCATGGAACTTGAAATTTAATCTTGTCTTGAATATAAACATTCTTATTTGGGCATTGGGCATCATCTGCGATAAGAGGAAAAATCGTACCTACCACCCCTACTATTACAACAGGCCAAAACAGCCTATGGGATTCTTGATTCCCAAGTTTTTTTCCGACGTATTTTCCAATTAATTGCTATTATCACACTGTGACATTATTGAAAGAAAGGCAATAATAATCAATCTGAGTTTATTCCAAATCGCTCAAAAATTCCCACCATAGATACAGTAGACTTATAAAAGCGAACGCGTGAAAGCATCAAGTATTCAGTTCCACTGCTGCATCTAAAATGAAGTACTTGTTTGTTTACTGCTTTCTGGTCATGTTCGCTTTGAATATGGCCCGTAAAATTGAGCCCGAACCACTGAATGACAAATCCCTCAATGCAGAACTAGGAGCTCCCAATCCAAACTTACTGGACACCCAAGGCTTTGTCGGCGATGAGGGTGATGAGGGTGATGAGGGTGGAGAAGGGGAAGAAGAACAAGAAGCCAGTGGAGAACAACACACCAATATCAAATTCAAAAATCACGGTAAGATAATTAAACTAAAGAAGTTCTCTGAATACTTGAATAAATAATAATAACTTAAATAATGATTTGTTCAGGTAAAATAAAAAATGTGGACTTCGGCAAGAAGTAACTATTTTGTGAGTTGTGACCAATAGACGGCAGACAGTCCCTGCTCAAGCCACCATGGACAATGAACATATCCACATAAACATCTAACTCAACGTTGTTTTGCTTTGAGTAACTTATTGTTATGAATAAAATATCACTATTATTGCCCAATCCTGATTATAATTAATTACCTACTGATCAATTTGAATAGTGTCCACAATTCTCAAGTGGCTGCTGGACCATCAACATATTATAGAAAAAAAAAACTCGTCAACCACAAAAAATTATTGTGGCACCACAATACTGTCCCGGCTAGTATCCAGGATGGCGGGTCAAATTTTCATCTCGAAAACAATTTCCTTGATTCAGCTGGAATGCATGCTAAATGCAACGAGCGCCGTGTGTTGCATATCACGAAAAATGTGAACGATGGTGCTGACCTCATACGTTGTTAGTGGTCGTTGAAGATTCCTACCCTGTGTTAAGCTAACTTTACATTGAGCAACAATTGCACTCGAGCAACAAGTGCGTGTAATTGTTGCATGCAACTGTGAATATGTTGTGATTTTGTTGCATGCAACTTGCAGTTTTTCACTAGATTTGAGTATTTTTGGTTTGGTTTGTTGCTATTACTTTGTGGTTTGTTGTTTGGTGTCCAAAGAAGAATGGAAACAGGGACTGAGAAAGTACTAATAGAGGATCAATTCGGCTTTCGGCGAAATGGGGGAACCGTGAGGTCATTTTAGCTTCACGAATTTTAGTAAGAAACCAATAAGAAAAGGTCTTCATAGGTTTCGTGGATTTAGAAAAAGCCTTTGATAATGTAAAATGAGGGGAGATGTTCGAAATCCTTAAAACGGCAGGGATAAAATACAGAAATAGAAGACACGAGAATACAGATTGGTAGCGAATAAGAGGTGGAGAAAGTCGCAAATTCCTGCTATTTGGGCAGTCAAATCACTCAGGATGGTAGGAGTATGAGGGACATTGATTAAATAATAGCACAAGGCCGAATCGCTTTTAACAAAAAGAAGATTCTATTGTTGTGTTGATTCTTGTCAAATTTGGTCCTAATCCATCGGATAAAGGACCCCGCACGATTCTTATGGAAAATGGCTCTGGAAAATGGAGGTTTTGACGGCTTAAAAATGATATTCTGACGTAAATAAAAGCTTTCTATTTAGTTTCTCTTCAAGTTGTGTTTCATGCTAAATGTATTTATTCGACAGAAAAATATCAACCTTCTCCTTCACCCCCATCCCCTATCTACCATCACAAAATTCGAGATTACTCTCAAAAGCCATGCAGATGGCTTCTGTGATTTAAATTATGAATTTTGACATAAAAATTATTTTCCACCCCTAATGTTGGGGTGCCGATTTTCCAATTTTCCTCGGTTAATTTGGCTGAATTTTTGGTATTGTGTACTTCTAATTCTGCTGAACAAAAAGTTCTCAAACCAAAACTTATTCCTATGAACAGTTTTTGTTCTGCAGGGGACTTAAGTTGAAGATTTGAGAGCATAAATATTGAACTTCAGTCCCCTGCAGAACAAAAACTGTTCATAGGAATAAGTTTTGGTTTGAGAACTTTTTGTTCAGCAGAATTAGAAGTACACAATACCAAAAATTCAGCCAAATTAACCGAGGAAAATTGGAAAATCGGCACCCCAACATTAGGGGTGGAAAATATTTTTTATATCAAAACTCATAATTTAAATCACAGAAGCCATCCGCATGGCTTTTGGGAGTAATCTCGAATTTTATGATGGTAGATAGGGGTTGGGGATGGAGGAGGGGGTTGAGATTTTTCTGTCAAATAAATACATTTAGCATGAAACACAACTTGAAGAGAAACCAAATAGAAAGCTTTCATTAACGTCATAATATCATTTTAAAGCTGTCAAAACCTCCAACTTCAACCCCCTGTAGATAAAAAAATATCCATTATTTGAGTTTGGGGTTCACGGTATTCGATTAGTATCTCATGAGCTACAACATATCACAAATTCAGAGAATTTAACCGGGAGCCATTTTCCATAAGAATCGTGCGGGGTCCTTTTGAATAACAAAATAACAAAGCTTTGGAGTTTTTTTAATATTTGACAGATGACATGCGGAGAAATACTTCGAACTGTTTCGAGTAAAGTTTTCCAAGGGCTTTCAAATGAGATATTGCAAGTCAAGTTTTGTTACATAATGCTCTCTGTCATTTTTTATGGTGACATTTCCGTTTGACAGATGACAACCAAAACGTAGTAGGCTCATTTGACAGCAAAACCATGTCCGCATACCAAATTTCAAGTCGAAAGGACTAACGTTGCGGATGTTATCGTGGAAGATTACGGACACAGAGGCACACGGCTCCGTAAACTCCTCTAAAAGACTTTGCCATTCAATTGTTCAATATCTATCCGATGGATTGGAACCAAATTTGGTAGGAAGCAACAAAACAAAAGAATCAAGTTAAGCCCGCAGTTTCAGCCTCCTACCGCAATTACCAGTTGGACGTTACGAGTTTTCAAATTTTCTCCTGGCCGTTACCACCGGAGACGGCCGCTCACTTGGATTTTGACCAGGACGACCCATGTTTGGTACAGGACTCAACTCGGCCGTCCTTTCCTGATGGGGGACTGACTTTTTTCGAAAAATTCCAACTGATATCGGAAGTAGATTGCATTGGGCGTCGCGCCGTGTAGGCTCATTTTCAAATCTGACACGGTTCTGGCTTTTCGATGGTGATTTTTTTTCACATAATAAATGTAATTTCCAAGTTTTCTTTTTTTTTTCACTCTTAGGAAAGAAATGCAAAATTCTGATGAAACCTGGAATAAATTAAGGAAAATCTGAAAATTTGAGGATCGCTTCAGAATTTGATGGAGAACAACATACTAAAAGTCCCCATCTGTCCAAGGCTTAGCATTTTTTCTGTGGGAGGTCGAAGGTACAAGAAGTTACCATTTCCAAAGTTGGTATTTTTTAGGGATTTTTCCATTGGACTTCATATTTCCAAGATCGAGGAACCCAATGCAATGGTTACCAGAAAGTATAATGCACCAGTGGCGTACCAGATGGCTGCGAAGTGGCCGAGGTGCGATTTTTCATAAAGTCGTATGGTAAACCGTGACTAACAGCTTTTTTTGACATGTTTGGTATCATTTCTTTTCAAGTCGCACATTTTGACTTCACAAGTAGGTGTGAAATTCTGGTAGAGACGTGTTCAAACCAGTTATATCAGAAAGAAACATGATTTTTTTTATCCTCAAATTTGATGCTTTGTAGCTCTAGTTCCATCAGTGTCCAATGTATTTCTAACTATTATTTTGATTTTAAGAGTTGGTTTGGGCTATTTTATACACAAATATCATTCGCTGATTTTTTTTCTTGTTTTTGAAAAGTCACGGGGTGATTTTGTTTCTTGAGATGTATCATGCCAAAGTTTGATTTGACGAAACGTGCTATTTCACAAGAAAAATTAGGCCACGATCAGAATGTAGCTTTGAATTGATACTTTATTCATTTTATGGCATGAACATAGTTTTCTCTATCAAACAAAATGAAGGAAACAAAAATCGGAGCCGTATTTTAGTCATGACATCATTTTTCTTCCGAAAGTGCGGAATAAATTTCGCAAAGAAACGCGAAGTTTCGATTATAAATTTTCGTTTGTAGCTCCATTTCCATCGTGGTTCTAAACACCCATTATAACAATTTTGACATAGATTGTTCAATTGAACTATTTAATGGATGAATTCCATAACTAGAAGTTTCTGTCGCTGTTACAGTCACACGGTAATTTTGTTCCAAAACGTGCATCATGTAGAAATTTAATTTCGAAAGCTCGCATTGTCGGAGGAAAAATTATGTCATGACTTAAATACGGCCCCGATTTCAGTTTTTTCTGTTTTGTTTGATAGAGAAAACTATTTTCATGCTTTGAAATGAATTAAAAGCCAAATAAAAGTTACATTCTGGCCGTAGCCTAATTTTTCCTGTGAAATAGCACGTTTCATCAAGTCAAGCTTTGACATGGTACATCTCAAGAAACAAAATAACTCCGTGACTTTGTAAAAACGGGAAAAGAAATCAGAAAATGATACTCAAGTGTGAAATAGTCCAAACTAACTGTCCAAATCAAAATCATGGTTGTGAATACATTGGACACTGATAGAACTGGAGCTACAAAACATCAAATTTAAGGGGAATAAAATCATGTTTTTTTCTGATGAAACCGGTTTAAACACGTCTCTATCAAAATGTTATACTCATTTTTTGAATCAGAGAGTGCGGTTTAGTTAGAAATGATAGTCAGGGGGCATAGGGTCAAAAAAAGGTTGGCCGTGTGCAGCTTCGTGAAGATATATAGGGATATGTCCTAATCGATTCCTGGGCGATCAAGGACCATGAAAAATTATGGTGGAATATTGACATCTGCTGCAGGCAAATATGGTGGAGGCGCCAAAATGGGCTTCATCTGATGATAAGAAACTGGCTGTAGCTCGTTTGTTTTCTAACGGATTTCAACATCTGAAGCATCATTTTGTAGACAAGAAAATTCTCTTCTTATTTTATGCCTAAGTTTACGAACGTCATTCCGGGAAACTGTCAAAATTGTCTTCATAAGATATGCTAAACTCCGGCCTTTTTTCAAGGTTATCTGATATTTTTGAAACTTGGCAGTATTATAGATCTTGAGGTGCCCTTTCCGAATTTTCACTTTTTCACTTCGTATATTTGCCGTTTTGGCCGCCATATTGGAAAGATGGCGCCCAAAAAACAGTTTTTTGTCAATATCTTCATTTCAGTCAATGTGAGGTGGAAGCGTTTGTATGCGAATGAAAGCTTATTCAATTATCTACAATTTGACACCTTACTCGTGTACGTGCTATTTCCGGTTCTTGGGTTATGGCTTCTAGAACTCCCTGAAGCATCAACTTTTGTCATCCAATTAGCATGGCAAGTTGATCTTAGCTCCACGTGGCAGTCAAATTAACCATAAATAATGATAAATTGTCAACCACAGACCATTAATATCCAGAAAATCAATGATGGTAACGGTTGCTATGCAACTACAGGGTGAACTCTAAGGGAAAATTAACTTTGAGAAGGTATAGCTTGAGAACTGTAAGTCGCACATGAGTGATTCAGACGTCAAATTATAGACAATTTGATAGACCTTCACTTTTAATATGAATTTTTAAGTTTTATGACAAATTTTTGAAAAAAAATCGAAAATATGTTTTTTTGGGCGCCATTTTTTCAAAATTATCGCCAGAACAGCAAAGATACGAAGTGGAAAAGTGGATATTCTGAATGATGACCCCAAATCTCATCATAATAATGAGTTTCGAATGTATCTGATATCCTTCAAATGCTATATTACCTTTATTTCTTTCTAAAGTCAGTTTGCTTTCACAGTTCACCCTGTAATTACACAAATAACATCACCATGATCGATTTTCTAAATTTTTATTATCTATGGTTAATGACCAAGAGCTATTGATGGGTTATTTGCCTACTACATGACGATGGTATCAATTTAACATGCTGATTGAATGCCGAAAGTTGATGCTTCCGGAAGTTCTGAAAGCTCTAACTCAAGAACCGTAAATCGCACAATTATGACTGATATGTCAAATTGTAGAGATTGGAATGGGCTTTCCTCCGCATACACACATTTCAATCTTGAGTCAGTTGAATTCAAGATATTGACAAAAAACTGTTTTTTGGGCGCCATCTTTTCAATATGGCGGCCAAAACGGCAAAGATACGAAGTGGAAAATTAAAAATTCTAAAAGAGCACTTCAAGATCTATGATACTGCCAGGTTTCAAAAATATCGGATAACCTTCAAAAAAGGGCGGAATTTAGCATGACTTATAAATACAGATTTGACAGTTTCACGAAATGACGTTTGTAAATTTAGGTATGAAATAAGAAGAGAATTTTTTTGTCTACAAAATGACGTCCCAGATGTTGAAATCCGTTGGAAAACAAACGAGCTACAGCCAGTTTCTTATTACCAGATGAAGCCCATTTTGGCGCCTCCACCATATTTGCCTGCAGTGGATACGAATATTCCACCATCATTTTTCATGGTCCTTGACCCCCCAGGAATCGACTAAGACATATCCCTATATATCTTCACGAAGCTGCACACGGCACGACCTATGCCCCCATACTATGATACCAAATATGTCAAAAAAGGTGTTAGTCAGGTTTACCATAATACTTCGTCTAAAATTGCACCCCGCCCCTTCGCAGTCGTCTGGTACGCCACTGGTGCATTACACTTTCTGGAAACTTATTTCATTGGGTTCTTCGACCTTGAAAATATGAGGTCAAATGAAAAAAGTATGGAAAAAGCAACGATTTCAAAAATGGTAACTTCTTGTACCTTCGACCTCCAACAGAAAAAATGCCAAGCCTCGGACAGATGGGGACTTTTAGTATATTGTTCTCCATGAAAAATCCCTTCCTCTGAAGGGATCCTCAAATTTTCAAATTTCCCAAACGTCAATTTTTCAAGCAAAACCTTCGAAAGTATAAACTCGGAAAAAACAGCACCACATGCACTATTCTACCGTGCATGACTTTTATCGATAGATTCAAATGTCTTTTCAAATTACCAATTGTCTTCTAATTTGGTTGATAGGATCTATACGGATCTATGGGTGGTTGTGTGTAAGAACAGCTGAAGCTTAGGCTCCAAGCTGAACTCCGCCACAAATAAAGGCCTATATTATTATTATTATTATTATTTAATTATACGGATTATAAGATCTCGATGGAAAGGTGCCGATTTAATTGAGGGTTTTTTCTAACTGAAATATCTCGAAAACGATTGTATAAATCATGGAAAAACCAAATCCAAAACTGACCGGGAAATCAAAAAAAATGATTATTTTCCACAAACATCCACTGGCGTCGAAGATATTTGGGTATAAAGAGACTAACCCTCTTTCACCTACGCCACTGAACAATTTTCTGAAATTCATTTAAGTACTAGCTTAATGTAAGTGCGTTCAGTCAGCTTATTTAGCCGCAAGTTTTAATTTTAGTTGCTAGCGCAGCGACGGCGACGCCCATTGGCTCTTATGAACCAGCCTCCTCAGAACAGCCAATGAGCGATGCAGCGCTTACGGCTAAAATTAAAACTTGCGGCTGAATCAGCTGACTGAACGCACATTGTGTATTTGACGAAATCTGTGAGAAATTTGGGCTCAATCAGTTCGGCTTATAGCTCCGTTATTATGCACTTCAGATATATAGCTTTTAGGACAGGTCCTCTTCTTTTTTGATTCTCTATGACCCTGAATATGTTTCTACTAAAACCTGGACCATCCTGTATAATATCTAATGGTCCTGTATTCACTTGGGAACTGTAGACACCATTCAAATTAATCAATAGGTAATTATCAATAATCTGGATTGGGCAATAGTGATATTTTATTCGTAAAAATAAGTTACTTAAAGCAAAACAACGTTGAATTAGATGTTTATGTGGATATGTCCATTGTCCATGGTGGCTTGAGCAGGAGCTGTCTGCCGTCTATTGGTCACAAAATGGTTACTTTTTGTTGAAGTCCACATCTTTTATTTTTCCTGAACAAATCATTATTTCAATTATTATTATTTGAGTATTCATAGAAATACCGTATGTTCATTAAAAACTTCAATAAAGGGAGGCTGTGACGCAGGCCATTCGATCCGAAAACGGCCAGGTTATCATCGGTCCACGGCCTCCCATTATTGAATTTTTTAATGAACATACTGTACTTTAGTTTAATTTTCTTACCGTGATTTTTGAACTTATAAGTATTGTGTTGTTCTTCACTGGCTTCTTCTTCTTCTTCTTCTTCACCCTCATCACCCTCATCGCCGACAAAACCTTGGGTGTCCAGTAAGTTTGGATTGGAAGCTCCTAGTTCTGCATTGAGGGATTTGTCATTCAGTGGTTCTGGCTCAATTTTACGGGCCATATTCAAAGCGAACATAACCAGAAAGCAGTAAACGAACAAGTACTTCATTTTAGATGCAGCAATGGAACTGAATACTTGAAGCTTTCACGCGATCGCTTTTATAAGTCTACTGTATCTGTGTGGGAATTTTTGGACGATTTGGAATAAACTCAGATCGATTATTATTGTTAAGGTTGCAATAATGTCAGAGTGTGATAATGGAAATTAACTGGGAAAAACTTGAGATTCCAATCAATTGGGAAAAACTTGAGAATCAAGAATCCGATCGGCTGTGTCTTGGCCAGCTATAATAGTCGGGGTAGTAGGTACAATTTTTGCCTCTTATCGCAGATGAAGGTAAGTAGGTATAGTAGGTAATCTAAAAAAATTGACATTTTTTATTTTTAATTCGAGGTATGCTGGCCGGGATTTGTTGATTCTTGTGTAGGTCTGTCTGTGTGTGTTGCTTTGTTTTTGTCCTTTGATCCATTTCTAAACGGTTCGACCAATTTGGACCCAATTTAATTTGCTGAAAAGTATGGTGAGAATAAGCTTCTCGTCAGGATCTGTCATACGAACGTATGTAGTTTTCAGAGTAAAATAGGCACGACTAGTCAGGACGCTATTGCTTATTTTATTTGAAAATTGATGGAAGCGAAGACGTTGGCTACCGATTTTATTTCATTTCCTACATCATTTATCACCTTAATAAAAAGTTGCAACATGATATCCTGAAAAATCAGCAAGTAATCGAGAAATCATTCAGTCGAAATGGTTTGCTGTACTTCGTTAAGAATTGAATGAAGCATCTTTATGCAAAGTTTCACAGCTCCATCTATTTTGATTCATGAGGTATGCATTTTTATTTGTTTCTTCTATATCACCCTGTATAGAGCGACGGCCAAGGTTGCGGCGGCGGCGTAGCTATTTTTATTGGTTCAAGAGGCTCACACCAACATTTATACCGAGTGGCATTTCTTGATACCATAAAAAGCAATCGGTCGCGGGAACAAAAATGACGTGCTAAAGAAGGGTATATGGTATAATGTTACCTTCACTAGTACTTGTGAATACCATTTTCTTCAGATGTAATCGTATATAGATGACTTATTGAACAATTGCCACTTTATCAAAAAAATATGCTGAACTCAAGATTTATCTGAGTAATGTTGAAAGCAAACGAATCTCTACAGCGGTACCTTGGCACCCTGTCTGCGCTTGCGTGAGCGTTTTATGTCAATTCAACGTCGAAAAGGATGCGCATTGCGCAGTTGCCACGTCAGGCATACTTGCAACGTTGCTATAGCGGGTGCCAAGGTGCCGGTTATGTTCCCGCGACCTATAGCGTCCCGACTAGACGCTATTGGGAAAAATGCTCTCACTTCCAGACGCTCTATTTTGAGAACCATATGTTGAAGAGAGACTGTTGATATATCAAATTGTTCACAATTTAATGGGCTACAAAAAATCTTAGGTGCAACTTCCTGTCAGAGTGAAAGTAACACAATTTCGAAAATGGTAACTTCTTCGGTTCTTGACCTCATGCAGAAAAGAAACACCTACTAGAGGATTTTTGGGGATTCAAGATATGTTGCAGAGGATTCAATTTCCAATTCAAAACAGCCATAAAATTGCCCATACGAATTTGTTTGACCTCAAAAACTAATTTTCCTGGGCTGGAAGCGCAGGTCGAGAGGTATATTTCTTATTCGCGCTAATTTGACATTACCTCACCCTGAAACGGTACGCAACCTAGTCAGGCATGTCAGACGGTTGCTGTACAATAATTCTATGAGACTCACTTTCACGAATCCCACATACCAAACGGCATCGCATTATCACGATTTGGAAGGTTCAGGCGGCTAACCTACGGACTATATTGAATCATTTCCAAAGTGATGTCTGTGTGTATGTCTGTAATCTCTCACGATAACTGTCGAGCTTGATCCGATTGAGTTGAAATTTGCAATATAGCTCTGGTTTCACCCTGGGATGCGACCGGAGAACGTACCATTCATTTTTGGCTGTCATCTGTTGATTCTGTTTTGGTTCTATTTTAGAGACGAAGCGACACGCACGCACTCTTACACAAATATTCACACCACATAAAACCGCATACGTTCTTTTTCTCGCAAACGTTCTTAAACTATAGCCTCATTTTAACTTGCTGTACTCTTGTGTTCGTTTCAGATTTTACCTATAATTTTTTTAGCGCATTTTCGTAAGAAAATTACGCTTATATGTCCGGTTTGTCTGTCTGTCCGTCCGTCTGTCTGTCCGTGTAGAAATTAAGAAGTTGTACTCCTCCTCGGGGAATGAAGTTAGAGCCTTGGAACTTTTTTTGATGGATAGCTGATGTCCCCAAGGATGGCCAATGGGCATTATTTTTCTCATCTATACATAGTTACCATTATTATTATCAAAACACAGATACTTACTGTGCACTTCTAAGAAGTTGAACTCCTCGGGGAATCAAGCTAGAGCCTTGGAACTTTTTCCGATGGATAGCTGATGTCCCCAAGGGTGGCCATTGGGCAATATTTGTTTTTATACATTCATAGTTATCATTATTATTATCACAAAACAAAGATTTCCTGTGCACTTCTCAGAAGTTGAACTCCTCCTTGGAGAATGAATCTAGAGCCCTGAAATTTTCTCCAATGGATAGCTCAGGTCCTCGTGGGTGGCCAGTGGGCAGATTGGATTTCATGGTTGCGCCGCCATCTTGGCCGCCATATTGAAATTCCTTACTAGTGGAACGATTTCCATGAAACTTGAAAGTTACCCTTGTCTTGTATGATCATTCTTATTTGAAGCTAAATTTCATGATTTCGGCCATCTTGGCCGCTATATTGAAATTTCTTGTTAGTGGAACGATTTGCATGGAACTTGAAACTTACCCTTGTCAAGTATGATCATTCTTATTTTCAAGCTAAATTTCATGATCCTGCCGCCATCTTGGCTGCCATATTGAAATCTGTTAATAGTGGATCGATTGTTATGAAACTTGGAACACCTGCTCTTGTCTCGTATGAACAATCTTATTTTCATGGTGAATTTTATGATTCCGCCGCCATATTGAAATCTGTTATCAGTCGAGGGATTGTCATGAAACTTGGAACTCACTCTTGTCTTGTATGAGCGTTCTTATTTTCAAGGTAACTTTAATCATTCCGCTGCTATCTTGGTCGCCATATTGAAATCTGTTATTAATGGAGGGATTGTCATGGAACTTGGAACTTTACTCTTGTCTCGTATGGACATTCTTATTTTCAAGCTGAATTTCATGATTTAGCCTCCATCTTGGCCGCCATATTGGAATTTTCCATTAGTGGAACGATTGTCATGAAACGAGAAACTTACTCTTGTCTCGTATGAACATTTAATTTTCAAGCTGGACTTCATTCCTATCAATGACAGTCCTGGAACTAAAAAAATGCGCTATTGAGACCCACGCAGGTGAGGGCAGATTCACTTGTTTAACATGTACTTATGTCCATCTTTTGCATAGGCTTCTCATAGTCCAAAATTATACCCATATCTAACATACTATACGGTGATTATGCACTTACACTTACACACAAAGTTCCTTGCAAGGAACTTTAAATAAGGTTTACTGCTTTGTTCCCTTCAACTTTTTGTAAGCACCGCTTTGTATTAGTTATTATATAATTGCTAAGGAAGGAATAAACTTTTTTTTATTTTGTAATCTGTCAGATGGAACTGTCACTGCCAAAAAATGACTGAAACTATTATCTCCCGGAACTTGACGAACAGAAAGCAACGCAATGAAGGAATAAAGTTTAATCTGCCGTCGGAATTTTCCACCATTTCTCCACCAATATCTCCGAAACCGTTCGAGAGAAATCAATCAAACTTGACACATCCACTAACCTTCTTATGCCCAACAAAATGAGGAAAGATTATTTCAAAAATAATTCACCAGGGGTGGGTCAGGTTGAGGTGTGGGGGTAAAAATAACCTAAACTCTTTTGAATGTGAATTGTTTCCAAATTTAACAAGAAATTATGGAATATTGGAGTTTTCTTCAAAAAAAGGTTCCTTTGTTCAATCTCGATAGACGCATCGTTCACGAGATATTTGAGTTTGAATGTATGAAAACGTGGTCAGAAATGCTGATTTTTCAATTACGATATTCAAGGCGAAAGAAAAACTATTCCAAAGCAACTCCATTTTTGTTAGGCATTCAAATTTTATTAGGTATAAGAAGGTTATTAAATGTGTCAAGTTTGACTGATTTCCCTTGAACGGTTTCGGAAATATTAAATAAACACCATCTTCTGGGTCCCACTTTAGGGGTCTGTAGCTCCCTTACGAAGCGTTTCCAGACCCATATTTATGGGAACTTTTTTCTTGTTTTGATGAGAGGAAGCTGCCCTAGAACGTTGTCGGTGTATTTTCGGGACACTTGTACCGGGTGGGCCATAAAAAACCGTACTGTTTTATTTTTCTCGCCGATTTTTTGTTTCTTGACCGATTTTGACAAGCTTGTTATCATTGTGTAGCTAATTGAAGAGGCTACCAGAACCATATACAAATGATCCCTAAGTGTCAAAATTCAAAATGACGGAAACAACTGAAAATAGGCCTTCTTTTGCAGTCGTTTTTTAAATTAAAATTTGACAGAATAACCCAACTATAAAGACGTTTTCTGAAAGAATGGACTATTTTCTACATTTTGAGACCACAACTAGTTCAATTGGTTCATTCGTTGGGGAGATGTGGCAAATTGAAAACAAGCTCATTTGCTATTGTTTCAATCCAAAGTGAATGATAAAAAATATTGTTTTGCCTGTCAAATTTTTATTTCTGGAACGATTTTGACAGGTTTAGTATCATTATGTAACCAATTAAATAGGTTGAAAAAATTCTTCCATCCTTCTTCTAATGGTGTTGACGTTATAGGTACTTTTTATTTTGCTTTGAGTTACACCATAAATAATTATTAATACTTCTTTGGCCAACCGGTTTCGCTGTTAAGCATCGTCAGGGTTGAGAAGTGACATTTTGTTATTATACATATACATAATTATAAATAACAAAATGTCACTTCTCAACCCTGACGATGCTTAACAGCGAAACCGGTTGGCCAAAGAAGTATTAATAATTATTTATGGTGTAACTCAAAGCAAAATAAAAAGTACCAATTAAATAGGCTTCAAGTGTCATATACGAATATGATTGAAATGTCAAAATTCAAAATGGCGGACTCAACTGAAAATAAGCCTTCTTTCGCAGTCGTTTTTTTTAAATTGAAATTTGACAAAATGACAGAACTAGACACGTTTTTTGAAGAACGAACTGTTTTTTAGATTTTGACACCACAACTAGCTCAATTGGTTCATTCGTTGAGGAGATGTGGCAAATTAAAAAAAACCTTGTTTGTCATTGTTTCAATCCAAAACGAATAGTAAAAAATATTATTTTGTCTGTAAAATTTATTCAAGGGGTGGCCTGAGATATAATCACCGTTTTTCAAAATATAATTCAAAATTATTTCACAGGGTGAGTTTCACTTGGTAGGTTCCTATCTATGGACGCGGACTCTCTGGATGCAAACATTTGAGGACTAGCCTAGTTTCTGTATTTGTGTTGGTCAAAGTTGTTGTTGATTACTTGAATCCATTGTTAACCTCAAAATAGACATGTAAGATAGGTTTTAATTTCACTGATGGTAGAAACATAATTCTGATAGTCTTTTCCACAACATTTGCACATCGTTTTTTTTTCAAAAAGCCCCTTTAATTCTGTCCAATTCCAATGAAAAAAAAAAACTGCAAAAGAAGGATTGTTTTCAGTTGTGTCCGCTATTTGGAATTTGGACATTTCGATTATATTCTTATATGACACTTGTAGCCTAGTTAATTGGCTACATAATGACATCAAACCTATCATAACCGCTTCAGAAGCAAAAATTGTACAGACAAAATAATATTTTTTATTATTTGTTTTGGATTGAAACAATGGCAAATAAGCTTTTTCTCAATTTGCCACATCTCCTCAACGAATGAACCAATTGAGCTTGTTGTGGTGTCAAAATGTAAAAAATAGTTAATTCTTTAAAACACTGTCATTTTGTCGAATTTCAATTTAAAAAAACGACTGCGAAAGAAGGCTCATTTTTAGTTGTGTCGGCCATTTTGAATTTTGACATTTCAATCATATTTGTATATGACACTTCAAGCCTATTTAATTGGTTACATAATGATACTAAACCTGTCAAAATCGCTCCAGAAACTAAAATTTGGCAGGCAAAACAATATTTTTATTATTCATTTTGGATTAAAACAATGAAAAATAAGCTTTTTTCGAATTTGCCACATCTTCCCAACAAATGAACCAAATAAGCTGATTGTGGTCTCAAAATGTAGAAAATAGTTCATTCTTTCAGAAAACGTCTTAAGTTCGATTATTTTGTAAAATTTTAATTTAAAAAAACGACTGCAAAAGAAGGCCTACTTTCAGTTGTTTCCGCCATTTTGAATTTTGACACTTAGGAATCATTTGTATATGGTTCTGGTAGCCTCTTCAATTAGCTACACAATGATACTAAGCTTGTCAAAATCGGTCAAGAAACAAAAAATCGGCGAGGAAAATAAAACAGTACGGTTTTTTATGGCCCACCCGGTATAATGAATTATAAAAAAAATGCAGTACAAACATAGACCTGTGATGAGTCTTAGAGAAATATTCATTTCAGGTGCATATTATCCTGCAAGCCATACCTGGAGAAAAAAATTTTCGAGAAAAATTTTTAAAATCGGATCAACGGCTTTAGAGTTTTTCGCCCTGAAAAAAAACACGATCTCTAAATTCTACCCCATGAACAATTTTTCATACATTTTTTTTTAACAATAGGTGATTGGTTCTTGAACATTTTCCAACCATTTTTTTTCTAATTTCTCGAGAGTTTAACCGTTATTGCGAAACACCCTGTACAATTGCGGTTTTCTTTGTAGGATAGAGAATATATTTCTGCATGTAATAGGCCCATTATCAAATTTTACAAGGTTTTTCTGTTATCTTTTGAAAACTGCACCACTTGACTTGAAGTCTTGAAAATGTGCAGCGGAACTTTCGGCTTGTGATGAGCCATCAGAAATATTCATTTTAGGTGGCGACTCTCAGGTGAACATATTTATTTAGAGAAAGATTGCGTTACTTTTTAGAGCAAGAAATTTCCGAATCGGACATGCGGTTTTAGACTTTTCTTGACTTGAGAAAAAGCATTTCTAGTAACTTTTTTTTCCGTGAACCGATTGACGCCTGATAGCTTGACTTTATAATGAAGATATTTGACGATTTTTAACAGTAGGATGATTTGTTAAAGGTATTGAGGTTTTCCCGGAAAAGTCAAATTTACCTTTATGTACCCTGAGCGGGTACATAATTTTTATATTTTCATCCTACCTACCCAAGGATGCTGTGATTTTTTTTTCAATCGTGAAATCAAGTTCTATCTTTCATCCCGCAGGGACTTCTTGAACAAAAATTTCCATAGGTTCCTGGTTCCTGGGTACTAGTCGGGAAAGTGTTGTGGTGCCACAACGGATCTTTTAGGTTCCTGGATACTTTTTCCGCTCATTAATGAAACGTCGGTTTTTTTTCTGCCAGAGCCAATCACCGACGCCTTTCTTTACACCGGAAATTTTGCCGAACCCCTGTCTCTTCCAACACAGGGTAGGGATCTTTAACGACCACCAACAACGCTAGGAGTCAGGATCATCGTTCACATTTTCCGTGATATGCAACACACGGCGCTCGTTGCATTTAGCAAGCATTCCAGCTGAATCAAGGAACTTGTTTTCCAGACGAAAATTTGACCCGCCATCGTGGATACTAGCCGGGACAGTATTGTGATGCCACAATAATTTTTTGTGGTTTACGAGGTTTTCCTTGTATAATATGTTGATGGTCTGCAGCCACTTGAGAATTGTAGACACCATTCAAATTGATCAGTAGGTAAATAATCATAATCTGGATTGGGCAATAATAGTGATCTTTTATTCATAAAAAAAAGTTACTTAAAGCAAAACAACGTTGAATTAGATGTTTATGTGGACATGTTCATTATCCATCCATGGTGGCTTGAGCAGGGGCTGTCTGCCGTCTATTGGTCACAAAATAGTTACTTCTTGCCGAAGTCCACATTTTTTATTCTTCCTGAACAAATCATTATTTCAATTGTTATTATTAATTTGAGTATTCATAGAACTACTTTAGTTAATTATCTTACCGTGATTTTTGAACTTATAAGTATTGTGTTGTTCTTCACTGGCTTCTTCTTGCTCTTCTTCTTGTTCTTCTTCCCCTTCTCCACCCTCATCACCCTCATCGCCAACAAAGCCTTGGGTGTCCAGTAAGTTTGGATTGGAAGCTCCTAGTTCTGCATTGAGGGATTTGTCATCCAGTAGTTCGGCCTCAATTTTACGGGCCATATTCAAAGCGAACATGACCAGAAAGCAGTAAACGAACAAGTACTTCATTTTGGATACAGCAATAGAACTGAATACTTGATGCCTTCACGCGTTCGCTTTTATAAGTCCACTGTATCTGTGATGGGAATTTTTGAACCATTTGTAATAAACTTGGATCGATTATTATTGTTTTTGTTGCAATAATGTTACAGTGTGATAATGGCAATTAGTTAGTTGGGAAAAACTTGAGAATCCAATTATTTGGGAAAAACTTGGGAATCAAGAATCCGATCGGCTGTGTCTTGGCCAACTAAATATAATAGTCGGGGGTGGTAGGTACGATTGTTGCGTCTTATCGCAGATAAAGGTAAGTATAGTAGGTAATCTAAAAAAAATGACAATTTTTTATTGTTATTTCGAGGTATGCTGAGACGCTGGGACTTATTGATATATTATTCTTGTGTGGGTTTGTCGACCCAATTTAATTTGCAGGGAAGTAGAGTCCATGGGCCCGTATTCATATCCCACTTTTAAGCTAAAAGCGCTTTTAGTGCGATGCGCATTTAGGGGCATTTCTCATATTTCAGTGTTCAAAAATACATTATTGCGATTGGGAGCGATTGTATGTACTTAATTGCAATTAATTTGCGCGTTAATTTGTATTTTTGAACACTAAAATATGAGAAATGCCCCTAAATGCGCATCGCACTAAAAGCGCTTTTAGCTTAAAAGTGGGATATGAATACGGGCCCATGGTAGAATGGTGAAAATAAGCTTCTTGTCAGGATCTGCCAAATGAAAGTTTGACTGTCAAAAATTGACAGAAGATTGTGATGTAACAAATTTGACGTATGCTATGCTTCGTTTTTGGACCCTCCAATGACTATGCAGAATGCTCATAGGGGGTTGTCCTAGTTTCCACATGTAAAAATAGGCTTTTGGCTGCGATCCGCCGATCAGGAGTACCAAAACAAAATTGATATAAGAGCGTTGCAAATTTCGTAAATAATTCTTTTTCTTCAAAAATATTCTACGGAATACGGTGAAATTCAGTACAGTAATAGTGTTCATGGAGCAGCACCGAGTGTAGTGGGACTTGGCACACCGCGCTGCCCCACTAATGGAAGGGAAAGTATTGTGATCGTGCTAAGTTTTTTCCAGGTGACAGCAAATATCTCCGTTTTGAAGTCCTTCAAAACAATCAAATCATTTCCAAATTGATATCTGTCCGTGTATATGACTGTAATCTCTCACGATAACTGTCGAGCCGTTGATCCGTTTGAATTGAAATTTGCAATATAGTTCTGGTTTCACCCTGGGATGCGACCGGAGGAGGGACGATTCATTTTTGGCTGTCATCTGTCAGATGGAACTGTCACTGCCAAAAAATGACTGAAGCTATATCTCACCGAACTTGACTTGCGAACCTTCATTTGGAAGCCTGTGTATCCAGAATAATCAAAAGTATTTTTCCATATGTCATCTGTCATAAACATAAACAAGCGAATATGACTCATGGGCATGAGGCTAAGTAGCGCACTTCCTTTTTGAAGGATTAGTGAACGCAAGATGTTCAGGGTTCTACCGTTATTTGGGCAGAAATTTCAATATGACGGCCAAAATAGCGTCAGAATCGTGAAATTTGGCTTGAAAATTGAAATGATCGTACTATAGACAAGGGTAAGTTCCAAGTTTCATGAAAATCGTTCCACTAATAAAAGATTTCAATGTGGCGGCCAAGATGGCGACAGAATGTTGGAATTTGGCTGGAGAATAAGAATGATCATACGAAACAAAGGTAAGTCCCAAGCTCCATGAAAATCGTTGAGTGATGAGATATTTCAATATGGCGGCAGAGCATCATTTATCCAAAATCGGATGTATTTTGATAAAGTTCACATCGCCTGTGAATTTCACTCAAATCGGACTACTTTCAGAGAAATTCAAAACAGCGGATCAAAGATGGCGACCAAGTGACAAAAATAATTGGTCAACTTCATATTGTGGACACGTATGCATTCGATTGGCGTTTGCACCACATCGATACCTCTTTTCGTTAAGGCATAATTCTCCTAGTTCTATCACTTTGAAACATGTTCAATTAAGGAGAATACAAGATGGCGGCGGGGCATCAATTGTCGGAAATTGGATGTATCTAATTGAAGTTCACATCGCCTGCAAATCTTACTCAAATCAGACCACTTTCAGAGAAATTCAAAATGTCGGATCAAAGATGGCAGCCTAATGACAAAAATCATTGGTCAACTTAATAATATGGTGGATACGTACGCCTTTCATTGGCGTTTGCACCACATCGATGTCTCTTTTCGTTGAGGCATAATTCTCTTTATTTTATCACTACGAAACATGTTCAATATGGAGAATACAAAATGGCGGCGGGGCATAAATTGTCAAAAATTGGATAGATCTTGATGTGGTTAACATTGCCTGCAAATTTCATTTCAATCGGATCACTTTTAGAGAAATTCAAAATGTCGGATCAAATATGGCGGCAGAATAACAAAAAAACCAAAAGTCAACTTGACATCCTGCACATATGTACTATTGATCAGCGTTTACACCACATGGATATCTTTCTTCCCCGAGGAGTTATCCCGGGTACGGACGGACGGACAAAGTGAAGCTAAAAGCGCCTTTTCCCTATTTTTTTTGGGAAATTGCGCTAAAAATTACAAAGTTTAAAACTAAAACATTTGGTAGCTCAAAATCTACCCGATGGATTCGAACCAAATTCGACAGAAAGCAACGCAACGAAGGAATAAAGTCTAATCTGCCGGCGGAGTCTTTCACCATTTCAAGCTTTTTTTATGGCCGATACCACTCGGGACGGTCGTTTACCCGGCTTTTACAAGGATTTTTGACGTAAGGTGTTGCACTCATATCAACTCAGGTGACCTTTCTTGCTGGAGGATCGCCTTTTTTCGAAAAATTCTAACTGATATAAAAAGTAAATTTGGCGTCGTGTAGGCCCATTTTCAAATGCGACCCGGTCTCGGTTTTCCGGGGGTGATTTTCTCAAAACAAAACTTGCTTATTTCATGAATTATAAAAAAATGTAGTGCAAACTTCGACCTGTGATAAGTTTTCACAAAATATTCATTTCATGTGCATAATAAACTGCTCCACAATGAAGTTGTCGCCACCAAAAAAATGGCTCGACTTTGACGGCCAATAACTTTCGATTGCCAAAAGTGATTTCCATTCTGTTTGTTGCATTTACTAGCCCAATCTATCCTTAACAGATCCTGTAATTGTGAATATCAAGAAACTGCATGTAACATTTATACAGGGTGATATGTAAAAAGGTGAAAAACGGCGACAATTTCATCGAACCCCCATTTGCAAAAAAAAAATTTTTCAAATTCTAAAGTGAAAATCATGAAGTGTGATGGAATTACCGAGATTGGAGGTTTTACACAGAAGATATGAATTTTTATATGGAATGTAACAGATTTGCCCTATTTTCCCGCAAGATTCCAATGAATGGGTGTTTGACATTGGGCACGATTGTTCCTACAACCGTTCCGGATAACTTGAATTTGAAAACAACCCGAAAATTTGGTGTGGGGCCGGGCAGGGGGCACTTTTTGAAAAGCTAGTCAATGTCTGTTTTTGGCACGTTGAATTTCATCAGTATTTCAGATGTGGAACATGCTTTTTGCATGTCTAAACCCCTGAATGTGGTAGAACTTCATTTTCCGTGGAAGAGGGAGCCCCCTGGAAGTTCACTTGTGCTTGTGCTATGCCTGAGCTTTACCCCTGATTGCGTTTTTCTGGTGATACCGTCCTACAGGGATGATGAAAAATGTGTGTTGCTACAGTAACGCTGAAAACAGAGGTCTCGGCATTGTTGGAGCGACTCGACGTGTCAGTATGAACAATAGCATAAATTATAGGTTTCCAGCGTTACTGTAGCAACACACATTTTTGATCATCTTTGTAGCACGGTATCTCCAGAAAAACGCAATCAGGGGATCCTCCTAGACCAGGGGTGAAGCCCAGGCATAGCACAAGTAAAACAAGTAAACTTCCAGGGGGCTCCCTCTTCCACAGAAAATGAAGTTCTGCCATATTCAGGGATTAGACTTACAAAAAACATGTTCGACATCTGAAATATTGATGAAATCGAATCAGCTAAATTAGTGCCAAACAATTTAGGAATCGCATTTTGTAGAATTTTTGATGCAGTCTCCGAATATGACATCAGATTTTGAAAAAAAATTTATACAGGATGATTTTTTCAACAGAAACTTGGAAAACAAAATTTTATGTACGGTCCTGTATTTATTTTATAAGTGAATAGAGCGCTACAAAGGCTCTTGGTTCTAGAATTTACCTGCAAAGTTTCAATAGATTCTATTGATGTATTCCTGAGATATGGCCAATCAAACTTTTCGGTTGAACACATAAATCACCCTGTATATCGGAAACGGGGGACGTCAGGAAAATTACGAAGGCAGATTCTGATTTGCCTTGTGAAAGTACATCTACTCCTGAGCTATGTCGGTTACTTCGTGGGACACCGAAGTATTTATATAGAAATTTTATTGAAAAAATTATAGTCCAAGAGCTGGCGACAAAAAAAGTGCGACAGTTTTCTAAAGGCTGAAACTCTGGAATATGTTAGATTACCCAATTACTTCCATGAAATAAATAGTCAGACACCGGTTCATCAGAACCTGCTCAATCGGCAGCCAAAAAAAGTCCGAAATGCCCGAACGGACAGTTCTGATAACGCACAGCATTGTTGTCTGACGCACAGCTCTGTTGTCTGATGCAAATATATCAGCAGTTGCATCTGTTGTCCGAGTTACGGTTCAAGTGAATCGCCCGTAGCGACCATGGAGGTGTAGCGACATACAGATTTGGGGAAAAAATCAGAGATAGTCCGGTGGTTAAGCGCCAAAAAAAGCTCGAACTATGCATTTTGAGCTTAAGCAATGCGCTTTTGGGGTTTGATTGAGGATCCCCATACCTTAATTTCAAGAGTTGGAGACATCGGTGCACTCGATGCGGAGGGGGTCTGGGGGGCCCTTGAAAGTTGAAGGTGCGAGGCTTCCCACCAAATCACCATACCACCACGTAATTCCTACTGGGAGGCCATCAAACGACTCTAACCTGTACATTGACAACATTTGTTACCATGTCCAAATAGTTCTTCACACTGAAAAAAATTAATTCTTATGACAGATCGGAAAAAACAGTTTTTCTCAATTTTTCATCCCCACAACGAATAAACTGCCAAGTGTGGTGTCAT
The DNA here is from genome assembly GCA_949128115.1 of Anaspis maculata. Classification (NCBI taxonomy): domain Eukaryota; kingdom Metazoa; phylum Arthropoda; class Insecta; order Coleoptera; family Scraptiidae; genus Anaspis; species Anaspis maculata. The sequence continues at coordinate 20,631,031 of OX421967.1, forward strand.
TTTGGAGTAAACGGCATCCTCTGATTTCATTCACCGAGTCAAAATGTTTGTGAGACCACCGTGCAAAAAATGACACGCCAAGAAGTGAGCATTTTTGAGCACCTCATTTAACAGTAGTTTCTCGGCTGATACCAATCGATATGATTGATAATTTTGTCATGGATCAATAACTTGAACTCTTTTGTAACGGTAATGCATGTGAATGAAACTCGACACGAGCGTGGAGGCCTGGAAACAAATTTTTTTCTCCAGCGGTCGAATTTATTTCACGCCTACTGAGCGTTAGTTTGTTGGGCTCAGGCAGGCAGCGTTTGGATAGGTTTGGAGACAAAACTTTCATATTTGTCTATGCAGCTGTGTAGCATAATTCTGGAAACTGATTTGAGAATCATCAAAGATTATTTTGACAGTCACTAGGTACCCCCATGGGGATTAACTGCAGGGATCATGGCTGACGACGGAGGGCATTCAACTTTTAAAGTGTTATTTTCTTTTTTCCTCTACCAACCTTCAAGGTTGTTTAATCATTTTGTACGTGTAAGTTTTCTTATGTTTGGAGAAGAAATAATTTTATAAAAACAACCGTGAAAATGACTGTCAGAGTGGCAGAGAATAAGATCTTGGACGTTGAATTCCCTCCGCCGTTAGCCATCACCTCTGCAGTTAACCACCATGTGGGTACTGACCGGCAAAACAATCATTGATGATTCATAAATCGATTTCCAGAATTAAACTGCTCAACTTTTCAGATAGATATGGAAATTTTGCTTCCAAAGCTATCCAAACGCTGCCTGCCTGAGCCCAACAAACTAACGCTCAGTAGGCGTGAAATAAATTCGACCGCTGGAGAAAAAAAAAATTTACAGGCCTCCACGCTCGTGTCGAGTTTCATTCACATGCATTACCGTTACAAAAGAGTTCAAGTTATTGATCCATGACAAAATTATCAATCATATCGATTGGTATCAGCCAAGAAACTACTGTTAAATGAGGTGCTCAAAAATGCTCACTTCTTGGCGTGTCATTTTTTGCACGGTGGTCTCATAAACATTTTGACTCGGTGAATGAAATCAGAGGATGCCGTTTACTCCAAAATGACACCACACTTGGCAGTTTATTCGTTGTGGGGATGAAAAATTGAGAAAAACTGTTTTTTCCGATCTGTCATAAGAATTAATTTTTTTCAGTGTGAAGAACTATTTGGACATGGTAACAAATGTTGTCAATGTACAGGTTAGAGTCGTTTGATGGCCTCCCAGTAGAAATTACGTGGTGGTATGGTGATTTGGTGGGAAGCCTCGCACCTTCAACTTTCAAGGGCCCCCCAGACCCCCTCCGCATCGAGTGCACCGATGTCTCCAACTCTTGAAATTAAGGTTGAGGGACCCCCAATCAAACCCCAAAAGCGCATTGCTTAAGCTCAAAATGCATAGTTAGAACGCTTAACCACCGGACTAAGAAGCCTTGTGTAATAGAACCATCTAATGAAGAGAAGTAAGTACCTAGGCACACCTAGGTGTGGTCATAGCCGTAACTCAGACAACAGATGACAGCTGTGGGTCAGACAACAGAGCTGTGCGTCAGATAACAAAGCTGTTCGTTGTCAGAACTGTCCGTTCGGGCATTTCGGACTTTTTTTGGCTGCCGATTGAGCAGGTTCTAATGAACCGGTGTCTGACTGTTTATTACATGGATGTAATTGAGTAATCTAACATATTCCAGAATTTCAGCCTTTAGAAAACTGTTGCACTTTTTTTTGTTGCCAGCTCTCCGACTATTACACCTTCCCGACATTTTGAGCTGCTAAATGACAAAGGATACTAAGACATTGTTAACATTTGTAACAATAATAATCTAAAGAATATAGAAATTTGATATTGCAAGCCATAGCTGAAGAAAAGATTTATTTATTTTTAAAGAGACATTTTTGAAATCGGATCAACGGCTTTAAAGTTTTTCGCCCTGAAAAAAACACATTTTACCCCGTGAACCAATTTTCATCAATTTTTTTTAAACAATAGGTAATAATTGCTTCTTGAACATTTCCCAACCATTTTTTTCTAATTTCCCGAGATTTTTTTTGTTGAGAATTCATAATCGGCCTTTTTATCCATACCAGACTCAAAATGATGGAGCTCAAAAATTTAAAGTTGTAGTCGGCAGTAGGATGATCTGTTGAAGGTGTTGAAGTTTTCCCGGAAAAGACAAATTCACCTTCATGTACACTAAGTGGGTACATAGTTTTTATATTTCCATCCTACCTACCCAAAGATGCTGTGATTTTTTTCAATCGTGTAACTAATCAAGTTCTATCTTTCAACTCGCAGGGACGCGACGTCTTGAACAAAAATTTCCATAGGTTCCTGGGTGCTAGTCGGGAAAGTATTGTAGTGCCACAACGGATTTTTTAGGTTGCTGGATACTTTTCCCGTTCATTAATGAAACGTCGGTTAATTTTTTCTGCCAGGGCCAATCGCCGACACCGGTGACTACTTTCCTTCATTATACCGGAAATTTTGCCGAACCCCTGTCTCTTCTAACATAAAGTAGGGATCTTATTGTTGTCTAAACGAAAATTTGACCCGCCAGCGTGGATACTAGCCGGGACAGTATTGTGGTGCCACAATAATTTTTTGTGGTTTACGAGGTTTTCTTGTATAATATGTTGATGGTCTGCAGCCACTTGAGAATTGTAGACACCATTCAAATTGATCAGTAGGTAATTAATTATAATCTGGATTGGACAATAATGGTGATATTTTATTCATAAAAAAAGTTACTTAAAACAAAACAACGTTGAGTTAGATGTTTATGTGGATATGTTCATTGTCCATGGTGGCTTGAGCAGGGGCTGTCTGCCGTCTATTGGTCACAAAATAGTTACTTCTTACCGAAGTCCACATTTTTTATTTTTCCTGAATAAATCATTATTTCAATTATTATTTATTTGAGTATTCATAGAATTACTTTAGTTTAATTAACTTACCGTGATTTTTGAACTTATAAGTATTGTGTTGTTCTTCACTGGCTTCTTCTTGCTCTTCTTCTTGTTCTTCTTCCCCTTCTCCACCCTCATCACCCTCATCGCCAACAAAGCCTTGGGTGTCCAGTAAGTTTGGATTGGAAGCTTCTAGTTCTGCATTGAGGGATTTGTCATCCAGTAGTTCGGGCTCAATTTTACGGGCCATATTCAAAGCGAACATGACCAGAAAGCAGTAAACGAACAAGTACTTCATTTTGGACACAGCAATGGAACTGAATACTTAATGCCTTCACGCGTTCGCTTTTATAAGCCCACTGTATCTGTGATGGGAATTTTTGAACCATTTGGAATAAAGTTAGATTGATTATTATTGTTTTTGTTGCAATAATGTTACAGTGTGATAATGGCCATTAGTTGATTGGGAAAAACTTGAGAATCCAATCAATTGGGAAAAACTTGAGAATCAAGAATCCGATCGGTTGTGTCTTGGCCATCTATAATAGTCGGGGTAGTGGTACGATTTTTGCCTCTTATCGCAGATGAAGGTAAGTATACAGTACGTTATTTAATCAAAAAACCACCATCTGTCGCTTTCAGTTGGTAGAAAAAAAATTCCTGTTGCCCGATTAATGTTGTTATGTTGACGTCAGGTCAAAAATGAAAAAATGTCAGGGATGTCAGGCCCGTCAGCTCATTCAAATTCAAAAAGCCGCTTTGACATGAATGCCGAGAAAAACGCATCGGATGCAGAATTGACTGATTCTTCTGCTTCGGACTTTGGAGATGAAACTGGTGATGCACATAAGGTTGCCACGGAAACTTCTGATGTTCTTTCCGTTTGGTTCTTTGTTCTAGTTTTCTTTTTCATGGTTGATTTAATGTTAAGCAGCGTTCATAATGCCTGTTGACTTGAACTTATTCCTTTTGATCGGTTTCTTGTCCTTCTTAATTATCGATATGACGCTTTAATTGAGGACATAGGACGAATTCAAACTTTTTATTTGTGAATTGTAGTCGTATAATGCAAAGTTTCACCATAATTTAGGGCTTCATCAGGCTAAAAATGAACATACAGATTAACAATCACAAACAAGATGTGGAAGGGCTTACCAAAATACAAAATTGCAAAGTCAAAGGCATAATGTGGGGAGAGAGAGACGAGAAAGCCAATGCACATAATTTGGCCGAGGTGTACTAGCCGTGTGGTCGTTTTTTATTATAAAAAGCAAGATAAGATACGAGTTTTTTAACCTCGGCCAAATGATGTGCATTGGCTTTCTCGTCTCTCTCTCTCTCCATAATATGCCTTTGACTTTTCAATTTTGTATTTTGGTAGCCCTTCCACATCTTGTTTGTGATTGTTAATCTGTATGTTCTTTTTTAGCCTGATGAAGCCCTAAATTAGGGCGAAACGTTGCATTATACGACTATAATTTAACTTATTCCCTAACCGTAAAACTTCAACAGTTGAAAATCAATGTTGTGGTTCACAGTAGGATGGTAACTTAATATGCCGTTCTGTCCAACTTGACCAAGATTCAAGTTCTACATCCAAGATCAAGGGACTAGTACCAACTAATACTACTAGCTACTAGTCCTACTATTATACTACCAGTTACCAGTACTACCCACCCCGCAAACCTTCAAGTTTGTGTATATTTCATATTATAGACCGTGGTCCGTACTGTCAAGTTTACATCCTACATCCTACGGCATGCGGCATAAGTTACCGGCCATTATGAACGAAGCTTCTGCTAGGTAGAGACCAAGGTATGATCCGAAATAAATAAGTACCTACCTCATGTAACCAACCAGGCTCTTCATCATGAATAGGAAATTATCGTGTTCACCTTTTTGTAGGTTCTATCTATCCTCTGAGCAGGAGTGTCCAAGGTGAGCCTGGGGCTCACAATATCGCTTTAAATTGTCTACAAACTTCACACGGCATATTTTTTTGAAATAAACCTGTGTCAGTGTGAAGTGTGACAACCGTAAATAATTACAGACGTCTGTACTCTCAACAGTGTCAAAAATGCTCCTAAATTTCCACACTAAACAGCGTTGCCGTTGTTCGTTTGGGGGTAGAATGCGACGTTGGTGGTTTTTTAATTAAAAAAACATACTGTAGTAGGCGTAGTAGGTAATCTAAAAAAAAAATGACATTTTTCATTGTTATTTCGAGGTATGCTGAGACGCCGGGATTTGTTGATTGTTGATATATTATTCTTGTGTTATATCTGTGTAAGTGTGTGTTGCTTTGTTTTTGTCCTTTGATTCATTTCTAAACGGCTCGACCAATTTTGACCCAATTCAATTTGCGGGGGAGTATGGTGAATTCTGATAACGATTTTGACGTGCTATGCTTCGTTTTTGAGCCTCCAAAGACTATGCAGTATGATGGTCATAGGAGGTTGTCCTAGTGTCCAGATGTAAAAATACGCTTTTGGCTGCGATCCGCCGATCAGGAGTACCTAAACAAAATTGATGTAAGAGCGTTGCAAATTTCGTAAATAATTTTTTTTCTTCAAAAATATATCACGGAAGACGATGAAATCTAGTACAGTAATAGTGTTCATGGAGCAGCACTGAGCGTAGTGGCACTCGACCAATAAGAAATTGCACGTATCAATAGAAGATAAGAAGACAAGGTCAAGAAGATCTCGCGGAACGTCAACCTGAGTGTCAACCACTTCAAAATAATTCCACAGAACACCATCCACGTCAAGGAGGATCCTACAGAAACACCACCCACGTCAAGAGGATTCCACAGAACATACCTACATCAGAAGGACCCCATAGGACAACGTGGAACCACTACAGCGGTGAAAAAAGGAAGGATGTGGAGACCAGCAAATGAAGCTTGTTCTTGTGATTACGCATACCTAGATTGTATAGCGTTGATGACGCACGAGTATGTAACGCGTACAGTTAGTTAGCTCCTAATAGGCCATCCACAATGATGTTAATGTTAACGTAATGTTATCGGCAATGGTAATGTTAGCATTCAAAGCAACGAGTTTCAATGGTAATGATTACCATTGCCACTAACATGAATGTGAACGTCACCATTTGAAAATCGTTGCTTTGAATGCCAACATTACCATTGTCGATAACATTACGTTAACATTAACATCATTGTGGATGGCCTATAAGACTGGATGTGTGTGTATCGATGCCGGTAGAGCCGACAAATAAAGACTGTGCAATTACATGTATTCCGTGTTATTATTTGGGCTAGCACACATCCTTACCTAAATCGACCCGCAGTTGTATAAGGAAGAGAATGGTGGTAGAATGGTTACTGTAAAATATACGGTTACCGTTGCGCTTTATGACTCAAGCACCTGGATGGTTATATTCACTCGTTCAAGTTCATCCATTTTAAGCAAATGCTTTCAGCAAAAGCCCACTAAACTACCTAGCAAAGCTAAAGCTAAGAGCGAATGCGAAAAGTGAAATCCTTGATTTTTATTTATACTGCTCATGATCACAGCACGTTGAAAATCCCTACCATCTGATATAGAAATAGGTTCGAGCAAATTTCCATTCAGGGTGAGTGGCTCGAACCCCTGGAGTCAGTTATTGGTCTCGTCGTGAAAATAGGCCGACGTTAAATAAACAAACAGTTATCTATTGGTCAATTCCAAGTGACCAGACCTCACTTAATGATGTCATATTAGTTATGCTCATACATCGTTACCAACCAACATACCGGGTGATCATTTGAAAACTATCCATCTGCAATAACTCCCGATTCCTAGTGAATATTTTTTCGAGCAAAAACAGGTCGATTTTTATATCGAGGGGGACATCTAAAACATACATTGGCAAATTTCTATATTCACCCCCCTCGCCCCCACTCACCACAACTTTGAAATTTCAAATGACACTATCTACCTTGCGATACATCAAATATTGGAGATAAATTAATTTTCTCTCTGGAAAAAATATTTCCAAAATTTTTAACCTCACCCCCTTTTCCCTAAAAATTCTCTGACTGTTCCATTTTATATTCTGGACTCCTCATTTTTTTCTCAATTTAGTCGGCGTCATCCTAAATAGCATCGAAAAAGAAAATTTTCGGTGGGAAAAGTGCTACCCAAATTTAACAAAACACCACCTACTTTGTGATACATCAAATTGAAGGGAATTGAATTCTCTTTCTGAGAAGAATTTTTCTTAAATTTTTCACCCCTCCCCCAATAAATTGGTCATTTGGAGTATTCCAGGGGGGAAATAAGGGGCTTTAAAACTTGTGAAAAATCTTTTTCAGGAAGAGAATTCAATTTCCTCCAATTTGATGTATTACAAAGTGGGTATTGACATTTTAGTTTTTAGGGTCAGGTGGGGGGAGCGAAGGGGTGAATTTGGGTGGCACTTTTTTTTATAGAAAATTTTCTCTTTTGATGCTGTGCAGAATGACGTTGACTGTATTGAAGGGAAATGGAGGTCAAGAATATTAACTTGGACACTCAGAGAATTTTAGGAAAAACGGGGGGTAGGGTTGAAAAATTTCAAAATAGTTTTTTTAGAGAGAATTTAATTCTCTCAAATTTGATGTATCGCAAGGTAGGTGGTGTCATTTGGAATTTCAAAGTTGGGGTGAGTGGGGGCGAGGGGGGTCAAGATATAAATTCTCCGATGTATATTTTAGATGTCCCCCTCGATATAAAAATCGACCTGTTTTTGCTCAAAGACTTTTGCACTAGGAATCGGGAGATATTGCAGGTGGATAGTTTTCAAATGATCACCCGGTATAACCCTCCCACATACAACACAACATTAAAAAAATCCTGGCGTAAAAAAATATTTTAAATGAAAATAAAATACGTAGAGATATTGTATAAAGTCAGTTTTTGTTTATAAATAGTTAGTAGTTACAGTAAATAAATAGTATATGTAGTTACAAATACTTGTTACAAGCATTTCATTGTATTCAAGTTTTTAGTATGGTTATTTTCATGGTAGGTTGGGTCCAAACTGAAGTTTTTGGCAGCCTATTCACTGTTCCTTTTAAAGTGAACATTATGTATGGTTCCTGAAATGACAGTATCTAGTTGTAATTGTTATTAGTACCAACTGAATTATACGTTACCGTAGTTATTGATATTATAAACTTTAGTTCCGGACCTCGTTCCGAACTCTGTTTCTCCACTGTCTCCAGAGCCCTCATCACCAAGAAACCCGTCGGTGTTAAGCAGGCCTGGATCAGAAACTTCTAGTTCTGGACCAAGTTGTGGAGTGATTTTATCGGCCAAATTCATCGCGCACAAAATGCAAAAGCAGTAAACGGTCAAATACTTCATTCTGAATAAGGTTCGAACTAAAATACGAAGTGTAAACTAAGCAAGCTCATAAACTACCAGTAGGTCGAAGCATTAATCATTAATCAAAAAGTTTCTTTTATGCAGTTCGTCTCTTATCAGCTGAATAAAGTTTTCTCCAGCATATGTGGAATATCCGGTGCAGGATTAGTAATTAAAAATAGTGTGCGCAATATTGCTGAAGTGGGAAATCAAATAACACATATTCTAGCATCTTAATCGCTTGAATCGGGGAAGATGCACGGAAAGTCCTAAATTCATGCTTATCAAAAGCCGAAGACGAAAATAAAACAAAGCTGTGTCGGTAGTAGGCCCTATTCATATCGAGGTCTGTACAGGGTGGTCCATTTTAGCGTAATTATCCCATAGCGGCCCTCCCGTTCAAGATAGAAAAAAAAAGATATGAGAAAGAAGTTATATGGTTTGATGAGACCTATGACCTGTAATTATTTTTAGCCAACAGGGCGTCACATTTTTACGAGATAAACAAAACGTCAATATTTTTAAGCGAAGCACCCTACATTTATTTGCCTTTTCCTGTTCAGCCTTTTTAACTGTCTTATGCCTGTATTTTTGTTTTTCAATTATGTGGCAGTGCTACCAACTAAAAATTAAAAACTGAGAAAAATCTGATTTTCAAAGTTTGTTTAGAAAAATTGTAGCGGCCTTGCCTTTCAAAGCTAAGAGATGAAACTTGACATGGTAATAGTCAAGTCAAAGACCAATATTCCAATTTCGAAAAGATTTTTTCACAAAAAAAAAACTTTATAAGCTTCAAAGTATCATAACTCATTTTTTTTTCAAATGGCATGCCCCCAATTTTATAACGCTATCCGATAGCTTTTTTATCCTCTTCCATTTTTACTAGGGGTACCCTACCCTTAAACTTCATATTTTTCGAGATAAGTACATAATCGGAAATTTTCACGAAATGTGCTATTTTTCTTATTTTTTCCAAAAATTAAGTCGGCAATGTTGTGTGGAATAGTCACGGTAAAGCACCACCATAGCACGTTTCAGGTTTGAAGATTAGGTGAATGAAATGAAAGAAACATTCTGGAACGCAATAAAACATTTTTCAGTAAAGTGTGTGCCGCCCATGGCCATTAGTAACAGATCTACACCTGTTGGGCATACTAAAGATCAAGTTGTTAATCTCCACTTAGTCGATGGCAAGCTATTGTTCTCGGAAGATCTCGATCTGCCTTGGGCTGCTCAGTCACCCGACTTGAATCCTATCGAACCCTTGTGGGACATGTTTGGCAGACGGCTCTGATACAGAGAAATGGGTTTCATACGAGGGATCAGCTGATCGAGAGTCTCCGAGAACAATGACTTGTCTTGTCATCGACCAACTAGAGATTGAGAATTTGATCCTTAGTATGTCCAACAAGTGTAGCTCTTAGTTATCAATAGTCATGGGAGGCACACGCACTTCACTAAAAAAAAAGTTTTACTCCACTAACAACACTACAAACCTTGTTACATCACAAAATGTTTCTTTAATTCCATTCACGTGATCTGCAAACCTGAAACGCACTAAGGTGGTCCTTCACCTTGAAAAATTCTAACTGGAGATTAGATTTTTTCGCTTGAAAATTTTGCCAAAAAGTCCGAAGAAAGTCCAAAAGTTGCATTTGATTTGAAAATCTCAAAGTCAATCATGGCAGCTCGAAAGCAATTTGTTGAAATTCGCATTTTGACTTCAAAATCCCAGTATTGAAGCAAAACATGAGTGTTTGAAAGTCTCATTGAAATCTGATCACTTTTGTAAGATTCCAATATGGCGTCTTGAAAATGACCAGAAGTGACATTTGATTTCAAAATCTTAATCATCCTCATCCAAAGAAGACCTAAGTCTAAGTGTGTTTCAAGTTCCATTCAAATCAAATAATCTACATAAACGTTCAATATGGCGGCTCGAAAGTGACCGAAAATGACATTTGACCTTGAAATTCCAATTACTTACCCCAGACATGAGTGTGTTCCAAGTTTCAATGAAATCGGATCACTTTCTTGGAAGTTCAACATGGCGGCACTAAATTATCAATATCTTTGCATTTTTGTCTTCGATTTTCAAAATTAAAAACGTTACTGAAGTTGAAGCACCAATCTTCATAACCGTGCTATTGGAATGCATGAAAAAAAAATTTCAGGAAATCGCGCTCGTACTGAATTTTCGGCAATTTTACACTGTTCCAGTGATCACCCCGTAGAAACTTTATAAAATATTGTTCGTATTTGACGTGATTATGGCATGAAAACGAAGGATTGGATTGGACTATTGAACACTGAAAACCGATATGAAATCGCTGAGGGCAATCAAAAGTTATGATGATTTTAGAAATCGTCTGAATTTGCTTGTCTCCTAGATTCTTTTGATGTGTGTAGGTTATCCGTGATTACAGAGCTTGATTCAGAGGTGTTATCTTGTTGCTGTAATTTGTTGGAAAGATTTTTGACCAACTATCACTGTCATTCAAATCAAATAGCAGCGACGATGAGAAACCTGCTAATCAGTGGCTCTCAAATCTTCGTCTCACGATACTTTTTTTGGTTCAAACAAACCTAAGTCCACGTTTCGAAGAAAGAAGCACATTATTCTTAAGACACACTTCAATTTTGGAATGAGTATCAACCAATAGGAAGTTCAAATGCAAATTACAAGTTTGCATAGGCTTTTGAGAACTTCTGTTATGTTAGCCACCATGGTAGCGCCCATATTGGCGACATGCCTCCGGTTCCATCAAAATTTTACGAGCAGATTAAATCTATCACGCTGATAGTTGATATGCACCAGCCAATAGGATGGCCAGTTGCTTAGTTACTATGAGAGTGATAAAGTTATCACGTTGATAAAAGTTTTGTGAAACTGGAGGATGGCTACGTCTACACCGTGGTTTTGGTCTGCGACCTAAGCACTAAATTCGACCCAAATAAATTCAGTGCACGTGGTGTAAACGATCATGGACAAGGACCAAGTTAGGACCAAGTAGCTTGGGTCAGGTCTCCGGTTAGCCATGCACTGGTATAAATTTAGTTTTTAAGTTTATTTAGTTCCAGTTTATATTTTGAAATAGGTCGGCCGCTTTAGTCCTAACAATGTTTGAATTTGTTTTTTGCAGTACCTCTCAGTGACGAGAGTGATAGCGACAGCGACGATGATAATCGTCGGGGACGGCGCAACCTCTTCCGCACGATCCGTGGCCTACGCAGAATCGTTGCATATCAAAGCGGATCACCCTATCAAGGTAGATTTATTCAAGGCGAAGTGGTGCCGAGACGACGGCGACGCCGTCTCGAACCCAGCGAGCGCCATCGCCTGCGACATTACTCACCCGACGCTGACGCTGCACAAGACGATGAAGAACCCGTCGACTATAATCATCCCGCCAGCAGTTCAATGGAAGCCGCAGCAGCAGCAGCACCGACCGAACAGCGACGAGCATCATCATCGTCATCCGGCAGCGAGCAGAACTCGAACCACAACAACGAATCTGGATTCGCTCCCGCGGCAACGCGAGGCGTCGACGACCGTCTGAAGAGCTCGGATGATGCCGAAGCCGGTCCGTCGACCTCCTCCTACAGCGGGCCTTCCACTTCGACAGCGAGGGCTACGTCGACGAGCAACAGCCGTCACCATTTCTTCGCCAGACGAAACCAACTGGACGCGGCCAGATCCGCCGGTTGCGGCGGCGAGACAGAGAGCAAACGCCAACGCAACGAAGACGATGACGACCACGACAGTCCCGGACCGAGCAAAAGACGCCACAGTGATCCGTCGGTCGGCGAGCAGCGTCCCAGCACCAGTCGAGATAACGGTCATAACGGCCAAGACAACGGCCGAGATCGACCGGCTGCCGAAGAACCCGCCGTCGTGAACATCATAGCTCCGGTTCCCTACGTGGGGGCCGATAACTACGCGATCCAGGCCAACCTCCTGCACCCAGCGCCGGATATGCGAGTGGGCGTCATTCACTTGGGCAACCTGGCCGCGCTACAGAACCTGGGCAGGGAGCTCCCGAATGATTTCGTTTTTCGCGTGGTCAATGCCGCACACGAAGTGGAGGACGAGGACAAGGGCATCGGGTTGAAGTTCCTGTCGCTCAGGGGCTACAAGAAGATCACAGACAAGTAAGTGGCGATTGAGTATGTTAATTTGTGTCTCGCGAAAGATATGTAGGTCGAAGTGTTCGCATAACGTAACACGCCGGTGTGATGCGAACACTCTAAGCAATTTACTCTCGATATGCAGTGCTCAACAATTAAAGTGGAACACTTGAAAACTGGTCAAATCAAAATGGTCGTATTTTCTTACGAAAAAACCGAATTGCAATAAGTTTTTTTCATGAACAGCTATGTCTTAGACTACAGCATGATATAATTCTCTTTTGTTACAAGCTCTTCATATATTATTCATACAGAGTATAATATGTCCCCTACTGTACAGTTGCGGCCTCATAAAAGTTTACACCGATGACAATCGCATGGCCATGCTCATTCAAAATTACGTCAAAATTGAATTAGCATGGCCACTCGATCGCCGTCGGTGTAAACTTTTATGAGGCCGCAACTTAACATACTACTGCTATGGCGGCAACATAGCTAAAATGTGGTTGGCAGAAGGCCCTTGAAATTACGTTGATACGGAATTGATTAAGAAATCAAAAAAGTACGTCACCGAGGTCCAATGCGAAGTCAGGATTATCCGGATCTGTGACTGTGCTGCCTCAGGACAATCGGCGGTCGGGCCCCCACTCCTGCCTGTAGCGAAGCAGCATCCAGGTGGCCCAAAAAGTTGTTACTGGCTAGCTTGACGTGCAGCCTCGGCGTCACCGCTGAAAAAAACTTGCGATTCGCACCTGGTGCATAAGGACAGTGCAGCGGACACTGGAGTGGAGTGGGCAGGAGAGGGCCCCCAAACCGACGTCCTGAAACAACACAAACCGGCAGATAAATAGGTCTTCGACAAGGCGAAAATGAACAGGTCAAATATTGAAGTGGTCCACCCCAAAAACTCGCTCAGGTTCAAATGAGGATATCGTGACGAAAAATGAACCGATTTGAAAAAATATGGTGTTGATTATTCAAGCGTTCTTCTGACTGCAAGTTTTATATTTGGATATCGTGTTTGCTAATATACTGTATGATATACAGGGTGACAAAAGTAGGAGTGGAAAGTGGTCCATTTTTAAGCGTGTGTAACTTTTTTAAAAACAATGTTAGATTTTTTCCAATTATATTTTTCGAGAACCTCGCATCAATATCTTGAAATGGTTTCTGACATTTTACCGCCTTCTTTTTCTTGTACAGGGTGTTCGCGTATGAAGTATACACTGCTCCTTGACGACATCCCCTCAAACATAATTTCAAAAATTGAAAACGATTCTTATACAATTTTTTCCGTGGGCTTTTAATTCGTTGACAAACATTTTCTGTGGTATATCGCTTACAGGGTGCAACATCGAAAAATTTTCTTTAATTGGACACCCCATATTTTGATATGGGAATCGATTCCACTTTCCATCGTGATTATTAATATATATCACACTTGATAGGTTAGTCAACAAAACACGTGTGAAAAAAATTGATGAAGTTTTGAAAATTTTCGAAAAAAGATTTTTTTCAAAAGTGACTCAGTGAATATTTATTCATTTTCCTATCAATTTGGGTGAATAAATTTGTTTAAAGTTTGGAACTTTTACTAAACTCACCTTAAACCGACAAACTTTTGAAAAAAAAAGATTTTTCCATATTTTTTGAAACATCAACAATTTTTTCAAAAGGTGTTTTTCTGAATAACCTATCAAGTGTGATATATAATGATAATCAAGATGAAAAACGGAACCGATTCCCATATTAAAATACAGAGTAATGAATCAGAAAAATTTTCAATGTTACACTCTGTAAGCAAAATGTCCCAGAAAAATATAGTGAACAGATTCGAAACCTACGGAAAAAATCATGGACGAATCGTTTCTATTTCTGAAATTATGTTCAAGGGGAAGTCTCCAGGGAGGGGGTGTAATTTATACGTGAACAGTTGAACACCCTGTACAAGAAACAGAAGGCGGTAAAATGTCAAAAACCGTTTCGAGCTATTGCTGCGAGGTCTCCAAAACTATAGCTGGAAAATTTCTAAAATTGTTTTTCAAAAAGTTACGCACGCCTCAAAATGAACCACTTTGCACTCCTTCTTTTGTCATCCTGTATATCATACAGTATATCAGTAAACACGATATCCAAATGAGAAACTTGCAGTCAGAAGAACGCTTGAATCACTAACACCATCTTTTTTCAAATCGGCTCATTTTTCGTCACGATATCCCCGTTTGAACCTGAGCGAGTTTTTGTGGTGGACCACTTCAATCTTTGATCTGTTCACATGATTCGACTACAGGAATTCCTGGACCTCGGCTAGGCCATACGCAGATGAACTGGCCGGAGCTGACGGCTTCCGGGCTAGGATTGAAGTTCACAAAAGCTGAGCCAGTTTTAGCAAATGAATCGAAGAGCTAAAGTAAAGGTTAGGCCCGCGCCGCACTGAGGCTACGTCGTGAATTACAAAAGGCACTTAGCTTCCCGAAATGGACCCACATATTTGGGTGCCAATTTGGCCGCAAAACGGCGAACCGCGTTGGACAACGCCATGTTCCGTCGGAAGACCAGCTGACCGACACTGAAAGTCCCCTCGCGGCGCCTCAAATCGTGATGGCGCTTCGCACCTGGGCAGCCGCGCGCAGCTTGTCCCGAACCCTGGTGAACAGCTCCGACAATTTTTGAGCTCGCTTATCTTCGTCCACGCGAAATCCATCCAAATTGGCTCGTCGGTGACGATCGCCTCTCAGAAACATTTCCCGTCCAAAGACCAAGAAATATGGCGTGCGTCCCGTTACATCATGTTTGGCGGTTTCGATTGAGGTCCCGGTCCCAATGACGGTGATCTGATTCGTTGTTGTCCAAATGTGCGGCGCGTAGCAGGGTCTTTGGGTTCCGGTTGACACGCTCGGCCGGGTTGGCCTGCGGATGATAGAATGGATTATAGCGAGCCTCACAACCATAGGTCGCCATCAGCTGCTTCATTCGCCGACTCCTGAACTGGACGCCATTATCCATCTGGACCACTTCTGGGTCTCCATGTTCCAGGAACTCTCTCCTCCAGCAAAGTACACACTGTTTGGGCAGTTGCCACACGAACAGGCGGCATGATGCAAAACTTGAAAAATAGGTCCTCCATCTGCCGACGGGTGCTCGGTTTCACCGAGGCACAGACATGGCATTGCGACACATAACGACGGATATCTTCGCCGTACTTAAGCCACCAATATTGCTCAACTCGGTGTCTCGTTTTGTCGATTCCAAGGTGTCCAGCCGTTGGATCATCATGACAATCACGAAAAATCTGCTGTCGCGATTCTCGGGGTGGTACTATCTTCCAATTGGACTCGCAAGTGTCACGAGTCGGCTCCATCAGTTTCTTGAAAAGGTGTCCTTCGGTGACTCGATACAGGGGGCGGGCGAGCGCTCCACATTCTCACGCAATCGTTGATACTACGCATCGGGACCAAGGTAAGGCATTGCCGGCACCTTAATGGCGCTCACCAAGTCGCTTACGGGACCGATCGAGACAAGAAATCCGGTACTACATGCTCTTTACCCTTGCGGTGTACAATGTCGACCTCATAGGGCAGCAATCGCAGTGCTCAACGGGCAAGTCGTCCCTGCGGATTTTTGAGGCAATGCAACTAGAGTAATCTGTGGTGATCGGTTTAACGCTAAAACGACGCCCTTTAAGGTAGAAGCGAAGTTTCTCCACCGGCCAAATGACTGAAAGACACTCTCGCTCGGTCGCTGAGTACTTCCGCTCCATGGCCGTCAAGGAACGCGAGACGTAGCTCACAACGCGCTCACCATATGAGTAGTTTTTTGTAAGCACGCCACCCAAACCAAAGCAAAGGTGTTCACCTGCAAAGCTGCCACAGCCGCAAGGTTTGGCACGAAACGCCGGTACCAGGAGGCCATGCCCAGAAAGGCACGAACCCCTCGAACACACTCTGATGGCGAAACCCATGCGATGGACCGAACCTTATCAGGGTCAGTGCGCAAGCTTTGACCATCAATGACAAAGCCGCGGTATCGCAACTCAGGTCGACACAGTTGACATTTGTCAACCGCAATAACTAATCCCACCCGCTGTAGATGATCCAACACGACACCAAGCAAGTCGAGGTGGGCCTGGAACTCGGCGGTCGAGACCACTATGTCATCCAAGTAAACCCACACCCTTGGCTCGAGGTCTTCTCCCCGAACCTTGTCGACGATTCGCTGCCAGGTCGCTGGAGCGTTCGTCAACCCAAATGGCATGCGCACAAACTGAAAAAGGCCTCTGCCTTGGACGGCGAAGGCCGTCAGCAGACGTGACTCAGAATCTAACGGCACCTGCCGATAGGCACTCTTTATATCGAGCGTAGAGAGATATCGTGTGTTCCTTAGATTATCTAGAATTGCATCAATGTTGGGTAGGGGGTAAGCGTCTCTGAGCGTAACAGAATTCAGCCGCCAATAGTCTATACAAAACCGCTGGGTGCCGTTCTTTCTCGGCACTAGACACACCGGCGACGCCCATGGGCTCTTAGAAGGCACGACGACCTCCAAGGTCAACATTTTATCCAGTTCCGCGTCGATAAGCTCCTGTCGGAAAGGAGACACACGATATGCTCGCTGCTTCACGGGCTCTCGGGTCACAGTGCGAACCGCCAAGATCAATCAAATCACTACACTCTGTGTCGAAAGCTTGTACGCGTTTTTAATGGGCAATGACTGTACATGCCGAATTTGCCTCCTTGACATTCAAAACCTTTTGTTTTTTCATTTCAGTTACCTACTTATTTAAAATAATAACGGCCTTGTTTAACGAGGCTTAGCACTGATGCCAACAACAATTTGTTGAGAATGAATTTGGCATTTGATTGAAAGTAGATGAGAATTTCAACAAACGTTAACATTGTTGTTAGCATCAGTGCTAAGCCTCGCGTAAACAAGGCCAATAACTCGATGATGATAAAAACTAGTTTAGTAATGTTTTTTTTTTCAGAACGCTGACTTATCTCAGGAGCTTGCAGCTCGAAGTACTGGATCTGACCTACACCAGCGTCACCCAAGCGGGCATACTTCATTACCTCGCCGAGCATCCCTATTGCCGCGTCATCCACCAGTCCTTCTGCACGTGCGCGCCCACCATGAACTTGTAGTCGATTTTATATAGTTTCTTCTTATTTATATTATGATAGCGAGAATCGAGGGATCGCGCTCAAAAATCAAAATACTTTTTTGACTTGAACACATCAAAATAAGACGTGTACCCCCATACGTTCTTTTCACTTAACAGCTTGTACAGAAGCCTTACTTAGGGCGGGGCCTTCAATCGCCAATCAGGCTGCTTGCATCATACAGGTGTTGCTTAGTAGCAGGAAAGGTATTTCAAGCCCTCTTTATCTTCTGTCCCACTCTGGATTTGTTGAGTGAGGCTTCTGTATAAATTTACTGTTCTGTGTTGTAATTATTATAATCTAAAGTACTGAATATCTATAAGTAGAAAATTATATTACGTTTAAGCCATGAAGTTACTACACTTAGAGATAAGATTCTAATGATTTAGCAGCAGTGAAATATTGCAAAATTGATACTGTTACAAGGGGTGGCAAAAAGTGCTGGCAGGGGAGTTTGAGGAGTTGGGTAGAGGTTGTGTTCATTGTTTTTTTTATTATAATCAAAATATTTATCTTATTGGAATGTAGTAATAATCATGTATGCCTGGTTCTAGCTACAATCAAGGCTTGAGGCTTGTACCTACAAGTGTCCCGCTCAAAAATTGAATTAAATTGTTTTTCAATTCTTCAAGTGGTTGTAATGTGAAGAAGAGGTCAGTTTCCAGCAAACACCCTGACCCCCACCTAGAAACTACATGTTTTCATCAACCAGATCCTGTTCTGATGAAAATCTCCAGTGAAGGAGCCAGGCATTATAAAATTTAAACTTAAAAATAATGTAGACTTATTTTATTAGAGCTTGTGGGCAATTATTTTGCAGTGTTTTGTCAAAATAGGAAAACCTCAGGAAACCAGCCGAGTATGCGATTTTTGGGCCGATCTGAATAATGTATGTATAGGATTTATACATATAATATGCAATACATTTTATTAACAAAATAATGAAAAAAGCCGTCTCATTCCGATCCCTTGAATTTGAACCCGTCTCTTGCCAGGGCAGTCCTTGCTTCTTCAATTTCCTGAAAACCGTTTCTGTGAACGCATCAAACAACTGAAATGTGACTAAACGAACCTGTTTGAGTTCAGCTGCCGCCTCTTTGCAGTCGTTGAACGTCATCACCCTGTACAGCACCACCGACAAGGCATAAATCTGCAAAACATCGATTTTAGCTGGGAATCGAACGGACGTAACCTCACTATTTACCCCGAAGAGTCCCACGAAAATGACCGGCGAGAACAAGACCAGGGTGTAATTCTGGTCGGTTTGTTCTTTCGTTTTGAGCAAGTAGAGCCAAATTGAAGTCAAAACGCCTAGTGCCGCAAGCCACTCCATTAATTTCGTCATTTTTGTGAGGTTATGTGAGCTTGACTGACGTTGACAGAACGAGGAACAGAACTGACAGGTGATAAACTCCCTAGATAAATCCCCCAGGCAAATGTCACCAATGTGACGTTTTGATTGTCAAAAATACAGTTTGAAAAGGGATTCGGAACAAGGGGTGAATCATGGGTGGATTTTAGGTATTCACTACTGGAATGCAAGGGCTGTGAAGAGTTTCCGGGAGTGTTTCGAGTGTCGAGTGGGGAACGACGAAAATCTGGGCTGCAGCAATGACAGCAGCCTGACGCAAGTTGTTGTCATTTCCATTTTAGTGCGATTTGAATTTTTTTTACAATAATAATTATCGAAATTTCATGATCACGTACAAATTAATGTTTCGGGAACAAGTGCGTGTGGGTCGCCGCGTGGTTCTCCACCCGTAGACAATGGTGCTTGTCGTGTTGCTGGTCATGTAAACAAAGCGAGCTTTTAAACAATAGCCTGGCCTAATCTGCGGCACTATTTATCTGAAATTGATAACTGGAGCACACTGAGAGGGTGGTTGATTGCTGAACAATGGATGAGAGCGTTGTCCGTTTCGTCGCCAAAGGTAATTTCTCTGATTTCCCTTCGAACCGTTGCAACTCACAGCAAAGTTCCAGATGGCACCCGAAAGCCCCAGGCCGAGGACCTCAAGGCGCACATCCAGAAGATCGACGGCACCACCGTCAAGTTTCCCAGCGATTTTTCATACGTCGACATCAAAATACCTGAAGGGAACTTCTGTTTAGTCAAGTGAGTTTCACACTAGATTAGATACACCTTAATGAGCTATATACCTACCTCTACCCACCATAAATTATGTATCTAAAGCCTCCTCTTATCATATTTTCGGCTGTGAGCCACGCACAGTAAGTTAACACCTGCCATAAAATGTGGTCGCAGAAAATCAAGTATCTCCAGCTGGAGCCGTGAGTATTGACAGCAAGAAAATCTTGTGGCCTTGTGATTTGGAGGTCACGCGCCTTTCGCTTTTCTTTTCTGCATGGTTGTGGTTCAGTTCATGCAGACTCGTTCAAAAGAGAACAATGAGGTCTAGTCGCACAGTTGCTTTCACTTTGCTCTGAAATGATAAAGATTTAATTTAGTTTCAATACAGTTCCAGTGGGATCTATACCTATCCAAAGTTTGTGTTTTGTGTTTGTGTCTTTTGTTTTGGATAATATTATGACATG
This sequence comes from Anaspis maculata, assembly GCA_949128115.1. Classification (NCBI taxonomy): domain Eukaryota; kingdom Metazoa; phylum Arthropoda; class Insecta; order Coleoptera; family Scraptiidae; genus Anaspis; species Anaspis maculata. The sequence goes on from OX421967.1 coordinate 20,651,163, forward strand.
TTCTGGCCAAAAAAGTAAGGAATTACAAAAAAAAGCGTAGGATTATTATCATCTCATATATTACCCCATCCATGATTGGGGATGATTGGATTTACCATATGCATTAATAAATTGAAGTGTAATTTGGGAATGGAATTCGTCAATTCGTGTTACCGAAAGTTTTATCAATGAGCTTTATCAAAAGAGGATTCTGTGGGTTCCGCGCTATTATCTTTATTTTTATTATTTGTCCAAACTGTAATAACAATATTCTTTTTTGTTTATTACGTGTCAACCTGTTATTGTCTTGTGTAAAACTTGAGTGAAAATTATACCGGGTGTTTATAAACGTCTGTGATCGCGGCAGGCTTTGGTCAGGCCAAAAGTCGCAGTGAAAGGCACGATTTGAAAGAGTGATAGGAGATTCCAAAGGCGATATGATAACAAATGTTTATAAACACCCGGTATTTATGCCAAAATGGAACAGTACGTTTCTGTTCATTAGAGCTTAAATACAGCAAAATCCTTGTTCTTTTTTCCGTTTAATAATAAGCCGGCAGGTTCCGAAATATAAACGTTTATACACATCTGGTCATTGATCTTTAACTAAGAACAATACAAAATTTAGTAATTATGTATAATTGACAACTAAATCGAGATTTTTGAGGTTCACGAAACGCAGTTGAAGATATGCAAATAGTTTGTTTTGAAGAATTCATTAATAATTCCGAATAATTTTGCAGATAGGTTATTCCCGCTTATGGGTAATTTGCAGTGACGTCATCGCGACGTTACGCGAGGATTTCTGTTGCCTATATTCAAGATTCGAGCCATTTTCAGAGAACAAATTTTTCTCTGTATTAATTTTTTGGGCGAATAAAATATTACAAAAATATGTTATTTTTAGTATGCCTCTGACAGCCGTAAAGTGTCATTTTTTTGTGCCATTATGTCACTTTTTTTACCGCTAGTCTTCACTGACTTGTTATGTTAAGGACGGAGTCAGATTGGTGAAATAAGCGTTGCGAAATCGATCCGTGTGGGTTTATTCCTTGACGGATTCTTACCCAGGGCCGGCAACTTTGGATTTAAACGTGTGGTGCTGACTATTGAATATTTCAGAAAAAGAACTGGGGAGGGGGGTATCAGCGTCGCAGGCGATTTTTTTTTCAAGTTTTATTAAAACATGAAAAAAAAATTCAGGCGCACGTCATATATAAATGAAATATACTATACAGGCTCTTAAAAAAATATATTCAGGCATACGTCATATTTAAATAAAATATACTATACAGGCTGTCCCAAAATAAAGTAGCCAAATGTCTATGGGAGATAGCCCGGAAGAAATTAGAGGCCCCTACATATTTTTTTCGGCATTCGAACTTTTTTTATTTTAATTCTTATATATGTTTTACTACTGGTTGGATTTAAGTGAAATTATGCCAATATGTAGGGATTCATTCAAAACAAGTCTCTGGCAAATATCAGCCGAACACTTCGACCCGTTTATGAATTATTCATGAAAAACCAATGAAAAAGTCAAATTTTGAAGAGCTTTATCTCGGTTAATATTGTGCTTTCGCAAAAAAATAATGTAGAGGTCTTCTAGTGTCTTCTAGACTCCCATAAGATCGTTGGCTACTTCATTCTGGGACACCTGTATAATAATTGGGGTAATAATACATAAATAAAACACAAATTCTTGAAATTGGTAAACTGGAGTGCTATGGCGCTAATTTCAGTTTTTGCATTTTCAACATGTGGTGCTCAGCACCACCTCTTCGGGTTACGTGTGGTGCTCGAGCACGTCAGCACCACTATTGTTGCCGGCCCTGTTCTTACCATTTTGGTCTCTTTCTAAAGCCACAAGGATGTACTTTGGTTTGAGCCCATTGGCATTCCCAAAATCCAAAAAAAAATTGACATTCGAAAAAATAATTTTTGGATTTTGGAAATGCCAATGGGCTCAAACCAAAGTACATCCTTGTAGCTTTCGAAAGAGACCAAAATGGTAAAAATCCGTCAAGGAATAAACCCAGACGGATAGATTTCGCAACGCTTATTTTACCAATTCAACACCGTCCTTAAGCTCGTCCTTGAGCTACATTTTCAAGCCTCGCCAGACGTAGTGGCGGAGGCTATTTCTGTGGACTTTTTTTTTATTTTTCTTGTTTTTTTTTTCTCGTCCTCTATACTTACTTGGCAAATTTTCGAGCAAATATCGAGGTCGTTATTTCGCTAATCGAATCTTATCCATTTCGACTCGATATCAACGACATTTGAAGACAATCCTCGAGACAATGTTTCAAATATAAACAATCTTAACAACAATGAAGAATGCACAGGTCGTGGACTTCATCTAAGATAAAGAAAATGCAAATATGCTAACCTTTACGTCATCATTCCATAATATCTAATTAAGCTATGTATTTATTTTTTTCTGTTTATTAAAATACACAGAGATATAAAGTGTATCAGCGATTAAGAAACAATTGTTTAACTATTTATTTATGCACAAGGAAACTCCGGAAGGAAACATTTTCATCGGCTTGAATGCATCATCCTTTTCAGCAAGCGAGAAACTGTTTTGTTTATAAAAATTTCTATATACAACCATCGAAGGCTCGATCGAAGCAAATGACGTCAAATAATTGGAGAATTGTTTCAAATAAAAAATATTTATTTAGGACTTACAGTTCTTTAGATGTTTTTTTTTCTGACGCATCCACTTTGAAGAGCGCGCACGGCAGTGCATGCAACTTATGCCATGCAAAAACTGCTACGTAAAGTGACGTGGGCATTTTTCATATAAAGCTGAGCTTCAGAAAAATAATTAGATATTTTATTTTTACAACGAAAAAAAGCAACAGAAAAATAATTAGATATTTTATTTTTACAACGAAAAAAAGCAAGGTCCCGTTGAGGCTAGCCGAATTATGGTGTGAAAACCGCCCTCAACGGTGCCATAGTGTTAACGTAACGTAATGATAATGACGTTTTTTGTGATATTCGTCCGAAAAATCATGCGTGCGAGAATGAGTATATAATCCATTCCAAGCTTGAAAATCACAGCTTGCCATGGAAAATTCGAGTTTTGTTGGTGTCCCTGATTTTTGATATTTAATGTCATCTTGATACAAGGGAGGTTACGTTAAAATTTGTATCCGTATGACATGAAAGCTTCACCTGAACTACGCTGTGTTGCGAGCTGTGTTGTCAAATTGTCATTCTGGGGACTGCGCCGCCGGCAGATCGCAGGTTTGTTCACGGACCCCATCACAGATCATGATCCCAGAGAGTGAATTAACGTACCTAGGCCTCGACCTAGGCTCTTACAGGGCGCGACGATCTTAGGTCACGAGATCACTTGCGACGAAATGACACTCCGGCGCTAGAACTGGGTCCTCCTCGGTCATTTTTTAAACTCTATATTCCTGCTATTGCATCTCTCAACACTTTCACTATTGGAATAACGTGCCTAACGGCGTTTTAAAGGCAAAAAAGAATGAAAATACTGTGTCAGTGTCAAAGTCTGACCTAACAATTGGATTAAAATGGCAATCTAGCAGAGCAAACATTACTTTTACAAATTTGATTAAGATCATCTTGGCTTTTTCAATCCATCAACTCATCAGATTGCCCAACTTGAAAAAATAAATCATAGGCGACTGTGTTTTTTTTAAGCTTGGAATGGATAATAGGTACCTCGGCTAAATTTACCTGCCTCATCTTACTAGCTACCTCAGCTCTCGCTTCTGCTTCTGTCTTGAACAAAAAAGATTACTTCTGGGCCCTAATGACCAATAATTTACAATTTATTTTCTAAGAAAAAGTAAAAACTAAGAGATGTAATTAGTATATTACATACCGAGGTGGAAAGCGTCTCTTTACAGCCAAGGGATTCAATATATTACCGAGGCGTGCCGAGGTGAGATATAATCCCGTAGGCTGTAATGAAGCTTTACTCCGTGGTATGTATAGGACTTTATTCATAATGATGCAGTTCAAATGCAAATAATTGGCTTATTTGAAGTTTTTCGCGTCAAACGTTTTAATCAGGCAGGCATAGGCAACATTTTCAAACAACGCATCCATCAACACTTCGCGCTCCGTCACAGCTGTTTAGATCAGATCACCTCTCTTCATACATTATTTTCCAACTTTTTCAAAGTTAGGAATGTAACGATTACTAACTCATTGTGAAAAATAAATATTTACAAGCAGTTTTAAACTTCCAACATTATGGTGATATTGACTCGAGAATGGGTAACTTAACGAAATTCTCAAACATTCATTTTATTCCAAAAGTAGCCACTTAATTTCGATAAAAATGTATCTCTATTGAAAAAATAAAACATAAGAAACTAAAAAAGGAAGTGAGTAAATCACAAGATGAATCACAACAGTATTGGGCTGTGAATCCAGGTCGTTTTATAAATGAATTATGAGGAAACATAACAATGGAGGAACTTTTCACAGCAAAGAAAGGTTCATACCTACACTACAACGATCTTGAATAGATATTGTTATTATGAAGGTTATTTATTTCATTAAACTCAATTATACAGGGTGGTCCGACTTTTATCTCATTAAATTCAAGGATCGATAGAGAATGAAAAATGAAGGGGACTTTCTCCAAAAAACATATTTGAGAAATGCCTAATAACAGAGATACAGCCCTTCAAAGTTGGAAATAAATAATCGTTTTTTTCGCATAACTTTTGAACCGTTCTACCGATTTGAACCAAAGGTTCACTGAAATTATCCCCTGTCAAACAATCATAACATGTTTCATAAAAAAGTTTCAGGGGCTTAGACATTAGGGGGTGACCCTACTTTTCCCCCTCTATTTTTCACCCCCCTAGTTATTTTTGGAAAATGTTTATAATTTTGAATTCTACGTTCAATTTTGAAGGTTAAAATCACTGTTGCAAAATTTTGATTAGAGGCTTCGTTTAGGATATATTTGGGTTTTTACTTTGATAAACATCCCGAAATCGCCACTTTCAAAGGTCTAAAAATTAAAATCCAAAGAAACTCATGATTTCTCAGCTGAAATAGGTTTTCTAGAATTTTTGAGTTGATAAACCACCATTTTTTTCAAAACACGGGAAATTTTCAGGAAAAAAACAATTTGGGTTCTGGAAAGTGGCGATTTCGGGATGTTTTCCAAAGTTTCAAACTCGAATATCTCCTAAACGAAGCCTCTAATCAAAATTTTGCAGAAGTGACTTTTTCTTCCAAATTGAACGTAGAATTCAAAATTATCAACAGTTGCCAAAAATAACTGGTGAGTGAGAAATAGGGGGGGGGGGGGGGGTAGGAACACCCCCCGATATCTACGCTCCTGAAACATTTTTATGGAACATGTTATGATTGTTCGACAGGGGCTAACTTCAGCAAACCAGGAAAAAACTATTATTTATTTCCAACTTTGAAGAGCTGTATCTCTGTTATTAGGCATTTCTCAAATATGTTTTCTGAAGAAAGTTCCCTTCATTTTTCATTTTCTATTGATCCTTAAATTTAATGACATAAAACGAGGACCACCCTGTATTATGCAGTTCAGTAGATTTGGTTTTTGTTCTTGATTGAGCTCAAAATTTAGTATTCAACTAATTAGTTGCTACTAATTACCAGATTATGTACCGTCGCAAAGCAAGCATAACTTTCCCTCGAATTTTCCAGTCGTATTTCTTCTCATTCCAAAAAAAAGGCGATCCATCAACCTACTACCTACCTACTACTTTTTTTAAGATATCAGATAGATGGATTTGTTTATTTGCTCAAATGAATGTTTCATTGTGAAATAGACCGATCGAGTAACAACCATCGAAATCCAGCAAGCACATGTTTCGACCTGTTTGGGTATCATCAGTGCTGAAGCATTTGAGGCGATAGCCCAGCGAGTCCAACAATCTCAGCACTGACGAGACCGAAACAAGTCGAAACACGTATCTGCTGGAAATCGTGGGTTGCTACTCGGTCGGCCTTATAATTTCAAATTTAATTACTGGATTTTGACCAAATTTGGTACACAAAACAAGTTGATGCATACCTACAAGCTGGTCATTTTGATTTTTGTCACATTATTGAAATTTATTTATTTTTTTTTTTTTTTTTTTGTGAAAGTACTTATATTTTGATGCTCTACCATCTCATAAAATATTGACAAAATAAAGCGAAACACTGTAATGCTCCCTCTAATGTTGAAAAATTTGAAGACCCACTGAAAGTATTGTTTTTGAAGTGTGAAGTTCAATTTTATTCTTCTTCAGTTTGCTCCAGCAAGTTTGCTAAAATCTCATCAGGTAATGAAAATAAGAGGTGGCCACTCGGGTGGCCAAGCCTTCCTCCATCCATATCCCCAAGAATGGAAAAACTCTAAAAAATAATTCACATTATTCTGGCACATTTGATTTCAAAGCATTTTCCTAAACTGCATTTGACTCTGGGCGAGACTCTGGGACATGAGTTCTGGGGCATGAGTTCTGGAACACCCTCTGTATCTCTGGTTTCATGTCGTGATTGCCTTGCAATCAGTGATTTAAGATCACCGTGATTTTTATTATTTTAGTAATCAAGACAAACATATCTCACAAATCCTTACTGGTATAAAATGGATCGTTATCCTTGCTATGTCAAAATTTTACTGCGATTGGTTTGGCCGTTTTCTCAATAACGATTCCGAGTGAGCTTTTAGAAGACAAGAACAAAACGGCCAATCCATTTGCAGTGAAATTCGGGCATAGCTAGCTGGGATAATAATCCATTCTCTACCAGTGAGAACTTGTGAAGCATTAGCACCTAAAGTTCAAAAATTATGAATCTTAACTACCGAAATTGGAAGGGAGTTTTGAGGTGCGAAGATTCCAGTCTTAACCAAGATAATTTACCCGTTTTTATTGGCCTTATAAATTCTTTGGTAGTTTGGTTCTTTGTGAATTATCGGAAATTTAAATCCCTAATAATTTACCATGTATTTTTCATTTTTTAATCGAGATTTAATTTTGAATTTAAATACGTAGATTTTTTCATTCATTTTACTTGTTTTTTTTTTTCTGATAGCACACTTTTGTGGCAAATTTCGATTTTATCATTTTGTTCCTCATTTTACTTTTCAATTAGGCTGTTATGTTATACACTTATTCGTATAAGGCGTATTATCAAAAAGTCCCCGAAATGCTTAATTTTTATTTACAGGTCACATACAAGGTGTCAACCCGAAAACTTTGTCATACCTAAACTTCTTTCCAGCTCGAGTGAAATTCATAATATGCACTGTTGTGATATATACTACGTTTCCATGGAGAATTGAAATCGATTTGAAAACTGTATCGGAATTGAATACGGAAGTGTTCACATGAGTGGTTCGAACTTGGTATTCAAATCGATTTGAATTCTGTTTACATATCTGTCATGTAAGTCTAACCCTAACCTAAAACTATCCCAACCTAACGTATCAAAGAAAGTGCAAGTACTCTGCAAACTGCAAGTGTGCAGAAGGCAGAAGTACAGACAACAGGTGCAAGTATGAATGCGACCCTCGATGCGACCAGAACAGCGGTTTTACTCATTGCTATGTATCAGTTTCTGTTTGTTGATGTCTCGATCCAATCCGATTGGGTTTCCATGAGTATTATTTCGATCCGATTCCGATACGATCCCAGAATTTGCCGAATCGACCTTGAGACTCAAATCGATTTGGATACAGTTCTGCAAGTGTTTACATGCAGTTTTCAATCCCGATACCGTTTTCAAATCGATTTCAATTCTCCATGGAAACGTAGTAATTATTTATGGGCACGGCTGCAACTATCAAATAGGCAAATTCTGGACATTTCAGGCCGCTTTCATGTCTCGATGACTTGACACTTGACATCGCCGATTGCCATCGCCATCGATAATTGCAGCCGTCCCAATAAATTATATCACAGCTGTATCTACACATCAGTCAACGATAATGCCTACCTAATAACCCTAGACACACTGGAGCTTAATGAAAGTTAACTATAGATCGTCATTAAATTTGCCCTGCTGTTTTGGTGACAGCATGGGAAAAATAGTGACGTTTCTGGTTGAGCATTAAGCTCTCTAGTGTGTCTATTGCCAGGGGCATAAGTCTTATTCTCTCTATTGTCGCCTCAGTTGTCACTGTCTCAAATTTTTGTCCAAAAATTTCTACCGCTGGCAGCTGCAATAGTGAAATGGTATTATTGTTACAATCATTTAAATTTCACTTCATGCTCGCTCTTAGATGCATTGGTCTATTTTCTTGATTGGTTATCAGTGGACTCTATACCGGGTGATCATTTGAAAACTATCCACTATTCAACTCCGGATCCCTAGTGATATTCCTTAAAGCAAAAACAGGTCGATTTTCAATCGAAGGGTACATCTGAAACATGTTGGCGAATTTTTAATTTACACCTTCGCCCCCACCCATCCCAACTTGAAAATTTTAAATGACACCACCTACTTGTGATACATCAAATTGAAGAGAATCAAATTCTCTTTTTAAAAAAATATTTCTAATTTTTTACCCCACCACCCTTCTTATTAAAATTATCTGATTGTACATTTTATTTGTCTTAAATCTCGTCTTCAACCCTTCAATTATTTTCAATGTAATCAACGTCATCCTGCATAGCATCGAAGAAGAGAATTGTCAGTGGACAGAGTCAGAGGCGTATCTACGGGGGGGCAAGTGAGAGGAAAAGGTAAAAATGAAAAATGAAAACATTGAATAATGTATAGATATTTGAACTGTTGAAGAAGGAACATAGAAAAAGAAAAAACAAAACCAATACATTCAAACAGACGATCAACGTTCGACTTTTTCATCCGATCCAGATACATATAGCCTAATATGGGGGCCCAGTTTGTCGCTGGCCCACCTGAATTTTGAAAGAAAACGTCTGCGACGCATTTTCCAAGGTTCCTAATTTGGGGGCGCACTTTTCATGTTTTGCCCTAGGCGCGATTTACCCTAGATACGCCACTGGACAGAGTGAACTACCCAAATTCACCCTTTAGCTTACTCCAAAGTTTAAAATGGCACTACTTACTTCATGTTATACCAAATTGGGGGCAATTAAATTCTCTTTTTGAATAAAGTGTTTTAAACATTTTCGAACACTTCCCCAATTAATTGGACAGTTGGAGAACTTGAGGAGAAAAAGGGGAGGTTTAAAAATTTTTAGAATATTTTTGTTCGAACGAGATATTAATTTCCTTCAACTTGATGTATCACAAAGTGGGTGGTGCCGTTTCAAATTTCAAAGTGGGGAGCGAAAGGGTGAATTTGGGTAGCACTTTTTCACTGAAAATTCTCTCCTTCGATGCTATGCAGGATGAAGTTGAATACATATAAGGAAAATTAAGGAATCGAAAATAATAATTTTGACACTCAGAGAATTTTAGGTGGGGTTGAAAATTTTGATTTTTTTTCAAAAAAGAATTTTAATTCTCTTCACTTTGGTGTATCGCAAAGAGGTGGTGCCATTTAAAATTTTAAAGTTCGGGTGGGGGCGAAGGGGCTGAAGATAAAAAATTCACCAGTGTGTGTTTTAAATGTCGCTCTTGATATAAAAATCGACCTGTTTTTCCTCAAAGAAATGTTGACTAAAAATCCCAAGTCATTACGGGTGGATAGTTTTCAAATGATTACCCGGTATTCTCGAGGGTATTCTAGTTCCTTAAAATACGAGTACACCTAATCTATGGTTCTTTCATTAGTCTACAATATTCAAATATTATGTTATCTAGCACTTCAAGGAAATTGAATACTTACCATTGTCAAGACGGTTTTTCCACAAAATTATCAAAAAACCAAAACTTATTAATTTGGAAACATACAAAAAAACACAATCACACAACTTGTCAAAGCCAGAGCTCACACCACACTTACATACCATTAAATTCCTTTCTAGGGCTCGCCACTCCCCACCTATTTCTATTTCTATTCCATAATTAACTTTTTTCCTACTTCGTTTTGCACATTTTGGTAATTTCCCATTTTATTACTAATTTTCGACCATAATAAGATGTTTCAATCATAATTGTCAAATTGGCTCTATATAATATCAGTTAGATCTTACATCATTATCTAAACTTATTGTGTAAATGTGTTCACGTCTTTCTCTGTCTGTTCCTCGCCCTCTCTTCATCTTTCATTTCCCAGATTTTCTTATCTGTTGTGATTGATGTATTATCTTTCATTTAAGCATACTGCTCTTCAAAAGTTAGGGACGCTGTTAGACTTGAGGTATTGTATATGCACAGGTAAGCAGTGCCGTAACTAGGGCGTGGCGAAGGTGGCATTTGCCACAGGCGCAAAAATTCCAGGGGCGCAAAATTCAGCTTGAGTAATACTTTTTACTAATTTTTTTCAATTTTCATTTAAAATTTTTACCTGAACCTATATCTACTTCTACCTACAACTTCACTAACTTTCTAAATGAAACAACCAAAAGCGGCTTTTTCTACCACCGTTTCATGACATGATCCAAAACAGCCATAAAACGGATAAAATTGAAAAGCACGGCGCTACAGAAAGTAGCATGCTGAGGATGAGGCAGCGCTCGCGCTCGGCGCTCGGCGCCCTCCGCCAACGCCGGTCGGTCTGGGTGCTTTTTGAGTTCCAGCCTGACTATTACCGCATGCATTTATTTGCATTCTGCACCAAATAAATACAAGAGCGCCGAATCAGTCTTTGATGGGGCCTCTTTATATTCTGCAGAGATTTTTCATCTCAAATGCAGCAACTGAGGCTTGTCAAGTCGTATTTGCGCCCTTTGTCGGCCAAGAAAGATTAACAAAGATATCATCTCTACTTTCAATCGATGAAACAGCTACGTCAAGCTTGAATTTTGAGGAATTATAGACATATTTTTTGAATCGAAATCTAGAAAAGTTCAGCTTGGTGGTTGAAGTTTCAAGATTTTTTCCATTTCCCATTTTTTTTCGTCATAAAATTCATCTTCAGTTACTTACTTGGGTATTTGAAAATGGGGAAGCAACGTGCATCTTTTTCCATTTTGATTATAAATATTTTGTCAATAACTTGACAAGTTTTGTTTTGTTGTTCAATTTTCAACTTTATTATCCTATAGGTACTACTAGTATTCTGTTAACTTTTTTGTGTGAAAAGATTATCGCTTTGTCTTAATGTTTTTATTTCTGGGTTGGGAAGCTTGACTGCAAAAGAATGGACGGCCGGGAGTTAGAAAAATTCTTCTAGGAGCCGAATGAGTTTATTCACCTATTTTTCATGAAATATTGAGTGAAAGATTTTAAAAATATGTTTTTCTAGGAGCCGAATGAGTTTATTATTGATTTCACCTATTTTTTATGGAAGATCGAGTGAAAGATTTTAAAAATATGATAATCATCTTATTGGCCATTTTTAATTTTTTTATAGATAATTGTGTTCCCATTGTCATCAAAAATCTGGAGGGGGAGAAAATGGAAGCTTTCGGCCTAAATTTGCGATTATTATTAGCATTATTATTATTATCTGAGAAAATTTTCGCCTGCGGCGCTCTAGCCGGGTCTGACCCCCTTGGGTTGTTCACTTTCTTGGGGCGCACATTTGCTACATTGCCACAGGCGCCAACAAGCCTAGTTACGGCACTGCAGGTAAGTATCGGCTGAAGATATACTCGTCAAATTTTGTGAAAACCGATACCTACGTATTGCTGATGCTTTTTTTGGAATGAAAAAAAAAACGTTATTGAAAATCTTATGCTGCAAGAGCTTTCTAGGTCTGATTCAAAATTCCATTAGAAAATTGATTTACTAAGTGATGATTTTTTTCTCAATATTGTACCTTTACAATAATATGAGTGTCAACCCGGTCGGCAGCACGGTGAGCTCGGCCCCGCGTTCAAAGTTGGAGGTCCCGGGCTCGAATCCGCACCGGGCCAGATGTACTTTTTCATGCGTTCCTTAGTACTGGGGCATCTACTACCGTGCGGTGATGCCCCGGGAAAAGGGATGAAACGGAAAAGCCATCGAAAACAAAACCATACTGAAAACCCCCCACAGTCACAAAAACTGTTACTACACGTTGTGACGTCGTTCTTTGTTATCGTTACCGAAAAATCACCGAAAAAAGTCTGCTAAAAACCCAGTAGTTGATGCAGGAAAAAAAATGTGTCATCAGATTTTTTTTAAATGAAAATTATGCAGCCGTTTTGAGTTCTTTTCGAAAGCCATTATTAGAGTAATCAAAAAGGTAACTAACATGGATGACAGGCGACTGGTAAAAATATTCCATCGGCTAAACAATTTCATTTTACCAAAATATAACCAAGAAACGTTACGAATCAAAGGTTACTATAAGTAAATAACTGAGAACGCACCAAAGGTTCCCTTCTTTTCACGTCCCACGCTTTACTTAGCTTTACCCTTAGACTTGATAAATTCGTAATTTAAGCAGGCTGTGATCTGATCAAATTCAGGGGTATGGAACTGCTTTTAGCTAGGGCACACCCTTCCTGATTATTTGATCATGATATGCGGCTCGGTATGCGGTCTTCCTTGGACTCCCATAATCAATTAATCATGCCTATCCTGTATCTCGTAACGAGCTCGTTATGTGCATGCTATCTTTGTCTGTATCGATGGATCCCCTATACCTTCATCTCTGTCTACCTGCGTCAACCAGTCGTTACGAGGATACAGAATAGCCCTCAATATCTAGAATTCGGCGATGACCCTAACTTTCGTGGAGCAGTTTATAATCAAATCGTTATCTATTTATTTGTACAGTAAAGCGTGGTGTCTTCAATTTTATCGCGCGCTCATTTGTGAGTAAACCTCGTACGGCGCAACGCGTCATACCGAAGAAATGCCGTACTAATTAATTGAGCCGAATTATATTTGAAACAAATCTTTAAAAAATTGTACTATTTCGTACTCGTAGGTGTGTTAATTAGCTGGTTCGTGCCTTATTAAACTCGCATTGCTTGTGTATGTGTGTGTGTATGTACGTAGGTACAGGAGGCCGATACAATGGACGATAAGGTGCTGCTTTTATCTGGAAAAAATGAATGGTAGGTACAATAACCAACTGCTCTGGTCTATGGTGTTAAATCAACAACGATAGTTGAGTCGTTGACAAGTCGATGAGTGTTTGAAAAAAATTTGAGGTGCCAGTCACAGTGGTGTTCGAATGTCCTCTGGTAAATGTTGTCGCTCATAAGAGGTTTTGTGGTCATAAAGGTGGTCATAAGCTTCGTCTCTATGACCCTCAAAATACTGGTGCAGACGATAGCGAGTGTCAAGATTTGGTTAGTTTTTTTTTTGTAAATATGATTTTCCTGTTAACTATGTATTTTTTAATTTAGTATTTTCTAAATTTCGAATTTTTCGTTTTTTATTTCATTTTTCAATTTTGGTTTTCTTTTTATTTTGGCCAATTTTTTTCATGGATTAGTTATTATTTTAATTCAGACTAATAAAAAAAATCCAGATTGTTATCTTTTCGAGTAGTTTTTTGGAGCATTCCGCGCAATAATATATTTTTTATTAGTATTTGCTTTACTATTATTGCCATGTTTAGATTTCGGCATCTTGTGTGACCTTCAGTTATGTTCCGATTCGACGATAATAGTAATTATTATTGGAATTTTGTCTCGTTTAGGCCTAGTGTTATAGTGTCGGGTTAACCAGGGCCAGATTTGATAATTGTTGAGAACTGTATTTGACAGCTTTTACAGTTCAAATTTTTCTTGAACCGTTTACTAATAATTCAAATAAAATGTATTTCACTCATCCTCACTTTTTTGGAGGGAATGCCATGAAAGAAATGTCACTTGTGTCGTTGTTTCAAAGTGACCTACGTTATTTATTTAAGTGGTTTATTCTTGTGCACAAAAAACATTTGATCATTGATAAATGGTGAACAAAATTATTGTTCGCGCTATAAATAACATCAGCAAGAAATAATGAATAGCATTTGTCACTTCTGACAAAACCGACACAAGTGACTTGATCCTTTTTCCAATATTTTTCCCATAGCCATCTCTTTTTCTCATTCCATTCATAAAACCCCTTCACTCCTGTCACGTTACGAACCGTTGCGTTGGTATACAGGGTGTTACACACTTTGTTTGTCAATATTTCAGGAGATGGTAGAGCATCAAAAATTAAGTAGACTTTCTCGAAAAAATTTCATCGGTAACGCTTTATAACGGAGATAGAGGCTTTCAAAGTTGAGTTTTAAAAATGATTTTTGTGTTATAATTCCTTTGATTACTGGACTTTGACCAAATTTGGTACTTGAAGTAGGTTGATGCATACAAGCTGGTCACATTGACTTTTGTCACATTTGTAGAAAAAAATATTTGTTATTCATTCATTTTTCAAAATTTTTCCATTTTTAGTTTTTTTTTTTCGGCGAAAGTACTCATTTCTTGATGCTCTACCATATCTTTATAATACATATTGACCAAAAAAGTGTAACACCCTGTAGAGAATATCTGTAAAAACTTGAAACTGAGTAAGTGTAACATTGTCTTTTTTTTCAAGGGACGCCACTGAATCTCTGGGATTCGAGCCGTTGTACAACGGCAAGCCGGAGGAGCACGAACGGGCCTCGTTGCTGTCGCCGACTGGGGATTACACGGGCAGCGATGCGGGCGAAGCCGGACTTGAGGACGTCGTGATCGATCAGGATGACCGAACCATCAAAGTTTCCGTGACTGGCATGACATGTCAGTCGTGCGTCAAAAATATCGAGGAAAATCTCAGCAAAAAACCGGGAATTTACAGCATAAAAGTGAGCAACTATTTTTCACGCAGTTAGCTGGCCCTGACCGACACTGACAAAGTGCGTAATGATCTGTCAAAAGTGAATGTCATCTTGATAATCTGTCAAAAGTAAATGTCATCTCTGTCTACTAAAGAGAAGACATGTTGACTTTGTATCTACACTTGAAAGTCTATGATGGAATGATGGACGATTTAACGGCGTTATTAATAAATAATACCTTTTTACTTGATAGAAAGTGGCACTGTTGTAGGTACTTATTTTATTTATCTGTATGATTACTACACAGTATTTTGTTGTAAGTGATAGTGCACCATATTAGGAATTTTAATTGACGTTTTCATATCTGAAGATAATTGCGCAATTAAACGAAAGTCTTTACACGGTGTTTCAGAATGCTTCTTAGTTCATAATGTTCGTATCTATCGTGCGTTCCGTTATTTGTTTCCAAATCAGTTGGAAAGAAATAGAGGAAGAGAAAAATTAAATAATACTTGAAGAAAACTTTCTTTGGCCGTTTTTCAACTGTTTTTGCAATAGGTACTGTTTTGCTTGGTTTTGCAAATTTTGACTTTATTCATGACGAACGGACGCTTTGAAATATAATCTAGGTAGCATTGTAAAGTCCAGCCTCTCAGCTCATTCATGAAATATTAATGAAAACAAACACCTACACAGGGTGTCTCAAAATTTGCACCTACGGAGTCGAGGGCAGTTCACTGAAATGTTTGAAAAGTGTCATAAAAACGTTGAATAAGATGTGGTTCTTGAATTTTTGAAGATATGGAGGATCTAAGAGAGATCCTTCAAGCCCTCCTAGTTGAATCATTGAAAAAGATTCAAGTAAACTGTTTTAGGCAGAATAATGCCTAAAAAATATCAACCACTCCATGTGTATTGAATATCTGGTTTTTACAGGGTGTTTGCAAACTTGGGGTAGAAAATTGATCCGCAGTTACGGAAATGCTTTAAAAGTATCAGAAAAATGTTGAAAAAAATGTAGCGTTTTTATTTTTGAAAATATGGACGGTCAAAAGGTCCCCGACTCCCATCGACTTCCTCTATTTTCAAGAAACCAAAAGGCAATGTTTTTGAACCTTTGAATGTGTTTTGTTATTTTATTTACTCTACAGGGTGACTCGTAAATCCTGGAAATCAAGTTTTCTTCAAGAATGCGCGCAGAAAATTTCATATGAAAACTATTTGTGTAATTTGTTGCTCTACGATTCATGATTCACCTTGTACACTAAATAAAATTTCAAGACACATTCTAGGGTTCAAAAAATTTGCTTTTTGGTCTGATGATAAGAGTTTCCTAAAATCTTTCAAAATAACGAAAATAACCATAATTAACCAATAACCAAATAACCAATCATTTGGTTGGTCCTCTCAACCGATGCCGAGCAGAAGATAGCACTGTACCAAGAAATTGTATTTTTTATTTCATGACTCACTCTGTATAGTAAATGGAAATCTAGTACCTACGCACCCAGTAGTTATTTTTTATCCATAATTCTACCACCAACAGATTACTCATATCTTTTGGAATAAGAAAACTAGAAAGGCTGGAAAAACACAATTTTTCAAAAGCATTTTTCTGGCACTCCAAGCATTTCGTGAACTGCCCTGGACTCCGTAGGCGCGAATTTTGGCTCTACGAATACGGTCATCTACGTACATAGCTCATAACATAAATTCTAATTTGCCAAAAACAAAGCGGCGCCGAACGATACTGTGCTACGAGTATGCAATGTTCGTATCATCCAAATTTCGCGAATAGGCAGTCATTGCTTAAAATGAGGAACGACGACAGATTCCGCGATTGATCGCCGAAAACTTGGTCCGTGGAGAACTTCTTGCGATTTTGTCGCAGAAAGTTTGAAATAATAGCAGAGAATAATTTTGGATGATGGGGCCTAGACTTTACATAGTATGAGTGGTGTGAAACTGGCTTCAGAATGTTGAAATTTTTGAAAACTTGATCGGTGTCATGCGTGAAAATGCGACTCGGAGGTCACTAAGATGTGACCGTTGTTTGGACACGAAATCCACACAGCCCCATGCCCTTGAATTTTGCAGCATTCGGGTTTCGTCTTGACCGGCCAGACAGCGCTGACACAAACTCGTTTCGCGTGGGTCCTAATAGAGGGACAAGTGGCAAATTGGGGGTGATCACATTAGTTCCGGTCCAATGAACCCAGCCGCAACTCTGAACGGCTGGGTTCATTGAAATTTAGATTATCAAAGTTTTCACACGTTAATTTTGCGGCAAGGGCAGACCCCGGGGTGGTCAGTAATCCTTCAAAGCTTGGCGCGTCTTTTAGACTGGAGCAGACCAAAGGGTCGGTGCTTCCATTGCAACACTTTCATTGAAGCGACGATATCGTATTTGTCAGAATAAAACGTCGGAAAACCGAACCCTCTTCGAGAGGTTAGAAATATTTTTCCAACGCTCAAATGTCACAGGCTACTTTGATTAGCTTGTTTATTGATGAAAATTGAGCACAAGGCGGAATATTATCTTATTATCTAATAAAATCAAGAAAAATAGCGTCAGATATCATGTCGTGCAAAAATTATCTGTCCCTCTTCAGCGGAAACGTGCGAGAGATGGATTTCGAAAGTGTTACAGACAACATCATGTGTCGTGGATTATCGTGCCGAATATCGCCATGCAGCCAACCGCAAAGCTTTGGGGATTTTCTGTATCTCAGATTTGGAAACTTGAAAATAAAATTTCTCAGGTCACTCGAATCACGGTTCCGCTGGACGCACTATACTTAACAATTGTTGAAGTTCTAGTACAAATCACCACAATACTACTGATAATCGACAATGCGCTGCTATAACTCTCGAACAAGTACTTTTATTACTTGTTTGGTTCTTTTGTTGCACCTAGAAACTTGTTTCTCATTATTGTTCCATCTGTTGGGCAAAGATGCGAAATCATATGAAACTTCACCATTCATGACACACTCGGTTCCAATTCAGGGTTGTGATAAAGTACCACAGTTCAACTTTTGCTTAGTCCCAAATATGTTATCATCAAATTAACGAAAATTCTTCTTGGTCATTATTGACTAATAATTTAGTCTCAAGTCCTGAGTGGTACAGATATAAAGTCCAACGTTCATAATTTGTGGTTGTTACCCAGCTGCTATTTTTTTGAGCCACTGTTACGTGCGAAAACGGTGAATTTATAAAATTTGACAATAGAAGAGACAATAGGACGAATAAAGTAAGAAATGAAATAAAATGTGGTATTGCAGATGTATGTTATAAATAGGAGATGAGATTATGAGAAGTAGGTACTGAGAAGCTAGAGAAATGAAATATGGAATCGGTAAATGCTTGAAAGACATTTATGATGTGGTCAGTAATCCATGGTTCCGGAAGATTACAACGAAGTGCGTATCGTTTATATGATTATTTGAAAAATGCAACATCATAAAACAGCTATCTGACACTCTTAGCCGAGGACTTTTTCTATTAAAGGTCAAGACAGTTTCATGTCGATGTTGCTTAATACTGGCGACCCCTTTTGTGATGTTTTGGTCAATATTAAGGCTATTTCTGGACATTCAATAATCAGACTGAAAAATTATTATCTCGAATTTTTGCATATTTTGCGAGATATTTTGATACTTCAATAATTGAATTGTTGTAACGTTGTACCTGTACAGAAACTATGCAGTGCGTCATTCAAGTCATACAATCCGGTGTGTATTTACAAACAATCCAAATGCGATTAAAGTTGTGTAAAGAGATCAAATGTTCATGCAAATTTCAAGAATTTCAGAAATCCGTCGCGTCGGTATAGCCGATCTTTTACGTTTTGACTCGCATATTTTAAAGCTTCTGCCATCCTAGACTAGGATGCCATCGTATGAAGTCATACAGGTTGGCCCAACGAAAACACAGCAGGGGGATTTTTCGGCATTTCAGCCAATTTTTTTTTTAAAGCCCAGACAGCTCTTTTTTCATATCAAGGGGGACATTTTCTCCTCCCCGACTATTACTCACACTGTTGTCTCGGTCAAATGAGTAAAATAAATTATTTATTTATTAAACAAATACTGTCAAATTTCTATATTCAGCCCCCACACCTCCACCCGCCTCAACTTCAAAATTTCAAATGACATCATCTACTTTGCGATACATCAAATCTAAAGAATCAAATTCTCTTTCTGAAAAAATATTTTCAAAATTTATAACCCCACCCCCCATTTCTTCGTAAAATTCTCTGACCGAGTATCAGCGTCATCCTAAATAGCATCTAAGGAGAAAATTTTTGTCGGAAAAAAGTGCTGCCTAAATTTACCCTTTTCCTCTCCCCCACCCCAACTTCAAAATTCAACAGACACCACCTACTTTGTGATACATCAAATCAAAGGGAATTGAATTCCCTCTCTGAAAACAGTTTTTCAAAATTTTAAACCCACCCTCTCTTAATAAATTTATTATTCGGAGTTTTAGGGGGGGAAAGGGGCTTTTTGAAAATTCTGAAAATATTTTATTCAGGAAGAGAATTCAATTCCCTTCAATTTGATGTGTCACAAAGTAGGTAGTGTCATTTTAGATTTTGAAATTGGAGGGTGGGGATAAGGGGGCTAAAGATAGAAATTCGCCAATGTATGTTTCAGGTGTCTCCCTCAATATAAAAATCGACTTGTCCGAGTTTAAGAAAAGAAGAGGTGAAATGCCCGAAAACTCCTCTGTTGTGTTTTCGTTGGGCCACCCTGTATAGTCCAATAAATATAATTCAGCTTTTTTTTTAGAAAAATAATCGTTTTTCTCTTCAGGTGTTTAAGTAAGCTTTGATTGGGTCTGGCATTTTTTAGAAAGTTTTATTATTTTTTAAATTGAAGACGTCTGGGGCCCTATCACAAGTGACCTTAGTGACGTCACGTTGCCTAGCAAAGCAATCACCTCTCAGTCTCTGATAGACTGCTGCTAGGCAACGTGACGTCACAAGCGTGGAATTTCACTCGTCGTGATCGAGCCCCTGAAGATTTAGAAATAAATTCATTGAAATTGTGTGGAAGTTGATTTGAAACATCATGCTACCTGTTTCCACACCCGTTTACTCTGCAGGTGAACTGTACATCAGAACCACAATTTTATTGTGGTCGCAAAAAAATCTAAACAGGACCGATTGTATTGAAAAAAAAAATCAGCATCCTGTACCTGTACCTATGTAATTCTTGCTCGTATTTTCAGGTCAGTCTTCAAGAAAAAGCCGCTCTAGTTCACTACGACACAAAACAGTTGACATCACAACAAATCTGTGATTACATAGATGACATGGGCTTCGAAGCCTCACTTCCGGGGGCCGCCTCGTCTTCCGGTGCCACAGCCGAATGCAGGATACACATAGACGGAATGACTTGCAAATCTTGCGTCCAGAGCATAGAAGGTATTTATAAAATGATAATAGTGATCATGCTCGTGATTAGATAATGTTGAACAAAGTTATCATTACGGCATTCAAAAAATATATTCTTGAAGGGACCCTATCTCAAAAAAACTGACGCTGTTACTACAATTGGTTGGTCAGGTTGTAGACTACAAACTACAACTCCTGGAAAAGGCCTTTACATTTTCTCCTATAGTAAGTTCACTCCTACCGTGATTCTCGTCGGCTTCGAGATTTTGTTTCTATGTTTCCAAATCTCAAATTTGAAAACTCCCCAGGACCTGGCAGTTGATTGCACTGCTGTTTGACAACTCAAGTTTGACAATACAGTCCTCAAATTAATTATGGCTCCAATATCAATATAAAATAGAGTTACAAGTTACAGATACATTTCTTTCCATTCCTTTTTCAAGTTTTCCCAGATCTGGAGGTGAAACATTCGCCAGTCGCCAGCACAGATAACCCACCCGAAATTTCAATAGCCCATTTTTCGGGACTCAAGCCCGACTCCAACTGCACACTTGGCAGTTGGACGTCAAGTCTACAATGCCAAACTGTAAAATTTACCCAAAAAGTTATTCACTGAGAACGGCTATTTTTGCATTTAGATTATTGACTATGACCATTACTGAAAGTTCCAATTGATTTCTCACTTATTCCATTATGGGCGAACTCAAAATGTTGGCCGTAAGAAAAAAAACAGTCGACTGTCATATTCTCGAAAATAGTGGGCGGTAACGGTGACAACACATCACATTTTATTCTTGAGGTCATTTTTTGTGGAAATGCAAAATTTTATTTGAATATCTTGGAAAATCACTGAATTATTGTAAAATGCTTATTTCCATGAAACCGACCAATAAATTCAAAATATTTTAGAAACGGCTGAAAATATCCAAACACGGCTTTGTTTCATGACTCCAATTTTTTTTGGTCCAGAGTTGAAATTTTTGCAGTTTTGATCAGCCTGTATACGTCGTCTCGTCTGCACGGACCGACATCTTGGCAACACCTCTTAAAATTAAGACATGGGTATGTACGACATTCGTACCAAACGGCACTGCCTAATCATCAAATGCAAGGTGGTTGGCGGTTATTTTGAAACATTTTAATAAACTCTTTTCAACAGACCAAAAAGCGAGATGTTCTTGAACCTTCGAATGTGTTTCGTAATTTCATTTGCCATACAGGGTGAATCGTAAATTCTGAAAATCCGGTTTTCTTGAAACATGCATGCAGAAAATTTCATACGGAAACTATTTGTGTTATTTGTTGCTCTACATCAGTTTTATAACATCTAGAACTTTTCACATGTATTTTCGGGAAAAGATAGATTTTTAGGATTCATGACCCACCCTGTACACTAAATTAAATTACAAAAAAACATTCAAAGGTTCAAAAAATTAGCTTTTGGTCTGATGAAAAGAGTTTACTAAAATCTTTCAAAATAACGAGAATAGAATGGGTCGAAGGACCACCTTTTGACTCTCCATATTTCCAAAAATGAAAATCCAAAAATTTTCAACATTTTTCCGGCGTTTATGAGCATTTCTGTAACTGCTGTTTTATTTTCTACCCCAAATTTGCAAACACCCTGTATACTCTGGAGGAGTAACGATGCGCATATCAGTGAGAGAGGTCTGGTCAGTTGAAGTTGATCATAATGTCTGATGACGGCAGTAAGTTTACATGGGAGTCTGTTGTGGGCAATCTTACGGTTTTCCTTGTGTTTTCGGCATCCAAACTTGATTTTGGTCATGATTTGGCAACAAAGCCCATGTCAGTGAGTGAAGTCTGGTCAGTTGCAGTGTTTTTGCCGCAATGATTGTGCATGTGTTCATCTCAGGCCTTACTTTGGAAACTGCAGAATTTGCTGCAAATGCATAACGACGGTTTTTACCAAAAATCAAAAAGAGAAAAATGCAAATTTGACGTCATTTTCTGCGATAGACCCTTTCAATTGAATCGGTCTAGGGAACAGGGGGTAAATAAGTAGGTTTTAAAAGTTGGCGAAAGAAAAAATTATACAGGGTACCTAGTTTTCAATAGGTTCTGGCAGGCAAAATAACTTACTTCCAGGACTATGGCGACATCTAGTAGTTAACAGTTTAATGTTTTGCTTCACACCACAATCATTGTTGTAAACGTTGTAAATCATCAACTTTGCGTGCACGGAGCCAGAAAGCACGAAAGTTACAAAACTTTCGTTCCTTCATTTTAAAATTCAAACTTCTCATCCATTTATAGATTAAATTGATTGAAATTCACAAAAAAAAAACTTGAAATGTAGCAATGTTTCCTGCTATGGTCAAGCACAATTTTTTGTTTGTGTCGCACCGTGAAACACAAAGCTGATGATTGACTACTATGCTTGTAGTGTCAAAGAAACTTATAACTGTAAGCTACAAGACGAGCTACAAGATGCTTCCATGTCCCTGTTGATAGGCTGCGTATGTTGCCTATAAGCTATAAAATAGTAACATTACTAAAAAAAAAAACTGTATATAATTACAGAAAAATTATAAAATTCCAGGTATGCTGTCAACCAAGAAAGGCGTCAAAAGTGCCACAGTAGATCTGATAAGAAAGGAAGGTGTCATCGAGTACCACCCCAGCTTGATCACTCCCAAGGAGATTGCCGAGCAAGTGGACGACATGGGATTCGATGCGTACGTTAAATCCGTCAACGGAAAAGCAGTCAATAAAGGTAACGTGCAGTGATGCAGATTATTACTTTTTGATTCAGCGAATTTTTTTCTCATTAACTAGCAATATTTACCGATTCTTGTTCAAATGAAATCATCAGCTAATGGTAAAATCTCAATACAAGGATGCTTTGATTATTCATTCGCCTTTGAAGAAGGTATTATGGGCATTAAGTCACGTATTCATTCGTTACGAGATAATAATGATGCATATTATCGTTGAATATAGTGTGCAAGGTTTGCGTTCAATGGATAAACGGGCGTGTTCATTAAACGATGGATTTGGAATTTAATCATGTAAATCTGTTGTCGCTTTCATGAATAATAGTACCTACATAGAAACTAGGATACAGTTCCTGAAAATCAGTTCAGCGTAAAAAAAATATTCTGAAATACCAATTAATGCTAAGCTCAATGACGTCATGTTGACGCTTGACATCAGTGTACTTTTCGAATTTACACCTGCTCGCGCATTGCTGAAATTACCAATCAGGACCGATGATCACAGAATGCGCGCGCAACCAAGGTAAAACTAAAAAGGTCTATTGCACACAGGAAAAACCTCTTCAGTTGAAACCGTTGCTGTTTGACTGCAGGTCGCTAATGGCGTTACATTTGAACCTTGCAGGAACAGACTGTGCGACTTCAATCATTCAAGGAGTGAATATTTCGCAAATTTTAACTTTCTTCTCAATTTTTTCCAGAATCATCACTGAAACGCGACCCGATACGCTCAACATCACCGGCCACCCTCGAGGACAACAATTTGCAAAAGTGCCAGCTGCAGATCAAGGGAATGACGTGCGGTTCGTGCGTGGTCGCCATAGAAAAACACGTCCACAAACTGCAGGGGTGCCATAAAATTCTAGTTTCGCTTTTGGCCGCCAGGGCGGAGATACAGTACGATCCGTCGTTGATATCGCCGCCCGAGATGGCCGCTTCCATAACCGATCTGGGCTTCCCGTCGGCCGTCCTCCAACCCACGGGAGCAGGTGTGTACTGTTTTATAACTATTTATTCCATTTTTTTTGTCCGGAATATCAGAATTCAAGGATTATTGCGTAGCGCTTATCTTAGTGGTTTGAACATAGTAAAAAAAAACTCAATTCGCCCTGCACATTTACCCTTGATTCAGTAATACTGAACTATGCTATTCAGGAATCTGTCACCCAGGGTGCATGTACAAAAGCTCAATTAAGGGCCACTGTTGCGACTACCTGTGACAAATTGAAAAAAAAAGTTGCAAAATTCTACCCCTAGATATTTCAGCTTCTCCCTACCACTGTTGTTCCACTTCTTTCTTGACTTTCCTCTTTCCCGTGCCGCCTCCTGGGTCACCGTCAAAATATTGCTTGTCAAGTTGATTATAATAATATGGCAAAAGGCTAAAGTAAAAGGACTAGAATACAGCACTGGCCTATTTCATCACGATGTGTCGATGACTATTTAACAATAATCCCAGCAAGAATAAGAGAGCACTCAACGAAGAGTTGACTGCGATGTTAGGGGTCCTCTCCACCACCTCGCCTGCGACTCGACATGAGGCCAACATCAACTTTTGTAATGAATAATTAGTAAATAAGTAGTCAACGTGAGCGCAAGAAAACAAGAAACAAGGCGCCGCAGAATGGAAGGTTGATTTAGGTGAACGTTCCTCCAGTTACGTAGATAGTCTTCGACGAAAATTTTCTTAAATTGCCAGCATTTTCGGATTCTGCGTTCAATTTAAGCCTAGTTGTTGATCTGACATTTTGACTCCAGGCTTTGTTGGGGGGCAATTGTCTCATCACTTTTGGCTCTCTGCAGGTACGGATGCTTAGGAACTCAAGTGTTGTTACTTTGTCACGGTCGTCATGTTGTTGTTACATTGTCACGGTCGCCATGTATTGTTCCCTTCTAGAAACGTTAGGAATCAAAGACCGGTAGTTATATTTACTTTGGTTTATGTTTAGTCGAAGTCGCCAATTGTCTATTTTGCCGTGATAAGGTAAATGGCAGTAAGTGAAAAATATTGAAGTACAGTTACAGCGATTCTAATGGCGAATTTACTTGACTGCTCCAGAGCTGCTGGGCCGCTCTCATTGTCAGGGAGCAGATGATTCTATTGGAGTTCCTTTGACAACGAGAGCGGTCGAGCAGCTCCGAAGCAGTGAAGTGAATTCGCCATTACAATCGCTGTAACTTCACTTGACTATTTTTCACTTAGGTACTGTCCTTTACCTCAACACGGCAGAGTTATACTTCTACTTATATAATTAGCTAGCCGTGATCTAGCCTAATCTTATAGTACATATCAGCAAAATGATGCGTCATGACTTAGTTCACTGTAAGTGCACACATAGAAGTTGCATGACTAGCACATACGCATCGTTAGTGTCAAGTATTTAGTTTTATGCACTAAATTAATGCAGCACAGTTGTACGGAAGTAGGTTCTTTTATATCCAAATTCTTTTTTGGAAATCCTGCTCTGCGTGTGGACCTTTGGGTTTACCGAAAATGCAATCAATTCTGATCAGAGAACGATGTAGGGTAAGGTAGGGGCAACGAAACCCCAGAACTGTACGAGTCAATTCTTTGTTTTTGGGCAATAAATATACTACTATTCGCCTCACATTTTACATTAGACAAGTGACAAATCGATCGTTGTCAAGTTGTCATATGACAGGTGACATAACAGGTAGGCCATATTACACACTGATCCCCTATATTGGCACCATATTAGACGCTAGGTCGATATCACCCACATTTTCCCTAGTTCTGTCTGACCCAAGCGACGGGTTACCTACTTTTGAGCTTTTGACCCTGCTACTTGCCCCAATCTGATCTCTTAATCAGATCAATGATCAATTTTTTTATGTAATGTCACAGTACGAACCCCTCTCATCCCCTTAACCCTTCTCTTGATGCCTCAGGCGTGATCGTTAACAAAAAACAAATGCATACTTAACTGCTGTCTGGCCTCTTGCGATAGCCTAAGATAACAACTTAGGTGAGCTCCGCTAATAGCGCCCACTCCTTCTTCATCGACTCAACCCTTTCACTTGCTCTGTCAAATATAGCGACAATTAGGGGAGCCCCGCTAATGAAGCCCAATTCCCTTTTCACTTACGTCGCGCGTCGTGCCGAAATAATTCATAACCGCTTGTTCTTTTCATTGACAAGCGACACAAAAGAACAGATACTAAACAGAGAGACATATCGCAACAGTTTAACCACAATAAAGTTTATTGAAACAAAGTTATAACAGAGATAAACAAATTGATACACACGCCCTCAATCGTACCCTAGTCAGTGGGAGAGTTAACATGTGATTTGAGTCGGCTGGACTAAACTGAATGCCGTTACATTAAGCCCCAGCTTGTGTGGTGTCTATCTTGCCCTTACCAAATTTCCTAGCTAGTGAACTTGCAATTTTCTCCATATAACTATCTCCACGGGCTTTCCGCTTTCGGAAATGGTTTTAGTGGTCCAAATTAATTTGTTCGCTGCGGCGCGCCCATATACGTTGCTTTCTACACTCCTCCACGCAACATGTTGACCATGCATTCGGGTTTGCCATGTCTTGGCCAGCAAATTGTACAGTACCGTCCTCGCCAGCTTTAGAAATTCTCCCATTTTATGGCCTCGATATCCGGCTCTACAAAGCTTCCCATGAAATTTTGAAACGTTAGATATACACACATCTTTGTGTTAACTCAGTTAACGGCCCTAAACTCTGCAAACTATCGATCACCCATGGATATTGTCGGCTTTTTTTTATCTCGCCACACGTTCAATTACCTACCCCCTGTGGCTCGACTAACATTTGGTTTTTCCCGAAACGCGCTATTCCGTCGACATCCAGTCAATTCAAATCACATTCGCCTGAAAATTATAACTAAACAATAATTATGCTAGGAATACCACAGTAAGATTACCATTTTTTAAATGTATGTGATTGAAATGAGACTTCTGTATTTGAATATAGGCGAAGCCGAAGTCGACCTCGAGATCAGCGGCATGACCTGCGCCAGCTGCGTCCACAAAATCGAATCGCACGTCGTCCGTCTTCCGGGCGTCTTCTCCGCACAAGTGGCCTTGACGACGCGCCGCGGCAAGTTCAAGTTCGATCCCGAAGTCACCGGCCCCAGGGACCTGATCGAGGCCATCACCGCGCTGGGCTTCGAGGCGCGCCTGTTCAACCGCGACAGCAGCGGCGGCAGTTATCTGGAACAGAAAGAGGAGATCCGTCGCTGGAAGAACGCCTTCCTGTTCTCTCTGGCCTTCGGCGGTCCCTGCATGGTGGCCATGATGTACTTCATGGCGATGATGTCCACCGGACACATGTCGCACGAGGACATGTGCTGCGTCGTGCCTGGTCTCTCCCTGGAAAATCTGATCATGTTCGTGCTGTCGACGCCCGTGCTGCTGCTGGGCGGTCGCCATTTCTTCGTGCAGGCCTACAAAGCGCTCAAACACGGCACCACGAACATGGACGTGCTCATAGCCATGGCCACGTCCATTTCGTACACGTACAGCTTGATCGTGGTGCTGGCGGCAATGATCATGCAGCAGAAGACTTCTCCTCAGACGTTTTTCGACACGCCGCCGATGCTGTTGGTTTTTATCAGCTTGGGACGCTGGCTGGAGCACATCGCCAAGGGCAAGACTTCCGAGGCGCTTTCGAGGTTGCTCTCCCTCAAGGCCACGGACGCTGTGCTGATCGACGTCAGCGGTGACGGCAGCGTTTCCAATGAGCGCACGGTGCACGTGGATTTGGTCCAGCGAGGCGATATACTCAAGGTATTGCATTCTTCAAATGTTTATCAAGGCACACCTGAGACCTATCCAAGCATCCAACCTCCGCGTACTACTTCACAATGAGATTGTTACGCATACATTCTGGACACATTATTATTCAGAAATTCATTGACAGTACAATTAATCATAGAGTGATATGTTTTGAAGTTCCACTGTTTCGAATTTGATCATCAGTTTGCCAAAGTTGCAATGCTTAAAGAATTCAGTTTTATTTAAATCGTAGATGCACAATGGTTTCAAATACCACCCCGGACTTGGAACAATTAATTAATAATCTCAAACCTAGGGTTTTATAATATTCATCGAATCGTCATTTGGTCACATGGGACCATGCATTGACTTGTAAACTCGCCGACGCCGCACGGAAAAATCCAGCGATTCCGAAACCGCTGAGTCGCCGCCGCTCTTCTCCGGGCGCCGCACTCTGGGACTCCGTTCTCTATCTTTCTTGGATTGTGCGGACCTTCGAATTTGGTGGTTGTGCAGAGAGGAGCTCGTGCTGTGCTCTTTTCCTTCTCTCCGAGCGCCAACGGAGTTCGACTTCTTGATAGCTTGGCTTGTTTCCGCGCTCTTTTCTCCTGGACTGGGTTGAAACTGTAATTGGCTGGTTCCTTCCGCCCTTTATTCAAATACAACATCTGTTTCACTTTTTGTGCTTAACCCTTTGTGTCCGGGTTATAATAATTGTATTTCAACCCGTTCATGACAATAATGCAAAAAGAAGCAACGTGAACTCCATGTTCGCGATATTATTAAGAGAATTAAATGATTTAATGTAGCAACCTCAGTGAATAATTGCGGACTTATTAAACTTGAATTCTCAGGATGTATCTTGAAATGCAGTGGACTCACAGAGCAGGACTTCCTGCAAATTGCAAATAAATTTGAGAGAATTTACTCATTTCAGTAGGCTCTTGGATTTCAACATTTTACTCTTGTGTTTTAAGTTTGTGGCACCTGTGAAATCTGACAGGAATAAAGATCTAAACGTATTGACTAGAGCAGAGAATATTGAGCAAGTGATTATTAAAAAATATGCCGGTGAGACGCTAGTTTCGGCTAGCGAGGAATTCTTTGATACTGTAGCTTGCTTACCTCCAGAGTGCTTCGGATCTGACGGCGGTGGTCTTCAGGAAGTGCAGGATTTATGGATATTGTTATAAAACCCCCCTTTCCCTAATTAATTAGACGTGAACAGTCATGGACCCTCACGTTGTGTATGTATATCATGCCGTAGGCTTGTAACCCTTTTCACCTGAATCATTTACCTAAATAAATTCCCAATCCCCTTTTGATTCCCAAATCATGCTAGTTCCCCAGGTTCTTTTTTGAAGAGGACAATTAAATTAATCTTGCGAGTAACTAAAGTCTTTCAAACCACAAACGTTTATTTACCGATTAATTAATGATCGCTAATTTGATGCATCCAACCTCCATTACTGTATTTGAATCAATTGTTGATTCAACAGTCTCGAACGTGCTGAGTTCAGCTAACAATAAGGAGTTAGTTACTTCAATTTACATTCAGTTTCTGAAATTAAAATTACATCCTAATTACTTGCTAAGACCCGCGAATAAATCAATCCACTCTCTAAATTGATTCCCATTTCCGTATTCCTACTCACTTAAAGGGGAGACCTAGATGAGTAAAGTTTCATAACACACTTGAGTTATGACTTCTTACTTAATTAATCAATACCTCGTTAGTTCAAATCAAACCCCTTCTTCCTCTAGCCCATATTTATTTGTATGAAGAGAGATATCGATTATTTAGTTTTACTTAGAGAGAGATTATTATTATCAATAACCCCTTGAGTATGGTCTTTGTATTTCAAAAATTATAGTCAATATTTTAATTACTGATCAAATAATTTATATAAACGTTGGGTGTTTTAGTTTGATCAATTTACGTCCAGTTGATGTGTTTCAACTTGCAGACTTGTCACTTAGCTCTGTATCACTTTGTGTTACATAACTTCACTCATATGTGCAATTAGGTATGAGCCTTTAATTAATTAACCGGGAAAATTGTATCACTTTTCGATGTCTTGTAGATTTTTCGAAGCGACACTGCATTTCTGGGCATGTTTGAAGCAGTTCTCTTTTCATGAACTCTATTTTGAATGCTCGTGAAAGCCTTTGTCGTTGTGAACGAGTTAAATCTCTCTTATTCTATGGAGAAAGATTACGCGTTAGATTTTCGCCCAGGTATGTTGCATATAAGTTGCTGGTGCTTTGTCTCAAGCGAATAGAACCTACAATCACCTGTCGAAGGCTAGATCTATTTGTAGAAGGGTTATTGCGGCCTCCACCATTTGCCTGGTGGCTTGAGGGAAGCTGAAAACCAGGTATCTAAAAGCTCACAGCTATTTGCACACTACTGACTCGGTTTGACACTACCTGTGGCTGTTCAAAATATACAGAACCAACTCAATAAATTGAGTTTATAAACAAAACAGTTACTTTCACCCCTTTGAACAATTATCTTTTGATTACATAGAAGGTAACTTGTCTTGATGTAAGTCTGCCACTAGAAGATGATGCATATTAATTATGAACAGTTGGTTTAGCACTCTTGTTAATTTATTCTTCACGAATACAAAATCTCCTCCGGCCACACGAACGCCCCTACATCAGTCCCTCTCTCACCCCCGTTTTCTCTTTCCGGACCGATTCCCTCTCCACCTCCCTTTCAAGTGTAACCACCCCTGGTCTACAAACCCCGCTTCTCTGGAATGCGGCGCGACTACACCATCATCCCTTGTGCGATTTCTTTCTTTCCCAATATCGCCCGTCATACTAATTGAATTCCCCTTAATGATTTCAAGCTGGCCATAACAATGAATACTATCAGATGGCTCTCATGAATTTATGGCTTCGAAATCGGTTTCTCAGAACGCCTCCTCACGTTTAGCTACATTTCACTTCTACCGACGGCAAGCTCTCGGCTGGTAGACCAGCAAGATTCGAATTTGCCTGTTTTCAAATTGTGCAATACTCATTGGCCCCGTAGATTTGAAAAAAGGTCTCAAGAGTGAAACTGTCGAAAATAACCCAAAGTCGCTTTACCACTTCAAAATGTAGACACCGCGACAACGACAATGAAAACGCAGATTTTGTTATCTTCGATGTAGTACAGGAAAAATAGTAAAAAAATCGGCCAAACCTCGGAAAAAATATGGACGTCCTGAAAATTTGATATTCTGTTTAGAATTGACTGCTCTACAACATATCTAAAATCGCCAAAAATCGCACACGGGGGTTTTGAGTTATTGGAGGGGGGGTAAAAAATTGCAACTTAGAATAGAGGGGATGAAACTCGTCAATCCATTGGGAGCAAATACGTTATAATTGGACGCATCATATCCCGTTGATACCATTTTGGCACAAAAAATGTCGATCACTGTTGAAGGGGGGTTTTGGAGGGGCGAAGTCCTGCTAGATGGTCCATTTTGTTTTTCTGGCCATGTAGAACCGATCACGACAAGTTTGGTATCTTTTCCGACTATATTCAACCTCCTGAACTCGAATCCTATGTGTTAATTTGGATGAAAACAAGTTTGAACAAGTTAACTTGGAAAAACTTGTTTTTTCTTTGACAATTTTGACGAATTTTTTTTGCACTGTTAAAGGTGTTCATCTTTGAAAAATGTTCAGAGGCCATTGAATTGAAGTGTATTCTTCACGAAAATCACCTACTCGATGTTTGACTTTGTTTCTCGAGTTTAAAAAATCGATTTGAACTTGAATCGGCCCGGCGCGTCGTCTACTACTGACCAGAACACTACAGCATGCACCTTTCAATAAAAATAGCTCAAACTCTTGAAGAAATAACAACTCATCTCTGGGAATTTGATGATCTGTGCAGAATTGAATTCCCTATAACATAAACAAAGCCGCCATGAATCGCACTGCTGGGTTTTGAGTTATTTGAGGGGAAAGGTAACAGTTCATAGAGTACGAATCATGACAAAATGTTATCCTTCTCCTCGAATAACTCAAAATCCTGCGGTGCGATTGATGGCGATTTTGTTTATGTTATAGGGAATTCAGTTCTGCACAAATCCTCGAATTTTCAGAGAAAAGTTATTAGTTTTTCAATAGTTTTGTGCTACTTTCATTTAAAGGTGCATGTTGTCGTGTTCTGGTCAGTAGTAGAAGCGGCGCCGGGCCGATTCAAGTTCAAATCGATTTTTGAAACTCGAGAAACAAATTCAAACATCGAGTAGATGATTTTCGTGAAGAATACACTTCAATTCAATGGCTCCTAAATTTTTTTCAAAAATGAACACCTCTAGCAGTGAACAAAAAAATCGTCAAAATTGTCAAAGAAAAAACAAGTTTTTTCAAGTCAACTTGTTCAAACTTGTTTTCATCAAAATTAGCACATCGGATTCGAGTTCAGGAGATTGAATATAGTTGGAAAAGATACCAAACTTGTCGTAATCGGTCCTACATGGCCAGAAAAACCAAATGGACCACCTAGCAGGACTTCGCCCCCCCCAAGACCCCCCTTCAACAGTGATCGACATTTTTTGTCCCAAAATGGTATCAATGGGATATGATGCGTCGAATTATAACGTATTTGCTTCCAATGGATTGACGGGTTTCATCCCCTCCATTTTAAGTTGCAATTTTTTACCCCCCCTCCAATAACTCAAAACCCCCGGGTGCGATTTTTGGCGATTTTGGATATGTTGTAGAGCACTCAATTCTGAACAGAATATCAAATTTTCTGGACGTCCATATTTATTCCGAGGTTGAAATCTATCTTTCTTGTACTAATGGACGAAAATGCACGAGTGACTCAGGTCCTTAAACCGTTTTTCACGCCAAAGGACCTGGTCGAGATGGTGGAAAAATAGGGGTGCAGCTTGTAGCGCTACGGGTTAGAAGACATAACACGATTCTTATTTACTTGCAATAATAATTGAATTTACATTATTTACACTATTTACATCGAAAATAAACATCCCTGTTGTGCCTATAATCACCAAATCTTCGTATCGTTTTCGATGTCTTGATCTAGATCTTTCTCCACAGGTCGTACCAGGTGCTAAGGTTCCAGTCGACGGCAAGGTCATCCAGGGACAGTCGATGTGCGACGAAAGCCTGATCACCGGTGAATCGATGCCGGTGCACAAGAAAATCGGGAGCAGCGTGATCGGCGGTTCGATAAACCAGCACGGACTGCTGATAGTCGAGGCAACGCACACCGGGGAAGCGACGACGCTTTCGCAGATAGTCAAACTGGTGGAGGAGGCCCAGACGTCCAAGGCACCCATTCAGCAACTGGCCGACAAGATTGCCGGCTACTTTGTGCCCACGGTGGTGGCCCTGTCTGTGCTCACTTTGATCGTTTGGTCCATAATCGGCAGCATCGACATCGATTATCTGCCGGTGTCGCATGCCGAAAAAGACGGCTTCACGAACACCGAAGTTCTGCTGCAGTTTGTGTTCAGGTATGTAATTATAGTAACAGCGTGTTCAAATATTTCGAGTGTTAGCACGAATGATATCATGCTGACTTGATGCTAACGCCTTGTCACAGTCATCGCTAGTGAATAATGAACCTAACCTATACCACAGATCTATACCAAAATTAATTTGTGATAGTCTCAAGCCCCCCCCCCTCCAAAAAAAATGGACTCAGAAGGAAACTTTTCTTTGCCAAACTAATAGAAGTGGCCATTACAAACTTACAGGATTTTTTTCAAATTTGAATGTTTTCCAAATTCATTTTCAACAGTAATCAAAATCGGTTGTATCAATAACATGATCATAACTACACCATAAAATACAAACCTACCTACCTATTGGATTTCAATTTAGAATACTTACCGTTAGTAATAGCAATTCAAACTTCCATAGATTGATGGATGTGAAATCAATAGTGAATTATTGGTGCGAGACAAATTCAGTATCGAATGTTGTCCATTACATTCTGTGATTCGTAGCCAAGTGAATAAGATGAAAATTCCCAAAATTGAACCGAACAGAGTGCTTTACACTCTCTGCACTCTGCTAGGAATACTTCCTTGGTTAGATGCAGAGACGAAAAATGTCAAAAATACAACTGTGCAACGAGTTCGAAGTGGAATACAAGTGTTCCTGTTGCTATCGAGTCTAATTTTATTGACGCTTCCGCCTAAAGACGGAATTCCGACTTTGGACGTCATTTTCAACAAAATCGGCTACTTCATCAACGTTCTCTCGATAACGACGGCAAGCACCATCCCTCTGTTCCATCGAGCTTGGTCCGCTTTGTTGACGAATTTTCGTGAAATCGACGTGATATCGAAAACTCGGGCGCCACCCTGTCCGCAAAAATCCATCAAAAACCCTTCGTTTTACCTCACTCTTCTCTTTGTCATCGCGTTTGCCACTCAATTCTTTGTGTTGGGAATGCAATCCGTGATGCTTCCCAATGACGCCGGTCTGTTCCTGGCCATCGTTTACTTCCGCCAAGTGAGCGCCGCTTTCAGTTCACCCGTTAAAATTCTAATCGGTTTTAGCCTGTTGACTTTCAAGCGACATTACGACGACCTTTACGAAGCGCTGGTCGAAACGAAAAGCTCGAAAGAACTGTTGAAAATGGCCGAAATCTTGGAAGAAAACGTGGCTAATTTCAATACGATTTTCGGATGGACGCTTTTGCCCATCTTGGCGGACGCCTCGATGGAACTGCTTCTGTTCGTGGTTTTCCTTGCCGAACACTCGAAGTATTTCTACACAATTTTGGTGTACTGCCTATCAATGGCGTTGTCAGTGTTCATGGTGTCGGTAAGTGCTTACCTACCTATTGGGGGAAATGTTACTTTTCAAGGTAACATCGTCGATTCAAATTAATATCTTTCAGGCGTCGGCAGTCTGTTTGATAATGTTGTGTGATGCAGTCAAACAAAAAATTATCAAAATTGAACAGTTGTGTAAGAAGTTGGAGGAGCAATCGAACGGTTTGTTCAGGAAAGAACAGCTGAAAGAACTGGGCGAAACTTGCGGAAGTGTGAAATTCACAGCGGCACGGTTCGTCGACATCGATCGGCGTACGCTTTTGATCATTGTTGCTACCACCACGACTTATTTTATCGTAGTCTTGCAATTTAGTCATAGTGATTAATTAATGAATGGTCATGAGAATGCAGCATTTACGTAACTAATTCAATGAATTGTACTTGGTAGTCTCTTTTCCGTAACGTGTAACGTATGAATTTGTTTTACTATTGAACCATCTTCATTTTACTGTGTAAATCTTGCCCTGTAACGGCGCCTGTTGTTTTTTTTCACTTTGTAGTTTTACCTCTCATCGCAGATGAAGGCCCAAAATTTTTGAAAATTGTTATGCTTTTTCGATGGGTATGCTGAAACGATATGTCGAAATAAATTAAGTTCTTTGTAGGTCTGTCTGTCTGTCTGTCTGTCTGTGTGTGTCTGTGGGTTTTTTGTCCTTTGATTTATTCCTAAACCGTTCAACCGATCTCGACCAAACACGGAGGGTGTATGGTAGGAAGATGAAAATAAGCTTTTCACTGTGATCTGTCAAACGGGAATATCACTGTCTAAAAGTGGGAAGATGTTATTATAACGTTTTGACTTGCGACAGCTCATTTTCAAGCCATTCACAAACTCTATTTAGCTTATAATCAATTTCACGGCTTTCTGCATTAGAGCAAGCTATGGGAAAAATGGGTTGCGTTGGTATGAATGACATGTGACGACTTGTTGGCAGCAAGGTGTCTTCATGTGGAATTTTCAATGTGACATTGTCACCGTCTCGGGGGTCATGTACGCGAAAGTGAAAATTTTTGAGAATATATGCGAAGAATTGTTAGTTTCCTTTGAGTGATTTGCAGTGTGAACGATAAAAGGGACATTTTCTTTACTGGTTGGTGAGTCTTTGCCAAGACTATTAGGTCTTTGCCGGCGACTGAGAAAATTATGCCGGAAGTCTGTGATGCCGTGAAGAAATGGAATGTAAAAAGGAAAAACCCACTACCCAAGAGGGAACTTATTCTTTAGATGGACAATATGGATAGTAGGACTTATGGAGTTGAACTGTACGGAGACGAGACAATTTGGGCGTGAGTAAGTAGGTACACTGTGTTGTCTGCCAGCATGTCTTCATACCTTGCTTGCTGTTGCAGTAAGTATAATAGATAGAGCCAGAGCTAGAGTAGGTACCTAGTACTCGCTCTCGTTCTCTCGTAGTCGTCAGTTTTACATCATAACTTTCAACTAGATCATAGGTTGGTGGTTCTTTTACAGGTATTATTGGCATAAATTAACCCTTTGGGTCTTTGTTTGTTGAAGCCAACAAAGTGTATTTTATCATTTGATTTTACTTGCCAGCAAAGTTCAGACGAATTTGTCTCTTTTCTCAAAACACCTGACACAAGAAGACTGACGGAATGACAAAATGACGCACAAACAAAACAAGAAAAATCAATAAAAATCAGTGCAAGAATAATACAACACAACACGAAAGTAAATGAATAAAATACAACAAAAATAATAAAACATGTCAAACTGTCAGTAAAAGAGAGTGACGGATTCAAAAACAGACATCCAGGGGAAGAACTCACCAAAGAAACCCTCTGTGTATAGTCTGACCCTCAACATAATTACAAAAAACTTGTGCAGATATCGTCAACATTTTCATTGAAGCGCATTGTTGTTGTTAAAGCTCATCGCAAAATTCACCAAGGCCCTTTCATTCTCAAGCTGCGAGCATCAACAAAATGAAATGCGGTCTGCTATTCTGATTTGTAAATAATGAGGCATGAGAGGCACATAGTGATACGGATATAATTTAATAAATCAAGTTGATCAAAATACTGACATAAAATTTCAAGTAAAACAGAGTATTCCAAGTAACATTACAAACAAAACAGTGACGGTACGATAAAGTAACCCAAATCGCAAATAATTATCAACACAGTACAAACAATTCCAAAAACATGAGAGCATCTCCGTCTTGTAAAAACACCGCAAATTCAAACAAAATGGTAACCAGAAAACCTTGTACAAAGCTGAGAATAATTAGGAGATAAATGAATGAATGTAAAAATAAATAAAACAGACTGGCCTTATTATTACACAAATTACAGACACATTAAAACACCGTAGATTTCTACGACGGACATGCACCACCACCCGAGGTTCGGTTCGATCTTCTCCTGTATTTGTATCGAGGTCGCAAGCGAGCCCTCTGTCTGTTTTTGTGCTCCCAGCAGGTAATAAAATCCGCCAGCTTTTGCACTGCCAACACCCCCGGCGATACACTCGAGGTTTAAAACTATACCAGATGTTATTTTATTTGTGTGTATCGGAATTTTTGAGAAGCGATGAATTTTTAGTTTTCTTGATAATTATGAAAAAGTCCGTGCCCCTACAATTCTGTTTCGTTAATGAAAGATGATCGCTAAGTGTAACGTCACCTCGGCCATTTTGCAATTCCATTCATATGCTGTACTGTCGGTTGCCTACAGTTTTTCTCGAAGCGTAAGCGAAGCATCGTTTTAATATTTTCATGCATTGTTTCAGGTGCGCTCTAAGCGTCCTGGCCATAGCTTGCCCCTGCGCCCTGGGCCTTGCCACGCCGACGGCCGTGATGGTGGGCACCGGCGTGGGCGCCCTCAACGGCATCCTCATCAAGGGCGCCGAACCGCTGGAAAACGCCCACAAAGTCAAAGCCATCATGTTCGACAAGACCGGCACGATAACCAAAGGCGTTCCGGAAGTCGCCAGGATATGGATGCAGGGCGACACGCTCACCCCGTCGCTCGTCCTGTCGGTGCTGGGCTGCGCGGAAACCAACTCGGAACATCCCATAGCCTCGGCCATCATACGCTACGTCAAAGAAGTCATCGGCACCGAACTGACGGGCATTTCGAAAAACTTCCAGGCCGTCCCCGGATGCGGCATGAAGTGCACGGTGTCGAACGTCTCGGCCATGGTCAACAACGCCAAGAACAACCAGGAGATGGCGTCGTTTGCGGCCGGCGTGGGAAGCGGCAGTTCGGGCACGTTCGTGCTGAACGGGGTGGAGATCGACGTCAGCCGATCGCAGAACTTGCGGCTGGGACAGCTGATCGGCATGGGAAGCGTCGGGGATGCCGCCGGCAACGACGGCAACGCCGAGTACGAAGTGGTGATCGGGAATAGGGAGTGGATGAACAGGAACGGATTCGTGGTGGGGGAGGAACTGAACAGGAGGATGGTGCAGGAAGAGGAGCAGGGGCGGTCGGCGGTGATCTGCGTCATTGACGGTGAGTTGCGTTGTGTTCCCCAAAATCATGACAAAAAAAGTGCAGCACCCTGTATATTAGTAGGTTTTATGTGCACACAAGCCATTATTTGAATATTTCCATCCAAAGTTGTTTTCGCAGAATGTTATTAGACACGCGAAGTTGATATGCGCGCCAGCCCCAACACGAATGTCAAGCGGGCTGGCCGAGTGGTTAGGATGCCAATGCCACCTTCTCATGCGAGGGATGTCGGGTTCAAGATCCGATCGCGGCAGAAAAAAAATTTGGGTGATTTTACCTCAAACTGCTATAATAAGGTCACATTTTCACTTTTTCATATTAGAACAGTGTACTTGAAAAGTGTGGCTTTATATTTCACGTTAAAAATAACGCAAAAAAATTCGGCTTCCACTGCAGGGGCTTGAACCTAGACCCTTTGGCTACGTTTTGTGGCTGTTTCACATTCGGTTCGAGTTGACTAAATACTGTGATAAAACCCCCCTTTCCCTGATTAATTGATTAGACGTGGAACAATCGACCCTTTACGTTGTGTTCACTTGTTGTGCCGTAGATTTTCCATAACCATTTTACCTGAATTATTTAAATAAATTCCCAACTCCCTTCTGATTCCCAACTCATTCTAGTTGCCCAAATTCTTTTGGAAGAGGACAATTAAATAAATCTTGTGAATGAACAAAAGTCTTTTTCGAGCGAATAACTTTTTGTAACCGGTTGGTTATTAGCGGTTGACATTAGATTGACAGGTACTGTCATTTTTTTGACATCTGACATTTCTCGCTATTCTAACTTCTCACAAACGTTGCGGTTATAACTTTGATTATCAGCATTTGGCGGGAAAACAGTGAATTTAATTGACGGAGCAAATTCTGCGGTACTTTGTCGGTACCGGCAAGGGAATAAAAACCTCATTTCCTGAAAACTTTTTGTTTTTATCTGAAATATTGGTATCCTAATTTAAAACCCTTAATAAATCTAAGTTACGGCTAAAAAACAATTCAAAAACTCCAACTTTAAAGGGTGATATCTCGGTAATGAAGCTACAATTTAAAAAACGGCGTAAATGGCACTTTTACGCCAGGAAAATCCCCCCTTGAAGTTTATAACACCAGCTTGGAAACACCCTGTAGAATCCATTCAAAACTTGAATCATAGATCATAGGGGTTAACCATAGGCGGCCATCGGACATCTGGATTACCCGATGTTCTTGTGGGTCCATCGCAGATGAGTCCATCGTCTTCGATTTTTCTCGTCGCCAACGCCAAGTCAAGTTGTCAAGTTTTTGAGGTTAGGTTAGGTACGTTTCACGTTTGGAAATTCTGGACCGCTGCTTGTTTCAAATTCAAATCTGTTGCCGCCACAATTTGTTCCCCCACCATAACAATAACCAGCCCCATGACCAGGTTATGAAATGTATAACCGGTGATGATATCAAAATGGCGACACTTCCTTCACCGCTTATAACCAATCCTCGCTCAAACGTCAAATTCTATAACCAAGTGTAACCGGTCATGAAAAGTTATTCGCTCGAAAAAGACTAAAGTTTTTAAAACACACCTCCTTTATTTACCGATTAATCTTTGATCTCTAATTTAATTTAGTGAACCTTAATTACTTCATTTGAATTAATTATTCATTACATACTCTCATATTGTGCTGACTCCAGCTAACAATAAGGAATTGGTTATTACTATTGTAGACAAAAAAAGCTGAACGACAGATGAATGAATTTTCAAATTTTGTGAAAGGCCCTTTAAAATTATCATTTTTGACAAGCCCATGACAAAATGCCAGTGATTTTTTTTTGAGCACAAGACAACGTCAGTTGTGTCTTTGATTTCTTTGTAGCTATGGACCAGGAGTATAAGAAGGTGAAGGTAAAAATGGATTATTTCCACCGAGACTTCTACCCACTGGATCAACACGAACCAACACACGGTGACTTCGTGTTGGTTGATTCCATGTTATATGCTACGAGTATTGTACGTACATGGCAATGGCGATGGCGGCCCGTTGCCTTTTGTAGCCCAGGCATTTTAGGTTTTGACCTGGAAAAAAATAACGTAAGTCTGAAAATTGGTGGAACGCTTCCACTTCAACCCCTTAACCACATACTGAAAGTCCTAAAAAATCCTATGTCCGCTTCATCGGTTTTTGGCGGCAAAAAGGTGTAAGTGACATTATTTTATAAACTATTTATTAAAATACGCGTTGAAGTTTCAATAAAGCTGAAAATTTCTGAAAATGATCTTCCCGGTCAGTTGAGCAACATATTGAAAGTCCTAAAAAATCCTTTCTTCGCTTCATTGGTTTTTGGCGGCAAAAAGGTTCAAAATGACATTATTTTGGAAACTATTTATTGAAATACAAGTTGGAGTTTCAGTACAGCTGAAAATTGCTAAAACTGGTCTCCTTTGTCAGTTAAACAACATACTAGAAGTCCTCAAAAATTCCATGTCCGTTTCATTGTTTTTTGGCGGCAGAAAGGTATAAGTCACATTTTTTTGTTACTATTTAATAAAATACGGGTTGAAGTTTTGATGCAGGTGAAAATATCAAGTCTCTTCGGTCAGTTGAGCCGCATACTGAAAATCCTAAGAAGTCCTATGTTCGCTTCATTGTTTTTTGGCGGCAAAAAGGTGTAAGTGACATTGTTCCGGAAACTGTTCAATCAAACAGGCGGTCAAGTTTCGATAAAGCTGAAAATTCCTGAAAATGGTCTCCTTGATAAGTTGAGCAACATATTGGATATCCTAAAAAATCTTCTCTCCGCTTCATTAGTTTCTGGCGGCAGAAAGGTATAAGTGAAATTTTCTTTTGTTACTATTTAAACATACAGGTTGAAGTTTCGATACAGCTGAAAATTGCTGAAAATGGTCTCCCTGGTCAGTTGAACAACACTAAAACTACTAAAACACTAAAAATACTGAGAAAATCCCTTTTCGCTTATTGTTTCTTGGCGGAAAAAAGGTATAAGTGACATTGTTTTGGAAACTATTATTTATTGAAATAGGCGTTGAAGTTCCAATTCATCTGGAAATTGCTGGAACTGGGGTCCTTGATCATGTGAACAACATACTGAAAGTCCCAAGAAATCCTATGTCCGCCTCAACGTCTTTTGGCGGCAAAAAGGTATAAGATCATTTCTTGAAACTATTGTTCAAAATATGTGTTGAAGCTGCAATACAGTGGAAAATTGCTGAAAATAGTCTCCTCGGACTAGTACAGTCAACTAACAAAGAAGACCATTTTTAGTAATTTTCACCTGTACTGAAACTTTAACCCGTATTTCAAAAAAATAGTTTACAATATAATGCCATCTATACATTTTTGCCGCCAAAAAAATGAAGCGGGCATAGCATACTTCTCAGGACTTTTAGTATATGTTATTCAACTAACAAAGGATACTATTTTTCAACTACTTTCAGATGTGCAAAAACTTCAACTCATGTTTTAAAAAATAGTTTCCAAAATAATGTCACTTGAATCTTTTTGCTGCCAAAAACCGATGAAGTGGACATAGTATTTTTTAGGACTCTCAATATGTTGTTGAGCTGACCGAGAAGACCATTTTCGGCAATTCTCGGCTGTATTAAAACTTGACCGCGTGTTTAATTGAATAGTTTTTAAAACCATGTCACTCATACCTTTTTGCCGCTGAAAAAAAGGTCTGAAGCGGACATAGGATTTCTTAGGACTTTCAATATGTTGTTCAACTGGCCAAGGAAATCATTTTCAGTAATTTTCAGCTGTATTGAAACTTCAACGCGTGATTTTATTATTTGTTTGCAAAGCAATGTCACTTATACCTTTTTGCCGCCAAAAAACAATGAAGCGGATATAGGATTTTTTAGGACTTTTGATATGTTGTTCAACTGGCCGATGAGACCATTTTCAGCAATTTTCAGCTGTATCGAAGCTTCATCGCGTATTCTAATAGATAGTTTCGAAATTATTGTCACTTACACCTTTTTGCCGCCAAAAACCGATGAAGCGGACATAGGATTTTTTAGGACTTTCAGTATGTGGTTAAGGGGTTGAAGTGGAAGCGTTCTACCAATTTTCAGACTTACGTTATTTTTTTCTAGGTTTTGGTCAATTTTATTCTAAAATGCCTGGGCTATTGCTTGTAGGGAAATTTAAGGGGCTCGCAGCATGTCGAGCATTGCCGAACAAATCGTCCTCTAGCATCTGAACACACAGTGATCTGGACATAGACCATTTGGATCAATGCTTGATCTTCGGCTTTGGTGGTAGCTTTGCGTCTGCCAGGACCTGGTTGCCGCGTCAGCGTTGAATTTTCCCGACACCTGCACATAACGTTGTAGACCGTCCCTTTCCTGTTACTGAGAAGGTCTGCTACCGTCTTGTACACGATACCACCCTCCACAAGAGGCATAATTAGCACCCTAACAGATTCATTGAATATTCTGTCACGTTTGACACAGAAAATGACAAAGCATTATTAGTTATGGGTGGCATATTCTTGATGACAGTAAAGCTGATTCACAGGTCAAAAAATTGAAAAGTCATTCATCTGTCGTTCAGCTTTTTTTGTCTACAATAGTACACTTTACATTCGGTTTCTGAAATTAAAATTTCATCCCAACTGCTTGCGAAAACCCGCGCCTAATACACGATATTGCGCGGAAGTGGCGCTCCGACACGGATGTATGCGAACTAAGAAAACGGTGACAAGTTGTCATCGCGCATGTTCAAGGCGGTTCAAGGCACTCGACAATGACATTGATTTCAGTGTTTGACGTTGACGTTTTATACAGTTCTATCAGCAACTGGTGAAGTCTTCCGATTTAAAATGCATATTCGGCGGTCGAAAAAGTGTGTGCCACTCAGAGGACCGACTGTCGCCCGTGCTGTTGCCACACCATGCTGTCGTCAATACAATACAGCACTGATTAAATGAAATATCCCCAGACAATTTCGCGGTAAATTTGAATGTTATGGTTGAAGTGTTCCATGTTTTTTTTATTTCGTAATTTGGGGCATTTGGGAATGATCCCTAACATATGTGCTTTCATGAATAGGTTGCGAGGGTTACTCCGATTTTTCTATGTAACCACTTCTACTTGAAAACGACGCATAATCCATTGAGCTTAGTTTGAGAATCACCTATTTTACAGCGTAACATATGGAAGACTTACAACGAATCACCTCGTTTTTTAGCGCATGCGCTAAGCGGTCACGCAATATCGTGTATTAATTCCACTCTCCCATTGAATTCCCGTTTCCGTATTCTTCCTAACTTGAGAAAATACAGATGAGCCAAATTTCATACCGCACTTGAGTTTGATTCCTTGCATAATTAATTAATACCTCGTTAATTTGAATCAACCTTTTTTTTCTAGCCCATCTTTATTTGTACGAAGAGACTGGAGAGAGATGTCGATCATTTAGTTGTACTTAGAAAGAGATTTTTATTATCAATAACCCCTTGAGTTGGTATTTGTATTTCGAAATTATGGACCATTATTTTAATTACCGATCAAATACTTCACATAACAGTTGGATGTCTTAATTTGATCATTTTACGTCCCGCTAGTGCTGTGTTCTAACTTACACTCTTGTCACTCAGCTCTGTATCACTTTAGTCTTTTTCGAGCGAATAACCTTTTGTAACCGGTTGGTTATTAGCGGTTGACATTAGATTGACAGATACTGTCATTTTTTTGACATCTGACATTTCTCGCTAAAACGTTGCGGTTATAACTGTGGTTATCAACATTTGGCGGGAAAACAGTAAATTTAATTGAAGGAGAAAATTCTGCGGTACTTGGCGGTACCGACAAGGGAATAAAAACTTAATTTCCTGGAAACTTTTTGTTTTTATCTG
Source organism: Anaspis maculata (assembly GCA_949128115.1). Classification (NCBI taxonomy): domain Eukaryota; kingdom Metazoa; phylum Arthropoda; class Insecta; order Coleoptera; family Scraptiidae; genus Anaspis; species Anaspis maculata. The sequence goes on from OX421967.1 coordinate 20,694,957, forward strand.
AAATATATTGGTATCCTAATTTAAAACCCCTTATCCTAATTTAAAATCTCTGATAAATCTGAGTCACGGCTAGAAAACAATTTAAAAACTCCAACTTTTAAGGGTGATATCTCGGTAATGAAGCTACAATTAAAAAAACGGCGTAAATGGCATTTTTACGCAAGGAGAATCCCCGAATCCCCCCCTTGAAGTTTATAACACCAGCTTGGAAACACCCTGTAGAATCCATTCAAAACTTGAATCATAGATCATAGGGGTTAACCATAGGCGGCCATCGGACATCTGGATTACCCGATGTTCTTGTGGGTCCATCGCAGATGAGTCCATCGTCTTCGATTTTTCTCGTCGCCAACGCCAAGTCAAGTTGTCAAGTTTTTGAGGTTAGGTTAGGTACGTTTCACGTTTGGAAATTCTGGACCGCTGCTTGTTTCAAATTCAAATCTGTTGCCGCCACAATTTGTTCCCCCACCATAACAATAACCAGCCTCATGACCAGGTTATGAAATGTATTGGCGAGTAACATTACCGATGGTGGCGCTGCTGATGCGCTTCGCATGTAAACAAACATGTCGGATAGGGCACGGATTGTTGCCCGCGCGTTCAAAAATCCTATCAGTAGTAAGCGGTTTTTAATGTCCTCCAGACGTGAAACGTGGTTAATTAGTACCTATTGCGGTGGAACTCGAAAATGGCAGAAGCGAATTGAGTGTTATGAAGGTTTTCAATCACTGGATGGCCTCAAGCCTCAACGGATAGGAAATTCTGAAGTCACAATTTCTTGTGTTGTGTGGTCGAAAGCGAACCGAATCAAGCTTCAGTTCAAACATAGACATATTTGGATTGTGTTTACAAACAAGCGCATTCTATGAATCTCCTCACGAGGCAACTGAGATTGTAATTAAAAGAAATAGTAGTAGCAGTTCTCGCGAGAGTTCCTGTGAAATTGGAACGTTTAAATGCACTTGCAAAGCAGGCCACTCCGGGACATGCAAACATATCGCAGCTGTGCCTCTTCGATGCAGCCATTTAAAGTTACTATTTTCAGCGACACTTCCCAGGCTTTTCTCGTAGTGATATTTTCCACAGTGCCGAGTTTGTTTGTCATCTTGACTACCCAACTTGCGTCTTTCGCTTTCGACGGGAAACGGTGAAAATGTAACTCTTCCTTTTTCCGGTTTCCACAGCGCGACTCGCACTCGGGAACGCAACAAATTCTCCGCCACTTTTTGTCATAACGTGCCACTCTTATTTAAAAATGCAATGCTTTTGCAACCGACGACACCTAGTATATTCAAGATAATGAAACGTGCGTGGCTCACGTACTTTGTTGGAAAAAATCAACGCCGCGTCAAGTCAGATGGAATCAGTTAAAGTCACCAAACACCGCAACGCTCATAAGAGCCCACACAAATCTGCGGTTGATCCGTGCACAAACGTCGTTTACACGTTGGCCGTCAGATGGCGTATTCGATCTTGAAACTCGCCAATAGTGTGCTTTCCACCTAGCCCCAAGTTCGGTACACCTGCCATTTACGCATGTGCGGGTTCCAAACGGTGCTTTCCATCTACGTGTTCCTACTCGGTTCTGCGCCGTTCATTGGATCACCTAAAATTTTGTGCCACACTATGGAACATGTGCCGTCTGGTGGTATTTGTACCGTCTAGGTGGAAAGCACCCATAACCGGTGATGATATCAAAATGGCGGCACTTCCTTTACCGCTTATAACCAATCCTCGCTCAAACGTCAAATTCTATAACCAAGTGTAACCGGTCATGAACGGTTATTCGCTCGAAAAAGACATTTGTGTTACATTTTCACTCAGGTGTGCAAATTATGAGCCTCTAATCAACCTGGAAAATTCTATTACTTTTCGATGTCTTGTAGCTATTTCGAAACGACACTGCATTGCTGGGTATGTTTAAGGGGTTCTCTTTCTAGGAACTCTACTTGAATGCTCGTGAAATCCCTTGTCGTTGCGAAGGGGTTAATTATTCTTTTACTCTGTAGGAAAAGATTACGCATTAGATTTTCGCCCAGGTTCGATATGCATAAATACTGCTAGTGCTTTGTCTCAAGCTAATAGAGTCTACAAATCACCTGTCAGAAGCTATATCTATTTGTAGAAGGGTTATGGCGGCTTCCACCATTCACCTGGTGGCTTGAGGGTAGCTGAAGACAAGGTATCTAAAAGCTCACAGCTATTTGCACACTATTGACTCGGTTTGACACTACCTGTGGTTGTTCAAAATACACAGAACCAACTTAATAAATAAAGTTAATAAACACAACAATTACTTTCACCTTCTTGAATGTGAATTTGGAAACAATTCACATTCAAAAAAGTTAGGGTTATCTTCACCCCTACACCTCAGCCTGACCCACCCCTGGTAAATTATTTTGTAATTGGTCTTTCCTCGTTAGAAGGGCATAAGAAGGTTAATGATGTGTCAAGTTTGATTGATTTCGCTTGAACAGTTTCGAAGATATTGAATAAAAACCATCTCCAGGGTCCCACCTTTAGGGACCTTTAACTCTCTAAGCGTCTCCGAACCTATTTTCGTAGGAACTTTCTTTCTTGTTTTGATGAGAGGAAGCTGCCCTAGAACGTTGTCGGTATATTTTCTGTACGTACTGTATTTCATGTTAAAAACAGAATGACGCAAAATAAATTGGCTTATACCGCGAAGGTTTGAACCTGGACCCTTTGACATCCAAAACCAACTCCGCATCACCATGCCAATACGTGTAGTTTTTTTTTTGCCAGCCACATGAAGTCAATATGACGGCCGCCTCGTTGCGTTTTGTAGCTCGTTCACATTTGGTCCGGGCTTAATTAATTCTGACTCAAATTTTGCTTTGCGATTTCGAAAATTTGATGCGGAACTACAAAGTTAGGTATCAAATTTTTTGGTGCCATCGGGCATTAACGGTTAAAAAAAAGCTTTTTAGTTTGTTTCCAAGAGTTTACAAAAATGGGCTATTTGTTAGGTATGGAATGGCGATCGGCAGTCCAGTTTAGGTAGCTAGGTACAAGTCCAAGGATGGAATGATTGGTTTCATATGGATAAATAATAAGCTCAAATCGCCACTCCAAACTCATTTCTATAGATTTTATTCAAATTATCATGTACATATTATCATATTTCAGGGAACGTTGTGGCCATGATCAGCGTCGCCGATATTGTGAAACCGGAAGCCCATCTGGCCGTCTACTCTCTGAAAAAAATGGGACTCGAAGTCATCCTTCTGACTGGCGACAACAGAAAGACGGCCGCTAGCATAGCGAAACAAGTGGGGATCCAAAAAGTCTACGCAGAGGTGCTGCCATCGCACAAAGTTGCAAGGGTTCAAAGGTACTAAGACATATTCTTTGCTTTGTTCCCTGTGTACTGTTCAACGTCTTTTATTGTTATTATGTGAATTCTATTGGCACTGTTCTAATCGCAACAGTGCATGACAAGATGTTGCCGAGACTTTCCTCTGTTTCTGTCACTTATTCGCGATTTCAGCTTCTGGTGGGGAGGGGGGGGGGGTTCGAAACTTGAACAACATGGTGGATTGCCATGGAGTTGCTAGGTATTCAGTCTTTGAACATCAGATCCACCACCGTCTGACTTTGCCGTTTTAGCCGTTAGAGGGTGATCAAACTTTTCAAGTCGCGAATAGGGGAAATATTAATCATATAATCACTTCACAGCTTTTTTCCTTGGAGTAAGCTATTGTTACGAGTCGCGAGGCTCTCGTGTGATTCCAGTGCATTCGAGAGCACACGCGGTCTTTTAGACCGTTCAAACATATTGTTACGAGCTGCGAAGCTCTAGTGCATTCGAGAGCATACGCGTAGGTTCTGGTCCGTTCGAAATAACCTGGGGATCTCAAGGGAGCACGCCGGAATTACACGCGAAGGTGATCGACGTTTCGAGAGCCGTCGCGAGCTACATATATGCCGCGATCAATGTGTAATTTTCCAGAGAACCGGTGGAAAGTTTCAGAAGTCAACAGTCGGAGTATATAAGCACCGATGGGCCGACCGACACACCAGTATTTCAGAGCGACAACGAGCAATTAATCGGCGAAGTTATTCAGCACGTTTTCCTAGTGCGAATAATAATCGACGTGTATTTTATTCAGTAGTGCCCAATAATGAACAATGTGTTTGAACGTTTGTCTCGTAATTATAAAATAACCCAACGCGAAATCTGTAACACTATAGAAAAGTTTTGTTGTGTTGGTACCTCGGTTGGTACGAAGCTAACGTCGTCGCAGCCAGTTGTGCCACAGATGTGCCATATTATGTGAACTGAGCAAACTGAGCAGTGCACATTTCATTCCGTTTTCTTTAGTACTGCCGCTATTGCTTTTCAGATTTATTCTATGTCGTGGCCGCCGCTAACCAGCACAGGCAAAGATCCACCAACCAGCCGAGACGATGTCAGTTATTGGCCACAGCAAATTTCCACTGCAAAGAAACTCACATTTTCCTTTTTTTCGCCACAGAAACTCGAAATTTCGAGTTACGCGTACTACACAACCTTGCAACGACGACGTTAGCTTCGTATCACTGAACAACAAAATTTTATATCTCACTCTAATAAAAGACGCCACGAAGCTGTATAAATCTCCATTTTTCTCCAATTTTTCCTGTTTCCTGTCTGCTTGTATTGACATGAACTGAATCAATTATTTTACCAATTTCAGGCTGCAAGCTAAGGGAATAAAAGTCTGCATGGTGGGCGACGGCGTCAACGATTCTCCGGCTTTGGCGCAGGCCGATGTGGGCATGGCAATAGCTTCTGGAACTGACGTGGCCGTCGAAGCCGCCCACGTGGTGCTAATGAGGAACGACCTCCTGGACGTGGTGGCTTGTCTGTTACTGTCGAAAAAGACTGTCAATAGGATAAGGCTAAACTTTATGTTTGCTAGCATTTACAATTTGTTAGGTAAGTAAAACTTGAAACCATACAGGTTTTTATAGCCTTCTCCCCCCCCCCATCATACCCCCCTTGCTTTCTTGAAATCGGATTAATTTCATTTGATCATTTAAACATTGAAGCTTCTTCTGAAGTATATTATTGGCTAATTAAGAGAATTCCATAGCGTTTTGTGTGATTCATCCATGGAGTACGTACGTCCAGCGAAACTGTGACTCGAGAGTGACCTGGTCAAGGTTTCCAGTTTGGTATTGTAGATTGTAGGCTTGCCACATTCTTACCTGGTGTGAAACTGGCTTGTCCAAAAGTTGACTCATGTTGCATCAAAATGTTGGAATGTTTGAAGAATAACCGTATCATGCGTGGAAGTGCGATTCGGGGCAGAGATGTGTTACCTTTGGTTTTTTGTTACTTTGCCGCCATATTTGATCCGCCATGTTGAATTTCCTTGAAAGTGGTCCGATTTGAGTTGAATTTGCAGGCGATGTAAATTTCATTGATACATCCGATTTTGCGCAATTGATGCTTTGACGCCATCTTGTATTCTCCATATTCACATGTTTTTCAAGTGATAGAACTCGGAGAATTGTATCTCATCAATAAAAAGAGATATCGATGTGGTCCACGCCAATCGAATGCATGCGCGTCCACCATATAAAGTTCAACAATGGTTTTTCTCACTTGGCCGTCATCTTATTTGATCCGCCATTTTGAATTTCTCTGAAAGAGTGGTGCGATTTTCATAAAGCTTGGAACTTACCTTTGTCTAGTACGATCATTCTTCAGGCAGAATATTCTTATTTTCAAGCCGAATTTCATGATTCTACCTCTGTTTTGGCCGCCATATTGAATTTTCTGCCCAAACAACGGTAGAACCCTAATTAACATCTTGCGTTCACTAATCAATCAAAAAAAAAGTGCGCTGCTGAGCCTCACGCCCGTGAGGCATTTTCGCTTGTTCAATGTGGTAGGCGCAAGTTTATATAATACTCTACCTGTTACATTTTTCACAATTTTTTAATCAGACACGTCAGACAATACCTAGGTCCCTATAGATACTCATCAGGAAAGTGTTGAGGTGCCACAACAATCAATAAATTTCTTAGCTAATAAGCTCTTCAACTGTATGAAAATTTCTCCAGAAAACCAAAAGTCCTAGCGACCTCGTTTTTTTTTTTGTAAACGGTCCACATTTAACGATTTGATTACATTATCTGGTTAATGGACCCGAATCCAAGAGCAAGAGCACAGAAAAAAAAATTATGGTATTATTTTCAGGCATTCCGTTGGCGGCCGGTGTCTTCAGCATGATCGGTTTCATGCTGGCGCCGTGGATGGCGTCGGCCGCGATGGCTCTGAGCAGCGTGTCGGTGGTCGGTTCCAGTCTGCTGCTGAAACTCTGGCGCAAACCGACGATCCGCGATTTGCAAACTGAAGAGTACCTGCAGCTTCGAAATTCCGGAGAACTGGATTCCATATCGATACACAGAGGATTGGACGACATCGAACAGCTGAACGGCACGCCAAACCTCTCAAGGTACGGATGCCAGGATGGGTTCTTGATAAATTAGCTCTTGAAGCATAGTCCTAGACAATTTCGTTCCTCACTCTGTTCATTTGGTGATTATATTATTGTTATAGCCAAGACAAACTCAGCTGATAAGGTCAATAAGTGATTTTGTTATAACACTCAATAAAAAATTGTTTGATTTTCTTTTCTTGACTTTGAGAGGAGTGCATTCCTAAACAGACTAATACCAAGTGTGAAGTGAAGTCACGTCGTTTTGATTTGAAGCTATTTATACTGCGTTTGTTATCTTTATCGCTTTTTAATGATAACCTTTGGTCTAATCGATTTCTTTTCTGTTGAAATAGGTTCCTGGCAAGGCAGAAAAGCGGTCGCGAGCTGCTGCTCAGCGGCAGTGACGAAGAGGACCCTGCCATTTTCGAGAGGGGCAGGAAAGGGGTGCACGAGCCGTTGATGACGTAGCTTTTTGAGTACTTACAACAAGCCAAATCCTATTCTTGTGATATATACCATATTAATTGTTGAGTTGAAGATTTTTGTCGATGGCAAGCGTTTTACTTAAAGACAAGGAGTGCTTGGTTTATTTACACCCACAAAACATGTTGTATTATTTAATTTTATTGTATTTTATGAAAAGAATAACAGCTTTTAATTTTTTGACGTTTTATTTTTGTTTGTCCTTCCATCAATGAGCAAAAAAAGTGATCAAACAGACAAAATGACTTTCACAAAGAAAATCTGTGACTATACAAAGGAAATAATGATGAAGATTACAGCAAAAAAAAAACTGATGAAAGTTGATTTTCCAGTAACGAGACCGAGGAGTGAAAGGGATGGTGGGGTGGGTAAGAAGGTTAAATTGCATTCAAATAACCTTGATGGGAAGACAGATTAGCATAAATGAAGAGGGACAAAGATGGAAAAGAAACAAGGAATTTAAGGAAAAAGGGCAACAAAAAAACAGCTTATTGGGCGAATTGAAGCGTTTCAGATACAATGGTTTCAGGCTCGTAAAAAAAACAACTAGGAACCTGAAGAAGTCCATGGACACGGCCTTCCAGGTGATCACAAAAAAAACAGGGACCTGACGAGTTCCACGTTCACAGCTTTTGGGCTCATGAAAAATAACAACTGGACCCTGATGGAGTCCATGTACAGCTGTTCACGCAAGACGGATACCCCCCATAAAAACTTCCCCTTCACGATAATTAAAAAAAAAACTTTCCTGGAACAATTTCTCCCGTAGTTTCTGAATATGTCAAGTATAATTATATACTATCCCTCACCCTTTAACTGGGGCTCTTCTGCCTGTTGGGTGCAGTATAATAATAATAATGATAATAATAATAATTTTCCATTTCGTGACATATGTCGCAATTTTTTTGCATTTTTTTCAACACCTTGTATTTCATGAGCACAATCGATCCACATTGTTATCGTGATTACAAATATGCATGACGGTTCTTAATTTTTTTCTGAAAAAATCAAATAAAAAAATTCACGGTGGCATCTCTATTTTTTTTCTTCCAGAATGATCGATTCATTTTAGGAATCAAATATACAGAGTGTCCCTAAATTAGACCGCAATATTTGACCAGCCTATTCTACGTCAAAAAATAAGAAGAAAAGTTCCACTAAACATGGGCATCGAATAATGCCCCCTAAGGAAACTAGAACCCCTCAAATGGCTCAGTCAGGGGTCAGGCTGACCTGACCTGACCTGATGATGTTTTTTTGCAAATTTCTCCGAAACTTGCTAAGATAAAATGACGGAACTTGATTTGATTGCGACATGTTATAAAAAGAAATGTTTTTCTCCTTCTAAACCTTATCGCGGTTAATAGGAGTTTCTTTGTCATTTATTGTATATCTCACATTACAGAAAAATCCAGTTTTTACAAACACAACACCCAGACCTATGCTGTGGGAAATCGAACCCCAAAGTCTTGCGCCAAAGGCGGATACACTAGGTACCGCCTTTGTCACGGACCCGTCAGGAGGTACGAAGTTTCCGAGGAAAAAAACCAAGCCAAGGCAGCTGATAAAGGTAAATCAATGATGATAATGTAACCCACGAGTTATAAGTGAATGATGAGTTGAAAAAAACTTACATGTTATAAGCCTGAGGTAGGAATTCTGTGAAAAAAGATCTCCACATTTCATCAGGAACGTCCAAAAAGAAGGGACGGGGGATGAATTTAGCCCCATTTTTTTTTGTTCATGAATTTTTCAGAGTTTTGATAAGAAAATCTGGAAAATCAGAGATTTTTGAAAAAAAAGTCTTCCTGTAGGTACCTACTATTTTGATTCGACGCACCGTTTTCAAAATAAATCACTTTGAAGATTCTTCTAAAATTTTCAAATCCCGAGTGCAGAAATTAGTGCAATACCACCAACTGCGTTTTCTTGGACCAAAAACAGAAAGAAACGTTCCCATAAAAATGGGTTGAAAATGCTCCCTAGCCTAGGGGACCTACAGCTCGATACCAAGTTGGGGCTGAGACCGCCGTAAGTGCGGTTACTATAGCAACGGCCAATCATACCGCTCTATTTGGCAAGTTACGCCGTTCTAACTTTGGCGCCTGCAACTTGGTATCGAGCCCCTAGAGCCCCTAGATCGCGATTAATTTTATCCCGGCAAGTTACCCTTCCAAAGGAGCTCTAGGTTCCCTAAAGACATTCTCAACCCACTTTTATTTGAACATTACTTCCTGTTATTGGTCCAAGAATACACAGTTGGTGTTATATTGCTCTGATTTCTGTACTCGGGATTTGGGAATTTCAGGAGAATTTCAAGTAAAGTTTAATTCTTTAAAGTGATTTATCTCGAATACGGTGCGTCGAATCGAAATAGTACAAGGAGACTTTTTTTTGTTAAAAACTCTGATTTTCCAGATTTCTTATCAAAATTCAGAAAAAGTCATGGACAAAAAAATTTGAGCTAAATTCATCCCCAGTCCCCCCTTTCTTGGACGTCCCTGATGGAATGTGGATTTTTTTCACAGCTTTACTTCAGAGGCTTATAAAATGTAGCGGTCAGACTAAATTTCGTCATTTTATCTTGGTAAGTTTCGGAGAAATTTGCGAAAAACCATCATCAGGTTTCACCCTTTAAGGGGCTCTAGCTCCCATAAGGTGCGTACAGACCTGAGCACTTTTTCGCGGACGAACGTCCGTGCGAACAGTGTTCGTGCGCGCACAAATGCTCAGGTCTGGACGTGTGAATACGGAATTTCAACGCGCACGAACACTGTTCGCGGCGGACATTCCGTGGAGTGGAAACAACAAACACACATTTTGTGTGCGTGCGAACGCTGTTAAGTATGTGCGTGCAAAAATTGATGCCGAATTTCAGTAATTATTTCGATTCAACTCAACTGTGAGAGGTCTGGTGTTATTGATGGGTCTTGATATTGATTTCGTTGCCTCAATGAAGATGCCCAATAGGTTCAGTGCGAGGCTTTTCTCGATATATTGAGCGCGAGATAATTTTCTTAAAAAGTTCAAAACCTTACTGAAGAGAAAAAAATGAAGCTTACAAAATAAGAGAAGGCAGAGCTAAGGTCATGTGGAGTGATACTTGATACTTGGCGTCATCCAGATTTTCAACGAGTCAGTGTATGTAACATAGGAAAGCAGAAGAACCAGAGTGGTTCCACCAATAATTGAACCTTTCGGAAAAGCCAACGGCTGTGAAGAAGAAAAAGTTACCATAAAAAAGCCATCTGCGGAAGACCGAAGAAATGGGACATGCAGAACTTGAAATTGGGTGTTCGACGCGTATGTACAGTTGGGAGCGAAATGATTCATACGGCACCGCTAGGAAGTCGGTTGGATTTCAGAAATGTTAGCTGCTTGGATCGTTCTTGAATGCCAGTTTTGATTACGATCAATCTGTTAACAAAACTGGCATTCAAGGACAATCCTAGCAGCTAACATTTCTGAAATCCAGCCGACTTCCTGGCGGTGCCGTATGAATCATTTCGCTCCCAACTGTACCTTACTTGAAAAAATATTACACGTGTGCCGTCCAAAAAACCAGCGATCCTGGAGAGGATGGAGAAGTTGTCAATGGAGAGAATGACCATCTGAAGAAGGCTATTGGAGGTAGAATGACTGGGCATAGGAAGACACCAACGGCCCTGAAAATCTAATTTTGAACATCTCCAGTAAACCATATGATGGCGGTGGAACGCATTACGGTTGCGGAGCCATGAAATGGACTTACAAGTTAGTTATCAGCGAGTGATTAAACTTGTCAAGAACACCCAATGGCTCAGAAAACTATGTTCCCGAAAATTTCAAATGATTGAAAGACCATCTGAAGAAGAACATCAGAAACGGTATTTTATATCCTCCTAGACCATCTGAGGAATAATTACCTTGAGAAACAATATTTTGTGACCTCCTAATAGGCCAATAATAAGTCATTGGCCATTATTTCGACAACCCAAAGACGCCAACCAACGGGTCTGTAGAAAAAAAAGATAAGGTCTTTGATCACCTCTTCCCAAACGGCCATGAATCGATTTATGGTTATGGAAATAGGAAATGTCATTCAAAAGTAGGTAGTTGAAGATCATCCGAAGACAAGCGGACATGACAACAATGTTAATATTGATACGAAACTTGTTGGAGACCACGACGCGCGAATAAGACACGTACCTACACAATTATGAATGGTGGAGCAGCCGTGCATCTGAAACTTGCCAGGATATTCGCGAAGCCGATCGACTTTTCCAGGGCTATTGCGAATGGATTGCCGCTTAATGCTGGAGAACACAGCAACGACATTGGGAGCGACGAGAACCTTGGCGGCTTTTCTGAGTGAAGCTGGAATATTCTCGATTACCTACAAGACGCTATACAGGGCGGTCCAGGTTATAGTAGCAATAATTCACCATTCGATGGTCCGTCGAAAACTAGGTCGACATGCATAGTTTAATTTTGCTCCAAAACGCGTCCTAAGGAAGAAAGACCCTTCAAAGTTCTGTTTAAAAAAAAAATTACAATAACTCTCAAGTCATTTGAGCGATTTCAACCAAATTTGGTACAAATGCTCACGGAATAGATATTCATCACTTGACGTAGATAACTTTTGTCAAAATTGTCCAGTGGCGTAGATACGGAGGAATGGTTCAACTTCTCCCACCCCATTTTCTACGCCACTGGATATTTTTGAGAAATTATACTTTTTATGAATTCCTTGTTTAATTTAGAAGAAAAAGTAACTTATGTAAAATGTTGATTAGAGGCTTCATTTCCGAGATATTTGGGTTTGAAACTTTGGAAAATGCCTCGAAATCGCGACTTTCAAATGCCTATAAATTAAAATCCAAGAAAACTCATGATTCCTCAACTGGAATAAGTTTTCTAGGTCGTTTAAGTTGTATGATGTGAGATTAACTTATGCCCCAGTTCCCTTCAAAGTTTATATATGAAAGATTCTCTCACAGACTCAAAAATTATGGCAATAATATTTTTTTTTTGCCTCTTGCGTATTTTCATGGGCTCATGTTCAGTGTTCCTCGCGGAAGAGCCTTAATCCTCCACCTTCCTTCACAACATAATACCTGAGAGAAGGACCGACACAATAACATCCAATAACATTATTTGCTTGATCTGGTGCAGAGCCGCCCATTTCTTCGAGCAGTGCCGTAACTAGGCTTGTTGGCGCCTGTGGCAATGTAGCAATTGTGCGCCCCAAGGAAGTAAACATACCAGGGGGACAGGCCTCGCTAGAGCGCCGCAGGCAAATTTTTTCCCAGATGATAATAATAATAATAATGCTAATAATAATCTCAAATTAAGTCTGGAAGCTTCCATTTTTTCCTCCTCCGGATTTTTGGTCACCATAGGAACACAATTATCTATAAAGAAAATTTTCAAAATGGTCAATAAGATGCTTATCAATATTCTTTTCTGGCAACGTTTCAACGTGATTCACGTCTTCTAACGTATCAACTGGTACACTGTCAAAATATCGACTGACATTGATATCCATTTACATTTCTCCTGTTTTATACATTTTATACGCTTTTACATTACTTTCAATTTTTTTTGGCCCGACGAAGACGTGAATCACGTTGAAACGTTGCCAGAAAAGAAATTTGAGACCACTGATTCATCCTGAACCTCAAGATTTCTCTCCTACGTGATACCAACCAAGGACAGAAATAAACACGACAAATAAAAAATAGGTGAAATCGATAATAAATTTATTCGGCTCCTGCAAGAATTCTTCAAACTTCCGGCCGTCCATTCTTCTGCAGTCGAGCTCCTCAACACAGAAATAAAAACAATAAGACAAATTGATAATCTTTTCCCACAAAAAAGTCTTCAACAAAAATAACTAAATACTAGTTAGTACCTATAGAATGACAAAGACAAAAATGGAACAACAAAACAAAACTTGTCAAGTTATTGACAAAATATTTAGAATCAGAATGGAAAAAGATGTACGTTGCCACCCTATTTCAAATACCCAAGTAAGTAACTGAAAATAAATTTTGACAAAAAAAATGGAAAATGAAAAAATCTTGAACCTTTGAACCACCAAGCTGGACTTTTCTAGATTTAGATTGAAAAAATATGTCTATAATTTCACAAAATTTAAGCTTGACGTAGCTGTTTTATCGATTGAACATATAGATATCTTTGTTAATCCTTCTTGGACGACAGAAAAGCGCAAATATGACTTGACAAGCTTCAGTTTACTGAATGAGAGATGAACATTTTTTGCAGAATAAGTATAGAGAGGCCCCATCGCAGACTGATCCGGCGCTCTTGTATTTATTTGGTGTAAAGTGCAAGTAAATACATGCGGTAATAGTCAGGCTGGAACTCGAAAAACACTCAGACCGAACGGCGCTGGCGAAGGGCGCCGAGCGCCGAGCGCGAGCGCTGCCTCATTCTCAGCATGCTACTTTCTGCAGCGCCGTGCTCTTTAATTTTATCCGTTTTGTGGCTGTTTTGGATCATGTCATGGAAAGGTGGTAGAAAAAGCCGCTTTTGGTTCTTTAATTTACGAAGTTAGTGAAGTTGTAGGTAGAAGTAGATATAGGTTCAGGTGAAAATTTGAAATTGAAATTGAAAAAAATTAGTAATAGGTATTACCCAAGCTGAATTTTGCGCCCCTGTAATTTTTGCGCCTGTGGCAAATGCCACCTTCGCCACGCCCTAGTTACGGCACTGTCTTCGAGAACCATTTGATTACAGCGTCAGTACTCATTTGCGGCACTGAATGAAGACTTTTTACTTACATTGTTGTACTCAAGAAGCTTTTTTCTATATAATAATATAATCTATCGAAGCTATGTGATGTATGAGGCCTAATATTTGCAAACCATCCTTAGTACCCGTCAAACAATTTGCGTCCGTGACTCCTCTGCAGACGCATGCGTCCAGACCCTTGTGCCCGCTATGCTGACGCATGTGTCTGGCAATGCATGCGTCCACACTGTCGACACATGCGTCCGAACGCATGCGTCTATCGAAAAGACTTCTGCGTCCAACACAATGTGCGTCTAAACTACAGACGCATGCGTCCAGACTCTTGTGTCCGCTATCCTGACGTATGTGTCTGGTGATGCATGCGTTTACAAAGTATACACGTGCGTCCAAACGCACGCGCCTGTCGGAAAGGCTCATGCGTCTAATATAATGTGCGTCTAAACTACGGACACATTCGTCCAGACACTTGAGCCTCCCAAGCGGGCGCTTGCGTTCACGTTCCAATGTGGGCACACTACAGACGCATGCGTCCAGACTCTTGTGTCCGCTATGCTGACGCATGTGTCTGGTGATGCTAGCGTTTACAAAGTATACACATGCGTCCAAACGCACGCGCCTGTCGGAAAGGCTCATGCGTCTAATATAATGTGCGTCTAAACTACGGACACATTCGTCCAGACACTTGAGCCTCCCAAGCGGGCGCTTGCGTTCACGTTCCAATGTGGGCACACTACAGACGCATGCGTCCAGACTCTTGTGTCCGCTATGCTGACGCATGTGTCTGGTGATGCATGCGTTTACAAAGTATACACATGCGTCCAAACGCACGCGCCTGTCGGAAAGGCTCATGCGTCTAATATAATGTGCGTCTAAACTACGGACACATTCGTCCAGACACTTGAGCCTCCCAAGCGGGCGTTTGCGTTCACGTTCCAATGTGGGCACACTACAGACGCATTCGTCCAGACTCTTGTGTCCGCTATGCTGACGCATGTGTCTAGTGATGCATGCGTCCACAGAGTAGACACATGCGTCCGAACGCACGTGTCTGTCGAAAAAGCTCATGCGTCTAATACAATGTGCGTCTAAGCTACGGACGCATTCGTCCAGAAACTTACGCCTTCCAGGCGGGCGCTTGCGTTCACGTACCAATGTGAGCACACTACAGACGTATGCGTCTAGGCCTTTGTGTCCGTTATGCTGACGCAAGTGTCTGGCAATGCATGCGTCTACAGTGCAGACACATGCGTCCGAAGGCACGCGTCTGTCGAAAAGGCTCATGCGTCAAACACAATGTGCGTCTTAACTACGGACGCATTTGTCCAGACACTTATGCCTTCCAAGCGGGCGCTTGCGTTCACTTACCAATGTGGGCACACTACAGACATATGCGTCCAGACCCTTGTGTCCGTTATTCTGACGCAAGTGTCTGGTAATTCATGCGTCCACAGTGCAGACATATGCGTCCGAACGCACACGTCTGTCGAAAAGGCTCATGCGTCTAATACAATGTGCGTCTAAACTACGGACGCATTCGTCCAGACACTTATGCCTCCCAAGCGGGCGCTTCCGTTCACGTTCCAATGTGGGCACACTACAGATGCATGCGTCCAGACTCTTGTGTCCGCTATGCTGACGCATGTGTCTGGTGATGCATGCGTCCACAAAGTAGACACATGCGTCCGAACGCATGCGTCTGTCTGTCCGCTATGCTGGCGCATGTGTCTGGTAATGTGTATGTGTCTACAGTGTAGACACATGCGTCCGAACGCATGCGTCTATCGAAAAGGCTCATACGTTCAACAAAATGTGCGTCTGAACTACAGACGCATTCGTCCAGCCACTTGTGTCCGCTTTTCTGATGCATGTGTCTGGTGATGCATGCGTTCACAAAGTATACACATGCGTCCAAACGCACGCGTCTGTCGGAAACGCTCATGCGTCTAATACAATGTGCGTCTAAACTACGGACACATTCGTCCAGACACTTATGCCTCCCAAGCGGGCGCTTGCGTTCACGTTCCAATGTGGGCACACTACAGACGCATGCGTCCAGACTCTTGTGTCCGCTATGGTGACGCAAGTGTCTGGTGATTCATGCGTCCACAGAGTAGACACATGCGTCCGAACGCATGCGTCTGTCTGTCCGTTATGCTGACGCATGTGTCTGGTAATGTATGTGTCCACAGTGTAGACACATGCGTCCCATACGTTCAACAAAATGTGCGTCTGAACTACAGACGCATTCGTCCAGACAATTATGCCTCCCAAGCGGGCGCTTGCGTTCACGTACCAAATGTGGGCACACTGCAGACGCATGCGTCCAGACTCTTGTGTCCACTATGCTGACGCATGTGTCTGGTTATGAATGCGTCCACAGAGCAGACACATGCTTCCGAACGCATGCGTCTGTCGAAAAAGTCCATGTGTCCAACATAATATGCGTCTGATCAACGGACGCATTTGTCCAGACCCTTATGCGTTAAAACAAGCGCTTGCGTGCAAGTACCAATGTGTCCATATTACAGACACATGCGTCCGACGATTGCGTCAGAATGTAGGTACCTAAGCTGTTTATTGTATCCGCGCCAGTGGCGGTCAAGCGCAAGCGTGTTCGGCTACCGCTCACTGCTCAGTCGCAGTCGATCATCGGTACAGACAGGTTCTTCGCGCTGGCTTTGCAAGTTTATGATTGTTGTAATTGTTGTTGAGTGTTATTTGTCAATAAGTTTTATTGTTGTGACATTGTTACGGATTTTACATCGATATAATCCTATCAAAAGGTAAGTAATTATTATTGATTTTAGTGAGATTTGATTCTAGGACAAACGAAGCGTGTGTTCTCCGAAATATACGGAGTCGTCGCGCTTCCGACGACGATGTTGCGGCTCCTCCGAAAAGAAGCAAGTGACGAAGACGTCAGACGAGCCCTGGTGGATTTTTTGAAACGTACAAAACAGAATTCAAAAAAGGACAGCAACAAAACGAAGAGATGATGAGTGTTTTTTTTTACTTCTATTCATTTATTTTTTAGGATTTTGATTTTTGAGCGTATGTAACACAATGTGTGTCTAAACTACAGACTCATTCATTGGTCCCAGACCCTTGTGCCTTTCAGACGGGCGCTCATGTGCACGTACCAATGTGTCTACACTACAGACGTATGCGTCCAGGCCATTGTGACCGCTATGCTGACGCATCTGTCTGGTGATGCATGCGTCCACAGTGAAGACCCATGTGTCCGAACGCACACTTCTGTCGAAAATGCTCATGCGTCTAATAAAATGTGCGTCCAAACTACAGACGTATGCGTCCAGACCCTTGTGTCCACTAAGCTGACGCATGTGTCTGATTATGCATGTGCGTCCGCCGCGTAGACACATGCGTCCGATGCTTACGTCAGGGGGGGAGGTCTCGGGGTGAGCTGTTTGGTGTAGGTATCCGCGCTAGTGGCGGTCAAGCGCAAGCGCGTCCGGTTTCAACTCAGCATCGCAGTCGATCGTCGCTACAGATAAGTCCCCCGCGCTCAGTTTTCAATTGTTGTGATATTGTTACGGACTTTACATCGAAATATCCTTTCCTATAAAAGGTAAGTGAATATTATAGATTTTATTGAGATTTGATTCTAGGACAGACGAAGCGTGTGTTCTCCGAATTTTGCGGTATCGTCGCGCTTCTGACGAAGACGTTGCGTCCTCTCTAACAACAAGCAAGTGACGATAAGACGTCCGACGAGCCCTGATGATGGAAAATAGATTGTGAAAATATTCATCTCGACCACCAAATAGCTTCAAAAGATTACCCCTCAAGCTTTGCTCTCAGGCTATTTTTGAAGCGATTTGTTCTCGTTTATTCCCACAGAATTTTCTACAAAAATGTCAAAGTGAGTATATTCAGAAAAATATTCACCTATCATGATATAACTATTGATTATTATATATCACGCTCTCCATTATCAGAGCTGCAAGGATAATATTAACTTATCTATTTCCTCCTGTCAAAGTCAACTGAATAAAATTGATGTAAACAACAAAATCTGACAGCTGTCACTTTGGACTTTTTTTCAATAATCAACACAATTCCATTTGTGCTCCAGATTTTCCCAGGTAAAACTGACCAAGCGTTCCCCTCGGGCTGGTTGTCCCTAGATAAATGCATGCCCTCCTACTATACGGAGTCGGGCATTTATCGTTACAACCCGCACTCGCGATCGCTAGGGCAAGATTATCGTGAAAATACCAGGTGTTTATAAATGTCTGTGATCGCATCACCTTCGAAATCCACTTTCGATCACTACAATTGCGCCTGTTACTGTTTTTTTCGGCCTGACCCAAGCCTGCCGCGATCACAGTTTCTTATAAACACCCCGTATAAGCACTTGTGATATTGATATTACTGTTCATTATATACCTACCTACCTGCTTTTACGTTTTTGTATCTATGAAACGATGACGATTTATTTTTTCGGTAGTTTTCTTGAGTATCTGAAGTTTTTTTAACGTTGTAATGCTTCTTAAATGCCCCTGACGCAATATGAACACAAGTGTCGTACATGCGTCCGACTCAAGCGCCCGTATAAGACGGGCACACACGGGGTCAGACGCGCTGTGGACTCGGGTCCGACGCAGCGTCCGGTAATGCGTCCTAAATGTCCTTGACACAATACGGACACAAGTGTCGTACATGCGTCTGACTCAAGCGCCTGTATGAAACAGGCACACGGGTCAGACGCATTGTGGACGCGAGTCCGTCGCAGCGTCCGGCACTGCGTTCTAAACGTCCTTGACGCAATACGGACACAAGTGTCGTACATGCGTCTGACTCAAGCGCCTGTATGAGACAGGCACACGGGTCAGGCGCATTGTGGACGCGGGACCGTCGCAGCGTCCGGTAATGCGTCCTAAACGTCCTTGACGCAATACGGACACAAGTGTCGTACATGCGTCTGACTCAAGCGCCTGTATGAGACAGGCACACGGGTCAGGCGCATTGTGGACGCGGGACCGTCGCAGCGTCCGGTAATGCGTCCTAAACGTCCTTGACGCAATACGGACACAAGTGTCGTACATGCGTCTGACTCAAGCGCCTGTATGAGACAGGCACACGGGTCAGACGCATTGTGGACGCGAGTCCGTCGCAGCGTCCGGTAATGCGTCCTAAACGTCCTTGACGCAATACGGACGCTAGTGTCGTACATGCGTCTGACTCAAGCGTCTGTATGAGACAGGCACACGGGTCAGACGCATTGTGGACGCGAGTCCGTCGCAGCGTCCGGTAATGCGTCCTAAACGTCCTTGACGCAATACGGACACAGTGTCGTACATGCGTCTGACTCAAGCGCCTGTATGAGACGGGCACACGGGTCAGACGCGCTGTGGACGCGGGTCCGACGCAGCGTCCGGTAATGCGTCCTAAACGTCCTTGACGCAATACGGACACAAGTGTCGTACATGCGTCTGACTCAAGCGCCTGTATGAGACAGGCACACGGGTCAGACGCATTGTGGACGCGAGTCCGTCGCAGCGTCCGGTAATGCGTCCTAAACGTCCTTGACGCAAGACGGACGCAAGTGTCGTACATGCGTCTGACTCAAGCGCCTGTATGAGACGGGCACACGGGTCAGACGCGCTGTGGACGCGGGTCCGACGCAGCGTCCGGTAATGCGTCCTAAACGTCCTTGACGCAATACGGACACAAGTGTCGTACATGCGTCTGACTCAAGCGCCTGTATGAGACAGGCACACGGGTCAGACGCATTGTGGACGCGAGTCCGTCGCAGCGTCCGGTAATGCGTCCTAAACGTCCTTGACGCAAGACGGACGCAAGTGTCGTACATGCGTCTGACTCAAGCGCCTGTATGAGACGGGCACACGGGTCAGACGCGCTGTGGACGCGGGTCCGACGCAGCGTCCGGTAATGCGTCCTAAACGTCCTTGACGCAATACGGACACAAGTGTCGTACATGCGTCTGACTCAAGCGCCTGTATGAGACAGGCACACGGGTCAGACGCATTGTGGACGCGAGTCCGTCGCAGCGTCCGGTAATGCGTCCTAAATGTCCTTGACACAATACGGACACAAGTGTCGTACATGCGTCTGACTCAAGCGCCTGTATGAAACAGGCACACGGGTCAGACGCATTGTGGACGCGAGTCCGTCGCAGCGTCCGGCACTGCGTTCTAAACGTCCTTGACGCAATACGGACACAAGTGTCGTACATGCGTCTGACTCAAGCGCCTGTATGAGACAGGCACACGGGTCAGGCGCATTGTGGACGCGGGACCGTCGCAGCGTCCGGTAATGCGTCCTAAACGTCCTTGACGCAATACGGACACAGTGTCGTACATGCGTCTGACTCAAGCGCCTGTATGAGACGGGCACACGGGTCAGACGCGCTGTGGACGCGGGTCCGACGCAGCGTCCGGTAATGCGTCCTAAACGTCCTTGACGCAATACGGACACAAGTGTCGTACATGCGTCTGACTCAAGCGCCTGTATGAGACAGGCACACGGGTCAGACGCATTGTGGACGCGAGTCCGTCGCAGCGTCCGGTAATGCGTCCTAAACGTCCTTGACGCAATACGGACACAGTGTCGTACATGCGTCTGACTCAAGCGCCTGTATGAGACGGGCACACGGGTCAGACGCGCTGTGGACGCGGGTCCGACGCAGCGTCCGGTAATGCGTCCTAAACGTCCTTGACGCAATACGGACACAAGTGTCGTACATGCGTCTGACTCAAGCGCCTGTATGAGACAGGCACACGGGTCAGACGCATTGTGGACGCGAGTCCGTCGCAGCGTCCGGTAATGCGTCCTAAACGTCCTTGACGCAAGACGGACGCAAGTGTCGTACATGCGTCTGACTCAAGCGCCTGTATGAGACGGGCACACGGGTCAGACGCGCTGTGGACGCGGGTCCGACGCAGCGTCCGGTAATGCGTCCTAAACGTCCTTGACGCAATACGGACACAAGTGTCGTACATGCGTCTGACTCAAGCGCCTGTATGAGACAGGCACACGGGTCAGACGCATTGTGGACGCGAGTCCGTCGCAGCGTCCGGTAATGCGTCCTAAACGTCCTTGACGCAAGACGGACGCAAGTGTCGTACATGCGTCTGACTCAAGCGCCTGTATGAGACGGGCACACGGGTCAGACGCGCTGTGGACGCGGGTCCGACGCAGCGTCCGGTAATGCGTCCTAAACGTCCTTGACGCAATACGGACACAAGTGTCGTACATGCGTCTGACTCAAGCGCCTGTATGAGACAGGCACACGGGTCAGACGCATTGTGGACGCGAGTCCGTCGCAGCGTCCGGTAATGCGTCCTAAATGTCCTTGACACAATACGGACACAAGTGTCGTACATGCGTCTGACTCAAGCGCCTGTATGAAACAGGCACACGGGTCAGACGCATTGTGGACGCGAGTCCGTCGCAGCGTCCGGCACTGCGTTCTAAACGTCCTTGACGCAATACGGACACAAGTGTCGTACATGCGTCTGACTCAAGCGCCTGTATGAGACAGGCACACGGGTCAGGCGCATTGTGGACGCGGGACCGTCGCAGCGTCCGGTAATGCGTCCTAAACGTCCTTGACGCAATACGGACACAAGTGTCGTACATGCGTCTGACTCAAGCGCCTGTATGAGACAGGCACACGGGTCAGACGCATTGTGGACGCGAGTCCGTCGCAGCGTCCGGTAATGCGTCCTAAACGTCCTTGACGCAATACGGACGCTAGTGTCGTACATGCGTCTGACTCAAGCGTCTGTATGAGACAGGCACACGGGTCAGACGCATTGTGGACGCGAGTCCGTCGCAGCGTCCGGTAATGCGTCCTAAACGTCCTTGACGCAATACGGACACAGTGTCGTTCATGCGTCTGACTCAAGCGCCTGTATGAGACGGGCACACGGGTCAGACGCGCTGTGGACGCGGGTCCGACGCAGCGTCCGGTAATGCGTCCTAAACGTCCTTGACGCAATACGGACACAAGTGTCGTACATGCGTCTGACTCAAGCGCCTGTATGAGACAGGCACACGGGTCAGACGCATTGTGGACGCGAGTCCGTCGCAGCGTCCGGTAATGCGTCCTAAACGTCCTTGACGCAAGACGGACGCAAGTGTCGTACATGCGTCTGACTCAAGCGCCTGTATGAGACAGACACACGGGTCAGACGCATTGTGGACGCGAGTCCGTCGCAGCGTCCGGCAATGCGTTCTAAACGTCCTTGACGCAATACGGACACAAGTGTCGTACATGCGTCTGACTCAAGCGCCTGTATGAGACAGGCACACGGGTCAGGCGCATTGTGGACGCGGGACCGTCGCAGCGTCTGGTAATGTGTCCTAGACGTCCTTGACGCAATACGGACGCAAGTGTCGTATATGCGTCCGACTCAAGCGCCTGTATGAGACGGGCACACGGGTCAGACGCGCTGTGGACGCGGGTCCGACGCAGCGTCCGGTAATGCGTCCTAAATGTCCTTGACGCAAGAGTCGTACATGCGTCTGACTCAAGCGCCTGTATGAAACGGGCACATGGGTCAGACGCGCTGTGGACGCGGGTCCGACGCAGCGTCCGGTAATGCGTCCTAAACGTCCTTGACGCAATACGGACACAAGTGTCGTACATGCGTCTGACTCAAGCGCCTGTATGAGACAGGCACACGGGTCAGACGCATTGTGGACGCGAGTCCGTCGCAGCGTCCGGTAATGCGTCCTTAACGTCCTTGACGCAATACGGACACAAGTGTCGTACATGCGTCTGACTCAAGCGCCTGTATGAGACGGGCACACGGGTCAGACGCGCTGTGGACGCGGGTCCGACGCAGCGTCCGGTAATGCGTCCTAAATGTCCTTGACGCAAGAGTCGTACATGCGTCTGACTCAAGCGCCTGTATGAGACGGGCACATGGGTCAGACGCGCTGTGGACGCGGGTCCGACGCAGTGTCCGGTAATGCGTCCTAAACGTCCTTGACGCAATACGGACGCAAGTGTTGTACATGCGTCCGACTCAAGCGTCTGTATGAGACGGGCACACGGGTCAGACGCGCTGTGGACGCGGGTCCGTCGCAGCGTCCGGTAATGCGTCCTAAACGTCCTTGACGCAATACGGACGCAAGTGTCGTACATGCGTCTGACTCAAGCGCCTGTGTGAGACAGGCACACGAGTCAGACGCGCTGTGGACGCGGGTCCGACGCAGCGTCCGGTAATGCGTCCTAAACGTCCTTGACGCAATACGGACGCAAGTGTCGTACATGCGTCTGACTCAAGCGCCTGTGTGAGACAGGCACACGAGTCAGACGCGCTGTGGACGCGGGTCCGACGCAGCGTCCGGTAATGCGTCCTAAACGTCCTTGACGCAATACGGACGCAAGTGTCGTACATGCGCCTGACTCAAGCGCCTGTATGAAACAGTCACATCCGTCAGACGCATGAGTCAGACGAATGCGTCCACTTCACAGACCTTTGCGCCAAGGACGTTTAGGACGCATTCTCGGACATTGTGTCGGACGCGTGTCCGTCTGTGCCCGACACACAATTTGCGTCTACATGGACGCACATGTGGACGCACTGTGGACGCATTCATTGAAAATGTTTGACGGGGTAGGGCCTGTATCGCATGATGTTTTTGATTAAAAGTTGCATTGTCTTATTCCGAAACTATTTTTTCACGTACCTAACCTCATTTGTTCTAAAATTCAAATACACATTGTCTAACACTGCACAGAGGCAATTCAAGCAGATCAAAATCGTTTCAGTACCTAACGAGTAATGACCAAAATTTTTGCTTGACCGGAAATTTGTGGCGCTTGGCTTGTACAATGAAATACCATCAATGACCTTTTGGTTCAATTTTAGTGTTGAAATTTTTCAGGACTCTGCCAAGTCCATTTGATAAAGAGTCAGCCCTGATACTTATGATAATGATTCAGCAGTCAAGTTCCAATAATTATGTTTCCACTGCATAAATATGGATTTGAAAGAAATTTAGGAAAGTAAAATGGAACGCAAAAGCACAAAATATTGATAACACTAATAATGACACAAGAAAATACAAAAGAGCCTGAGGGACAATGGACGTTTCAACTCTGTAGGCAATAACACTTTGGGCATTGAAAAAAATTGCTCATCATTCTAACTTTGGCGGAAGGATTAATTCTTTATTGAAGAATTATTTAACATGAAGACATACGCCACCAGCCATCTTTGAATCAGAAAACCACTGCTCACTTATTCCACCATTTATTCTATTTTTCAGAAAACGTGTTGGCATCTTTAGGTGTGAACTACTTTGAATATTGATCCAAGAAACAAGGAATATTTCAAAACCTAAAATTACGCATCCGAGATCTACCTTTGAAAATAAGTACCTTCCAGAGGACACACCAAATTGGCATTTTCTTTGAAGATAAAACTTTTTCAATGTCTTCTTCAAATATAACGTCGCATATATACCCTTCTATTTTGAAAATTTAACGTAGTCCATCGCTGGTCGAAGATTTCGCGTCTTTTTCATTTTTTGGCTGTGCAATTCTTTGATTTCCAATTTTTGTGGGGCCACCTATTAACGCGAACCTGAAAATATGCTCAACGTGAGCACCGCAGAACTTGGCTCTAAGCGCCAGCGAAGAAATTTTTCTGATATTGCTTTTAGCTCTTGAGATTCGACGAGTTTAGTTCAAATACAGGTTTCCTCAAAAGAGAGATGGAGAATCCCGCGATTCCGCGCAGCTGTTTTCGGCACGTTCTGGGCACAGTGTGCCATGAGTGATCGCGCCATTTGTATTTACATTGCTCCGCCGTGTTGAAAGTGCGTTTTATTTTTTGAATTCTAAAGCCAACCATGCTGGGAAAGTCGCTAAAAATATAACGAACTTCTCAATGAATATTACAAATAAATATTTCGCATAGAAGAATTTGCCAGAGAGGCATTTGATGCGCGGATACAACTATTTTTGTAATGGATATATCAACGATATATAGACGTGCCCAGAAAGCACAGGTAAGTGCGTGTTCCAAGTCCCAGTTTTAATACTTTTAATGGTGTAGGTATTATGGCCATCACCGTATAACTTGTGGACTTGCATAGTGGCACACAAC
This sequence comes from Anaspis maculata, assembly GCA_949128115.1. Lineage (NCBI taxonomy): Eukaryota > Metazoa > Arthropoda > Insecta > Coleoptera > Scraptiidae > Anaspis > Anaspis maculata. The sequence goes on from OX421967.1 coordinate 20,719,762, forward strand.
ATTTATTTACCATAACTACTTGTAAAAACTGTATAAATACCAATAATAACACCATCAAATGATCAAAACACACGTTCGGCTTACGGAATCGGGGCAATGTTGGCACACTATGACTGCGACGATTTACTGTGCAATCGAACGTGACGTCACGGGCCAGAAAGAGACGCTCAATTTAGGAAACCTGTATTCACGGGATTTCGTGATATTTTCTAGAAGAACCTAAAAACGGTAATTCCAACGGAAATCCGTAAGGTGAGTGAAAGATAAGAAGATGGTACAAGCCCATTTTGAATACCTATCGAATGAGTATGTTTTGGGTTTCCTAGTCCATCATGAATTTTGAGCGTTTTTCATGTGCGGACGGCATTGTGCGTCGCGAACACGAATCCGTGCCTCGGGACGGGCTCTGTGCGTTGAAACTGTGCGTCTGCGAACATCATGCGTGCGTGTGTCCCGTCCACACGCACGCACGTGTCCGCGAGCACTGTTCGTCCGCGAAAAAGTGCTCAGGTCTGTACGCACCTTTAGGGGGCATTAGTCGACCCATGTTTATTGGAACTTTTCTTTCTATTTATTGACGTACCTAGAATAAGCTGGTCAAATATTGCGGTCTAATTTCGGGTGTCCCGAATATTTGTTCAGTCATTTTATGTCATTCCATATGTCATTTAAAAGTGAAACAAAATATCCTGGACATACCTATTTAAATTCTGAAATGAGTTCATCATTCTCAAAAAATTGATGTTTTTGGAAATGGCATTGTGAATTTTTTAATTTTTTTCAAAAAAAAAATCTAGAAGTCAAATGCATTATATGACACGAAAATGGAAAAATATACTGACATATTCAGGAACCATATGAAAAAAATTGTGCCAGGAATTTTTTTTCTTTTTCGAATTATCTTGAAAGGGAAGTTTTTTATGGCGGCGGGGTATCCGTCTCGCGTGAACATCCTGTACAGGTAATCCACCAAGATTCCCCCCCCCCTGTTTAAATTTTCCTTTTTGGAATAAATTTTGACAGGGATGAAAAGAGTTTTTCGTGACAATTTTTCCTGCAGAATTCAAATTTGGAGACCAACATTTTCTATATCTGGCAGTATACAAAGTGTTTCAAAAAAATCTAACGGTTTTTTGACACCTGTATTTATATATTGAAATTGATGCGGCTTTTCCTTTTGAGTCCGAATAATTGATGTGACTTATGGTCACATATTATCTTATATTCACATTAAAGGTCATGAATAAACATTATTATTATTATTATTATTATTATGATCATATACAGGGTGATTTTTAGAAAAGTTTCCACCTCTGATTTCTTGCTGCCAAAATTTTTTACAGGAAAACGCCGAAACAGGTCGATTTTTGTTTCGAGGGGGACATTTAGGGCACATATTACCAAATTTTTATCTTGAATCCCTTCGCCCTCACCCTGCTTTGAAATTTCAAATAGCATGACCTACTATTTTGTGATACATCAAATTGAAGGCAATAGAATTCTCTTTCCGTTGAACATATTTAAAATTTGTTTGTGAAAATCTTCTTTTCGTTAATGAAAGGACAGGTTCCCCCTATAAACTCTCGATTCTTGAGAAATAGACTTTCCAGCAAAAACAGGTCAATTTTTGTTTTAGTGGGGTCATCTAAGACAAGTATGGCCAAACTTTTATCTTCAGCCCCTTTGCCCCCATCCTACCCTACTTCAAAGGGGTGGCTTAAAAAAAATAGAAATATGTTTGACGGAAAGAGTTTTATTGCCTTCAATTTGATGTAAGTATCACAAGATAGGTAATGCTATTCGAAATTTCAAAGTAGGGTAGGGTAGGGGCGAAGGGGTTGAAGATCAAAATTTGGCCACTCGTGTCTAAGATGACCCCATTGAAATAAAGAATCGACCTGTTTTTGCTGGGAAGTCTATTTATCAAGAATCGAGAGTTTATAGGGGGAACATTGATGTGTCCTTTCATTAACGAAAAGAGGATTTTCAGAAGGATTGGGAGGTGGTTTAAAAAAATTTGAAATATGTTCAACGGAAAGAGAATTTTTTTGCCTTCAATTTGATGTATCACAAAATAGGTCATGCTATTTGAAATTTTAAAGCAGGGTGGGGTGGAGGCGAAGGGGTTCAAGAAAAAAATTTGGTGATATGTGCCCTAGAGATGACCCCCTCGAAAAAAGATTGACCTGTTTCGGCGTTTTCCTGTAAAAAATGTTGGCGGCGAGAAATAAGGGGTGGAAACCGAGGTGGAAACTTTTCAAAAAATCACCTGTAGGTATAATAGGCTCGATAATAGGTGTTCATTTTCAAACTTTCTACTTCAGATTTTTTGCTACCAAATTTTTATCCCGAAAAACGGCGGCACAGGTCAATTTTTATTTGAAGGGGAACCTCTAGGACAAAGGACGTCAAAAAAATAACTCTCGCCCCGTTCAACTTTCAAAGCCCGGTCCGATTACGGGCAGTTAGCGCGACAATTTCAAGCGCGACAGGTCACAAGAGCGACAGGTTGAATAAACATGGCAACATGGCCACCTAGTTTGACGGAAATGTCAAAAACTTGAAAAAATGCATTCCCCTTCCTACAAGCACCCCTCTCACCCTCCAAAAGCGCTAGGCAACGTCGCAGTGTCGCGTTTGTTGCTTTATTATTGTTTGATTTGCTGTCCATGTGTCCCATATAATGATGCCAGTTTATAAACATAAAGGTAGGTAAAACAAATAGAGTTTGGAGTAAAATCGGATTTAATTTAAATTTATGTAGGTAGATGATTTAAAGGTGTATTTTTTAGTGGCTCCGGGGAAACACAACAGTCATTTCGGGGGAGGATATGTTTCCTGCCTTGGGACTTGAGGCTTGGTTTCTTCCAGAACTGGTTAATATCCTTGTCAAAGACCCTTGTGATAATCATATCAGGCTCACTCAAAGGGTGAGCTAGTCGTCGCCACATCGTACCTACTTTCTCTTGCATCCAGGACCAGGACAGAAGATGGTCCCTTCAGGCTAAGATGGCCATCAGGTAGGGTGACAGGCAAATACCTAATTGTGAACATCGTCACTGTCTCTTATAGATACCTTTTCGGGTACCTACATAATTTTGTTGTTTTCAAAAGAATTTTGACCTGCAAGAAAGGCTTCGCCGGCTGCTATTACTACCAAATACACTGCTCCAATAACTCGACACATCTTTTCACCATTTTGCGGCCACTACTTGGTGGATAAGATTTTTTAAATCCATCAACTTGTTCAAAAGATATCGGCCGACAAAGTCGCGGTCACGAAATGGTGATGGGTCGAATTATTGGACCAGTGTAATATAATTACTCAAATCAAATAATTGAAAGGCTTTGGATTTATCTACTCATGTATATTTTTCAGCCCCTAAGGAGAGACACTTTTTGCAATGGATGCCTGCTAGCCTCCAGGTTTTGAGGGAAACAAGGAGCTAAGCCATTTCCGGAGTAAGGTGGTTACCTCTTGGTCCCAGAGGACAGACCTGAAGCTGCTGAAAAAATTCATACCCACGCGAGCGGACACCATGGATTCACCAAGCTCATAAATTTGATCATCAAATAAATATAAACTCGCAGTGCTGTTGATCAAACAACAGTGAAATGCCCATGGTTCAGTTGGTAAATCGATAATACAGGGTCCTGCAACAGTGCTTCGGGCTTTCTTAGCGCCCTTCCCTTACGAGATAGAGACAAAGGTGTAATACATACATAAAATTATTGATTTGGAAAGTTCTAACCAGTGAAATTATTTTCAACTATACAGGGTGATCCATTTTTGCGCTATAACAAAAACAAAGATTTTTTGAATAAAATGCCCCACTTGATTTAATTTTCTTGTTTAGCTTTTCAAGCTCTATTATAAGCGTATTTTTGTTTTTTCGATTTGTGGCGGTGCTACCAACTAAAAATTGAAAATTGAATTTTTTTTTGTAATTTCAAGCTTCGTTTTGAAAAATTGTAGGAGCCTCGTTTTTTGCAATCAAGAAATGGAATTTGGCACAACAATAGTCGAATAGGAGGTAAATAATAATTCCATGACAAAAAACTTCAGAATCAGTGATACCGGGTGTTCAGAATTTTTTTTCAAACTTCGCAAATTTCAAAATGCCATTAGTCATTTTTTTTCAAATGGAATGCCCCCTATTTTATTAAACCATTCGACAGCTTTTTTCTCCTCTTTCATTTTTACCAGAGATAGGTACCCTACCGCTAAATTTGATAATTTCCGAGATAATCAATAATTTTGATAAAAAGTGCTATTTATTGAAATTTTTCACGCCGGGCAGGCCATAGTGATCATCAACAAATGTCTGATTGACACATTTTGCTTGGTTTGATGCTGAGAATAAGTTTTTTCCATTGAATAGCTGCGCTAAATTCCAATCTGAAGAAAATGCTTAAAAAAGTATTTCGTTGCCCGATGGAAAAAAGAAAATTCAAATTGAGCTTAGTAAAGTGGTTTTCTCGACTTCAAAAACCTTCAAACTATCAAATTGAGAGGTGCGTTCATTTTTACACATGATTTTCTGTATCAGGACCTATTAAGAACATAAAAAATCCAAATAAACGACAATTTTGTTCAAAATTATCGATTATCTCTGAAGTTATGGGGTAGGGTATCCCTAGTAAAAATAAAAGAGGAGGAGAAAAGCTATCGAATGGTGAGATAAAATATAGGGCATTCCATTCGAAAAAAATGACATATGGCATTTTGAAATATGCGAAGTTAAAAAAAAAAATTGCACACCCTGTATAAGTAAATCCCAAGTTTTTTGTCATGAAGTTATTCAGCTTCTATTCGAATACTGTTATGCCAAATTTTGTTCCTTAATCTCAAAAAACGAGGCGTCTACGGTTTTTCAAAGTGAACCTTGAGATAATAAAAAATTTCAATTTTTAATTTTCAGTTGGTAGCACTGCCACAAATTGAAAAAACAAAAATCCACCTGTAATAGAGCTTGAGAAGTTGAACAAGAAAATGAAATCAAAAGTGGGGCATTTTATTTGAAAAAATCTTTGTTTTTGTTATAGCGCAAAAATTGAACACCCTGTATAGTTGAAAATAATTTTACAAGGTAGAACTTTTCAAACTAATAATTTTATGTATTACATTTTTTTCTCTATTTTGCAAGGTAAGGGCGCTAGAAAAGCCCGACGCACTGTTGCAGGACCCTGTATATTATGAAGGCTTGGTGCAACCAGAGGTCAATTTTTTTTATTTCAAGTTATCTAAGTGGTAATAGTTCAATAATTTTATTATTGTAGATACCTACTCATTCGATGTCTTTTTGTAATTGCTGATTTTTCATTATTTTAATACATATATATTTACGTTCACAAATGCTGTAGATTATTTTGCTTTTAGTCCTTCACCATAGTTGTTTTTTACAACATACTCCTATTACATTCATACCTGATACCTCTGCCATACATTTAGCTATCATTCTTTTCAAGCATTCACCCAACACCTATGGGGTCTGACTCCAGGATTTTTGTCTCAAGCAATGAGGCTTTCAATTTTACATGTTCTTTATCTATTTGAGATATCTATAGAGATAACGAAAAAAAGAGGTTTGAAATCCCACCTGGTGCGTCTATACAAACAACGAGACTTTGGATTCGGGGGTGGATGGGCCCAGGCCTTTTTTTCTCTCTGGGCTGGTGAGATTTGTGAAAGGGCCGGTAGGATAAAGAAACACTTTTAAAAATTATAAATAAAAGGCAGAGTCTTCCCGAAAAACGTTTATGAACATTTATTACTGCAGTTTCGGGAGCCTTCAGTCTTTCGTCGTTGGAGGTGAAATAGTGAAAGCTTGTGAAATATTCTGGTGAAGGAGTAGGAGTGAATATTTAACATATAATTTATCCCTTACGCTCCCGAAACCGCAGTAAGGAATTTCTTTACGTTTTGTGAGAAGACTACCTTTTATTGATAATTTTTAGAATTTGACACTTACTGGTGAGCGATGGCAGATAGATTTCTTAAGACCAACACTTTAATTCTACAATATATGAAAGTTTTGAGAAAAAAGATCTGGGAATGAACAAGCTTTCAACGCAGTGCACTCAGCAGCACCTCATGCATTCCAACTTTATAACATATTGTCCGACTAAGTACGTTTTCTCAACCTCACAGGGGCCACTCGACAGTATGGGCATTTTCATTCCATTCTCTTTGGTATTGCCGCGCTTGACAGCTAGGTCATCATTCTCTTCAGTGAACACCGCTTAGAATCTTCCCGCAAGCATAGAGTTCACAAGATACCTAGAACTACGTTCTCTACATAAACACTGATAATAATAAATTGACTTTATTTTCTGGCGGCATTCAGCACAGTGCTGCTTCTTCCATATCATCCAGGCAGTTCCCATTGGAGGTCACAGTGCGCCTGAACCTTGAATAAGTTTCATGAAAATGACACCAAAAACGGGCTTCGGATCTTTGTAGCCGAACATTAGGGGAACTGAAATCAAGTTAAAACAAAATCGTACCATATCCTTAACACAAATAATATCAAATCTTAGATTTAGTTTACGTCAGAAGTGAAATACTTCAACTTTTTTTATTATTGGATCACAGTTAATGAGTTTCAGTAAGTAACATCAACTTCTGTTAGCACAGAAAAACTGTAAAAAGTATCAAACCATCCAAAAACTTCCAAATTAAGCCATGAAACATACTACGTAGATTGAAAAATATAATAACTTCGCAAAAATGATGATGCCACACCCCACAAAATTTTGCGCCTTTTCAAACTTAGGTAACTGTGGTTTGCTACATACCTTCTGAATTCTGTACAAACTATTCAATAGCTCAATTCTTTAGCTATCCTGGCGATAGATCGGCGGGCTTCGTCTGTAGCTTCAAACCAAGAGGTCCGGAGTTCAAATCCCGCCGGAGCCGGTGGCTTTTCTCTATGCGCCCTCTGATACTTTGGCGTGTACTAACCGAGCGGTCACGTTGAGGGAAAAAAGGTAAAACGAAGGAAGTCACCGAAAAAAGGGCGCTAATAAGCTAGTACTTGATGCGCCCCTCAACACCTAATATAAAAAAATTATAGCTACAAGTCTCTATTGTAAAATATGTAAATGAAAATCCAAGATTTTTCTTGCTTGTATTAGTCAAAAATTATTGGCCAAGGATACCTACTAATTATAATTGTATGTTCTCATGACTGATTCAGTCCCTTGGGCAGCTGAAAATAGTCGCAGCCTACGCTACCTACGCTACGAAAATTACAACAATAAGTTGAAAAGAGTAACAGAAAAATCGTGATTGTTCTGGTTTTTGTAGCTTAGGTTGCGATCATTTTCAACTGCCCAAGGCCCAAGGGACTGATTTAGCCATGAAAACCATCTGTTGTAATCAGGATTCTTGGACGATATAGAAAATTTAATTCTTGACATTCATACAAGCAAGAAAAATCTTGAAGTGTTCGGAATGAATGATCTGTTAGAAAGCAAGTTGATTTTCAAACATCTTTGTTTGAACGGAATTTCGGGTACCATTCAAATTTGGGTCATTTTTGATGCAACTCTGTATTTTGAATGTTTGTCTGAAGTCGATTCCGACTCTTTAGGTTTTTATATTTAAAGTTTTAAGTACAACATGAGTCTGATATTGTGGGAATCGGTTGACCTGGAAAAGAGTTATCATTGAAAAACTTGTTGTTGTTGATTGTCATTTTTCGATCACCCTGTAAATAAAAGAAGAATATTCAAAAACTGCGTAGAGAGCTGAGATCTATCTTCATGATATTAGTGTTGAAATACAAAAATGTTGTATTTACTCAAATAGGAACATAATAATTATGTTGAATTATTGGAAATTTTTTACGTTGTTTACGTTGTTTACGTTTAATATTCAACACCCTGTAGAAATATGATGCGAACTCCGAGGTGAACACCTTGTATTTTGCAACAATACAAACTTGTAATGAACAGTTCGAAGAGAATTCAAAAGGTACCTATGTAGCAAACCAGGATTTCCTGAATTTAAAAAGGCGCAAAATTTTGTAGGGTGACACTACGATTTTTTCGAAGTTGAGTAATTATTTTTCAATCTACGTAGTATGTTTTTCGGTTAAATATTTGATGGTTTTATACTTTTTACAGTTTTACTGTACTAATAGAAGTTGATGTTGCCTACTAAAACTCATCAACTGTGATCCAATAATAAAAAAAGTTAAAGTATTTCACTTCTGACGTAAACTAAATCTCAGATTTGATATTATTTGAGTTAAGGATCTGGTACGATTTTGTTTTAACTTGATTTCAGTTCCCCTAATGTTCGGCTACAAAGATCCGAAGCCTGTTTTTGGTGTCATTTTCATGAAACTCATTCAAGGTTCAGGCGCACTGTGAGGTGGAGATTCAGTGGTGAATTAGCAGACTGCAGACTCTAATAGGCGCGAGTAATTATTGCGCATCAGGGTTGTTATTGTTGAAGCTGCCCCTACTCCTCACTGCACAAAAAGAAGTTTCCAAAAAGTCCTGTGACGTTTTAAGACTTTGTAAATAGTCCATGCCTTATTCACTTCTTATACATCCCACATTTTGAACTAGTACTAGTAAGTCTCATCTATCCATCTATCTATAACTTTTTAGCGCATTTTCCATCTTGATGAAAATCGCTATTGCAACCGCTTTGTCCGTCCGTCCGTCCGTCCGTCCGTCCGTTCCTCGAACTCCTCCCAAACTAGACGACCTAGCTTTCTAATTTTTTCGCTGTTACATAGCTGCCACTCCCAAAGGAGGGCTAGGCTATATTGGATGTCTATATTGCGCCGCCAACATAGAGAAAACCGCCCCCGATAAACTTGAAATAACATAATATTGCACTTTCTACCAGACCTGATGCTCTGGTGTTCTCATTTTTTGAATAATACATAGTTGCCACTTATAAACGTAAGCCAAGAAACATTCCGTCATCAATATGCGCCGCCGACATGAAAAAACTGCTAAAAACCGCCCCCAATCACTTTAAAATGAAAAACATAAACCCGAAGACATAGCGATCTGATTCTTTCGGTATATAAATAGCTGACTAAAAATGGGAAAGGATAGGCTACTTTTGGTTAGTCGCCGCCCCCAGATTCCGCCCCCAAACGATAAAAAGTGCAATAAAATGAAAAACATAAACCCGAAGACATAGCGATCTGATTCTTTCGGTATATAAATAGCTGACTAAAAATGGAAAAGGATAGGCTACTTTTGGTTAGTCGCCGCCCCCAGATTCCGCCCCCAAACGATAAAAAGTGCAACTTTCACAAATGTTACTGATTGAGTGTTCCCTTAAACATTTAGGAACTGCTAACTCAAATTGTGCAACATTTGCTCAGCCGAACGCTGCCGCTCCCACAAGCCGCCCCCAAAGTAAGAGATAAATGAAAAACATGAACCCAAAGACAAAGTGATCCAAGTTTTTCGCTATATGGATAGCTGACTAAAAATTGAAAAGGATAGGCTACTTCTGATATGGCGCCGCCTCCAGCTTCCGCCTCCAAAAGGAAAAAAGTGCAACTTCCAACAATTTTCACTGATTTAGCTGATACTGTTACCTCGAACATTTAGAAACTCTTGACTCAAACTGTGCAAGAATTTCTTTGCCAAACTCTGCCGCTCCCACACGCCGCGCCGCCCCCAAAGTGAGAGATAAATGTAAAACATGACCCTGAAGACATAGCGATCTCATTCTTTCACTATATTGATAGCTGACTGAAATTGGAAAAATATAGGCCACTTTTAATTAGCCGCCGCTTCCAGCTGCCGCCTCCAAACAAACAAAAAATGCAACTTTCACAATTTTCACTGATTGTCATATTTCCCTCACATTTAGAAACTCCCAACTCAAACTGTGCAACAGTTACTTTTCCGAATGCTGCCGCCCCCACACGCGCTGCCCTCAAAGTGAGAGATGAATGAAAAACATAAGCCCGAAGACATAACGATCTAATTCTTTCGCTATATGGATAGCTAACTAAAAATGGGAAAGAATAGGCTACCTTTGACATGGCGCCGCCTCCAACTTCCACCCCCAAAAAAAAAGTGCAACTTTCAATAATTTCCACTGAATTACATTTTAATGTTACCCCAAACATTCAGAAACTCCCAACTCAAACGGTGGAAGAATTTCTTTGCCAAACTCTGCCGCTCCCACACGCCGCCCCCAAAATAAGAGATGAATATAAAAGATAACCCTGAAGACATAGCGATTAAATTGTTCCGCTATATAGATAGCTGACTAAAAATGAGAAGAGATAGGCCACTTTTGATTAGTCGCCGCCTCCAGCTCCCGCCCCCAAACAAAAAATGCCACTTTTACAATTTTCATTGATTGTCATATTTCCTTGAACATTTAGAAACTCTCAACTCAAACTGTGCAACAGTTACTTTGCAGAATGCTGCCACCCCCACACGCTGCCCTCAAAGTAAGAGATAAATGGAAAACATGAGCCCGAAGACATAGCGATCTAATTCTTTCGCTATATGGATAGCCGACTAAAAATGGGAAAGAATAGACTACTGTTGATTAGTCGCCGCTCCCAGCTCCCGCCCTCAAACAAAAAAATATATTGATGAGTAAAAGAATTTTTATTCAAATCTATTTCATTGGCAAGTACCCCATTCTGATAGCACAATATCACAATGAGTTTCGAGTGAAGAAAGTGGGCAAGGAATGGTGTTTCTCCTTCAACCAAATTTCTTTACGTTCACAATATGCCTCTTTGAGAAAATGCGCTACTGAGACTCACGCACGTGAAGGCATACTCACTTGTTTGAACTCTATACTCGACTATACCTATGTTCTTCAAATCGATAATGAGCCTCAGAAAGCTCGCTTTCCTATTGGTATCCAATAACGGGGTTCCGAGGTAGCTAGGATGAGAAATAAACAACATTGTTACTTATTTCTAGCTACCGATACCGACAAGCATCCAGTGTCGGACTGTCGGTGTACAGAACTGTGGTCTTGCGGCCTGATCACGGCGAGTATTTTGCGAGTCTGAATAACGTAGTTCAATACATTTCTGGGTCTCTTTCGGGAAAATTGTAAGCGGTGTGTTCACTGAAGAGAATGGAATGAAAATGCCCATTGTCGAGTGGCCCCTGTGAAGTTGAGAAAACAAGTTGTAAAGTTATATCAGCACATGAGGTGACGCTGAGTGCACTGCGTTGAAAACTTGTTCATTTTCCCGCCCTCCATCTTTCTTCCCAAAACTTCCACTGTTGAATAAAAGTATTGGTTTTATCCTACCGGCCCAAATTTTATAGATCTCACCGGCCCAGGGGGTAAATTCCCTTTTACTCCCTTGGCCCATCCACCCCTGCTTAGGTTCATCGGCTTTATTTCATTATTTCTTTTTTCAAATATAAATAGAAGTTGATTTTCTGTTTTTCAAAATCTTCCTATTGTTTTTCACCGCCCTCTCCGTCTCTCTGGTTAGTCCCCACAGACAAGTGAAGAACTGACAGGTGAAATCACTGACAAAATATAATGCATCCTCTTGGTTTGTACGCCAATCCAACACCCTTTGACCAACACCCACCCAACACCCCACATATATTTGTTTCTAAAACACAAACAACATTTTTCTAGCACTCTTAAATAAGCATTGAGGAACCTGATATTGACAGAAAGTTCAATTGTTCATGCTCCGACATAGGATCCTGATTCCCGTCTGTTTTCTTACAGTATTTTTCTTCAAATCTTGGGAATGATAGACAATTTCAGTTTAAAAAAAACGTGTATATTGGCAACCAACGTTTCAACTTTCAACCTCGTTGACAGGTATTTTTCAAAGGAATGTAAATTCTAAGAAATACAATATAGAATAATAGTGCTTAAAAATGTAATAACACTAGAATAAAAGAGTAAATAAAAGAAAGTGGTGGAAACGGCGTGAAGATGTTGACGAGGAGGTGGCACTCTTCATAAAACACGAGACAGAGCGAGATCAATGATGATGTTAATTATTTCTGGGTCTGGATCCAATGATCCAAATGAGCTGCTATTGTCGGTTAACACTGCTGGGAGTGATGACTTGATGAGGCAAGCTTTGAGAATGTTGTCTACAGTTCTGTGGAATTCTGGTAAGGTGTGTGATGGTTACCTCATGGCCACCATGGTCTCCTACTGTAACAAAAGAACATACTGCATTACAATTACGATAATTATACTCGACAGTGATTCGCGCGGAGTGTACTGATTTGATAAATTTTGGCTTGGTGTCAGTGACAGAAGGCCAAAATTCATCAAATCAGTACACTCCGCGTGAAACACGGTCCTCGTTTATTTTGCGTACGATGGTAGCTATATTATTATTCTGGGAGTTGATGAATATATCAGTGATCACATCAGACATGAGACTTGAGCAAATAGTGGAATATATGATGCATAACTGCGGAGAAGTTGATTCCAAAAAGTGATGTAATAACTTACGTTACGAGATTAATATAGCCTTGTCATTAGGACTTGGACTTGAGGAAAGCTAACACTTGTAGTATATAGAGCCTTCAAGTGAATTTCGCCTCAAGTCACCTATGATTCTTGGAAAATTAGTAAGAAAACATGGCTTAGCGACCAGGCTTACTATGAGAGGAAATTTACTTCAACGCTTGATACAATTAATAATCCTTACACAGGTGTGTGTAGACTGTAAGTTAGTATAAATCTTACGCAAACAATGACTTTACCTACCGATTCCTTTCATATGTACTGACATCCTTGGCTCTTCCTGTTGGTTTCGTGGATCTTACAAATATCCTCCATTTGAAACAGCAATTAGGTTGTATAATTCGTACTGCTGTAACGAAAAAAATAATCAATTATTCTGTCATGCATAGCTGTTTAGACCTAATCACAATACACTTACTTTTACTTACTTAATCCGGAGTCTTCCTACCGTTCGGTGTAAGACTATAGGGCCCGAATTCAGCTTGTCTGTTTGTTCTGTTCATCCATTCCATCCTGTTCTGGATCAACGCATCGATCTCCCACCTGCTGATGTCCTTCTCCTCCGCTACATGCCTCACCTCTTCCCGCCAGGTTTTTCTTGGTCTGCCTCTTCTAGTTCTTCCGAGAGTTCTTCCCTGTGCTCTCGCCTCATACACTCTCATGGGTTTCGTCTTTAACTACTGCTCTTTGAAAATCTTGTTCCCGATTCTGTCCCTTTTTGTCTTCCCCTCTATTTTTCGTAGGGATCTCGTCTCTGCAGCATTCACTCGACTCTCGTACTTTCTTGTCAGGGTCCACGAGTCGCTCCCATAAAATCAGTGTTGGAGTCACCATCTTCTTCACTATATACCTCAACCTTTATTTCCTTTGTAACTTCTTTCTTCCCGAAAAATGTTTTTCTCATGGACCATGGGAGTTGTATATTCTTCGCACCCATTTCGCACCATAGCAATTCTTTCACTCACTTCTCTGTCCTGTCTTCCGTTCTCTTCAATTATTGTTCCTAGATATTTGTAGTGCTCTACTTGTTCGATGTTCGATAACAATAGACACTAACGTAAAATTGCACTTATTGTTGTGGAGCACGTGCATTTTGACACTTTGATGCGGCATTGCCGAATGGTCAAAAGGGTACAGGGGGAATCAGATTGGCAGGTCCACATTTCGCTCTTATGTCGCCAAGATGTGACATTTTGCTTTTTGACAGCCGAACAGCGTTGCCACGTGTCGCGGCTGGGGTCTGTAGCGCTTATGGGCTGTCGCGGTAACTGCCTGTCACCGCCCGGTCCTGGGCCACCCTAGGGGAATTTAGCTCCCCAACTGTCGTTACCCGACCAACTGACCGAACTGACTGTCACTGCTCAGTTGACGTTTGACTTCGCGGGATATCAGTGCATCTTTTCATGAGCTTGAAAAACGTAAAAATTCCAACCGACTGTGCCGAAAAAACTACCAAAATTTGCAAATCCAGATTCACTCTTCCATTGCCGCACCACAACCACTTTGCTGCAACAATTCCCAATTTCGCACACCACCATGGCGAAAGTACAACTCTGCAATATCACTGTGATGGACAACCCCAGCCCCTTCTCTAACCCCTTCCAATTTGAAATCACCTTCGAGTGCATCGAGGAGCTTCGCGAAGGTGAGCTACGCCCCCCTTTCCCGTTTCACGCTCAGCACTGAATCGAACTCGTTTTCAGATCTCGAATGGAAAATGATCTATGTCGGATCGGCGGAGAGCGAAGAGCACGATCAAGTACTCGATTCGGTTTACGTGGGCCCCATTCCGGAAGGCAAGCACATGTTCGTTTTCCAAGCGGACCCCCCGAACGTTGACCGCATACCGGAACAAGACGCCATCGGCGTCACGGTGGTGCTGCTCACCTGTTCTTACAGAGCCCAGGAGTTCATCCGGGTTGGGTACTTCATCAACAACGAGTACGTCGATCAAGAACTGAAAGAGAACCCCCCGAGCCCGCCGCAGTTTGACAAAGTGGCCAGGAACATCCTGGCCTCCGAGCCGAGGGTCACCAGGTTCAAGATCAATTGGGAGGAACCGAATGCGCAAGAAAATGGAGCGTCGGGGTCGGCCTCGGCGCCAATAACCACCAACAGTTCCATGGAAGAGCTGGGAAGTGAGGTGTTGACGCCGAATTTCAACGACAATTCAAATTCTTGGGCCACGATGGAGTGTTCATAGTTAAGCCGAAGCTACCTGTACATAAGACCATACTAGTTTATAGTCGAACAATCTTCTCAAAATCATCAGTTAGTTATTTATTAACGTTACAATTTATTTCTTGATAAGAATAATAAATAAATTTTTTATACTGTATCATGTTGTGAGATGCTATTCTATGTTCTGAACCTTTGGCCAGGCCTCTCTGCAAATGAGCATTGAGGAGTAATCTGGTAATGTTGGATTAACTACATACATAGCTTTCTTGCTAAAACAAGTCTCATCATGTCCTGACAAGTCCAAAGAGCATGAGAATGTGGGCAATTATTTTCTTATTTGATTTTTTTTCTATTTGTTCGCAATCACAACTGTGATAATTTTATCATGAACAAGCTAGGACTTTTTCAGCAGTACTTATCTCCTGGATATACAGGACAGAGCGGAAGCCGAAAACAGGAGTGTAGAAGTAGGAAGAACGTCAAAAAGCGCTAATAAACAAATAGGCTACTTCGTTTGGGCAGGTGCGCATGCTTGAAGGCTCCAAATTTTGTAAACATTCGTACACCTGTCAGTTGAATGGCAACGCTGCATGCTCTGTCTAGCCGCCTGACCAACTACTGGTTTCTGGCTGTCACTTTTACACACACCGTAAACGCATCTCTTCGTAGCTTTTTTGAACTTCTTTCTCGGTACAGTTATATCCAACAAGTTGTGTTCTATCGTCAAAACATGAGCAAATGAAATGTAGGTCAGGTAGAAACGAGAAATGTCATCATTATTGTCACAAGTGACAGTTGGCGCCGATGTCTTGTTGTTTTGAGCGCTGTTGCCATTTTCGTTGTTCCTGAACTTCCACAAATGATCATTGAACCTAATTTCAATGAAACATTTCATTTGAATATAAAAAATGGTATCTAACATTCAACCAAATTATTTGTGGAATTTTAGGTACACTACAATATTTTTTAGTGTTAATTTTCAATATCGGTGTACGAAACTATGAAATTCGCGCCACACATGCGCACTCAATAAAACCGAAACGTAGGGACCTATTGCAAGGCTTCATTCAATAAAAATTTCAACAAAGCAGGAACAGGATTGTAGAAATATGGAAAGAGAATCGAAAGTGCTAATCATTGTTGGATCTGATTGTTGGTCCAAGGGATGAGCCCATCAGAAGCCCATTCTGCGTAGTTCTTGGCTGTCATCTGTCAAACAGAACTGTCACTGTCAGTATCAACAATGTCAGAAGCTATATATTTTACGGAACTCGACATCTCCTTGTACTCGACTTGCAGTATGTCTTTTGAAAGCCCTTTGAAAAGCTCATCATATCGCAGATGGGGCCTAGGCTTTAAGAGTCACTGTCAAAAAATGACAGAAGCTATATCTCACGGAACTTGACTTGCGATATACCGTTTGAAAGCCCATAAAAAACTGTTTCAGAACAGTTGAAAGTTTTCCCCCATCTGTCATCTGTCAAACAATAAAAAATGTCAACGTTCAAAACTTTACCATTTAACTCGCCATATTTAATTATTCAAAATCTATCCTAAGGAAGGATTGGGACCAAATTTGGCAGGAAGCAACAACACAACAAAAGAGTCAAATTAAGGCTGCAGTTGCAGTTTTCCACCATTTTCCAGTTGGGCGTTATGAATTTTCAAAATTTCTCCCTGGCCCTGGCCCTTGCCACCCGAAAGGCCCTCTCGCCCGTGTTTTGACCAGAACGATTCGCTTTTGTAGCAGGGCTCCACTCAAAAATTCATTCCTGCTCGGGGATCGACTCTTTTGAAAAATTTCAGCTGATGATATCGAAAGTACCTACTCAGATTGGATTGGGCGTCGTTGTAGGCCTATTTTCAAAATCGACACGGTTCCGGTTCTCCGTCGGTAATTTTTTTCAAAATGAAATTTACGCATTCCCTGAATTTGAAAAAATGCAGTGCAAACTTCGACATGCAATGAGACCCACGAAATACTCATTTTAGGTGCAGACATGCTCGGAATGAAAGTAAGAGAAAAGATTGAATTAATTTTTGGAGGAAAAACTTTTGAAATCGGACCCACACGGGGTTTTCGAGCTTTCCTCTCTGGAAATAAAACTACAAAACTTCCAACTTATTTTTATCTCGGAAACAGATTTTCACCATTTTTTTTTAAACAATAGGTAACTGATGGTTCTTGAACATTTTCCAACAATTTTTTTTTCCCGGCCTGGGTTTTTCGAGACAACCGTGGACTTAAATGATGGAGCTTAAAATGAAGCCTTAATTGACGATTTTTACAATAAGATGATTTGGAATAAGATTTGAGGTTTTCCCGGAGAATTCAAATTTTTCTGACAAAATTTTCCAATTTCCTGCAAATTATTTTCAATCTTTTTCTCTAAAACCAACTTCCCACCCGAAGGGACGTTTCGAACAAAAATTTACATAGGTTCCTGGATACTAGTCGGGAAAGTTTTGGGGTGACGCAACCTATTTTTTAATAAAATATTTTGTTGCGGCAACTAAATTAATTTTGTGTCCAACAAAATATACGTTGTTTCAGAAATATTGCTATCCCAGTAGGTCATGAAAATCTAAATGCAGCTTTAGATTTAGTTACAAAAAACGTCAAATCAAAAGTGTAAATCTCGTGGAAACTTCATTATTTATTTTCAGGTTATAAGTCAGATCTTTCACTCCTTTCAGTCAGAAAGTATTTCTACATTTTTTATCGAGTATCACGTGCGGCACCCCATTCAAGGTGCACTTGAAGAAAGATACATGCAGTTTTGATTTCGAACCGTCTCTGTTTTCGATGTCAGGACTAAAAAAAATAGGCACCTGGGGAGTCAGCAGATTTCGTTCTTGCCACAGTCTCAATCAACATTGTCCACACTCCACATATCACACAGGTATAGATAGTAAAGCAGTAAAGCAAACTCCATGGCCTTGAGAGGGATCAGATATCAAGGCAGATCTGCTTCGAAAGCCGAGTTACGCTGTTCTACTTCAACTGAGCCTTTTAGTGAAGACAGAAGCACGAAATCTGGTAGGATATGGCACAACAGACTGTACTGTACCTACTCTTTTGATTGAGAACGGGCGCCTGGCTGATTTTTTTCTCGACTGGGCCCAGGGATCCACGGCTACTTTTTGGTTGTAAGTAGTGACAAACCTTGGCTTCTTTTTTGCCAGTATGCGTTTGACCGTGCTGTACGTTACTAAAGATCAAAGCAACGCGCTGAATGCTGGCAGCTGCATTGTTGGAATCTCTGGAGAGTTCTTCGTAACAGCGTCAAAGTATTTCACGTTCTCTCGCAGATAAACGAACTGGATCCCCACACATGGCGTGAAAATTATCAGGTAATCAAAACCAATGAAGGAACAACACAACAGTAACAGTAGGTATAACGTAACAGGAACAACAGTTAGTAACTGTATAAGTAACACGTACAGATTCTTGAAACTTGCGTTGATAGGTGCTTATCACGGTGCTTATAGGGTTCGAGGAGCAAAATCTCGAGCAAAATACTGAAAGCGATGAACAGGAGTGCAGAAGTAGGAAGGGCGTCAAAAGTGCTAATAAACGAAACGTAAGGTTTTAATAAAATATTTTGTTATGGCAACTAGCCGTGGGTTCCACAAAACAGATAATACGAGATTAGTTGACTCGCGATTTTTGTTTGCCAATTTGTAGCTGACTGATCAATGGAAATGCTGGTTTATCCCTCAATAATGAAAAGATGATGGGTCTAGTACAGATTTCAGGCATTTTTTGTGGGTAATCGCCTAGCATTCAGCAGAAAAAAGTTCAGTTAATTTGCAATCAGCCTTGATCGCTGATCATCTTTTTTGTGGAACTGACGGTAAATCTGTTTAGTTGATCCAACTAAATGGCTTGGTTAGAGAAGCAAATTTCGACCAAGCGTGAACAGAAGTGCAGAAGTGGGAAGGGCGTCAAATGTGCTATAATAAACGAAATTCAACGTTTTAATAAAATAAGTATTCACCGTAGACCGTGCGGGTTCCACAAAAAAGATGATACGAAATTAGTTGATTTGCGATTTTGTTTGTCAATTTGTAGCTGACTATGATCAATGGAAATGCTGGTTTATCCCCCAATAATGAAAGATGATGGGTCTAGTAGGTACATATTTCAGGCATTTTTTGTGACTAATCGCCAAATTGGGCGATTGGGCCAGCTTTGATTGCTGATCTTTTTTTGTGGAACAGACCCGAGAACAGACCCTGGGTTGCACCAAAAGAATAATAGGTACGCAATTATAACGCTAATACGAGATCAAATGGATTCCAATCTGGCCAATCCACCTTTCCCATGACAGAAATCACTAGCGCGCATACCATGCAGTGAGCGCATACTCCATCTAGTACAAACGGCTACTACAGACCGCTAGTTCTGGGTTCACCAGGTATGCGTGAAACTCTCATGGGTAAGGTGGATTCTAGACTTTCTCTAGCCTTGGGTGAGGTACTTACAGGACAGGGAGGTAGGTAGGTACTGGTTATTACAAACTTTGAGAAATGAGTCCCCATCAAAAATTAGGCCGAAAGAAAATAAAGCTCATGGTCCTAAAATACTTCCTTATTATTGAAAAGATATACGCAGGACCCGTTTTCTCACCGTAACGTTCAAACCGTTGAACCGATTTCAATCAAATTTGAATCAAAGTTCACTTGAATAAATCTCCATCGAACAATAATACTTCAATATATTCTAATAATACAATAATACCATAATAATTCATCTAAAATTTCCAGGGGGTGGTTCTTTTTTTCTTCCCTATTTTCACCTTACTCCCTAATTATCTTTCAAAATTGTTCATATTTTTGAATTCCAAGTACATTCGATTTCAAAGAAAAGTTATTCTTGCAAAATTTTGATTGAAGGCTTTTTAGTTTCCATCAAGATATCTAGGTTATTTATTGAGACTTCGAAAACATG
Source organism: Anaspis maculata (assembly GCA_949128115.1). Classification (NCBI taxonomy): domain Eukaryota; kingdom Metazoa; phylum Arthropoda; class Insecta; order Coleoptera; family Scraptiidae; genus Anaspis; species Anaspis maculata. The sequence continues at coordinate 20,739,369 of OX421967.1, forward strand.
TCGAAACGCAGAATTTATAACTTCAAATTCAAAAATTTTCTGCACATCTGAATTTCAAGAAAATTTGATGTCAAATAAAACTATAGTACCTACATTTTAAAATTGCAATCCAAAATGGAATCCAGACATGCCGCAGAAATTTAAAATTTTCAAAATTTGAAAACATGAGTTCTACAGAGTTTTTAAGTCGTTTAAGTCTTAATGAAAATTTTGCAGGAGTAGGTAACTTCTTCTTTTAAATTAAACGTAGTATCTGAAGATATAAACAATTTCAATATAAATAATCAGGGAAGATAAAAATAGGAGACGAAAAAGGGGGCATTCCCCTATTATTTACCCCATTGAAATTTTTTTATGAATCGTGATATCACTGTTCGATGAAGACTTATTTGAGTAAACTTTGGTTCAAGTTTGATTAAAATCGGTTCAACGGTTCAAAAGTCTCGGTGGAAAAACTATTTGAAAAAGTTTGCTTCCACTCCCTCTGATGTATTTTTCCAAGGAAGCATTTTAGGACCATGAGTTTTATTTCCCTTCGGCCTAATTTTTGCCGGGGAATCATCCCTCAAAGTTTGTAATAACCAGTACCTAACACCCTGATACAGGTGTTTCAAAAGTATCGCATTCCAAGTCTAGAGAATATATGGCAACTCAAGAACAAGAGGAAAATACTAAAAAAATTGATGACGTTTATTTTTAAAGATATCAAAGGGTAGGCTTTGCATCTCGCTATTTCCGTTATATCAAGTGATTTTTGGGAACTCTTTGTGATAGACCAATCAGTAAAAAAAATATCGAGAAAAATATCAACTATAGTGGGTGTGCACTGAATTCCGAATTTCTCCTAACGATACAGGGTGGAGTGGGTATAGTGGGTCATAGATCACAAAAATGCATTTTTCTTCATTAATGCCTGTAAAATATTGTACTGGTCCCTGAAATAATTCAGAACAAGATATATGACTCGTTTCGTTTCCGTAGAAAAAAATGTACTTGAGTTTTCGGAAAAAAAATTGAAATTCATGAATCACCCTGTATAATACATAGAATTTCTGTGCACACCCAGTGGTTCATGATTCTCACTGATTAATCTACCATAAACAATTCCCAAAAATCACTTTAAATAACGGAAATGCGGTGCGGGGCGGGGCGAAGTCCTATAACGTTTCATCCCCCATATCTTGAAAAATACCTAAAAGTGAATAATTTTTTAAAATTGTTTTTCTCGTGTTCTTGAGTGGATTCCATTACATCGCTCTGGACTCGGAATGCGATACTCTTGATTTCAAATTCAACTTTGACTGCACATTTTCTCTGTTAGGTATTAGGTATGTGTTTTTCTGATAAAAAAAATCTGAGGAAAGTCCTATAATTTTTTGATGTTCTATTCATAGTGAAATTGTTTTGACTGAAGCCTACGTTCCTAGATAGAATATTTCGGCAAATTCTCGATGCACGGTTCCTCCGCCAATGGGAGGCATTCTCGCAAACGCATTCCAGAGGGCGCGACATAGGCTTGGGACCAATTGTCAACGTCATGTCAACGTCAAGTCCAAGGTCAAGCTTGCAGTTGTCATTGTTTGTCAGAGCGTAACCTAACCTATCTTTATTGTTTATTGTCGTCGCATGACTCGCATCGTGTTAGTGTCACCGGTACCGGGTGCTTGTCGTTTGAAAGGCAGGGCAAATGCGAGCGAAGCAGCGCGGGGCCGTCTGGCGGTTCGTGCGAGACAAAATCCCGGCCGGTGAGACGATAAATGCAACCCACAGTGGTCCCAAGCTATCATGTTTAAGCAGGGCTCCGTTTAACTTCGGGTAAGTTCAGTTTGACTGCCCAAGGCAAAAATTAATTTTTGTTTACTACTATAGACCCGAGGGGCTCCATATGGTAGGTATCTACCTCGGTATCTACTGGAGAGGAAAAGGGATGCTCTGAATAAGCCACTCCTGCTTCATCCTAGCACATGGATAACAGAGAGAGAAATTGGACTATCCTATACGAGAACAGGAGGACATTTCGGTATCACCAATACAAGAATCGCCCTTCCTTCAAAATTTTGTAGCAGTGTGGAAAACTCTTTGTAAAGTGATGGTTTGAATTATTGTAATAAAGTGAAATGCCCTGACTGATTAAAGAATTGTATTTCATGTGTATAATTTTTGTATACAACGCACAGCGCTGTGAACATAATAACTTAACTGAACGAGTTCAAAACTTCAACATAGAGCCAACATAACCTAGATCCCTTCATGCAGCTCAGCAATGTCAATGTTTTTCGATGATTCCTGTCTCCATCTGTCTGGTAGAATGGAGCAGGAAGGGCTTATTCAGAGCATCTATTCACCTCTAGAGTACTATACCAGGCCCGGGTCCACGATAAAAGTGAATAAAAATGTATTTTTTTCTTCGGTAGTCAAACTGAGCTTACCCGGAGTCTGGGGCCGCGTCCTGACCCTCGTCGCAAGAGCCTATGGCATCCTCAAGAACGATTCAACGATACGACTCAAAAATCCCAATTTATGTTCACGATGACATTTCTAAATATTTGACGTTTATTGATTTGACGATTTGACACAACGCGCTTGTTTATGCAACCTAGGCGAGATAAAGTCCCTAGAGGTCCCAACCAACTGCAACGCCTCCTGGCGGGAGCAAAATCGTCCATGCCTCCCATTGTGCAGGTGCATGCTTCTTACTGTTGCATTGGAGTCTCCTGGCGAATATCGTGCCAATACCTCTACAAGTACCAATTAATATAACTCAACTCAATTCAACTCTATCAAATTCAGTTATGCTTTAGTTACTTGATTAGCGCTCTTGTCGTTATATTATTGGCTATAAATACCGTATGTTCATTAAAAACTTCGATAAAGGGAGGCTGTGACGCAGGCCATTCGATCCGAAAACGGCCAGGTTGTCATCCGTCCACGGCCTCCCATTATTGAATTTTTTAATGAACACACTGTACATCATATTTATCAATACAGCGGGGGCGTGGTTTAGGAAGTAGTTCACTCGAGTTGAAAAATTTATTGAGCGTCCAGAAAGTCCAGGAGCCGATGAGGCTGAAATAAATCTGTATATCTTATATCTTTATTTTGTTTTGTTCTCTTATTGTTGTCATGCATCCTTATTGTTTCAATCTTTATCTCTATTTATTATCTTTTACTCAACAATAAAGAGAATTTCTGATTTTTGTTATGGAAACGACCAAAGCCGTCCCTGTCATGTGGCACGCGATCGCGTTTTGTTTTGATGACGTCGTCGCGTTCAACCACCGCCGCCGACCGACGACGCCGACAGCGACGCGCCCCTCCTCAAACATTAGCTTTTTAGCGCACAGCCCGCTGCGTTTCTTTTTTCACATCCTCAACACTCCAGGTGCAACCACCCCCAGCCAGCGATGACGGATTTGGATTTATTCAAATCAATAAGGGGGTAGCTCATGAATGGTGGGGCGATTGTGGGTCATCAAACGCGAGAGGGGAAGCTCTCTCATCGCCACCACCTGGAAAATCACAACAGCCGACGACAACCCTCGACTTTTTCGAAATCGCTGCCTTTTCAGGCGCTTTCCGGCTTTCACGGCTCGACTCGGTCTGGCAAAATTGTAGTAAACGGGAGAGAGCACAGAGAGAGGAATCCCCGAACCCGAGAGCCAGCCAGCCAGCAGAATCAGAATCCCGTTTCCTGGAGGGGAGGTGGCCCTTTTTGCTGGGCGGGCGCTCTTAGATGCAGAGCGGATAAAGGCGATTTTTGCCGGACGCCGTGTTATTTTTTTCGTGTATCAAATGACGCCAGACGTCGGCCAATCGCCGGCGAGTATCCCCGCTCGCGTAGTATATTCACGGCCCCGTTTTTGCCAATGAAGTGAAAATCGAGGTACGTAGAAATTTACTACTACACTTGTGACTACTCCGGCACACGCAAGTTGTCACCGCTGGCGGGGAGCCCCGAAAGACAGGCTGGATGCGGCAGGTTGGAATTTCGGATTTTCCACAGGGCGGGCAAGGCCTTCCCGGATTCCCGCCTGGCGCCCCGAGCTAACCTCACTTTTTTCGCTTTGTTGTCGAAATGTCACTTAATTGTCAATTCATTCTTTTGTTTCTTTTTTAATTGTTATTATTGATTGATTGACGGTGCTTTGGCGCGGCTGCGGCTGCAGTCTTTTGTTTGCAAGAAGCGCTTTGATGTTGTCGTAATTTCGTGATATGGCGCCCCCACCACTTTCTCCCCCCTCCACTGGCCAATGGGTGAAAGTGTAAATAAATTATTTTTACAGCTTCCATCCTCCACAGCCGCATTTGGGGCACAACAGCCACATGCCGGATGGAAATGGAGCGAAAACTGGCGAATTGAGAGACAATGAGAGGAAAATGCTTTTCCATCGGGATTGTGCACCTGGAGGAAATGCGTGACTTGATCGCGGACAGCCTTGACGGACCGGTCCATTTTTCGGGGTGGGGGGAATGCGACGGGAAGAATAAGAAAAAAGGGGCAGCATCGTAAAAGATGGCGGTCTGGTGATTAGTTATTTTGTGGTGTTTGCGAATTTGCGAAATTGCCCGAGGGGAAATTGGCGGGCGCTGCGCCCCCCGCGAAGCACCAGTGTCCCGAAAAGCCCGTCTGACAGGCGCCGCCTGCGATGGACGCGGGATCTCCGCGCAAATCGACGTAGATCGAGTTGGAGGTTATGTTTGGGTTGCGCTGTTCGAAAATCGGGGCTGATTTTTGCCGTGCTGTTGCAGGTGGGCCGAAATGGGGTCGTCCGTGGCACCGGCATGATGTCCCCCCAGGAAGCGGCAGTGTACAACGACAAAATGGCCCTGTTCGAGTTCGGCTGAGCGCCTCACAGAAAATGACGATTTCTTAGTGATCCTAGCTCTAGTGTGTAAGCAGCCCCCCCCGATACATTCCCTTAGAAACCTTTCGTGCGTGTTGTGTGTGTTCGAAAATCGCCCACGTGTGTCGACAAGATGTCTCAGGCACCCCAGAAGCTCACGGCGGCAAGCAAAATGTGCAAATCGCCGAAGAACAACTTCAACCAACAGCAACAACAGCAACAGAAGGCGGCTGGGGCGGAGCAGGCCAAGATCGAAGCGTACGAAACCATCAGCACCAACTGCACCGTGGTGGGGTCCAACAACCTGAATCTGGTGAAGAAGCCGACCGCTGCGGCCCAGATCGTGACGAGTCTGTCGCCGGCGTACTCAAACCCGAGTCCGGGCGGCTACCCGCCCTCGTCGCCGTACTCGTCGCCGGCGAGTCTCAAGTCGCCATCGCCGCAGGCGCTGAAGCCCCCCACGCCGCAGCCCAGCTTTCCCGTCATGCAGATTTTTCACAACAACCACCCGCTGCTGGCCAGGCCGATACAGGCAACGGCCCAGCAGCAGAACATCATCAAGCTCAAGCCGCATCTCAACATCCTGCCCAAGCCGAGCGCCAGCCCGCAGCCCTCGGCTCCAAAGCCAAGCGTCAGGTAATCAATTCAACCGAAATGACAATCATCAAGTAGCCCATGCAAATGTTGAGGTGCTGTCACAGGTTGTATTCCTGTCAAGTGTCAAGTGTCATGCTAGGAACAAAACATTCCATTTACAAGCAATATTTTCTTGCAGAAGCCAACTCCAAGTGCTAATTTAGTCGATCTGAACTTTGCTCAGGCAATAATGGTAACTTTATGTCATGACAAAATTTTTGTTCATGGCAGTTCCTTTTTGTGTTGGTCTCAGAGTTGGCTTCAAAAACAAAAGATGCAGTCATTCTGTCAGTAATTGACGCGGATTTCGATTCTAAAGCCAACTGCCAATGGAAATTTTGTGGATGCCATGTTAAATAAGGTGGCCTTCGGCAACGCCCCCGGATGGCCCTCATGTAGGTCCTCACCATTACCAGCTTTGCATAAAGGACCCCACATATTGCAGAGAAAATTAATAGTTTTCTGTTGAAATCGACAATTTTCTTATATTTTAAAGTAATCTGTCAAGATTTTTATTGCACCCTAGGCACCCAGCTAGACACCTACTAATTATTGCACTTGAATGGGGTACTTGCCTAATTTTTTTTTATTGGCTTAATCCATAGTATGGTTAAAAATAATGTACCCGTATTTTTTCTTTTTCCTAAATTCCCAAAATTGCGGCCGCAATGCGTGTTTTAAAAATATATTTGTGACGTCACAAATATATTAGATATAGAACATAGAAGGGCTTTTTTTCCTCGTTGGGTTGGCAATGATATAACGTTGTCAAGGTGCCGTTTTGAAATCGTATCATCTCAAATCTGATCTGAGTCTGACTGACAACGTTAAACCGCCGACCGTAATTTCTTCCTGTGCCCTTTTTTGCCTTTGACTGCTTTGATCGAGGCTTTGATCTACGCGGTAAGTACCTACTCGTTTTGTTCATTTCTTATTCATCCTAACTAGTCTCTTTCTTTAGTCTTCAGTGCTGTCCACCTAAAAGCCTTTCGCATGTTTGTCACCCGTGCTCTGACCTGGCTGACCCTCGGCTTCATTTCGGACATCAGTGTTCCTGCTCCCCACATTTTATTTGGAGATCCATCGCGTCCTCCCCACATGGATTTCTTGTAGCTCTAAAGTATTACCTATCCGGAATTGTATGCTAATGATGAACCTATAGAAGCTCACTGTTCATTTTCAGCCTCTTGTTTCTGTGCTATTGGTGATCCTCCAGATTTTCCCCTGAAAATAAATTATCTCGACTGAGACAGTGTTATAAAAGGTTTCTGCAGTGCCGGCCTTAGCAATTTTGGCGCCCCGGGCAAGAATGCGAAACCGCCGCCCCTGTGCTGGGTCCGCGAGCGAAGCGAGCAAAAATGAAGTATTTTTCCTGCAATAATGGAGCTTGTGTGCTTTTACAGAAGCAGGTTCCGTGATTGCCGCTGGCAAGTCGTTTTTTGCTTTCGTGAATTATCAATTTTTTGGATTTTAACCGCCATTTTTCCGCCCCTATGAGCTGGCGCCCTGAGCGATCGCCCGTCTCGCCCTACCCTAAGGCCGCTACTGGGTTTCTGGAGTCAGTTTCTTCGAAACCTTGTTCGACTTTATTGTCTAAATGCTCACGGTAAAAGAATTCGATAGGAAACCGGTTTTGCGATAGCATGTCCAAAATGACAGTGTCACAGTGGCATCCCTGACATTCTTGATTATTCTATTGTCACACAGTCAGACCAACCCCACTCAAAATCCCTGTCCTGGCGCGAAGATTTTAGGTGAAAATTTTCAAATTCGTTTTTTTCTATAGAAAACGACGGGATTTTTGTGAAACTCTCGGTAGAGTCCCCTTATCACTTATACTAGCAATCAAAAGTATTTCCAGCTGAATCTATTCCATTGGCAAGTACCATTATAGTGTTGCAGTAAAACTCATTGTGTGCATTGCGAGGTGCATTGTCATTTCTTGAAAGACAGTGAGCTTTGAGAAACAGGTAGCAAGAAGTAACAAGGGTGATTTATAGGAGCCTGTTCCTGTTTGAGTCGCCTGCTAGTTTTATGGGTTTGTGGTAATCGTAGGTAGAAAGGCAGTTCCATTCATTTTGAAACGGACATTTATTAGTTCTACATTATGTATACTACAGTATATTACTGGAAATTTCAAGAATAATAGTGGATAACATTGGATAACATTCAGTAAATGAAATTTCAACAGGTCAAGCACTTTTGTAGCGTAACGACGTCCTTGTGTCGTGTCTTTTTCAGGTACTAACCGCAAGTGCAGAGTAGGGACCCATAAATTTTTTTATGAATGGGAAGCGACAAGCCCATCATAATACAACTATTAGTACCCTCACACAAATCATGTTCCTCAGGCCAGTTCTCTTATTCCTGCTTCTAAGCAATTTTTGGGCTGATTTATGATTGTAAAGAACTGGTTGTAAAGGGTCATAAGTGAATGTTTCAGCAGCGATGATTACACACAACGCCCTTGATTATTAGACCTACAAGGATAATATTCACTTACCTAAATCCCACTGTCAATAGCAACCGAATAAAATGGATGTAAGCAACAAAATCTGACAGCTGTCACTTCAGACTTCCGAGTGCTACGGATGCTACGGAGTCGGGTATTTATCGTTACAATCAGCACTCGCGATCGCCTGTCCAAAATTATCGGGAAAATCTAAGCACTTGTGATATTACTGTTGATTATTTTTGAACAATTATTGTAATTTTCAACAAAATTATCTGACTTCAAAGTTCAACTTTTTTCGCTGTTGAAAATTCATATTTTATGAGCGGTCGGAGTAACTGATCCTTAATTTGGTCTAAGTTACTGTCTCCGGAGTTATGGGATTTGCTCGGGAAAAAAATCGATTTTTGGCGACTTTTTCCCAAGTAAGGATCTTGCTAACTCGCCGCCACTGGTAAAATTTTGTTAAAATTTGACAGGTAAGTAGAAGAATATTCCCGATAGGTAACTGATGCCAAGTTAGAGTTCGCTTACTTCGATTTCGTTGAAAATGAAGTTTTAAACTGTCAAAGTCAAATATCTCGGAAAAAGCTTCTGCTATCAAAGTTTCAGTATGCAAATTTCTTCCACCCTAAAATTGAATATAGGATCCAAAAATTCGATCAAATTTTGACCGGAGTCTCCTAAAATAAGTCCTTGTTGAATTATATTGTGTCGTTTCGCCAAAATTGCTGAGTGACGTGGGTAGTGCGGAGGTCGCCCCTTTGCTCTCCTCTACTTTTTGCACCACTGAAGATTTGTCAAAATTACATTCTGAGATTTCTGTTTTAATCGAAAAAAAGTGAAATTATGAAATTTTGGTAAGGGACTTCGTTTTCAAGATACATATCTGCATCTGATTTTTTTTGTATATCGTCTTGAAAAACACTAGTTATTTCGAGAGTCTTAAAATTTAAATTCGAGGAAACTCATTTCTTCATGCAGGTTTTCTTTTATTTGTTCATGTCCCATTCCTAAGTCTACTTTTCCGATTTGGATAAGAAATAACATCCCCCTTCTTGGTCGTTTGACACGGTTGACAGCAGTGCAGTTTGGTTTTACTAGGTTATTGTTCATGTTGTCGGGACTAAAATTTTTGACTTTTTAACCTTGGATCTCATTTCTCCCAATTTTCAAATTCGACAGGCCTACAAATTCGGTTGTTGTTGTTTTTTTTTTTTTTTTTTTTTTTTGTAATGAGGCAAGGTTCCTGTATAGCTTCTTTTGCCGTTATTCACGTTATTCTGAAGTCCTAAGGCGTTATACGCCTATTTTTCTAGTAGAGCCGAAAAGAACATTTAGAATTTGGTGACGATGACACTGACAACATTAGAATCAGATTTATTCACTAAATAAATAGTTTTATAATCGCCATTATAATTATGTAAAATTAAATGTAGGTATAGTATGATAACTGATAACTAACTGACAGTTTATTGAGTCGAATAAATAAATTCAAAATGAAAAAATTACAGCCCGTTCACCGTAATCATGACTCGATTGAACTGAGACATCTTGTTTTCAAATTTTACATCTATCATATTATACATATTTTTTATGATAATTAATTACAACTGTTCTCACGGCAAGCGGTCTTCAGATTATTTTGGACCGACATCTTGCTTTTCCCACTTTACTGGAGTGTATAGTTCGAAAGTTTTGGGAAATTGTTCAAAGCTAATAACTTTTTCCGAATAGTCTTTATTTTTTAACTTGATATTGTAAAAATTAACATCATATATAACAATAACAAATTCATTTTCAATATATTGATAATGGACCATTATCTTCGATGGATCTCAATTTTCTTCTGCCATATTCCATAATTTTTTGTATCAATTTCTCCTGTGCGAAATTCTCCAATGTTATTGAAAAATGCGACGCCGTAATTGGTCTTCATTTGCAGCTTGCCATCCCTTGTCGTATACAATCCTGCTCAATATTTAACAAAAATCTTATATTGGTCGAGTTTGCGGTACATTGGGAGGCAGGAGCTCAGAGAAATTAATCCTGCTGTTGTCCAGAGAATGATCGAACATGGCAGAAGAAAACTGAGAGCCATCAAAAATAATGGCCCATCTTCAATATGTTAAATATAAATTTGGTATTGTTAAAGATGATGCTAGTTTTTGCAATATCAAGTCACAAAATTAAAACTATCCAAAAAAAGTTATCAGCTTTTAAAAAAATTCCCAAAGCTTTCGGACCATACGTTAGACCCTTTTATGTGGTCATGGTCCTTGATAGTGAGTGTATAAACCGCGCGTCCTAAACAAAGTACTTTTTGCAGTCCCTAATACTGTCATGATAGGTGATGGACCCCCTTCCCACCGGCGCAAGTCAAAGCAAGTTGAACGGAGGAGTGTGTGTGCGTTAAGAAGGAGCTTGATTAGTAAAATCGAGCGAGAATGGTCGGTCTAGAATGGAACGAGTGGGGACATTCGATGAGACTACGAGCAAATTGACTTTATCACACTCATAGTTACTATGCAACAGCCACTAGCATGGCCAGTTGCTAAGTTACTATGAAAGTGATTATGTTTATTCGTTCATTAAAGGTTGGTGGTGGAACCGGAGGTGAGTGCAGGGTTCACTTGATTTTTGGTCACAATCTCCGGTACTGTAGTGTAACACCAAACCACTCCCAACTGCCAAAAAATTTTCTACCTCTCGAGGAAAAGTAGAGAAGTGTAGGTTGTTGCAAAAGCGGTAAAGGCGTCAAAATTCAAACTTTTGGAAAAAAGGTATTAAATTAGGCCTCTTTGTATCTTTGATGTCGTTTGAAGCCCTGCTGAGCCCCCTTGCATTTTTTTTATTTCGGAGCTTTAGTAAGCTAGTAAAATTCTAGCCCCCTTACGCCTTCTTCTGTTGTTTGAAACCCTATTGGACCCCCTTGTTTGTTCAATGTCGTTTGAAGCTGTGCTGAGCCCTCTTACATTTTTCCGTGTCTTTCGGAGCTTTTGTGACCACCCCTGTGCCTTTATGTAGCACTCAGAGCTCTATCGGGCCCCCTCGTGTTCTCAAGTGTCATTTGGGACACCGATCAGCTCCTTTTTGTTCAATCATTGCTTTCAGAATTCCAGTACTTTTGCCTTATTGTGTTATCTAAAACTCCATTGGGCTCCCTTCATTCATGACTGCGCTAGCCGGTTTTCCTCTATACATTGCCGTACTGCCGGTTGCAAGCATGTTATACTCGGGGGTTTGCCTTGGACCACCCAAGGAGGAGTTTTTAGCCGGCCTTGAATCAGACGGGATCCGCCAGCGGCTTACCCACTAGCTCTACCTACTGGCGATCTCCCATCAAAATTCAAATGTCACGTCTGACACCAAACCAGGGGCACTGAACTAATCCTTGCACCAAATCAATAAGTGCTTTCTTTTTACAACCTGAACTAAGTATTCTGACCTAAGTTGTTAGTGGTATCACACTTTCGCGCATGTGATTTCTTGCTCTTTCTCTCTCTAACTTAAATCGGATCAGTGAGTTTTGTGGTAAAAGGAAAGCACCTAATATGTCTTTATAAAATTCAGATTTCCGATATGTCGGCGAAAAAGTGACGTAAAGGTCGGAGCTACGGCAGTTGGAACTACTTATTCTGGGGATATTGATTTGGTGCGACGATTGACGTGTTGTCTCTTTGATTCTAAAGTGACATATCGTATGTTTTGATACCCTCGATAGGAAAAAAGTTCATAACTTCTGCATGGTGATTGAAGTCCCATTATAGATTGACGTAAGCGCGTAAGCGTAACGAAAATGTAAGAAAATGAATCAATCACTGTCTGGATCCAGCCCTGGCACCTCCACCCTGGTCGATAGTGACTGGTTTCATTGGCTGCGTTTACACCGTGGCTTTGGTCCGCGACCTAAGCACTAAATTCGACTCAAATAGATTTAGTCCACGTGGTGTAAACGATCGTAGACAAGGACCAAATTAGGACCAAGTAGCTTGGGTCAGGTCTCCGGTTAGCCGTGGACTGAAGTAAATTTAGTTTTTATATTTATTTAGTTCAAGTTCATATTTTAAATAGGTCGGCCGCGTAGTCTACCGGTGAAAACGCTGAAAGAGAAGAATTACTTCAGGTGGAATTTGGGTCAGTGCTTGAGTCAGTCCAGTTTTAGTTCACCGGTGTAAACGTAGCCACTATCTTACATTCACGTTACGCTTACGCTTGCGGGTTTGCGTCAATCTAGAGGTGTCCCGTTTTTCACGCTCACTGTTGGGATTTCAGAGACGGTAAGAGATATAAATGGTAGGCGCAGCGCAGGAAAAAATTATTGACGTGGGTCGATTAAGGATCTTCAAAAATATCTATAGTAGGTTCACTTCTACTGTGATTCTAGTTGTCTGGGAATATTTTCCACTTGAGCATTGCAGGCTTGCTGCTTTTTTACCTAGTGTGAAACTGACTTCTCTAAAAGTAAAGTTATGTTTTTTATCAAATTGATATTGAAATCTTGAAAAACTGACCTTGTCATACGTGGAAGTGCGACTAGGAGGGCGCAGAGTTGTTCCACGGTCATTTAGACACCAAAACCGCATCGGGCCGCCCTCAGTCCAAGTCATCTTGATGGTGGCCATTCAGGGCTTGCAAAAACTCGTCCCGCCAAGCCCCAAAACGAAAGCAAATTGAAGGTACTTACATCAATTGCGGTCCAATAGGTGCTTTGCACATTTTGAATATCCTGCCCGTTTCAGCACCCTCATGCGGTAGTTGAGATCATATTCGTAAGAAAAATTGTCAATGCTCAAGTTATGAATTGTTGAAATTGACATTTGCAGGTCGTATGATTATTCAAATGGCATTGTTGTTACAGAAACTGATAACTTCCTGCAGAAAGTGAGAAAAGAAATCGCTACTTTTGGCTGAAGCAATAGGCTAGTGGACATGGGTTTTTTTATTTCTTTTTATGAAAGATCCTCCCAAAATTGTTGCATTGGCAAAAAGATTTTGTTTAAAAAAGTTTTTGTACATATAAAAAAAACATGAAAAAGATTTGTCTGTTTGAATGGCGCGGCAAGTGCGTGACGTCACATTTTGAGGAGCCAATAGAAACTCTGGTTGACCATTCAATGATTGAAGAACACCTTCTCGTTTTGAACTGATTTATACCAAAAAAATATAATGAAATGCTGGAGTGCTATGGTTTGACCTCACATTTTGGTCGATTCTTCCTTAAAATTCACTTATTTTTGCTCGTGCAGGCTTCGGATTAATGTCAAAACAGTGTTATTAGTGCCATATGAGTGGCAGTACTGCGAGTGTTGCATGCCATATGTCAACCCCACGTCAAATAATCTAGTTTTTTTATACAATTTCGCTTCATAATACATAATAACTCCATGTAATGGCATCAAAAATAAGTTCCTTGTGATATAGTTGTGCTCGCACGTGAAAATACACCACTACCTAATAGATCCAGAACGAATGCTTCGTTCGAATGTCAAATGCGTTCCCCTCTCCTTCCTCCCTCCCACCTCCTAGCCCACATTCAAGCTGTGACGTAGCATATTATTCCTGATTTGAACAAGTCCACTTTCAAATTGATTTTTTACCGAAATGAAATCATATTTCGGAAAACTTTTCCAACTACAAATTCGTCATTCAGATATTTATCAGGTTTATGATACTTTTATACTGAAATGCGATTGATGTCCAGTAGCCTATTCCGTAGAGTGCCTATACGCAACTTTGAAGGCTGTGTTTTTTTTCAACTTTGGTTTATCAAACTTTTTACTCGAAAATCTTCCGCCTATAACAGACCGCCGCGGCGATCCTTGTTTTGCCAATAATTCTTCAGGGCTTGGCATGTCTTTTCGACTGGAAGAGGCGAAATGGTTGATGATTCCATAGGGCTGCTTTTTTTTGGACGAAATGCTTGTATATCCGTTGTAGATCTTGATTCAAGAAATTTATTCCTGAAAAATTGGACCCCTCCTATGAACAGTTTTTCCCCTACACCCCTGATAAGGCCAAAATCAGGAAAGTCTCAAATTTTTTGAAATTCATGAAACTGGTTCAAATCGAACTCGTGATCATGAGAAAAATAATTGAAAAAAATCCAAGTTGTGAATTGGGGTAGTTATCAAGGGAGTTGGGAGTCGAAATTGAGGAAATAAATTAGAATTCAGAATTTTTTTATTCTTATAAAATCTGAACAGAATAATAATCGATAAATAATTTTGGAAAATCTAAATCAATTGATTGGGGGTTATTCTAAAGGGGGCTGTTCTAAAGGGGGCTGGGGGTCAAAATCAAGAGAACGGAGTAACATTTCGAAACTTGCGACTCGCATTATTGGGAAAATAATTCAAAAAAATCTAAACCAATGAGTTCTGGTGTTATTGAGGAAGTAGAGGGTCGAAATCAAGACAACAATGAAATTCTGGACCTTACAGTTCACCTAGAAATTGATCTGGGTAAATGACAAAATGATAATAAAACCAATCTGCATAAGGATTGAGTTCTTCATTTCTCGACCATCCCTTTTCACACCCACTACAGCGTGTTCAACAATGATTGTCTTTGCCGCCTTTTCGAAATTTGGCCCGCATTAGACGTGCGCCGCTTCAATGAAATCATTTTGCAATACCGTAGTAACGAAGTTGATGGACGTCACGTCACACTGACTGATATCAAATTTTAGGTTAACAGTGACCGCTCTGACTGCTGGTGAATAGTGAACAAGCAACCTGACGGAACGGGAATGAATAAGCTGTCAATTCCGTCACTGTTAACCTCAGATTTTTTATCAGTCAGTGTGACGTGACGTCTATCAATTTCGTTACTACGGTATTGCAAAATGATTTCATTGAAGCGGCGCATGTCTAATGCGGGCCAAATTTCGAAAAGGCGGCAAGGACAATCATTGTTGAACACGCTGTATAATATCTGCCTACAGCCATGTCCTAGTCCAAATAAGAATTTGTCTCAAGCATTTTGAAATTCATGAAACTGGCTCAAATTAAGTTGGAGAATAAAAAATATAAGCTGTGATTTGGAGTAACTATCGAGGGCGAGGGGGCGGGGGTCGAAATCGAGTGAAGGAATTAGCATTCCAGGAAAAGGGTAATGGAGACATAATTTAAAAAAAATTGAATCAGTAAATTGAGATGGTTGAGATTGAGGTGGAGTGATAAAACTTCAAATTGGAATTGAACAAATTATGTCGGGGTTAACGATACCTTATTGACTCTATGTGAAGGAACAGTTTTTAACATTATGTGTGGAAAATAACATCTAGTAAATGGCCTCCTCGACTTTGTCTAACGGCGTGCAGACGGGAAGTCCAATTTGTAATAACTTTCTGGTAGATATCGGGCTGCATTTCAGTAATAACACGCACAATATTGTCCCTCAGGGCTCCAATGGTCCTAGGCTTGTTCTTGTATACCAGGGACTTCACATACCTCCACAGAAAAAAGTCCAGGGACGTAATATCGCAAGATCTTGCTGGCCAATTGAAATCGCCGTTCCGCGAAATTGTTATTCTTTCTTGGAGGTTTTCGGCCAACAAGTCCCAAGGTTTCTCCTGCTGTTGTGGCACGTGGCCCCGTCTTGTTGAAAGAAGATTATTTTGTTGAGATATACTGAGTATTTATGTAAAAAAATGACAGTGAAATCTTATCAAAGTTCTATCACTCTTATTGAAAGACCCAATCTGAAAATTCAGATTTGAAAAATTGAGCCTAACTTTCAATATCGATCTATTTTTGGAATCCCATTGAATTAAAAAATGACCAAAAGCAGGATTTATGTTCAATTAAAAAATATAGTCCAGTCAATTTTTTTTGACACAAGCTATATGATGGACAGCACACAAAACCGTGGAGAGCTTCTCGAGAACTGTAATTAATAATGCTGTTGCAAGTCTCGCTTCCCCCCCCCCCCCAGCCCTCATTGTGGTTGTGAGTAGGTATCATAATGGCTGTACCCAGGTACAACTAAGGAGGTGAGGGGTGAGGATGATATAGAAACGATGAACTCAGTCCTTATTCACATTGGTTGTATTATCATTTTGTCATTCGCCCAGATCTTCCTAGATGAACTGGAAGTTCCAGAACTCCACTGTTCTTTCAATTTCGACCCTCTACCCCTTAAATAACACCCGAATTCATTGGTTTAGATTTTTTTTGAGCAATTTTCCCCATTGCTCGTGAAATCATATATTATGGGAACCGCAAATTCCGGAATTTCACTGCGTTTTCTTGATTTCGACCCCCAGCCCCCTTTAGAATAACCCCCAATTAATTGATTCAGATTTTCCAAAATTATTTCTCAATTATTATTCTGTTCAGATTATATAAGAATAAAAAAATTCGGAATTTTGATTTATTTTCTCAATTTCGACCCCCCAGCCCCCTTGATAACTTACGCCGAATATCGCCAGGTAACGACCGGTCGGTGGTTCAGAAGCAAAAACCATAATTGCTGATAAGAAGGCTCGAAGGAAGGCTTCCTATGGTACGTAGGCTCGAATCTCGGCCGGTCCCAAAAACTTCTCTGAGCTGAAATTGAATGTAAAATTGCAATGTAAACAACTTATGCTGTTTGACATTTTTCAGTTATTTCGGGATATTTCAAAAACCACCAAAGATATGGATATCTTGACATATTTAAGATAGCCATAAAATAGCGTAACTTTTTGGTAATTCAACCAACTTTGGATCTCTTACTGTTTCCGAGATCCCGACAGTGAGCGATGAAAAACTGGAAAACTATTATACCGTATGTTCGTTAAAATCATGAATTAGGGCAGGCTATGGAAGTAAAAACGTATGTCGTGAATTTATCAATAATCACTCAA
Source organism: Anaspis maculata (assembly GCA_949128115.1). NCBI lineage: Eukaryota > Metazoa > Arthropoda > Insecta > Coleoptera > Scraptiidae > Anaspis > Anaspis maculata. The sequence goes on from OX421967.1 coordinate 20,756,152, forward strand.
ATTTGATCAAAGTTTCTAAGTTCATACGTTCAACGTATGTCCAAAATGTATTCCATGACGACGGCTCATCATGTTGACATCAAATTTGAGTGATTATTGATAAATTCACGACATACGTTTTTACTTCCATAGCCTGCTCTAATTCATCATTTTAACGAACATACGGTATTAATGAACGTTACGTGTGATCAAGGGTGTTTGATGAAGACATCTTGATCTACCGGAAAAATGACATTGAAAAGGGACGGATGACAAATCTTTGAACTTGTTTAACATTGACACTATTGACAGTTGAATATATAAATTTGACGTGATCGCCCTCTACATGCTAACAAAAGGCGCTTCCTTTTACCATAATCTCACTTTGCCTTTGCCGCATCTCATTTACATCCAGTTCCACCCAAAGTCTTATGAGCGAATTAACTTTAATGCGCTCATAGTAACTAAGCAACTGATTATGCTATTGACTGTAAAAGAGAGAAAAAGCGCGAAACGTCTAAGAAGGAACGAGTGAGACACCACTTTGAACTGAGGTGAAAATATCTGAGATTGATGGCAAATGGAATGCAGCCAAAATATCAACATTTTTGTTCCAAAGTTCGCGTGAAGTGCTAATTTGTTGTGTTTTTAAATTTCCAGCCCACAGATAGTGATACCGACCAATCATCAGCAGGCCACGGCTACCATAATGCCCACAGCCCAGCCGGTCCTGCTGAACCAGATGCCGCTGTTGACCGCCCCTGGGGTCCAGTTCATCCTGCGCCCCCAGACTGCCAAATTGCCCGGCCAGATGTCGGCGCAGGCCACCCCGCAAGGACTGATCCTGCAGCCCAGCGGTCAGCAGCTGTTACAGATCCAGCCGCAGCCCAGGCAGCAGCCCATGATGAGGGTGCTGACCAACGGGGTCCAGCTGGCGCCGGCCACCACCACCGCCTACGTCACGCAGGTGACGGCGGCGCCGCACCAGCCCCAGCAACACCCCCAGCCGCCGCTGGCCTCGCCGCAGAACCATTGCGGAGGCGGCGGAAACGGCGCCAAGAAAAAACCGAAGAACAAGGTAGAGGCAACGGTAACGGTGCTTTCATGTTTTCATTTCATTAGCATAGTTCCTAGCTTTTTTCTCCGTTTTGTACAAATACACCGCACCGCATAAGCGTAATAATAAGGGTCAAAAGGTAGTTGTTCGACCCCTTCTATTTTCGTTATTTTGAAAGATTTTGAAAACTTTTTCCATCAGACCAATAAAAAAAATTTAATTAAGTGTACAGGGTGAGTCATAAATCGTAATAATCTATTTTTCCTCGAAAATGCCCGTGAAAAGTTTTAGAGGTTATAAAACCGATGTAGAGCAAAAAATAACACAAATAGTTCTCATATGAAATTATCTGCATCCATTTTTGAAAAAAACTGGATTTTCAGGATTTACGACTCACCCTGTATAGTAAATAAAATTACAAAACACATTCAAAGTTTCAAAAACTTTGCTTCTTGGTCTGTTGAAAAGAGTTTACTGAAATCTTTCAGGATAACGAAAATAGAGGGGGTCGAAGGACTACCTTTTGACCCTCCATATTTTCAGAAATAGAAACCCTAAATTTTTTTCAACATTTTTCTGATACTTTTGAAGCATTTCTGTAACTGCTGTTCAATTTTCTACCCCAAGTTTGCAAACTCCCTGTATACATTACGTAAGCTGAAACGAAATCGAGCAAATTTCTGTTAACATTTCAGTCAATTCAAGTATTTTTCCTTGACCCAGTTGAACCGGAACGATTTTTCGATTTTTTTTTTAAATTTTGAGTTTTGAAGATCTGGTCGTTGGAGAAAAGTGCCTTGGAGTTCTTTTCACGATTTTTGGTGTTAGAGTGATGTCAGACATTTCATCTATTTGAGATTTTGTCGTAGGATGCTCATTTTGCTGTTTAGAGATTTTGCGAGAAAACTTCGCGGAGATGTCCTTTTGAGATTTTTGTTTTACAAGATTTTGTCTATGAAGGATTTTGTCATTTCGCGATTTTTTCTTTGAAGATTTTGTCTTGAAAAATTAATTCGAGATTTTATTATACCGCCCACCCGAGCCCGTGTTCCCATGAATATCCTTAGATCGATTATTTTCAAAACAACCAACAAGAAAACCGGTAGGTAACAGCAGTAGCTAATTGTCATATGTGGCAGGTGAAGAAAAAGCTGGATCTCGCCAACATAATGAAGTTGTCCGGGATCGGCGACGAAGACGACATCCAGTTTGAAAGCGACGCCTCGCAGAGCGAGAGCGAGCCGAGTTCGGTGTCGAACACTCCGCAGCCCCAGCAGCATCACATTCAACACCACCACCTCCAGCACCACCAACAACAGCAACAACAACAGCAGCAGCAGCAGCAGCAGCAGCAACAACAACATCACCACCATCAGCAAGTCCTGATACAGCAGCACCAGCAAGCCGAGGCCGTCAAAAAGTTGGGCGGTTTTCAACTGTCGGCCATGCAGCCGCAGACTATAAGCGCCGGTCCAACTCCCGTCGTTTTCCAGAGCGCCGGAATGATCTCGAACAGCACGTCGCAGGCGACCGCGACGATACCTTTCAGCCCTTTTATCACCACCACGCCCAACTTCACTATCAATAACGGTCTAATGGTGCAGCGGACTGGCGGATTCAAATTGACATTGGGCGAGGACGGCAGGCTGATGTTGCAGCACGATCCAACATTGAATCAAGTATGACATTTCTATCTTAAGAGAATTTTTCAAGCCGAATTTTCTAAGTCTTGCACTCGCTTACTAATTTTTGGACTGCTTTGATACACAGTCATATGAAGATCTCCATTGGCGCACAGTTGCAGTCATGAAAATGTTTAGAAAGTAAATTTTTTCAATCTTTCAACTGTGTATGTTGTGTTTTTATGTATAATCAGTTTCACGGATTTTTTCATTAGAGCAAGCTATGGAAAAATGTGTTGGTACGAAGTTAGCGTCGTCGCAGCCAGTTGTGTAGAGGTGGTATGCTGTTACTGTTATTATTACTATAAGTTCATTGACCAACAAACCAATAGGTCTTGTGATAGGTTAATATCACGATCATGCATTTACGGAAAAAATAATATGTGCAAAGGTTATGGTGTTGCATTCCAAAAAAGCCTCGTGCCTTTTCGGCGCGACTTACATATCGGTCTGTCTTATTCAGGAACACGGTCCGCCAGCTAATCAGTGGAGAAGGCCGGGGTTCTTGAGATGGTCGGTTGGGGGCGCCACAGTATTGTGAGCCGAATTCCCAAAAATAATTATAGTACCAAGCAATGACTATTCAGGAACACGGTCCGCCAGCTAATCAGTGGAGAAGGCCGGGGTTCTTGAGATGGTCGGTTGGGGGCGCCACAGTATTGTGAGCCGAATTCCCAAAAATAATTATAGTACCAAGCAATGACTAATACAATACTGAAGATGAAGCAAAGTTTGGATTACGAATACAAATTCCATTTACAAAAGGCAAAGAAAATGAACAGGTGCCGGTTGCTAATTTCACAATAAATGAAATATACGAAATTGCCAGTCGCTGTTATTACCACAATGAGCGAAATATTACGTTCTGGAAGAGAAGTTTGGCTTCAACACAAGCCGGAATTATCTGTTCGAACGAGGCAGGTACCTACTGTCGGAATCAGAAAGTCTGGTCACTCGTCTGTGAGTCGTCGTCTTACTTCGTTTTTCTAAATAAGTAACAATTATAATACTACCTATCTCAATCGATAGGCTAAAATGAGAAATATGTACCTTAAATCTTCCACGCCATGTCAAGCACATGCAAAATGTAGGATTGACAACAAGTAACTGAAACACTGCCAACATTTCAGTGGGACTAGGTAGCAGACTGCTTGTTTATGACTTGTTCTTGTTTATGCAGGAAAGGCAACCATAACCGTAGACAGACTGCTCAGTCTAGGTAAGGGCTGCAGACCAAATGAGAGCTTCTAGCGGCATTCTTGAATTTTTCTGCGGGCTCACAAAGCTCGAGTTTGGCTGAATCAGTTTTGTTTCTTTCTTCAATACCAGGGAGGTATTGGAATTATTCGAGTGCTTTTCAAGCACACAGCAAATGATTGCACCCATATTGTTCATCTCGGCCCACATTTCAACACCAAACAGTCAAAACACGACAAAATTGACGCAGCGTTTTTTTCTTGGGAGGGATCAGCTGTTCGTCGCTCGGCAGAGTTCACCTCGTTCGCGTTACCGAGTCCGTACGCGGCACGGTCTAGCAACGAATTCTACTGCTTTACCTGACGCCATCTGTTAACGTACCTGAGTCTCACTACGCGTGACTACGCGTGCCGTCACGCGAAATTTTCCTAATTTTTTTCGTGGCCTAAATGAACGCAAAAAATCAAATTAAAAAATATGTGAGCTCTACGATACGAAGACTAGTATTCAAATTATTTTTTTCCCAAAACCCGTGGAACTTATCTTCATGAAACGATCGTAATTTTTCGAAACTGTCTATCCATACTGGTGTTGAAGCGAGTGCGAGGCTTTCGCGGTAATATAATACAAAATAGCACCGATTTTCAACTGCTTTCTTTTTCATCTGTGTGCCAGGACATTCAGTCCCAGCTGATCCTTCAAAATTTGTTCGGTCTCAACGGCGGGCTGGTACTGCAGCCCTCCATCGATCAGCAAACGGTCCAGCAAACTGTCCAGACCATCCAGCAGCAGTCGGTGCAGACGATCCAGCAGCAGACCGTTCAGTCGCAGACGATACAAACGGTACAGCAGCAGACAGTCCAGCCGCAAACTGTGCAGCACACGTTGCAGTCGTTACAGCCGCAAATACAGCAGCAGACCGTGCAGCAAACGATCCAGCACCAGACCGTCCAGTCACAGCCGTTGGCGGCGCTGCAGCCGCAGATGCAGATCGTACAACCGCAGCCGGCCATTCAACAGCAGGTGTGTAACTTTCGAGCTGGCACGGGAGGAACTAAAATGCACGTCAAAGAAAGTTTTCTGAAAACAGGCATGCTGGGCGAATCGCTTATATGATGTAACGATGTAACTGTAAAAAAAATGCAGAACACCCTTCTTGCATCTTGCGGAGCCTTTGCATAGATCCTTGAATATCGGCATGGTGAAAAAAATTCTTTGACGTGTTAAGAGTTACTTCCGGACACGGTTCCGTATCGTTTATTATGTTTACGTTTCAATCAGAAGTTTTTTAAATGTTTTACAACGCAAGTACCCTGGGACAACCTCTAATCATTGACAAAGAATGGTTTTCTGATTCCTTCGCAGGTCCAGGTGCCCACGTCGGTGCACTCGATGCACGTGCAAAGTCTTCAGTCGCAAATACAAGGTCAACTGCAGACTTTGGCACTTCAGCAGCAACAACAGCAGCAGCAACAACAACAACAACAACAACAACAACAACAACAGCAGCAACAGCAGCAAGTGCAGCAGGTACAGCAAGTACAGCAGGTGCAGCACGTGACGCACTCGCAACCGTCGCAGTCGCCGGCTGTGCAGGGGTTTCACCAAACCAGCGGACATTCGCAGAACCACCAACCGGTTTTGGTTAATAAGGTACGTACTTCAGACTGTTGCAAAAAAACCCACAAAAGATGCATAATGCAAGACTGCGACCAATGACTCTTATTTCATGTCCGAAGCGTGAAGCTAGAATGGCGTAAATCGCCATATACGGCTGTCTGATTTGTTGATCATGTTGGTTATGCGCCGTTGCCATGCTGATATTCACTTACGTCAGCTTGATCTTCACCATGAAATTGAGCTCTGAGAGGTCAGGTCGTAGTGTAACCGACTTTTCAACGTTTGGCTGTGATCCGAGATCGTCGTTACCCCTTCCCTTCGCAACTTTGTTCACCTTTTACCTACGTTGTGTAAGTTCTCACTCTAGATGAGAATGTGCCTTTGAGGGATGAGGTTGAATTTTCAAATGAAACGCGAATGAAACACGAGCAAAATGAACATTTATTGAAAATCATGAGCAAAGTTTTAAATGAATTCGTTTCTTTTCTCAAAACACCTCACAACAATAAACTGACAGTGATAAAATGACACAAAATGGATAATGAACAACAAAACACATTCACGAATGAAACAAGAAAAATCATTACAAATTATTTAGACAATACAGGAATTTAACAACAATGAAATAAACACAAAATCAGATTAGTAAAACAGAACAAGAAATCATGAAACGTGTCAAACTGTCAATTAATCGCAAAGGAAAAGTGACGTAGTCGCTGACAAGCACACATGGGAAGAACACCTCAAAGAAACCCCTGCGTAATGCCTGATAGAGTGCTGAAAATCCCTTTTCAAATGATCTGAACAAAAGTCAAGTGTGAATGAACGAAGAAATGACAAAGAAGTCACTCTAACAATGATTTTTCAAGCCAGCGTGAATTGGTGCTCAAACCTCTTTGAAACGTGGGCCAAGTTAACAAGTTATTTATGTAACAAAAGGACACTCACTCTTTAACGCTTTGGAGGGAATTTTACGCTCAGCAATTTATTTTACACTTTACAAACAAAAGCACACTCTTTCGCCACTCCATATTTCTTCTCAAAACAGGACGCGAATTTAATTGATGAGTAGACAATAAAGAAATGATCAGTGAACAAAGTGATAAGCAAATTGTGTAGATAAATGAACAAGAAACAAATAAGAGGCAAATACTACTTAAAGAGTGATCGAATAAATTTCTCCTCATAGTAGGCCTCGTTCACTTTGGTAGCCACATTTTTCGGCCAGATTTTCAGGAATCATAGGCGACTTGAGGAGATATTTATTCGATCACTCGTTACTTTTGTGAAATCCTGATGGAATGGACCAGGAATCCTCAAGAAGGCTTATTTTCGATGAGGTACGCACGTGGGATCAACCCACTCAGTTGCCTGCCGGTGAGAATGCCGGACAGTCCGCCTAAGGTACTGAACAGTGCGGAGTAAAAGCAGAAAAAGTGAGACCGGGCAGGAAAACACCCCTTCAAAATTTAGTGTGTCTACATTCGTTCCCTAAGGTAAACACTTATTTTCGTTGAATGCAAGATAAGTGACATTTACAGTTGAGCTTGTGAACGAACTGTCGGTATTATCACGATCATTGGACACTTACACCGCTGTTCGCCTAGAGTAACGGAGCGTTTGTGGAGTGTTGTTCTTTTTGTTTTGGAGAATCTCAACATTAGTTCCAATCCTCTTTTGCCGCTGCTACAGACTCGGGTGTGTTTTGTTTTACTGCCCTGTTTTGACAGGCATATTAATTTATAAATATATTCGGTAGTATCATGGAATTTCCTCACCAGGAATGCGTACGTTGAATGTTGGGACTCGATTTTATCCACAAGGGATGCCTCGGAATTAAAACGTATCTACTTAGCTTTTATGCATACCACCCAGCAGCTTGAAAAATATCGTAGTGCCACAGCAGATTCCTCACTTGAGTCCCTTGAGAGATAAAGGCACAGGACCTGGGACGAAACCGGGAACCGGGAAAGAGGATTCTTTTTCGGATAAGTAACTGCATAATTAGTCCAAGCAAAAAATAAACTGGTTCTAATGCGGGCCGGACGCAATATGAGAAGGTAAAACGTACATGTACGAACAGGCAACTGGTTTCTTATGACGATGACGGTCGGATCGATGACGGTCCAGAGCTCGTTCTTTCCGAATTGTTTATACACATCAAGAAGACGGTGAGGTTGAAACCGAACCAGACGGAGTTTGGCGCATTAGCTTATTCCAGACCATTTCATAGGTCTGACCGGAAATCAGGTAGTGTCGTGTAGGTAGTGCACTGAGAAGGTCGTGACGACATCTCATGAATGAGCCGGATATTCCGGAACGCAAACGACTGATCGAAGCTGATCAAGAAATCTGAAGTTGACCAACGCCACGCGCGACTGGCTCTTGGATGGGTGATTGCGTCATGTGAACGCTTTGGGAGCGGACTACCAGGAAAGGTGATGAATGGGCGTTGTATGGACACTTCTGTCATACTTTCGTCACTTCCCACAGCGTTATCATCAAAGGTTTCGGCTTGCTCATCTGCCTATTCATATTGAATAGGGGGCCTACAATTTAAAATGGATTCTGAACCATGAGTGAATAGCAACAGCCAATCACTGTTCCAGAGGAAACTTCCGAGGGCCGAGGTACTCGGGAGGTTTGCCCAAAACCTTGCCGAGGTGGGATTTGGCGCCGGTGTTTCGCCTTCGAGTGAGCCCCACCACAGCGTCATGTTGCAGCAGTGACCCATCCAAAGATAAGTCGCGCTGTGTATGGCTTGGCTTCTGTGATCGAAGCCAAGCGCCATGTTTCACTACATTACGCGTCCCCACAAATTATTACTTCCAATTATTTCACTAGGCAACAATGGTTTTGTTGCCCTTGATATAAGAGTGGTTTCGAATACTTTTATGCCAACAATCCACGAAACTATGAATGGATTTGGGATATTGGTTGTTTTTTTTAATCTCCATTTTCTAGTCCAGTCCAGTCCAGTCAGTATGCCCACTTTTCGCGAGGCCAATGCTGGCTTATGAACTGAGGTAGAGAGATTAATCAAAAAGCAAAAAAAATGCTCCACTCTATGCCATTGTTTACCATTATGATAATTTTCTGTAAAAACTATTTTTTCCAATGCACACTGCGATGCAGTCCAAAGGCCTCTAAAACATCTTGTTTTTCAGCTTACTTGTAAAAGGAAAGCACGCATTATTAATTGGCCAGCGAGATCACTCGATCTCACACTGCCAGATTTCTATCTTTGAGGTTACTTGAAAGCACAAGTCTATGCTGACAAACTCCGCACACTAGAACTCAAAACCAATATTCGAGCCAAAATTACAGTGAATAATGCTGGCTATTTGGGAGAGGAATTTTTACTGTAAAATGCAACGCTGCACAAGATCCCACGATACGCATTTGACCAATGATATTTTCTAGAGTCGAATATAAGACTAAAAATGGCAAGAAATGAGCTTTCTTTTGCTTTTTGATCCATCTCCCTACCTCAATTCACAAGCGAGTATGGGCCTCGCGAAAAATAGTCATACTGACTGGACTGGACAACTCTTTATTACTTAAGTATCAAGTTTGGCAACACTGCTTGGCCAGTTGCCAGGAGGAAGGGGCGCGGGGGGTCACGTGATGTATCTAGGCGCGAAATCAATGCGCAGAAAGCGAATTTCAACTAGATATAAAAAACCAACCATAGATACTGGGCCAGCTGGATTTTTTCACGCGTTTTTTAGTACTGAGGCATCTACTATCGTGCGGTGATGCCATGGGAAAACGGATGAAACGAGAAAGCCATCGAAACAAAACCCCACTGATTATTTCCCACTGTTCCAAAAATGTCTTCATTGTTATCGTCAATACTGTTATCGTTACTGAAAAACTCCCACAGAAAAACCCGCTAATAACCTAGTAGTTGATGCAGGGCAAAAAAGAAACAACATGTTTTCTATCTTCTAAAATCGGAAAGGTGGTAACTTCACAATGTTTTGAATTTTTTACGTGAGATGTTCACGAACATTAAATAAAAGAATACTCATGTTTACACAAGATTATTTTATCTATTTAAATGTGGCATTGCAGGTTCAGCCCTTTAACAAGTCTCAACCGCCCGTTCAAACGGTACATCCGCAGCCCATCCAGACGATTCACCACCAAGTATCGCAGCAACAGCAGCAACACATGGCAACGCTAACCGACACCACCGTTACCATTCCGCAGCCTCAACAGCAGGGACCTCCGGTCGTGCTCAACCTGCATCCGGACCAGATCGAAATGCTCAGAGTCAACGGCCATTTGTCCGTAAACGGTCAAACGATTTACGTAACGAATTCCAGCACGCTCACCTACCAACCTGAGCTGCACGCCGCACCGGAGAAAAAGCTCTCGCCCAAAATCAAACCGGCCATTAAAAAGACTCAACACAAAATTATCATGCAATCGCCCAAGACGTTTACGGCCGACGAACCGTTGAAACCGGGCGACAGGAAGGAGGCTCGGGCGTCTCCACAGCCCAAATCTAGTCTGGTGACGGCGCTGCAAGCGCCTCCCAAGCACGCGGTCGCCGCCGTGAACCATCAAAAGACGTTGCAGCCCGCGGCCATCGTTCAGCCTTCTGTCAAAGATGTGAAGCCGAAACCGCAGCTGAAACCTGCTCCTCAACAGCAGCAACAACAACAGCAACAGCAGGCGTCGGCACAGTCGCAAGCGCAGCAGCAACCCCAAGATTCGAACGGTGCAAACAATCAGGACGTCGAGAAGCTTCTGGGACAGCTGCTTGAAGAGTCCAGCAACAACATCAACATCATAACGTCGGGCATAGCGCCTCAGCCGCCTAAAAACACCGCCCACCCGCAACAGCGGATAACCATCCAGCTGACGCCGCAGAAGCAGGAGCAGTTGAAGAACATCCAGGTGCAGATCAAGACGCTGAGCGCCAGCAACTCTCCTGGCAACGCCGACATCCAGGCGGCGCTGAATATTCTGTTCGCCGAACAGCAGAAGATTTTGGCGACAGGAAAGTTGCTGCCGCCCGACAAGGTGTACTACCACAACAACCACCTGACGATCATCAATCCGTCCAGTCTGAGCAGCAGCGGGAGCGTGCCGACGTCGCCGGCGAGCGTCAAAAGCGAGCCCTTGACGCCGCAACCGATCAGCGCCGGGTCGCGGAGCACCAGCACCGAGTCGTCGACCGGACATTCGGTAATTTTTTTTTTCTCCCAAGGCCCTTTTTTTCGGAAGGAGAGGAATGCTTTTTACGCACGCCCCGACTTGAATGACACCGGGGGAGTGTGAGACTCGTCGCGGCTTCGCAAAACCTTACCCACTAAACCTCTCCTCAGATCCTGGTAGTTAACCCGTCCATTGGCACCGCGTTACACACCCCACACACACACCACTCACACCACTCTAGTCGAGATTGTCGAGATGAAACCCGGCTGCAGAAACGCGAAGCTATATGCCGTTCACGTTCTAAATTCAGTAGAATGACTTTTTGAAGCAAAAATAAAGTGACAAGCTGGGGGGCTATGGCTACTGCTGATGGCACCTACAAAGTTTTGGAGCGGAACTATCAGCGGCGATCAGCCATATTCTCCCAGCGCTCCAGCTTGTCACTTTATTTTTGCTCCAAAAAGTCATTCTACTAAAAATAAAAAGTGAACGAGAGATAAGTCAAAATTTGTATGGGTCGGCCTCCACCACCATTCTGAAAAAGCTCATAAATGCTCGGATGGCTTCGGGCAAGCCTCTCCGAGTACTACGCGTGCAACCGGCAGTACGGGAATGTATAGAGGATAACCGCCAGCGTGAGCGGGGAACGAACTAGTGAAGAACATACCAACGCAGGCCTCGGGCGGTAATATACACTGACGGGCAAAACCCACCACAATTTTTTTTTACCCAAGTTTAGAGTTGAATTAATCCGGAACGATTTATCCGATTTGAATGATTTCTTTCAAATTATAAGATAGTTCTTCAGGGATCTAACTGGAAAAAAAAATTGAAAAAATCTCCATAACCTTCGCTATATTCCCCAAAAACTCCACCTGATGGTTCTATGAAAAAGTCCAATCCGCTCGACCCTTCATTTGTTGTAATGACTTTTGTGAGCTTTCGATTATTATCCTGATATTCTCAAACTTCCCTTGACGTTAACGTACCATCAACGCTAATGTTACAAAATTGTCGCGTAATAATAGACCTTTCCAAATTTGCGCTTGTCCTTTTCTATTATGACGTCATGATTTTGCGTAGATTGGGACAACTGTCAGTATGCAGTCATCTCATAGTGGAAGTGTCAGAGGCATCGGCAAGCACCGAGCGTAGAAAGGAAAGACTTATTACTAAAGTGGTTATTCATTGCTGTGTTACCTTGTGCGAAAATAATCTGAAGAAGCCTCATGTTTTCATGTACAATTTTACGAAATACACGCTGGGGCTTGAGAGTTAGAAAAACAAAATTTAACCAGACAAAACACGACCCATTTTGTGCAAGAGAACCCCAGGGCTGTTCAAACTTTCATCTGGCTTCTCCTTCCTACGGAACCACTCGTCGAAGTTTCTACCCCTGGAACTGTAAGAGTGGCGCACAGTATTTCTGGTGGCATCATTCAAAATTGAGTTCTGCTGAAGTTTTGATGGACCAGTATCCATCAAATTTGTCTTTTCCGCTTAGCACTTGTCATAAATCAGGGCACTGAAAGTCCTTCAACTGCGATAATGAAGTGGTGAATCCTCTGCAGCTACTAATTCTACAGATAGATAAACAGTAAGTTTTCGAGATACAGCTTTGCCGGAATGAATACGCATTAGTATTTCCACCCGTCTTCGCTTTCACTATGACTTCTTCTGATACTCTGTTTCTCCATATGGCAAGATTTTCTTCCAGTGTGCACTTCACTGGTGATTTCTTCATCGTTTTTTCCACCAAAACAAACAGAGATTTTGAGGACCTGCTCATGACGTCTGGAATCTGACATTAACATGACATCATGCAACCGCGAAATGTGCGCAATGCGCGAAATATTTTGCGTAGATTGGGACAACTGTCAAAACCATTCTCTATCCTTTATTTTTGGAAAGGTCAATTGGCGCAGTCGGCAGGTAGTAAAAAAAGACCTCTCAATATTCAAGTCACTGAATGAATGCTACCAAAGTCAACATCACCAGCTTGTAGGCATGCATCAACTTACTAAGTGTACCAAATTTGGTCAAAATCCATTAAGCAAATTTGAAGTTATAATAAAAAACTATTTTTAAAACTCGACTCTGAAAGCTTTCATCTCCGTTATACAGGGTGTAACATAAATACTGCGAAAGATTTCAGGGGGTGATCCCTGAAAATATTTTAAGAAAAAAAGTTCGTATGAACATGGGTCCGAAAATGCTTACCCGCGGAGTTATAGCCCCTCAAAGTTGGGACCCTGAAGAAGGTTTTCATCTATCATCTCCGAAACTGTCCAACGTAATAGAACAAAATTTATTATATTATTCAATAATGTTTTTATGCTTAATAAGATAGGCTCTGAATGATTTTGAAATTTTCACCAGGGGGTTGAATCTGGGGGGGTTAGGGGTAAAAATTACCCTATTTTTTTATAATTTTTTTGAATCTTGATGATAAATGGTAAAATTTTGAAGCTTTCTATGGAAGAAAGATACTCTTGTTCAACTTCGATAAGATGCACCGTTTTCGAGAAAAATCCATTTCAGCATTTCAATGCTGAAATGTAAGTGTTGTAAAATGACATTTTTTGCCCCGCCATGTTATTGAAAACAATTTGATTCCCGGTTCAAGATGAGCAACAAAACTTCGTGATAATACTTAATAGTGATAACTCAAGCCCATTTTTCTTAAGGCAAACAACATTTTACTCAAGTAAAACTTGAAAATTGGCATTTTACTGCGTTTATTGAAATACTAAAATCGATTTTAGTCGATAATGGTGCGTTCTATGGAGACTGAACACCATATACTCCTTATCAGAGATCAGAGATTCACATCATTTTGAACCGAAATTGAAAAAAAAAACATGTCAAAAATTGGGCGTTATTTTCATCATTTTTATTTATGTTTGATGATACGCGTTATTATTGTTCAATAGAGACCTGTTTGAGTAAACTTTGGTTCAAATTTGAATGAAATCGGTTCGATGGTTCAAAAGTTATGCGAAATAAACTGTTTTTAAAAAACAACTTTGAAGGCCTGCATCTCCGTTGTTACGTTTGCGAGGGTGTTTTTATCAAGAACGTCCTCTTATTTTTCAATTTTTCATCTCCCTGTGAAATCATTTTTCTGAAATTTGTCGGTCAGTTCTCTTGAGAATCATCCTACAATTCAGAGAAAAGATCATTCAAATCTAATGAATCGTTCTTGAATAATTTCACTTCAAACTCCTGTATGGACACACTATCAAGCATCCAAGCATCACATTGCGGCTTGGTGAGTCCGGCTGGTCTGGGAAGGTGGTGCAATGGGCCCAAAAGCGAGGTCTCATGCCACATAGAAGTAGTTCTATAAACTCCCTGCAATAAAATCCATAATCCAGACCTCTAGGTATCAAACTCGGAGAGATGTGGTTAAATATCCACCATCCGCATGTTAGTGTGAAATTCGTGAAACCCAAAGCACCGTTTGACACCTATAAAGCTTTGACTAAATGCTCACTGCACGTTATGCACCTGACAAGCCATTTATGTGTTATTAGAAATCAGAAAAAGATCTATCAGTTGGTGCATTGTCAAGAAACAGATTCCAAAAATACATAAATACGGTTTGTCTGATTAGGAACATACGTTGACGTGACGTCAGCAATTATTCGCTAAAACTGAAAATTATCATGGCTATCAGTTATCACGTACTGAAATCTTATCATCAGCCAGTCTTCCCCATTCTTTGTTTATTCTCCCTAATATAAAATTGCAGCAGCGTCGCTTTACCGAGAATCATGCACCACTCGAAAGATAAAACACAAAAACCTACAAATCTAAAAACTTTTTCGTTAATCAGTGCCAAACATGAACGCCGTATGCTACGTAAAGATTGCACATTTTGGAAATAATGATACTCGATTGACTTGATTGATTCATTTTAGGCTATAACGACGCAGGCCCATGCCGTTCCCAGGTTATCAGCTCCTGCATCGGCGGAACACTCGACTCAAACAACAACTCAACCACCTCAAGCTCAACAACCGAACTCTCAACCACCGCACGCAACTAGTCAGACGATAAGTGGGCCTAGGTTGAGCGTGCAACCTTTACAACAACAGCAACAGCTAGTCCAACAGCAGCAGCTCAAGCAACAACAGTTACAGCAACAGCAGCAGCAACAACAACAACAACAACAACAACAACAACAACAGCTGCTGCTACAGCAGCAACAGCGTGAGCGTGAGCAACAGCAACAACAATTAGCTGCGCAACAGTTGCAACTTTCAATAGCTAAAAAAGCACACCTGTAAGTTTCATCATTATCTTCACCATCGTCACGTAACTATACATTCTTCAATGTCCCAAAATACCTTGCACATTTTCAAAAAGTATGACTTCAGTAAGGGTGCTTCCAGGGTCACAAGGGTGCTTCAGACATCGCGAAAATGTTTCGTCATCTGTAGCGAAAATGTGCGAAAAAAGCTTTTCAAAATTGCTCCGGATGACATCGCGTGTTGTCGCTAATTATCGTGCGGAATATCGTCTGTGCAACCAACCGCCAGGTTTGAAAACTTTTGGCGTTTTCGGCTCACACGCTTGGAGCGAACTACTTATGCGCCTTGTTAAGTTTCCATGGAAACTCTCAGTGCGCAAGCGTGTTCCCATGTGTTCCGCAACGTCAGATCGTTGTTGCATGCCAAAAAGTCCTCGTGCCTTTTCGGTGCGACTTACCTATCGGTTTCTCTTATTCAGGAACACGACCCGCCAGCTGATCAGTGATACAACACTGAAGATAAAGCAATGTTTGTATTACGAATTCAAATTTTATTTACGAAAGACAAAGAAAATGAACAGGTGTCGGTTGGCTAATTTTGCAAAAATGAAACATACGAAATTACCAGTCGCTGTTATTACCACAATGAGCGAAATATTACGTTCTGAAAGAGAGGCTTGGCTTCAACCCAAACCGGAATTAATTTAACGTTATCGGTTCGAACGAAGGCAGGTACCTACCGTCGGAAATAAGAAAGTAGATAACACCAAACTGATTTGATATTAACGCGGCGCGACAGGTACCTACTTTGCCAACTGCGATAACGTCCGTAACAAAGAAACGTCGTTTTTTTTTACCAGACACTGAAATACTTTCATCACAATAATTTATGCAAAAAACCCATGAATTCAAATTTGACATTCTACTGTTTGCAAAATTAGATACAGTTATCAAAGTCAAATGGGGACCTTTCTACCTATGAAAATTACGCTATTTACAAATTTTTCCAGTACCAGCAAAAATGTACAAGAATGTCGGGTGGCAAAACCATAAAACTAGCGTACAAATGTGATGATATTTTAAATAAAGCGATTATACCCTTTGGCGGACGGCTGGAGTCGCACGATTTTTGCGAATGAATCTTCAAATCTATCTTTCTTCCGTCTTTTTTCTAGAACGGTACTCGACTATTGTCCAAATAAGTATATCAACGAGAAAAATGATGACATGTTAACGCATTTTTAATAAAACATATTGAGAGAGGGGAAATAAAGTTACAGTAGGCGGAATGTCGCCATCTTACTTGGCCTTTTTCCACTAAGTGGTACACTCGGAGACGGCTTCCAAACGTGCAAAGATCGAGAAATGACGTACGCTGCGCCTTCAGGGTGCGACGAACGATTGCCCCGGTCGCTTAGGCTTGAGACCGCTGATGAAGGCGCCCACGCAGGTAGGCGTGTAGGGCGAAGTTAGCCTCGCGGTTTGGAAAAATCTTGCTTCAACAAACCGGAAAGGGCTCCACGCTGAGACGTTCCCTTCAAAGAAAAATGTCGCTCGGGAGATGGAGTGCTTCCTGGTAGACGGAATCTCGCCTAGACTCGATGTATCGTTTCGGTAATCTTCCTGGTGCGTAGATGACGATGAAGAAGACTTGATGGCAAAATCTTCAAGACTTCGAAACAGGTGCTTGAAAACTGGGTGGTTGAAACCTATAATAATTCACTCAACCCAGTGTCGAATCCAATCCGAAAAGAAGACGAAAAGGGGAACCAAATCATTCTTTACGTTACCTGCAGGGGGGATCGGCTTCGTTTTTGATACGCCAGGTGTGGTCGTGCTTCTTTAATTGATTGGCCAAACAAAGCCTGATTCGGGCTTCCAATATCCTCAACGGTCCAGCGTCGCCAAATTAAGTCCGAAAACACTCGGTTCTGGTTTCGAACTACAGTAATTATTGTAATTCGGAAACCACTTGGTAGGCAAACGTGGACGCACAAAACCCACACTGTAGACGACAGCGCTCGTGCAAATTTCGAGGCGGAAAAGAAGTTGAGTATCCGCGTCGCTTCCTTTTATAAGCTTCTCCCGGCCGGCGCGCTAGTTCAAGATTTACTACAGCCAATTAGAGAACGCAACGTAAATTCTTTTGCCAGGACAGTCACCGCAATATAACGAAACACCCAAATACTAGGAACCAAATCGGCGGGGCAGAATTGGACTGGCCTAATCGGTCAAAGTATCAAAAAGTAGACGAAAGCAGAAAACGTCGTAACATCGTGTGAGCCGAAAAACCCCATTAGAGATAAAATATCTCAGCCAACTAGAATCACAGTAGAGTTGGACGTACTATACTTGTTTATTCGGCCAAGTTTAGTTGAATATGATTGGAATCACTCACATGCGGTAGTTACCTGATTGCGTTTTAATAATCCTTGAGAAAATTCACAAATCCAAACGTCCCAATGATTTTATCATTCGATGCTTAAAAAAATCATGCATGGACCCTATTTTTTGAGTAGGTACGTGAAAAATGGCGAAATTCAAAAACTGTCGGTATTTTGCAGGATTGAGGCTCAGTGGAACCTGGATCAGAGCGGGGCGGTCAAGCCCGACATCCATACGCCGTTTCGCGACAAGAAAGACGCCTGCATCAGGCTGATACGTTACCACTGCCTGGACCAGCCGGTGCTATCGCAGAAGGACCTCGGCAAAGCCGACGAGATTTTTGAGATGACAGCCAAGCACTTTATTGGAAAGTACTCGAGGATGGTGGACAAGTACAAGTATTTGCTGATGAAGGAGAGCATGGTACGTAAATCTACCTTTTATTCGCCATAAATCCCCATCCCCCGCTCCGATTACTCTCTCCTACTCCATCAACGCCACCTGTAGTTGGGCACGTCGTAATTTCCAAACTATCTCTCCCAAAAAAAATTCACGGCGTGTAATTTCATGTTGTGCGTTGCAGCTCCCTGATTCATTTCACGCGATTATTATCCCCAATGGACCTACTAGTAAAGCTAATTTGAGTGTCTGTTCATGCATTTAAATTTTATGGCCCAGCTCAGCAGCCATAAATTAGTAATATAAGATTGCCGTGCTGAATCTCAGCCATTTAATTTGGTGCAGTTTCTCACATCATAATTAACTACAAGGTACATAACTTACGACGTGAATGACCGCGTGTCTGTTATCATTGTTGAAACTCAAAATTGAGTGTTAAGTGCCTGCCTGCTGTTGTTTCGAAACATGCGGAGCACCATTGTGCGATTTTATTAGTAGTCAGTTAATGGTGATATAAACACTGCATGAATCGTTAACAATGAACAGCACAATGTTTTTTTTTTTCTTTCTCTTATCGAGTTTGAGCAGAGACGTAAAACTTCGTTTTCACGGCGTTGTTGTCGATTTTGCCTTGAATTGTATTCGTTGGCCATTTCGTTGCTTGTGTTTCCCATCTGGTTTAGCTGGTTCCCATATACAAATGTTTTCTGCGGTTTGATAGGTAATTTTACCGATAATACTAATAAATTTCAACAAGTAAATTATCAAGGGGGAAAGGTGTATAGCTTTTGCTGAAAATATAAAAAATCGCTCATAGCTGTATTACCCTACACAATTTCTTGTGCAATTTCTTGAACAATATTTCAATTAAACAATCAAGTTCATTGTTTTTTTGACACTTTTTTGGCAGATTGTTCAAGAAATTCTACAAGAAGTTGTGTAGTGTAATACAGCTATTAGAGAATGCAGTGGCCCCGTAGTTGTCTATCTCTGCTCTCCCTCATATTTATTTTTTTATTTTCCATCGTACAAATTATAGTATGTACTACCAAATTATAGTAATATGTAATATAGTTGATACTGTTTGAAAATGTAAGTAATGCAAGTAATGCTTTGAAAAAAAATCATGAGGGCCCTGCTGGGCAGGTATGCGAGGATATACAATTTTCAACAAACTTTACTTCTGGGTTTACTTCTGCAAGAAACGCACATTTTATACTTTTTCCAGTCGTTTTTTTCCAACTCCCAAGTTGATACGGATCGCCACCAGAAAAGTCTACAAAAAATTATACGGGGACAGCACTTTGAGCAACGGTCGGGCCGTGCTCGTGTTCCATTTGTGTATATTCTCATTAGGGACGAGTCATTTCACTGGTTTAATGAACTTCATTGTAGAAGAATTTTCGCAACAAACCGCAAGAATGTGCACAAAACAGTGACCTTAAAATGACGATGAAAAAAATTAAATATCATTAAAACATGTTTGCAAATGAAAAAATTCCCTAGGAGTTGCTAAGCAGATTCTTCTTAGCAACTTCCAGCTGAAGCTAGTTAAGAGCCAAAGTTATTTTATCGAATATAGGGTGTCATTCAAATTACAACGATTCTTAAACAGGCTTGGGCGATTCGAGATAGTGTCAACTTCTCCTTCCTTATGTAGTGTAGTTGAATTAGATTTTTTGCTTGAAGAAAGTAGTTCCTAAATGGTTTTTTGCTTTATGATTAGCTCATCCTTACCTGTTTGACATGACAAAACCATATATCCCTGTGACGCGCATTACTTCGTGTACAGGGTGAAAATTGAAAAAAAAAATTTAATCCAGTGAAATAATTCTTTTGAAAAACAGTCTTTCATTATCCATCAACCTTGTGGTCTTCAATTGAACATGTGAAAAATTTACCCCTCTATAGCCGCTGGTATTCTACGTACAAGGTGAAATCAATTTTTTTTCTCTATATTTTATCTTGATCGAATTAATCCAGACAAACACCATTTCCGGCTCTATTATAAGTCTATAACCTCTTATTCAAGATATAAAAATGTGAATGTCACATTCTTCAAACCGCTAAAACATGACATACAGGGTGGAACACCCTGCTCTCCTTTTTTTTTGCCTGGGTCACATTAATTCCGATGATTAATTTCAATAGAGAGCCTAGAGTATTCAGCAAAACATAAAAATTTACATTTCTGCAACCACTGATTACTGTAGCACTAAGCACTTTTGCAATTTTGGTTCTGCGAGGAGTTGCTAAGGAGAATTGCCCTAGCATCTTCTCGCACAACAGAAGTGGAAGCAGAATATAACTCATCCTGTATATCAAGTCAGAGTGATGGTAAACATGATTTTTTTTTATTTGGCTTGCTGAAAACTCTGAACTTTCCAGTGAATCAGATAATATTATCAAAAAGTGGTCTTTCGATTCTCTCTATTTTTGTTATTTTAAAAGATTTTAGTAAACTTTTTCAAACAGACCAAAAAGCATTGTGTCGTAAATCCTCAAAATCCAGTTTTTTTTTAAATGCATGCAGAAAATTTGATATGAGAACTACTATTTGTGTTATTTGTTGCTCTACAACAGTTTTATAATCTCTAGAACCTTTCACGGACATTTTCGAGAAAACAGAGTTTTAGGATTTATGACTCACCCTGTACAATAAATAAAATTACACATTCAAAGGTTCAAAAAATTTGCTTTCCAATGTGATGGAAAGAGTTTCCTAAAATCTTTCAAAATAACGAAAATAGAGGGGGTCGAAGGACCACCTTTTGACCCTCCATATTTTCAAAAATTGAAATAATATCGAATAATATATTTTTTTTAACTGGCAATTTTGCAGCATTTCTGGGAACTGTGATTCAATTTTTTACACCAAGTTTGCAAACACCCTGTATGACCAAGTTTTTCTGCATAGTTTAATGGGGATTTTTGCTTATCAAAATGAAGATTTCAGTTACTTGATTGCAAATTTGAAAATAAATATTCATTATGAAGCGCAATAATTGCAAAAGTGGTTGCTTCCAGCTGTTGCTAAAGTGAGTGTCATGCTTTTATAATAATCTCACGCGGTGTGAGGTAAACTGTTTGGTTTTCTTCTACCGCCTTGTTGACCTCTGCAGTGTTACCTGGAGGAAACACTGTTTTTAGTTGGATTAGTGGGACTTTGTGGTGTTTATCCAGTTTGTCTAGAGTCCTCCAAACTTTCCCATGCTTTTCGTGTGATCAAATGCCAGATACCTATATTCAACATCGTTGTGGTTGAAGAAGTTGTGTAATTGGAATTGCGCAAGTCCGTATAGACCTCAAATATCTGTTTTCTCAGGCCACCTTGTTGTCCTCTTTGATGTTGTTGTCTGAAGTGTTGAACGGTTTGCATTATTAGTAGTTGGGTTGTGAGGTTTTTGTATAGTGTCCTGCTTGCTTGGAGTCCTTCGAAGTTTTCCCTGCCTTCATTCCCGGTCAGATCCCAGATCCAGCATGCGTGATTGTGGTTGAAGGAGAACACGAGCACACAATGAAGATGTGAAATTTGAATTGCAGAGGCCCGTACAGACCTCGGAACTGATGATGCTCGACCGCATGTACCTGAGCGAGGAGCGACAGGCTTTGATGCAGCTGCGCCAGGATGCCGAGGAGGAAGCGGCCAAAATGCTGGAGCTGCAGACGGCCGTCGCCTCGACGGCCCTGCCGTCCTCCTCGACTTCTCAACAGTCGCAGGACGCTCCGTCGTCGGTTCAACCCGGCGAAGATTACGACGAATGGGCGTGCATACAGCGCGAATTAGGTTGCTTACCTCAACAACAAAAACAACAGCAGCACCAGCAGCAACAACAACAAAGTGGCAGTAACAACGATGAACACAACAATCAGCAACATAGGCAGCAGCCGCAGCAGCAGCAACAGCAACAACCCCACGCGGGGCCCTCGGGGGCGGGGTCCTCGGGCGTCCCCGCGGTCAGCACAACCCAGCACGCCAGCATGCAACCCCCCAAGAGAAGCGCGAGCAGCGATTCGCGTCTCGAAACGCTCAAACGGTTTCGCGTCGACAAGCACAACAAAAAAGGGGGCGCCAGCGGCGGCGGTGCCTCCGAGTGTGCACAAAACAATAATCCCGGTGCCAGTGGAAATGTACAAAGTGTCAATAATAATCACGCTAGTAATTGTAGTAGTAGTAGCAGCAGCAGCAGTAGTGGGACGATGCATAATACTCATCACCATCATCACCTTCAAGTGATACACCACCATCAAGCACCAGGTGGTGGTGGCGCAGCAGCGGCCGCGGCGGCAGTGGCAGCGGCGGCAGCAAGGCAAGTCCAGCATTTTCTCCACAATCCAGAAACTCAACAGCAGCAACAGCACGACGATGACCCCAACCAAGACCCCGGGGAGGCCTCGGAAAACAACAGCATCGACGAACAGGTCCAGTCCGCCATCGATTCCATACTGAACCTGCAACAAAATACCCCCTTAGATTTGGATAGCATCCTGTCATGACGTCATGTCTGAAGGATGAGACATTAATTTACTTGTCCAAAAAAAAAAAAACGAAAGTATCCCCTAAGTAGAGTTCTTTTTCGACATCATTGTGATCATTACTTTTAGAACACACGTTTAATAGTCATTTATATTTTTACATAACAGAAAAAAAAACAAGACGAAACTAGTGATGAGAAATTCTTCGATTCCTCACTCGTTCTCTCAGATACTTTCACACACACAGACACATCTCTACAGCAATGCGCACAAATTTTCACGCGCGCAGGGTTGAGCAAGCCTGTTGGAAGCAAATGCACCAAACTACCGTACTAAATAAATTTTACCCATGTGTTGTGATCGAAATTAATGTGATAGGTGTATTTTTATTTACAAAGTGGAAATACAATATGGAAATACCGGGCCTTAGTGCGAGAAACCGCTTGACATTGTGTGAGTCGTAGCCGATACAAAAGTCAATTTTCTTGACGTTGAAAAACGCCTACAAAAGAATTTGATTGAAAAGAAACATGTACAGTAATGTTCGAATAATCCGAACAGAAAGTTTGCAGACCCCGTTCGTATTACCAAAACGTTCGGATTATAGAATTCATACTAAATGATGTCTATTATCCGAACGTATTCGGTTTATAGATACCTTACCCGATCATAAAAATGCCGCCAATATAAATTAAAAAGTATGCAACTTAGTCATTGAACCATTATTTCGAATATTATTTCATATTATTTCGTTATTATACTATGAGTCTCATCATAAGACATGACATAGTACCGTCACACGACTAGTTTTGGGTCACAACGAGCTCACAGTTGGAGATTCTGACTGCTAAAAATAGAAACGTTTGACACGTGACACTTCAGAATTGACGTTCGTCAACCTTCTATTGGCAATAAATTGTTCCTATTGGTTGAAAAACAGTTCGATAATATGCTCCATTGGAGCACTGTTTTCGATGTAATAATGAATCCATTAGTAACGCAATGTTAGATAAAATATATGAGTAACAGTTCGGATTACAGAATACAGGTGTTCGGATTATAGATATCATTTTACACAATCGAGGTGTTCGGATTATAGAGTAGTTCGGATTATAGAGGGTTCGGATTATCCATACATTACTGTAATGCTCATTTTTCAAGATCCATTGGAATTGTTGCATCCCTTTTTTATTATTTTGAAGGGTTCTCTTGGTTTTTCCCCGTACAGAATTTGAAAACTCAGTACCTCTTCCGGCGTTTTTACAATGTTTTGATGTAAACAAATTTTAGATGATGAGAATAACCGAATAGTTGAAGTCCGCCCGCTTGATTTGTTGAGACAGTTCTGATTTATTTTGTTCAACATTTTCCTGGATTTTCTGAAGCACTTCCCTACAACGCTCTGGACTCAAAATGCGATGATTTTGCGAAGACCTGCCTGATTTTATAGACAATTGCCATAAACAGCAGTAGCAGAGATAGGGAGATCAGAAGAATGATCGGAGTTTGAAATATAGCCCAGATATTTTTTGTGCTATTTTAATAGCAGCGTGAACAAATGGATGACCGGCTAACCGTGGGTAGCTAACTCGAGATTTCTTTCGATGTATTCTGGCCAAACATCAATGTAAATTCAGGTTTCACGCTGAGTAATTACTGAAATAGTGGTATACTTGCGATTTAACGTATTTTCCGTAATGAATCTACCAGCATTGACCAGAACAAAATCTGTTTAATCTTGGTTTAGCTTAATAAACCACTCTTGAATTTTTTGGTGGAACCCGTGGTAAGGGTATACAAAACCGATTCTAAACGATCTCCACTATGGGCAACTTGCATGACATTATTGTAGCGCCGTAGTGGAATGTGAAGTTCTTGTTGGACTCGATTTCGTTAGCGAACATCTCACTAGGTCGCGCTTGTGTCGACAAAAAAAAAATCACTTTTCGCTGCCGTCATTCCATCAACCGTCAACCACACTGTCGACCAGTTTGCAGTTGCCCATCACAACAAGCGAATGCATGAGAAATAAATGTCAAAACAAGTAACCATGCAACTACGTCAAAACTGTCTGCTGCCAAAGAAGTCCAACAAGAATTTCTTATTCTCAGCACCATGACTCTGTATGTCGTACGCGTTGACCGCTCAAGGTCATGCCCATAGCATTTCAAAAGTCTTCTCTGATCCCGTGTGAGCCTCGATTACTTCTCATGCTTTATCCATGAAACACAGCCGGGGCCGCCGAAATTTTGTTGCAGTGGTGTAGTCGAAAAAGCGTCCCTTCACACGCCGCACGCTGTGGTTGGAGCTTGGGCTGGAATTTTTGTTGTTGTAAAATTGATACTTTTCTTCTCTAAATATTACTCATACGTGAATACAACGTGATTTTCTAGTAAATAAAGAATTAATTCCACATAAAAAAAGTCCGATTTGATGATCGAACCGCCGTGTGCGGCGCTCCATAGACTACCCCGTGGAATAAAATGCCCTGGAAAATGGGGGAGGGTCACACGGGATCGGTGGGGAATATATTATAACCGAGACTGGCTAGGGTCGGTTTTGCATGCTTTTAGCTGGTTCATCATTTTATTCTTGCTATGAATCTAAAATACCTGGACCATTAGGCTTGTTGAATTCAATAGAAGGGTCCATGACACTTAAGGGACATATGCAAATCGAAACGAAAAAATAGGCAAATCACTCAGAATGACGTGTGGAATGATAATCTAGAATAAAATTTGCGGATTATCCAGAAATTTTTGCAGAAGAAATGAAGGAGCAACGCGTTCAAAGAGAACAGTTTTGTTTCGGGATGTGTTGTATTGTTGGTTGCCTGCATCACTTCAGTGGATATTAGAGAAGGTACGGGGTACAGTGACTCATGACTTACCAACAAAACAATGTTGCGCAATGTTGTGCGTAGGCCAGAGATGGGCACCGCAAAGAAGAGCAGTACGACGTTAACAATTCAACTGCAAAGAGACCATAAGTGTGATCGTAATTTCCCCCTCGATCTGGACTAATTATCGTGAGTAGAAGGCAACACAGTTCGTTTCGTGGTTGTAAAAAAAAGTACAATGTGTCCCTCAACTGTCATGGACCTCAATGGAAATTGGCTTGTATTAATGAATTTGCCGATGCCTATACAAATTGACGCCTACACAAGGTGGTTAAAAACACCCGAAAAGTGCGTTTTCGATTTTTGGACATTTTCGAATTTTTTTCCTTCTTCAGTGACACCGGAAAATCAGCCGCATTCAAAAAGTAGATTTTATTCAAATGAATCAATTCATCTTTTTTTCTTGAAGTGTTTTTTTTTATATTCATTATGAACTTTTATTGCATTCTTCCATTAATAAGCGAATAAAACGGTTCTAATCTCATACTTTGTAACATAAAAATTCATTTCATGGGATTGAGCTTGAATAGCTCCACCATCCACCATCCTGGTGGTCTAAACTGGGGATGTAGCGTATGCCAGCAATCTGAACCAAGTTGAAAGGAACTAAAATACCATTGAGATAGAATGCTTAGCCGTGGCGTGGGCAACAATATGTGGCAAACGGCGTTTTTTTTTAATCACAGAGCACGTAATCATCGTTTATTAGTGTCATGGGTGATTATTAAAGAAAATCCTCTCTTCCATGCAGTCTTGCTCTACCCTGTGTGTGTGAAGCTCAAAAAAGTGAACCGCTCAGTTTTACCAAAATATGCAACTTATTTATTTTTATAAAGGCACCACCCCGTTATACATGGTGCCGGTACAAGTTTGTGATAGCTGTGTATTTTATGTTAAATATATGATTTTTGTTTTTAAACAACGAACTTGTTATTACAAGTCGATATAATATCCGCTTTGTGATGTTTTCCCTCCCCCCCCCCCCCTCTTCCCCGACTTTTTACGTTATATTTTACTAATACTGTAAATTTCCCAATATGTTTACAAAAACAAGGAAGTTGAGTGACCCCAGTGTGATCAATGTTGTGAATATTTTTTGTGATAGTTAATTATTACACTATTTGTAAAGTGAGATTTTGTTTCGAGAGATGACGCGGGTCCTGATAATATTCTACTTACAAGTTACAACCCCCCCCCTTGCGTGTGCGGTGGTGCTCGTAGGGTTTCGAGGGGTGAATCTGACGGTTCAATTTGTCTGCTGTTCTCGAAAAAAGGGTGCTTTTTACATGTATAATAATAATATGTATATTTTTGTGTCTCTCAGCACCTCCCGTGAATCCCTCCTGTTTTTACTATTATTATATTATTATTTTGTTTTTAATATTATTTATTTCTGTTTGTTGTACAAAAAGATAAACGAAGGCAGCTTAATAAAAAAACGTACACGTCTCTCAAAAACACATCAACACAAACCCACACGAAATAAACAACAGCAATAATAACATATGAAAATATTTTCCCCGAGATGGTTTGGGAAGGATCAGTGTTTTCGCTTTTTTGAAAAAGGAAAAGACGGTTTGAATGTTGTACATATAACTGTAGCACACTGTATAAAATTTGAATTTTATTGTATATAACGTTTAATTTATATGTACTTAGACTATTTTTTATTTTATTATTAATAAGGTTTTATTAATTATTATTAAGACTGAATTTCAGAAATTTTGGTTCCTAACGGAAGAAGTATTTCAAAATAATAAAAATTGAATTGTTTCATAACGAGCGCGTTTTATTTCATTATGCTATTTCCGGTGGTCGCCGTCGTAATTTTTTTTAGTTATTGTTCCAGTGGCCTGATTTACATTTTTTCCAGGCGACAAAGGGCCCACGCATATTAATATTGCTCCATAAAGTTTTTTTTTGGTGAAAGAAATTTGCATGACAAAAGAAATAGGCCGGAGGCCTTACTTGCACAGCGTCGAGAAAAGTGCACGTAAAGGATTTCGTATGATTTAATCCAGTGTGGCTGGGGAAATTTTCTCGACCTCCTCTCGTCGAGTAAACGAGTAGCGGTTGCCCTGAGATTCCCAATTGTTTTTTGTGTTGTGGTGTGTGTCATAGCCGCCCGTTGTTAATTAACCAAATGGGCCGCTGGCGTACGAACAAGTCGGCTATGGACAGATAGGTGATCACGTACGCAAAGCAAGCAGAGCCAAGCCATTCTGCAGTGACGTCGGAATTACGTTCGAAAGTAATTTTGGGCTTGAAATTTTTTCGGCCATTTCACCGTGCTATAGGCTGGAGTCCATTAACATTCTTCTTGTTCGCACTGTCTAATAATGGCATATGGCGATAATTGGAATAGAAATTGTATAGTTTGAGTGGTTGAAAAAGGAAGCCGCGTGATTGTATCACAAAAAATGCGAATTTCAAATGCCTTGCAGGAGAGGTGACGGTAACGAGTATTGGAATCGAATAATTTCGAAATGAGAGATATTTACAACGGAGTGACAGAATAATGCTGGATTCCCAGATGCGAATATTCGGACACAAAATGCGATTTTGCGAATCCAGCTTAAGGACGGTGTTGAATTGTATTGCGAAATCAATCCGTGTGGGTTTATTCCTTGACGGATTCTTACCATTTTGGTCTCTTTCGAAAGCTACAAGGATGTACTTTGGTTTGAGCTCATTGGCATTTCCGAAATAACCAAAGTAGTGAAAATCCGTCAAGGAATAAACCCAGACGGATTGATTTCGCAACGCTTATTTCACAAATCCAACACCGTCCTTAATTCAACAAACGGCAACTACTCCTGGTTCCAATATCAAAATCTCTTCAGCTTTCAACTTTCAACCGTTTAAAATGTACCAGGTGGACCCGTGGGCTACGCGCCACGCTTTTTCAGTAGCATTTTTTTAAGCGCACTTCTCCAAACGGGAAGGCGCTTTTGTCCTCGCTTTGTCCGTCCGTCCATCCGTCCGTCCGTTCATCCGTCCGTCCATCCATCCGTCTGTCCGTCCGTCCGTCCGTCACAGCATCTAGTCCTAAACGAAAAAGTTTTTGCGAAAAATTTTCACTCCAATGGGTAGCTCATGACCTTGTATCCCGAACCAAGAAAAATCTCGACGAAATAATGATAAACAATTACAATAATAACAAATTAGTGTGACGCGGCATTGCCGTTGAATGCTGCATTTCGGAAGCCGGCCTGATCTCGAAAGTTATCACATGCGATCAAGTACCCGTTCTTTTCATTTTACAATAATACATATGTGGAGTTATATTTAGAGGAGGATTTGAACTTCGTTTTAAGAAAAATTCCACATCGGTGCGAGGTACAGGTCAGTACTTATGAATTTTTGAAAATGACTCCGAAGCCGCGGCTCGGCCGCAAATGATTATTCGTTGTTCGCTGGAGCTTGGAATCTTCTTCTCTGAACGGAATGGAATGCTTGACAAGAAAATTTCAACTCAAATATGAGTTAACTCATGATCTTGGTATACGAACCAAGAAAAAGCTTGCCAAAATAACGATAAACAATTACAATAATAAATTAGTGTGACGCGGCATTGCCGTTGAATTAATGCTGCATTTCAGAAGCCGGCCTGATCTCGAAAGTTATCACATGCGATCAAGTACCCGTTCTTTTCATTTTACAATAATACATATGCGAAGTTATATTTAAAGGAGGATTTGAACTTCGTTTTAACAAAAATTCCACATCGGTGCGAGGTACGGGTCAGTACTTATGAATTTTTGAAAATGACTCCGAAGCCGCGGCTCGGCCGCAAATGATTATTCGTTGTTTGCTGGGGCTGGGAATCTTCTTCTCTGAACGGGATGGAATGCTTGACAAGAAAATTTCAACTCAAATATGAGTAACTCATGATCTTGGTACACGAACCAAGAAAAAGCTTGCCAAAATAACGATAAACAATTACAATAATAACATTTGAGTGTACGGCAGCGTCGCGAAATTATTGCTGAATTTCACATTTGAATGTAAGAAATAAGGACATGCGGAGAAGTACGTATCCTTTATGGAAATACACATGTGCGGGGTTATATTTAGAAAAGAATTTGAACTTTCTTTTGAAAAAATCTCCACTTCGATACGACCCCCGAGCCCCGAATTATAAGTTATTAATTTTTGAAAACGACCGCAAAGCTATGGCTCGGCGCAATTGAAAAGCTGTACGACTTTTCAATTGCGCCGAGCGTGTGCGTGTTTTGGTAGCGCATAGTCGCATAGAGTAAGATAATGACGCTTCATATGGCCGGTTTCTTTCTTTTAATTTTTGATGTTTTCTTTATGGCGCATCAATTGCAAAATTATTGTCGCAGGAACTGTAATGTTTGTTTAAATTTCATAAATAAGATCACTGATTTCTAGGAAACGTTAACTTTTTGCGTATGTATTACATTGAAAGGACTTAAAAAATGTCTGATGTTAGCGGGGGGGATCGAAGCAAGAGCCTTGGAACTTTTTTTTGGATAGCTGATGTCTTCAAGGGTGGCCAATGGGAACTGTTTTTGTTATCCATGCATAGTTATCATTATTATCATCAAAAAAAACATCCTGTGCACCGACTGGCAATGAAGCTACAGCCCTTGATTTTTATCCGATGGATAGCTTAGATTCTCAAGGACCAAATAAGCTGATTGGCTTGATAATTCCGCCGCCATCTTGGCCGCCATATTGAAATCTCTTATTAGTTGGACGATAGTCATGAATCTTGAAACTTTCCTTGTCTAGTACGATCATTCCTATTTTCAAGCCAAATTTCATGATTCTGCCGCCATTTTGGCTGCCATATTGAAGTTTCTTATTACTGAAACGATTTTCATGAAACTTGAAACTTATCCTTGTCTAGTACGATCATTCTCATTTTCAAGCCGAATTTCACGACTCTGCTGCCATCTTAGCTGCCATATTGAAATTTCTTATTAGTGTAACGATTTTCATGAAACTTGGAACTTTTGTCCAGTACGATCATTCCTATTTTCATGCTAAATTTCATGATTCCGCCGTCATCTTGGCCGCCATATTGAAATCTCTTATTAGTGGAATAATTATTTCCATGCAACTTGGAACCTAATCTTGTCTCGTATGAACCTTCTTATTTTTAAGCTAAGTTTCATGATTCCGCCGCCATCTTGGCTGCCATATTGAAATTTCTTATCAGTGGAACGATTTTCATGGAACTTACCCTCGTTTCGTTCGATCATTCTCATTTTCTAGCCAAATTTCAATATTCCGCCGCCATCTTGGCCGCCATACTGAAATCTCTTATCACCGGAACGATTTTAATGAAACTTCGAACTTACCCTTGTTTAGTACGATTATTCTGATTTTCAAGCCGAGTTTCATGATTCTGCCGCTAGTTTGGTCGCCATATTGGAATTTTTTCCCAAATAACGATAGAACCCTAATCAACATCTTGCGTCCTATAATCTTTCAAAAAGGAAGTGCGCTACTGAGCCTCATGTCCATGAAGCATATTCGCTTGTTTAGTCTCGGGGTTAACTCTTAACTTGGTTTAGTTGTTAGGTATGGACTTTATTGTTGCAACAATTGTTTTAATAGCGAGAAATCCAAATTGGAAGAACATGTGAGATTGAGAAAAAACAGTGATACATGTCCGAAAGATGCCAACTTTCCCCTATTATAGGGTAGTATATTTACCTACCTAGGACGTCATTGTGGTTTGTGAAAAAAGGATCAGGTGTAAATTGGTATAGTATGTTCACTTGTACCGTGATTCTAGTCGGCTGTGAGATTTTGTTCGTCGTTCGGACCACTTTTTTACGCATTTTCTCTGCAGATAGACAGAATATTTTTGCGGGACGTGATGTCTGGCGCTTTTTTCAATTTTATTGGAAAATTTAGTAATTTTTCGACCTGTGTTTAATTTTCGCCAATGAACAAATAAATCAAGGCAGCTTTGACATTTGACAGGTGTCAAAAATATTTCCAACCTCTCGAAGTCGGTTCAACTTTAGGTTGATTCAGACTAAAAAAATACTAGGCCTTCGTCCAAAAAAAAAAGGGTCCCATGGAATCACCAATCCTTTCAACTCTCACAGCCGAAATAACACGCCGAATCATGAAGAACTATTGGCAAGACAAGAAACCCGCCAGCAGGTCTGCTGTTTCAGCAAGATTTACGTGTAAAAAGTTTAATCAACCGAATTTCAAAAAATCCTGCCGCTCAAAGCTGCGTATTGGACCGAAATTCATGTGAGTACCTTTAGTTTTCAATTTGCTTTCGTTTTAAACCTTGGCGGAACGAGCTTTTGTCGGCCTTGAATGGCCGCCGTCAAGATGACTTAAATTGAAGACGGCCCCGTAGGGTTCTGGTGTCTAAATGACGGTAATACAGCTCTGCGTCCCTCTAGTTGCATTTCCACGTATGACAAGGTCAGTTTTCCAAGATTTTAATATCAATTTGATGAGAACTATAACTTCACTTCTAGAGAAGTCAGTTTCACACCAGGTAAAAAGGCGGCAAGCCTACACTTCTGAAGTAGAAAATTTGCCCAGCCAACTAGAGTCACAGTACAAGTGAACCTACTATAGATAAACAACACACATACTATAAAAACTGTTAGGTATTTGATGAAAAGCGAACGTCGACATTTGCTATTTCCCAAAATAAGACTGTAAACTTTCCATTCCACAATGGCCGTCATTCTCAATTTCTTAACTTTCCAATGATTGTTCGAGATATATCGTAATGCAATTTGATTCTTATCAAGATACAGCAAACCGTTTTGGAATTTCTTCAAAATTCATGAAATATCTTGATAATGAACTTCACCTTTCTCTCCCCACCAATATGCATAACGAGTCGCAATGCTTAATACAAAAAAGCAATAGCGCCCAGACTAAATGAGATATACTAATTCTAAAATATTCACTAATAATTGAAGATGTGGCTGAAATGTTCAGAAGTTGTAATACCTACCACTGGTTCCACCAAAAAAAATTTGAGTCCGCTTCAAGGTGAACCGAGATTAAACGGATCTTTTTCTGATCAATGCTGGTAGATTCATTTTGTAGATTATAGATTAGATGTAGAATAGCATTGATCATTTGGCCAGAATCAATCAGAAAAGATCTCGAGTTAGCCATCAACCGGTTAAATATTTTGGTGGAACCCACGGCTAGATACGTATAATATGCAGTTACGAATGCGATCGATCGTGTTCCCAAGTTTTATTGAACGACTAGGCACGGGCCGTTTTATGTGGTGCTCATATGCTGTATCGAGAGCTCGGGAAGAGAACTTGATCACGCGGAGTCTCGTCTTGAATTGAAATTTAGAAGCAAACACATGCATAACCGCTCACAAGTGAACCAAATAAATCGTCAACTAACAGTGAGCTTAAAATTCAACAAAAATTAGTCGACTAATTACCCCATAGAGTCTATGTTGGATCTTGGAGCGCGTTAAGAGCTAAGCTTGAAACCTAGAACCATATCAACCATGCAAATTCTGCACGGGAAGCGACGAACCGATGTAATTCTTCAACGTGTGTATTCCACTGGTCCACTGGTGGTCCGAGCCAAGCGTCTAAAATACAGCTCATCTCGCATTTTCATCGCACACACGGAACATCACAATATGCGGACGCTCTAACGTTTGTGCATCGATGACTGAAATTACAGCAGTGGGGACGGCTTTCAATACATAGATTATTGTCGCCTTTTATGAACAAACCTCGGAACAAACAGAGTTGTTAGTGATTCCAACCTTGCGAAATAGAACACGGCGAGGGAAAATCCCTAATTTGTTTTCAGTGTTTTTGTGATGCTATTTATGCACGTGGCTTCGGATCAAGGAGCTTGGAATAAGCGCCACGTGCCACCTGCGTTCATTATTTTCTGATATAATCGAATAAACAACTAAAAAGGAGGCACCCCTTTTCTCCCCTCCGTCTCCTGCAGTCACTCAGATGCTTTTTCTCAATACACATCGTACAGCGTTTTGTCCTACTCGGAGGGTTGATGGTGGAGCACACCGCATCAAAACAAACTAATAATAACTCGCGCGCACAAATTGAGCCGATCCATAACAAATCGACGTTATTTTTCAATCCCCCTCAATTCGTCTTTTGCCAATAATAATTGTGCTCGCCAATTATTTCTATATAAGCATGATGATGATAGTTCGGTGAATGGAAGCCCCGCAATAAAGATGAGACGTCAAACGGTTTCTACAGGGTGTTCTGGATAGGTACCTATACTTGTTCACGTTTTAGCGAAGCACCTTGTATAAACGGCGATGAATAAGGAGATTGCCCTACACTTTTGTGCATACCTACCGGGAGGAGTACCACATCGCCTAAGTAGTATTTCTCCTTGCTGGCCCATCAGCCAAATTGAAAACGATCTGCATGCTAACAAGTGCATTTTACGCGTACACTTGTATGCAAATTTGTCATGCAACGGAATTGGGTTGGCACACTTGATCCAACCCTCTTCTTCCAGGACATAAAGCACCTCGAGGCCGGCGATATCCCGATGATTAAACTACTTCCGGCTACTCCTCTCTGGGAGTTGACCCATGGGACTGTTTTTGTTTCCACTCGTCTCGTAGTACTCATACCTACCTACCGACTTGATTTTCTTTCAGAGAGAAGAATATGTTTTCCGTCAAGAATTTGCACTGTTGCAAAGTTTCCGTTTCGTTGTTGTGGTCTAGACCTGCCCCAATATATTTTTTTTCATAATAACAAGATTTCTATTTATTTTTTTAGATTAATATCAGTCGGCAGTCCCAATTAAAACTCAACACTCTAGACTTGGCACAATAAACCGGGACAGGTCTACATGCATCTGCAGTCATATTACTATGAATTTACGTGGTGTTCTGCACGTATCGCGCTCTACATTTCCGTACAAAAATATCCCAATCATGTAATTATACTCACATGCAGTACAGAGTGTTTCACTTATTGTTTGACATTGGGCATATTTTCTGAATTCAAAAACGTAACTATAACGTGTTGACCGGGCTCAAAAGTAGTAAAGTGAAAAAAGACTAAGTCGATTTTGAGTAGATTTTGTCACGAAATGTTGAAATTGTATTAACTAAAGAAAAATTATTGAAATATCGACTGAAATGATAAAATTGAAGTATAATCAATTTCACGGCTTTTTGCATTAGAGAATGGAAAAAAAATGGGTTGCGTTGGTACGAATGACACGTTGGACGACTTGTCGGCAGCTAGCCGTCTTCATGTGAAATAATTTTCAATGTGACATTGTCACTGTGTCGGGGAGTCATGTACGCAAAAGTGAAAATTTTCGAGAATATGCGAGGAATTGTTAGTTTCCTTTGAGTGATTTTCAGTGTGAAACGATAAGGGACATTGTCTCCCAATTCATATTCCAGGAGCAGTTCAGGTCTTGGTCACTTTTTATGCAACCCTGTATTTTTGATCTTTGTCTTGAGTTATTGATTTTGATCCTATGATCCTGCCTAAAGCTTCAGCTTTAAAATGAGCCTAAAATCTCGAAAATCGGCCAGCGACTAAAAAAATTACAACTGTAACACCAAAAACTTCAAAAGCCGTCCCGAAGTATGGAGTTCTACTTTCTTGCCGATGATGTTGAAATCCAAGAAAACATTTTTCGCTCAAGTGGGAGTATGTCAAACTTTCAGTAATTTTTCACCAGTCCATTGAACACCTTGTAGAAAAATTATGTGGAATATTTCATGTATTTAAGATACACGAACTAATAACTGAAAGACTGGGCTAGCAAACGGTCTAAAAATTGATTGAATCGCTTGTAGCATTCCAAAGTTGTCTAGGTTCAAGTTAGGTCAAATTTTGCAGGGTGACACTTATTTTGTTGAGTACTTTATTTATAAAAAAAAACTTGAACATTGTTCCAACTGTTTGAATAATTAAAAGCCAACTTACTGGTTACACATCGTTGAATTTAAAAAATCTTCATTAGAAATAATAGTGCCATTATGTAGAATACGCAAAAAATCCTGCCGACCATTGGCCATTGCCCAGGCAATAACGGCATAATAGAGCGTTCATGGAACTTTTTTCACAAAAACAAGTATTTTCAGCTAGTGGTGATATGTTTGCAGCATTACCAGCTCAGTGTTCTACTTTAGGCACTTAGACCCGGTTGTGACCTGAAAAGTTGTCTTTTGTACTTAGGTAGAAAATTTCAGTTGAAAACAGTGGCTGTAAACCACATAGAAGAGGAGCTTGTGGTGTGACGGTCAGTGCGTCCGACTGCCATACCTGAAGTCGTAGGTTCGATTCCTACCTGGGCGGTCAGATTTTTGCTTCGAAAACAAACTCCTTGATCTAGTTGGAATGTTTGCTAGATGCAAGACGCAAATACGAATGATGGTGCCCCATGTTGGTGGCCCTGACACTCGAGTGATGTATTATCAAGGGCTGTCTCAACATCTCCATTTCTACTTCTCCAAAAAAATAACTGCGCTTTCGCAGATCGCAACTCCCAAGAAATTGGCTGGCTCGATGAGGCTTTATGGTAAAGCGCTACGAGACAAAGTGAGATCATTTCAATGTATTAAGGTGAAATACCGATCAACTTGAGCAAAGTGAATCTACTTCTTGCCCGTGTCAGGTTGACACAATCGGGAACCTGATCTGCGAGCAATCGGCATTTCTCTGGAAAAAATTACAAACCACGTCCGCACCACGGCCTCTGGGACCTCTGGGGGATTTATCTATCCTGCTCAAACCCGATTATTTGTGCAACAGTATCGTTTCGAACAGCAAACAGCAATTATGTTAATGTTGATTGACACACGTTGACTGTTTCCCGACGTTCATGTGGCAACCCGGTATTGTTTTTGGCGCGCTTATTTACCCGATTTGAACGAATAGACCGTGATGAGTTGAATTTCCATTTCCTTTATTTGTGCCAAAGAAAATTTTTTTTTGATTTTTCCAACTGAACAGTGGTTAATTTTATTACTCAGCTCAGGCATCGACCTATAATTTTGTATTTTTTTATTAAACCCCATTTCATTTCAACTTTTAACTGCATTGATGCATTATTTCAACCAATTGATACGATCAATCCTTATATTTGACTTACGAAAAGTTGCATCACTATCACTATCAATCAAAATGTATTCTCGGAACACAACGGAAGTACGTATGTACATACTTGCATGCAACATGCAGTTTTTCCCATCATCATCGATGTGTTCGTTTTTCTGCTGACGTCACATTCCATTGAAGATTTTATTACTCACTTGATTCATTTATTAATTGATGCCGGCTCGCTGATGTTTACACTACTTGTAACTAAAGCAACAATCAAATCAAAACGTGGATTTGTAACTACTGTCTTGCCAAAATAGACGCTAGACGCACTTGATGCTTAGTAATCACTTATTCATAGTCAATCAAGATTCTAGAAATTGCATAGTGAAGGCCATGGTTCCTTTCAAATTGGCTATACAGGGTGCTTTATCTTTAATGTCACCCTTCAAGAAGGAGCACGAAGAAATAAGTAACTTTGTCCAGGAAACATATTATCAGAAACAGAAACCCATGATGTGTAAGTTGAAAACCCTTGAAAAACTGTGTTTAAAATATGTAGTTCAAAATAATGCTCCATCTGGTCATATGTCAAAAGTTATTAATATAACAGAGTATACCCAATCAATAATATCATATTTTACTCAAAAACTACCCCATGGATTTGAATCAGATTCGGCAAAAAGCAAAGCAACGAAAAAAATTCTATTCAGCAGTGGAAGTCTTACCGGTCAGACCAGTGACGAAGTTCAGGGGTCCGGACCTTTCTGAAAAAATTATCTTCCACGCCACTATTTCACTCGCCTCGCTCACATTTCTTTGCGACCCTTTGTTTAGATCCCCTCCAAATGAAAATTCTGGTTATGTCACTGGGTCGGGCGCTGCGAATTTTAAAAGTTGCGAAAAAGTATTTCCCGCTTGAAATCACTAGAAACGGCGGACGACAGGACGCTGATGCTTTTGCGCCAAATACACTCGGCTGTGATTAGATTAGAATCCCGTCATACTTACACAATCATGTTTAAATTAATTCCTTCGGCAGGTCTTGTTAGTGGTGAACGGTATTGCGCCATTTCTCACGAACTTTTAAGCTCGTGAGTTCGTGGTTCGTGAGTTCGTGATTTTCATATCTATCACTAGTTGAAATATTTCGGAGACCAGCTGCGTGTTATCTGGCGCGACAAGATAGTCCTTGATTTCGTCGTGGGGGACGATCGTCTTCGTCCCCCAAGACGATTACGACCATTTCCAGAATGATGTCTGTCTGTCTGTCTGTCTGTCTGTCTATGGTGTGTTTGTAATCTTCCACGATAACTGGTCGAATCGTTGATCCGATCGACTTGAAATTTGGTATGCAAGCATTGTTTTTCTGTGGAATCAGCTCATTAGTTTTTCGCAGTCATCTGTCGAACAGAACTGTCACTATCAACAAATGTCAGAAGCTATATCTCACGGCACTCCACTTGCAATACGTCATTTGGAAGCCTTTGAAAAACTTTATTCAAAACATGTAGAAGTTACGACAGATCTGTCATCTGTCAAACAATATAAAATGTCAAAAGTTCAAAACTTCACCATTCAAGGACGACATTTCCTACTGTTTTCTTTTTAAACGTGAGTTTCATGGAAACCAATGGAGTAGGAGAATTGACAAAAAGAAGGGTAATCTAAAATCAAGTATGAAAATAAGTACATATTTGAAAATTTTGGAATTCGAACTAGAATTTTTTTTTCAAAAGTAATATATATTTTTCGAAAAAAGACCCTCATTCTTTTGCCAGTCCAGATTTGAATAACTTGTTTTTTTTGTTACATTTTTATCTGCACAGATCTGGCAGAAACTCACGCCGCAAGAATCTATCTCTTTCTCTTTCGCTCTGCAGCTATAATCCGCAGTCTATTTCAGCCATTTTTTATGTTAGGAAATGCCGTCCTTAATTATTCAAAATCTATCCGATGGATTGGGACCGAATTGGGCAGGGAGCAACACAACAAAATAGTCCACTTGAGTCTGCAGTTGTAGTTTTCCACCATTCTCCAATCGGGCGTTATGGATTTTAAAAAGATCTCTTGGCCGTTGCCACCCGAGAAGACCTCTCACCCGTGTTTTGACCAGGACGACTCGCTTTTGATGTAGGACTCCCACTCAAAAATTAATTTCTACCGGGGATCGACTTTTTTCGAAAAATTTCTAATGATGTTGAAAGTGAATTGGATTGAGCGTCGTGTAGACCCATTTTCAAAATCGACACGGTTCCGGTTTTCGAACGGTAATTTTTTCAAAATGAAATTTGCACATTCCGTGAATTTGAAAAAACTGCAGTGTAAACTTTGACATGCGGTGAGCATCCACGAAATATTCATTTCAGGTGCAGACATATGCTCGGCGGAATGTAAGCTGGAGAAAAGATTGAATTAATTTTTGGAGGAAATTTTTTTTAAATCGGATCTACGGTTTTTGAGTTTTCCTCTACGGAAAATCTGCAAACCTATTTTCCAACTTTTCATCGCGTGAACAGGTTTCCACTATTTTTTTTTAACAATTCGAGGTAACTGGTCATTGAACATTTTCCAACAGTTTTTTTTCCTTTTTCCCGGGAATATCCCTGTTGAAAATGTAAAACCAGCCCAGGTTATCGAGACCGGATTTGAATGATGGAGCTTAGTGGAGCCCTAATTGACGATTTTTACAATAAGTTGACTTGGGAAAAGAATTGAGGTTTTCCCGGAAAATTCAATTTTTCAAAACTTCCAATTTCCTGATGCAAATTATGTTCAATCTTTTCCTCTAATTCCAACTTCCCACCTGAAGGGACGTTCCAAACAAAAATTTACATGTTCCTGGATCCTAGTCGGGAAAGTTTTGGGGTGACAGAACCAATTTTTTGCTTTATATCGATTATGCTCAACGTTTGGTATTAGCAGGCACCTACTTACCTAATTATTTGAACCATATGGTATCTGTATACTATACGGATACCTACTTATCCAGACTACTTCTTCTAGTTTTTCAAAATCAACACACAGAAATTTTTTGTTGTTAAAGAGTTTATAAAGAGTTAATAAGGAGTTTAAAGAAATAAAGAGCAAGAATTGACGAAACAATCTCATATTCTGATATGGACCGCAGGTTTCGCTTCGTGACGCCCCGTTGAAGTCTCCTCGTCGTAGCAACTTTTGATTATTTTTCGTTTCTTTCTTCAATGCGTTGTGTACTTTTCATTTTTTTTTCTCTTCGTTTTTTTGTCCCTGTTAGGGTGGTGGAAAATTTATGAAAGGAACTTGCCAGATAAGCCGTCCGGATGTTGCACACATTCGACCCGTTCGCGGAGTTCATCAATATAACAACAGTATGACAGTAATAATAATTAATCATACTGAGAGAGGCGATAACGCAGTGATAATAGTTTTTCAAGATGTTATGGGTATTATATCTCTATCAACTTACTATTCCACTGAGTGCCATAAAAATTGCAACGCAATTTTCTGTATTTTATTTATTATTTTTATAGAAATTGAGGAGAAATTTAAGTAACTGGCTATTTATCTCCCATTTCGAGATGGTCGATGGATGACTTTTCGACGGCTTTTCGTCATTTGGTTTGATCCTTGAGGTGAATTTATTGATTCATTGCCCTCAAATGTATACGTGCCGCCCCAATTCCGAACAACTTGCAGTGCGAGCTTTGAACAGATTTTTAAGAAAATCCTATATCTTTGAAACGGAATTTCTTAATAGCTTGATTTTTGTTTTATGATGTTGTTCAGAATGTTTCTCAAGTTTATTGTAACATGTGTCTGTTCAAAACCGGGTGCAAATTGCATGTTTTTCAAAAGTACATATTTTTTTAATTATACATAGTTACTCGTACCTCTCTTCGTACCTATTATTTGTACCTCTTCTAATTGACGAAGCTTTAATGGTGAAGCTTTCGCTCCTTGAATGGGTGTTTGCAAGCGAAATCGACATTATTATTTTGATGTTCAAGAGAACGTTTTGTTGCGGCACTCATTGGAGACCTCGACGCGCGAATAAGAGACGTGCACAATTGGCGGAGGAGCCGAAGCAACGAGAGCTCGCCGAAATATTCGCAAGCCGCAAAAGATTTTCTTCGAGCTCTCGGGAATACAGGTTGAATATGCCGTGATGAAACGTTCTTCTATTTTAATAAATTTCACGTTTCGTGGGATACTCTCACAAATACCACTCCGAGCTAATAGGTCAACATCAACAGGTCATCAACATTTTCGAACTGGTTCTCAAGCTTCATTTCCATGAACCAATTCAACTTGTGCCTATAAAAACTCTCCAGCTTCACTGTCGTTTGTTGAAATACCAAATTTCATCCGAATATTTTGAAAAATCACTGATTTATACGAAAATATCCATTCCATGAAACCGACCACTAAATTCGAAATATTTCAGAAATGGCTGAAAATATTTAGACGCGTATTGTTTCAACTTGATAAGCAATACATTATTAATCCACAGGCTAATTTTCATGCGACTCCAACTTTTTTGGTCAAGTAATGAGTTGTAGTTTTTGCATTTTTGATCACCTGATTCACCTGTATACGGCGTCTGCACGGACCGCCATTTTGGCAACACCTCTTGAAATCAAGGCACGGTCATTACAACATTTATACCAAACGGCACCGCTTATCCATCAAATGCAAGGTGGTGGTGGTATTATGGCGCTTAAAGGTGCGTTCAGTCAGCTTATTTAGCCGCAAGTTTTAATTTTAGTCGTAAGCGCTGCATCGCTTATTGGCTGTTCTGAGGAGGCTGGTTCATAAGAGCCAATGGGCGTCTCTGCGCTTGCGACTAAAATTAAAACTTGCGGCAAAATAAGCTGACTGAACGCACCTTAACATCCGGACTATCAATGTCTACAAGAGTAGGGGAGACCGGTGCATAGCGGTCCACCTGGGGCAAAGTAGTCACCGCTGTTTATTCGGTAAGTAGTGGAGTGACACCGCGCAATATAATTATGAGCTTCGTTTGTCATGTGACTACAGTACCAGCTTTGGTATTGGTATTGATGGCGGTTTGTTGCCGGGCAGCCTCTGCGGGTTAGATTGGCAACAATTAGTTTTGATGTACCTTGATAGTGTAGTTTTGAAAATTGGTAGAGATGTTCTCGAAAGCTTTCTGATTACTGTGTAAAAAGTCCTTATCGGTAGGTGGTGTGGAATCGCCGCCATCTTGGATTATTGGTACATTTGAAGTTTTTTTTAGAATTATCTCGATAGATTGCGATCCCATCAAAAAACCGCTAGGTTCAAATGAAAGGCCATCAAATTGCCTACAAAAATGTTGCGTATCATTTTCACGTATCTGTCATAACTTTAGAGAAATTGGCCTGTGAGCGTCAGGTGTGAGTCGTGGAGGAGATATTCCATTTCTCACGGTGTTATTGAAGAATCACGCAAAACTACAATGCAATGCTGTTTAGTCAATCTTCGTTAATGAATAATAAAATTTATAAAAAAAGTTTGGTCTTCATTTCAAAAAAATATGGGGGGGATCAAAGGGAAAAAAATTGACCTGTCATATTTCGGTTATTTGAAAACAAATTGAAAAAAGGTTTGGGGGAAATGATAAGTGATCCTTTTATGCTACGAGGTGCAAAAGACAGACCAATCACTGTACAGGGTGAGTCTGTACCCCGGATTTTTCAGACCGCGCGTAAACCTGCAAAGCGCAACACCTGGGAATGTTCGTAACCAACACTACAAGAATCAGAACAATGGGTAACCTAAACTGGTTTGTCTGTCACTCATTGTTCTGATTCTGGTAGTGCTGGTTACGATTATTTTCAGATGTTTAGGTGCGGCTTCGCAGATTTACGCGCAAAAAATCCGGGACACAGATTCGCACCCTGTACAATGATTGGTTTGTCTATTGCACCTTGTATCATAAATGGGTCACTCATAATTCATCCCAAAAATGTTTTTAACATTTTCTTAAATAACCGAAATATTAGAGGTTCAATTTTTTCCCTTTGACCCCCCTCCCATATTTTTTGAAGTGGAGGCCAAAACATTTTTTTTTCATCAAGCATTCATTAAACGAAGATTAACTGAACAGCACTGCATTGTAGTTTTTTGTGATTCTTCAAAAACACCGTGAGAAATGGAATATCTCCTCCACGACTCACACCTGACGCTCACAGGTCAATTTCTCCAAAGTTATGACAGATACATGAAAGTGAAACGCAACTTTTTTGTGAACAATTTGATGGCCTTTCATTTGAACCAAGCTGTTTTTTTATGGGATCGCCTTCATTCGAGATAATTGCAAAAAATACTTCAAATGTACCAATAATCTAAGATGGCGGCGGTTCCACACCCCTTATCGATGGGGACTTTCTACACAGTAATCAAGAAGCTTTCGAAAACATATCTACCAATTTTCAGAAGTACACTCTTTATTTTTGCTATTCTCCTAAATTATGCATGCTTCCATTGACTGGGCTAATGTTATTATAAGCAGTGACAAAGATCGTGTTATTTTCATAGCTTGCTACGATTCCTTGAATAATGTTCAAACTGGGTGAAAGTGCATGCTTTAGAGAGCGGCAATACAATGACAGTTCTTTCATAGATTAATAAGATGTAGGTTAGATTTGCCCATTTCGACCTCGTTGTCGTCTGGGGCATAGTCGCCATAGTAGTGACCATTATGCCCCAATGCTGTACCGTACTGATAAGTAGCAGTTTTGTTGTTAGCCCTATAGGGCTATCCTATAGTGCACTTGCCACAACGACGCGAGAAGCCTTCTATGATGACTGTAGATGACAGATTTTTTGCATTGCATTGTTGTTTAGTTTTGCTTGAATTTTTCAGTTTTTTTGTTGTTCAAGCTTATGTTCCTAATGAAGTTTTTTTGAAGTTTACACAGAATTTATAATAAGGCCCTGATAATATACGGGGAACGTCGTTGCTCATAGTATCTCAAGGGGTGGATAACTTTGCCCTATCGAGAACCACCACTATTTCCTATTTCTACACCAGCCATTCCACATTCTATTTTTTTCTGCAACTAAGATAAGAAGTTTGAAAAAATCTATGCCCGAGAAACATATTTAGTTGATAAAA
The DNA here is from genome assembly GCA_949128115.1 of Anaspis maculata. Lineage (NCBI taxonomy): Eukaryota > Metazoa > Arthropoda > Insecta > Coleoptera > Scraptiidae > Anaspis > Anaspis maculata. Next base: position 20,799,426 of record OX421967.1, read on the forward strand.
CACCAAATTAGAGACCTAACTGGAAAAATCACTGAGCTATGGCGGTGAAGGCCTTGGGAGGGTGACCGCTATGCCCCGGTTTTCCCTACGTTTTCAAGAAAGCTCCATAATTCCATAAAATCATATTAAAATAGGTTCGGCAAAGTTTCCGATATAAGTAATGAAGGAAAGCATTCACCGGCGTCGGTGTTAGACCTCGTTGCAGAAATAGGCCAACGGTAAATAAGCGAATAATAATAAGAAAAAACAAAATAGTAAAAAGATCACATGCAAAAAGTGTTTTTTTACCAACCTAGGTTGAACTCACTCCTGCCTGGTGAAAATGTTCAGATTATTTTTAAACCCCATCTTGTCGAACACGCTGTACAGGTGTTCGAGAAGTAAGTACCTAGCAATATATCGTCGGATTCAGCTCTCAAAAATATGAAGTTTGCGATGCAAATTGTTGTTGGTGCCCCCTAAACTAGTTACAGCCCTTTCAAAGTTCAATTTTGAAAATAGTTTTGTATCGTTACTCTTGATCTTGAACCGTTCAACCGATTTTAATCAAATAATAGTCCCTATCGAACAATAACATAGCGTTTCATCAAACATTTTCAAGTGCAAAAATAATATACCTAGAGTACCCTCCCCTTTTCCTCCCTATTTTCATTCCTCCAGTTATTTTAAAAAATAATTCAAGTTTTCAATTCTACGTTCAATTTAGGTAAAAAAGTTACTCCTGCAAATTTTCAATTAGAGGCTTCATATTTGAGATATTTGGGTTTCTAGCTTTGAAAAACATCTCTGAAACTTCACTTTCAAGGATCTAAAAATTAAAATCCAAGAAAACTTTTTCTTTGTTAGCAAAAATAGTGATTTATCATTTCAAGATACCTGGAAAACCTATTTCAGTTCAAAAATAATTAGTTTTCTTGGATTTTAATTTTTGGGCTCTCAAAAGTGGTGTTTTCGAGATGTTTTTCGAAGATTCAGAATCCAAATATCTCGAAAACGAAACTTTTAATCACAAATATGTACGAGTAACTTTTTCACTTAAATTGAACACAGAATTCAAAAACTTGAACCATTTTCAAAAATAAGTACGAAAGTAAAAAATAAGGAAGAAAACGGGATGGGAAGGTACCCTCTATTATCTTTGCTTCTGAGAGTGTTTGATGAAACGCGTTATTATTGTTCGAATCGAAATCTATTTCAGTAAACTTTGGCTGAAATTTGATTAACATCGGTTGAACGGTTCAAAAGTTATGGTAAAAAAAAGATTTTAAAAATTGAGCTCTGAGGAGCTGTAACTTTCTTAGGGGCACCTCTTGCAAAATAATTCATTCTTATTGCAATCTTCATATTTTTGAAAACTGAATCCGACGATATACAGGGTGATTCAAAAATGGCGCATTTCCTTTCGGGTACGTTATAATGGACGTTGACAGAGCATGGGAAAAATAATGAAAAAAATTAATCGGCTTCGATTTGCAAGTTATTAACAAAAACAAATCTGTCCAATCTGGCAGCATTGCATTAGTACCTACCTGGCACCTTTAGATCAAAGAGGTACATCACAATAGCATTATTGTATTGTTGGGATTGTTACCCTGGAAACTCTGTAGAACCTGCCAGACCATACCAAACATACTTGCCAAATGTATTTTCACGGCACTTTTGGGGTGGAAGACGAATTTTGAAATATGAAAATACGACTCAAATCTCAGTTGCAAGAGAAATTTTCAATCAGGAACTACTAACGACATGTGACTCTTCGCAAGTAACAATGCTTTGCTTTGAAATCATGCAAATTGAAGAAGTTAAATTCTCAACTTCACCTCTTCATAACTCGAAGGATAAATGAGCCAATTTTTTTTTACTATTTTTTCCGTGCTCCCTTAATGTCTCCCACAATGTACACGGGAGGAAATGCGCCATTTTTGAATCACCCTGTATACCTAGGTACTCACTTTTGAAAGATCCTGTATACCTATGTATCAAAGGACAAGATCGCTGTGAAATAATTAGGTATAAAAAGATCGACCATACTGTATCGGAAATGATCTGCACTTGAAAATTCAAAATTCCACCAAACTACGCTAACGTCAATTATTGATAATCCCTGTAATCAAAAATTTTAAAATTGATTTGAACAGTTGTTGAAAATAATCTAAAATTTATAGGAAGTGTGATTATTGAGAAACTCGCGGGTGGCCAAAATCGTATGACCTTTAAGGGGTGCTCAGAATGAACAGAACAAAATGGTTCGAGTATAACATTTACTTCTAAACACGTTTAGATAATGCTGCACCTGTTTTGAGAGCTCTAACCAGTGGATAGGCAACCAGTTATACAATTCCACAGTTTTTTGCAGGTTTTCGGGACAAATAAAAACACTAACATCCCCAGGTCGTAAATAGCTCAGTTTTCATATTCCAGTCCAATTTCTTGAGATTTTGCATTAGTTCTCGCAAAAAAATCAAAACTGACAAAATAACGTTTTTTATAGAGATTTTTTTTCTAAATGGATGCAAAAAATATACAACAATGGGGCCTTGCACTGCCACTTTTACACACCAAGGGCGCCACGACCGTTGGGGGCAAATTCGACAATTTTGACGGCGTTGACGCTTCAGCGACCGACGTCCGTCATTTCATGTCTTGATTTGAAATTTGGATAACCTCTGTTTCTTGCTTGACGTCTCCAGTCACTGTCAGTTACTGGTCAAACTACTCAAACTCCCCTGTTTTTCGCGTCGCTACGGCCGCTTTATCGAAGTAGGCGCCCCCTACAGTGGTGGCGACCTCACGTTGAGTTTTTCAATTGCAAGGCCCCATTGGGCGTATAAAATCGAGTTTGTATCATGGTTACCAGATAAACTTCAAGAAACTGTGGTAAGAGCTCGTGAGCGTATAAAATTATGGAAACGACTGTTGCAAACTGTTGCAATGCTGAAGAGTCTATTCAGGCTGTCTCATAATAATTAGGCATCAATATTTTGGCAGCCGATTCTACGTCCAAAAAAAAAAAAAAAGTTTCCATGAACATAGGCCGAAACTCGGGCCGAAAAATGCTCAACAAGAGAGCTAACCCCCCCCCCCAAATATGTGCCCTGAAGATGGTTTTCATTTTATGAAATTTAGCACATACACCAAAATTTTCATGCTTGATAGGTAATAGGAATCATTAAAAACATTTATTCGAGGGTGGAGTAACATGAGAGAAGGCGGGGCTGAAAATTACGCCAACTGTTTTGTGTGTAAATCTCATTGTAAAATCGTTTTGAAATTTTTGTGCTGGCTGAAGAAATGACTTTGTAGACGACCGACTTTTTTTGGTCCCAAAATCAGCCCTGACTACTCACCAGCGTATTTTACGGCTAAAACAATGAAGAAAAGTCCATTCTGCCTTAACTATTCAGTTTCGGAGGATAAAAACCATCTTTAAGGGCGCACATTTAGGGACTGTAGCTCTCTTGCAAAGCATTTTTCGACCTATGTTCATGGAAACTTTTTTTCCTATTTTTGGTCGTAGAATCAGTTGGCAAAGTATTGACGTTTGATTATGAGACACCTTGTATGAGCTAGACTCCATAGAGCTTCTTGTTGTTATGGAGGATTTTGCATAGATCATCTGAAATTGTTGCTGGTTATCAAGTTTAAAATTACAAGTATTTTTCTGTTGTGACGTAAAACTCTGAAGATTATTCTACAAACGGTTGATAAAATAAACAATTATAAAGAATGAAACTTTTTGTATTGTGATTTTTCCATGTATCCGACCAATTAATGCTACCAATAAAGTAATTATTCTGATAAATTTCATTTTAAAAAGAAAATAAAAAAATTATAAGGAAGACAAGGCGCGCGATAAACGACGCGCCAATAAATCTCGAAGTGTAATTTATGACTTGTTAGATAATGCACTTATTATTACACAGTGAACAATAAATAATATTAATAAAAGAAGAAAGCCATCAGCGGTTCCTCGTGTCCGTCACAATTCAGTTTACTTTAATGCGATAATGGGACGCAAAATTAAAGGGACGAGGACAGACATTCTTCACACACTAACCCGCGAACACTTTATACGCATCGTTTTTCGTCCATTCAATAATTTCAAACGATTCCAAATTGACTGGTGGCATCACTTCCTCTTGTTACACCTCTTTATCCGGTCAAGTTAGAAAAATCAAGTCCAGTCTAGAACTTATTGCATGGAAAATACCACAATCAAATTGTTGACAATCTAGGACAAAAACATTATCTTTGCTGATTGTTGCGGATGGGAGACGTCAGGTAAGCCCAGATTCGTATCCGCTACGTGCGATCGCCGAAAAAATGGGAAGAGTCGAACATGAGCGTTTATGGTAACGATTTGCGAAAGTGAATGCCTATCCATTTGATTCGCTTCGAGATTCGCTTTCTTTCGCTGGATGTCGCCACTCGACTAAATGCACGGGAAAGACTTTTGCCTGCCTCAACTACATCCCAGGGGACCAAGAGAACTTTATTAGATACAGTACTAGATACAATGATACTAGTCACGTTTGAAACGCCACACACATGACCAAGTGAAAAATTTCGGTAACAGCAAATCTGGTAGCATCAGTTGATCTTATCGCAAAATAAAGTACTCTGACCGACAACGTCAAAACTTCAAACGCCATCAAAATAATAAATGATGAATAATAGGCATGGTATAGTTCGTTCAACGTTCGTAGTGCCGCTTCCAGAACACGCTGGTGATACAGGGAAAGTGTTGAACTGTTTGAGAACCGCTGCGAAGCCTTATGCCGCGATCAGTGTAGAATTTGCCAGAGAACTGGTTGAAAGTTCCTGAACAACAGTCGGACTATATAAGCACCGATGGGCCGACCGACACACCAGTATTACATTCAGAGCGATAACGAGCGAATATGAAGGCGACGTTAATCAAAGCGATATACTCACGCAAATAATTGTTGACGTCTATTCAGTAATACGCAGTAATAAACAGAGTGTGTTTTAAACGTTCCTTTCCAAATTATAAATGAATCCAACGCGAAATTCGTAATGATACTATAATAATGAAACTTTTCGTTATTAGCTCATAGTGCTCCTGGCGGCAGACAAAGATGGTCCATGGATGCAACGAAATCGAAAATTAAAGTCCTCTATACTGTTATTTGTCAACTAAGTGGCTTTTGATTCATATTTATATTTATATTTTTGGCTTTTAATTTTTCTCCAAAAAAATCGATGAAACCGAAATTTCTACAATGGGGTCATACCTGGCGACTTCCCGATGAGGTCAATTGATAAATAGGTATTTTTTTCTTAAAATCAACTCCAAGAAGAAGTTTTCTTGATTGTGCACAACAGTGCCTAAACACCTGTAACTCGAAATGTAGGATGAGGTTTCACATTCGAGGATGCGCTTTGTAGGTTAGTTATTAGCTCAGGTTAAGAAAGGATGGAGGTTACCTATGCGCCACCAATTAACCTACAGACTGATATCATTTCATCATGATTAGTGTTTGGTTCATACACCAAGGTAAAAGGTAAGATGTAATGAAAGTATCTAGGTAACGCCTAAGCGACTGGATTTCAGTGTATGAACCAAGCATGAGTTCATTTACTAACTAAAGTACGTTCAATCGAACTGTGATTTGAGTGACCTGAGTGATTTTGTTTTCAAGTTTCTAAATTTCAACAATAGAAAATCCCCAAAAATTTGCGGGTGGTTGCAGTGCCGGAGAATTGGAGAATGCCGTAAATTTCCGATCTGTTCTCAATTTCCGTCAACAAACAAAGAAATCAAAGTAGCCTGTGACATTTGATAGTTGAGAAAAATTTATATTTAATTTTTTGAAGCGAGCTTGATTTTTCGAAGGTTTACCTTGCAAAATGTGATGCCAAAAAGAGTCGCAATGGAAGCCACCGATACTCTGGCTTGTCCTAGCGAAAAGATGCACCAAGCCCTGGAGCATTATTGGCAAAACAAGAAAGGTCTCGGCGGTCAGTCACGGGTCTGCCCCCGCAGCAAAATTTACGTGTGAAAGTGATGATAATTCACCTTCAATTTGCCATTTACTTCCGTTTTGTGGCTCGCGCGAGACGTGTTTGTGCCGAGTGGCGGCGCCACCTGGTCCTCGAGTGCCAAATTACGTGAAATTCGAAAAGGGGCCGGTTACGTGCGATTTTGTTTAAACGACGGTAAAATGTCTCTGCGGCCCCCAAGTTGCATTTCCACGCATGCCACAGTCAATTTTTCTGAACGTTTCAAGGTTTTTATGTCAGTTTGACAGGCATCATAACTTTTAAACAAGCCTGTTTCACACTCTGTAAGAAGACGGCAAACTTACAATGCTAAACTAGGAAGTTTGCCAAGGTCGGCATCCTTCGAATCCCAGTTCAGCTGGACGTACTATACCTTTGATTGAGATTTCATGGCTATGATGGATTTAGCGGAAATTCCGTCAGCAATGCGCACGAGATGAAAGAAGAGAGGCTTTTTTTTCGAATGGGGTTAGAACACGAGGCTTTTAAAAGGTCACACAATTCGCAAATTTGTTGTGAGAAGTAGACGATGATATAAGTACTTATACGTTGCCTTATCACGTAAGACAAGAATCAGGTAGATACTACTGTTGCAGTTACTACCTAGTGTTATTCAAAGGTCAATAAAGTGGCATTAAGAGTGAAGGAAGGAAGGGTGTGGGGTTGTTTTCCATCCAACTGCTGAGTCGTAGATGGAGTAGTACGTATGTACAGGGTTTTCACGATAAAATTCACTCCCCTCCAGTAGATCTCTCTCTAAGATTTTTTGAAGAACTAAAAACTTTTTCTTCACGATTTTTCCCAAAGACTTCAATCGATACTCTAAAAGTTTCTAATTGGTACCGTATACAAGGTGTGATATGTAACTGTCTGTAAAAGTTTGGCCACCCTTTCAAATTTGTTCTTTGAGACCCTTAGAGACATTTAAGAAGGGTGGCCAAAGTGAGTCTCTGGGAAGTCTCCTGCAGGACACCAAAAACAAGATGGCGGCTCAAAAATATTGGAAACAATTATAACTCGGCCTTTTGTTGACCTACGAATGAAATTTCAACGATTATATTCATGTTCACCCTTTTGTTGAAGAACATAGATTAAAAAAATAATGTAGGGTAACAGCACCAGTAAATGAGGGAACTTTTTCCCAATATTTTGTAACTTATTTTCTCGACTGCACCGACTGCGCCTAATGTAATGTGCAATTGTTTTTTAGGGCCTTTGGAGGTAATGTAGACAGGTGGCCACTCAGCGTTTTGCAGTCAGGTCAAGCACGGAACTCTCGTCGGATCATTCTCCTGTGATGGCGATTTTGAACACAGAAGCGAAAACAGTCGTTCGGCCACTGACACTCTGCAACATGCGAACGAACTGGGACTACTTCAGGGAACTGGTCGGCGAGAGGTTGCAGCACCAGTCGCCACTGAAGACTAATGAAGACATCGAAGAAGCTGTGCTGCATCTTACGCAAACCATACAGGAGTCATCATGGAATTCCACTCCAGAATCTTCATCCAACAACAAAGACCTCACTTGTCCTATGTTCATTATGGAAAAACTAAGAGAAAAGCGAAAGATCAGGAAGAAATGGCAGCAAACACGAGACCCGAGAGACAAAGTCCGATACAATGAATCTACGAGAGATCTGAAAGTACTACTGAGTGCACATAAAAACAAAACGATACAAAACTACTTAGAGCATCTAACACCTACAAACACAACAGATCATTCACTGTGGAAGGCTACTAAACGACTTAAACGACCTCAAATACGTGTTCCACCGATCAGAACTTCAAACAATCAATGGGCCAGGACTGACACTGAAAAAGCTGTTACTTTTGCCGAACACCTCGCCACTGTTTTCTCTCCACTGCCGAGAGACTGCCTGCCTGACGAAGAGAAATTTATTCACGAACATCTCGAAGCCCCATTTCAAATGGACCCCCCGATCCAGAAGTTCACGAAGAAAGAGGTCTACAAAATCATCACAAAACTCCCTCTGAACAAAGCCCCGGGTTTCGATCTCATAACGGGACAAATAATGAAACAGCTTCCTGATATAGCGATACGGAGGATTACAGCGATTTTAAATTCCATGCTCAGAAACGCGTTCTTTCCGGCATTGTGGAAAATAGCGGAGGTTATCCCAGTCCTAAAGCCCGGCAAGGATGAGACTCAAGTAGGCTCCTACAGGCCTATCAGTCTATTACCAATAATGTCCAAAATCTTCGAAACCTTGCTGCTAAACAGATTGAAGCCACTAATTGACGAGAAAAAACTCATACCTAAACACCAATTTGGTTTTCGAATGCAACATTCCACCATCCAGCAAGTCCACCGTGTGGCCACAAAAATCAGAAACGACCTGGAAACAAGAAGATTCTGCTCGGCAGCATTTCTCGATGTCTCACAGGCCTTTGACAGGGTTTGGCACACAGGTCTTCTCTACAAGTTAAAACTCTGGCTTCCGCACAACTACTACCAGATCTTGAGGGAATACATCACTGGTCGATACTTCGCAGTTAAATATCAAGAAGGTTTCACTGTATTGTATCCCATCAAATCTGGAGTTCCGCAGGGAAGTGTCCTTGGGCCTTTCTTATACCTGCTATACACTGCAGACCTACCAACTATCACCGGCACAGTCTTGGCAACGTTCGCAGACGATACAGCCATTATGGCCTCTCACAAAATACCCGAAATGGCCTCAAAAAATCTGCAAATACACCTCAATAAAATAGGAAAATGGCTCAAGCTATGGCGCATCAAAGTCAATGAAACGAAGTCGATTCACACTACATTTACATTGAACAGGAAGACGTGCCCAGCTGTCTCACTGAACAACAACCAACTCAAGCAAACCGACGAAGTTAAATACCTAGGAATGCACTTGGACAGGCGATTGACTTGGTTACCTCATATCACAGCCAAAAGAAGACAACTGGAACTGAAATTTTCCCAAATGTACTGGTTACTAGGAAGAAACTCCCAACTGTCATCAACGAATAAACTCCTCATCTACAAGGCAATCCTAAAACCAATTTGGACGTACGGGATACAACTATGGGGCGCCGCCAGCGCTACGAACATCTCTAGACTGCAGACCTTTCAATCCAAAGTCCTCAAGACAGCCATCGGTGTCCCAAAATATTTCCCAAATGATGTGGTCCACCGCCTGACCGAGACGCCTACAGTTCAAGAAGAGATCGCCAGACTCAGCTCTGCTTATCAAGCCCGCCTTCAGTTCCATCCAAACGCATTAGCAGTAGAACTACTCATCGCCCGCGACACCAGGCGCCTCAAGCGGTACGACCCATTGGACCTGACCACCAGATTCTAAATTCTGACCTCTGCCTTTGTTCCTGCCATGAGCTACAAACAGAACTATAGCAATTGTTATTGAATATCAATTAAGGAGGGAGTCACTTCAAGACGAACTCCTCAACGCCATTGTTTATATTATCATACCAAATACTAAAATATCTTAGGATAGTTGTATAATACACATGGATTCAATAAAAAAAATAATAATAATAATTATTTCAAAATTCTATCCAGAAATGGGTCAGACTGTAGGGGGTGGGGAGTAAAATCACCCCAACTTTTTCAAGTGTCGTTTTTTTGCAACTTTATCATAAAATTATGAAACGTCAAAGCATTTTGCATAAAAAAGGTCTCTTTGTTTAACTCCGATTGGAAGCACCGTTCTCGAGTAAAATCGATTTGAAAATTACCCTACCTGTCATAAAAATTTATAAGGAAATTACAAAAAGAAAAAAATTGAGCGTAGGCCATGGAACACGACTACTATGTTTGGGGAAAAATAATTAAGACAGGGTGACATATTCATGAAATAAGTGACAGTGTGTTTGAAAGTTGTGTTTAAGGGGTATCTGATGCGACTAAAAAAATCGTTGACGGAAATCGGTTTCATTGTATTTTTTTCGTTGAGTAGAAACTCCTCCAAGAAGAAAATGTACGAGCATTGCTATCAAATTTTGCAAATTCCCAAAAAAATTTGAAAATTTTTTATTTTGATTTTTGACTTTGATTTTTGAAAATTCAAAAACTAGATAGCATTGACAATGCATCTTTCCCCAATAAAGTCACACGCCAAATTTAAACTTTCTATTTTCAAACAAAAGGTACTAAAAATGATTTCTACTAATTCACTTTTTCATGTCTACGAGAAATCATTCTTGGTACCCTTTTTTTTTGAAAATAGAAAGTTCAAATTTGGCATGCGACTTTCTTGGGGAAAGATGCATTGTTGATCCTATCTAGTTTTTGAATTTTCAAAAATCAAAATAAAATTTTTTTTTAAATTTTTGGAAATTTTGAAAATTTTATAGCAATGCCCGTACATTTTCTTTTTGGAGGAGTTTCTACTTGACGAAAAAAATAGAATAAGACGGATTCTCGTCAACAATTTCTTAAGTTGAATCAAAAACCCCTTAGAGTTAATTAAAGAAGTTTTATTGCGGGTACTGTTTTGTAAAAATGAAACGTTTTACAAACCAAGAGCTGGCAGACATACTTTTTGTGTATGGCTTCTGTAATGGTCGTGTTCTGGCCTGTCACCTGTCTCGATTTTTTTTCCCAAACATGGTTGTCGTGTTCCATGGCCTACGCTCAATCTTTTTTTTTTGTAATTTCCATTATGAATTTTCATGACTTTTACCACTTACCACTTTTAGAGGGCTGTAGCTCGCTTATTAAGCATTTTTCGATCTACGTTTATGGGAACTTTTTTTCTTAGTTTGGGTCGTAGAATCTGCTGGTGAAGTATTGCACGCTAATTATGGGACACCCTGTATATGTTTTGTCATGACCCTGTCATGAGTCGGCTCAACAGTTTACTGAAATTTTTTGAAACAACGAAAACAGAAGCAATTTTTGTCCCTTTATAACTTCAAAATCAAAAGACCGAATTTTTTCAATAACTTTCAAGTCGAGTTTCAAGTATTCTACCACACCTCCATATTACGCACCTTCAAGATGGTCCGACACTTATGATTCACCCTGTAGGTAGATACTTACTTATATTTTCACGAGGCTCGCGTTTGGGTGCTTCAATGATTAATAAACAAACGTTTAAATATATTATTTATTACTGCGTATTGTCGCGATAGGATCAGCCCTTCTAGCACCGTCCAAGTTGAACCAGCCCCAGCGGCTCCACTTAGATGCGACATGGTGGAGGCGCCGGATACAATGGCTCCTCCATTGCCTATAAAAGGGCTAAGTTAGGGCTAGATTTCAACTAATTTAGAAGTCACATAGATTATCTCACTTAGGTATCGTATTCCGTTGTGTTCTCACTATCGCTCTAACTTCAGCTCTCCCTCCGATGCTGAGCCGCTCCTTCAGATACCTGCTTCGGCATTCTAGAATATTTCGAATTTCTTCCGGTAAGCAGTAGGCAGAAGAGTAGATGTACACAAATTAGCGACTAGAGTTTCTAATTGGTACCGTATACAGGGTGTGATATGAAACTTTTTTATTTTAAATGCAACACCCTATATTTTAGCCCGTTATTTGGTGGAGCTTTTTTTTCAGATTACAAATATATATGACACTTATGATTTATTCTGACAAGTGAGTTGTCGGAAAAATAATAAAATAGGTAGTCAAATAATTTTGTTTCGCGGCAAGATGGCTTTGGTTTCTACAGTTTACCTGTAGAAAAAGTTATTCTCGCAGCATTTTGTCTGCAGAATTCAACTCTGCATGACTAAATGGTCTAATTCGTTCCTAATACAAGGTGTCGCGTAATTTTAATTTTTAATTTATTTGACTACCTATTTTGTTATTTTTTTGACAGCTTTCTTGACAAAATAAATCATAAATGCTATACAGGTGTCCGGTGAGTGAACTGACATAGCTCAAGGGTATATCCAGTTTTTCAAGGCGGTTCAGGATCTGGCTTTAGAATTTTCCTAAAGTCTTCCGTTTCGGAGTTACAGGGTGATTTATGGTTTTGGTCGAAAACTTTCTATAGTCATATCTTTCGACTGAAGATATGCAGGTCCGGACTGGAATTTTTTTACCCTCAAGTTTTTATGGAAAAAGTCACCTTGCAGAAAAGTTTTTTTAAAACTGACATTAGATTCGGATTCCGCATGAAAAATACTACAAGTAGCGCTACTTGACTGGTTTGGCACTAATTCGCTGTTTTGAGGAAACGCTTAATGACTCAAGATTTTTCCAAAACATTCATTCTCAGTAAGGCATAATTAGAAAAAAAATAGTTTTATGCAATTGTTCTAACTTGACCACTTCGATTTTTGAAACATAATAATACAGTATTTGTCCAAGTGGTGAAAAAACACGGAACCGGAATCAGCTGCTCTTTTACAGGAATAGGTAGGTATAGACAATACAAATAGAGAAGACCATATGTTATCACCACCGTCGTCACGGATATTGGGGCATCAAAAATCAGCCAACTTTTTTTTGAATGATGGACTCACCTAGTTCCTACGCAACCGTAAAAATCCGTGACGACATGTGTCTTTTCTATTTGTATTGTCTATACCTGTAAATCAAATCATGTGCTTTTTTGTTTGATCATAATATTGTACATTGTAATTTCCAAATTAACCTCCATTCTTCCCGTAGTAGACTTGACCCCCTTGGATTATTTCCTTTGGGGTCACATGAAAAATCTTGTTCATCAAGAAGAGGTCAATATAGTGGCTGAGTTTAGGCAAAGAGTTATTGCGGCGGCTGAGGAAATCAGAAATCAGCCAGATATGATTCGTAGTGCTGTGATGCACTTGCCAAAAAGAGCAAATTATATACCTATTGAGAAGAATGGAAGGCACTTTGAAAAGGTACTGCAATGAATTATTCATTGTTTGTATTTGCTAAGTACTGATCGAATAAATTTCTTCTAAAAGTAGGCCTCGGTCTCCTTGGTAGCCATGTTTTTCCGCCAGATTTTCAGGAGTCATAGGAGACTTGAGGAGAAATTTATTCGATCACTCTAAGTTACTTTTGATTTCTGTTTATTTAAATCGTTATGATTATTCGATTTATGATTCCGATATCGATGATCAAGAAATAATAATATTAAATTTCTTTATCCAGAAAAAAAGTCACTCACATGGAGCGGAGTCCAGGTGGAGATAACGAAGTTCTGCCCTCTGCTCGTCCACCCAACTCCATCGAATTCAACTTTGGAGGAACTGCCTCAGCATTGAGTTTTATTCGCTGTCTACATCCTTATTGGTTTTCAGATCCCTCTTTCTATTTTTAACATAATGATCAAATAGAAAAGCACATGATATGTCTTACAGAAATTACTGTGAAAAAATTGATTCCGGTTCGGTGTTTTCTTACCAATTGAACAAATGCTGTATTATTATGTTTGAAAAATCGAAGTAGTCAAGTTAGAACAATTGAATAAAATCATTTTTTTTATTATGCCTCACTAAGAATGAAAGTTTTGATAAAATCTTGAGTCATTAAGCGTTTCCTCAAAACAGCGAATTAGTGCCAAACCAGTCAAGTAGCGTTGCTTCTAGTATTTTTTATGCATAATCCGAATCTAATGTCAGTTTTAAAAAAACTTTTCTACAGGGTGACTTTTTCCATAAAAACTTGGGGGTAAAAAAATTTTAGTCCGGACCTGCACTTTCTAAATTGATCGAAGTGGCGCTATAACGAGCCTAAGCATAATGCATAATGCACATGCCGAATTTCAACCAATTATATTGATCCAGTCGAAAGATATAACTATAGAAAGTTTTCGACCAAAACCATAAATCACCCTGTAACTCCGAAACGGAAGGCCTTAGGAGAATTTTGAAGTCATATCCTGAACCGCCTTAAAAAACTGGATATACCCTTGAGCTATGTCAGTTCACTCACCGGACATCCTGTATAGGTATCTTTGTAATCAGAAATAAAGACTCCATCGAATGACGTAATAAAATATAGGGTGTTGCATTTGAAATAAAAAAGTTACATGTCACACCCTGTATACGGTACCAATTGGAAACTTTTAGAGGATCGATTCAAGATCCCTGGAAAAAATCGTTGAAACAAAAAGTTTTGAGTTTCTCAAAATATTTCAAAGGGGAATCTCCCAGAGGAGGGGAGAATTTTATCGTGAACACCCTGTACAATAATGTTAATAATGGCGTTACAGATCCGAATATTGATTTTTATTTTGGTTTTTTGAGAAATTTTTAAAAGCAATGTATTATGTATAACTGGTTTGCCGCCCTAGTACTGGAGACAGTCAACACTGTCCCTCTGCCTGATTCTGGAACTATACGCACTTGTTCAGGTTGAGCTTTAGATTGGCTCCCAGGACGTCTAAACACTTCTCGAAAGCTCTGTTTAGATGTTCTTCTCTTCGAATGTTCGACCGATGACTATCACGTTGTCGAGGTAAACAAGGCGAATTTCCCACGTGAGGCCTTGGAGAAACACTATAAAGCGCTTGAATGTAGCCGGTGTATTACACACCCCAAAAGGCATGTCAGCGAACTGGTACAATCCACGTTCGGCAGAAAATGCGGTTTTCTCTTTGTCCTCGGAATGAAGTTCAACTTATAGCTGCTCACCAAATCAAGCGTCGAAAACCATGCTGAAAAACGAGCTTTGGGATACGGAACGTCAGTCAGGGGTGGTACCACAACAGAATTAACTGTAAATGGTAATGACACAGAATGTCACGGTGCAAATTTGATTTATTGCCTATTTTTATATGCCCGTGAATAATTTAGAAGCTTAAAATAAGGGCACTGCAAGCGTGAATGATTCTGCAGCACTATAGGTAGGGTATGATAAGTTGTTCCAAATAAATGCTCATAATTGCAATGAATTATTTATGATAACGTCTAGTCGTTCAAATCATCACACATAAATTGAAAATTCACATTTTTATACAAGTTTAAGACATATCACAATCGCACGCTGTGTATCTACAGTCTGTCCGTTTTTCGAGGCTAAGCATGGGTATCTCGCTTATCTTTGGAGATACAGAGTCGATTAAATTAGAAAAGAGTTGTGAATTTTTATGACGATCAATGATCCAAAAAGATATTTGACTTGTCAGTTTTAGTTTTCGAGATATTGAGAAAAAAACAGAAATATGTTATTTTTGTTTTCATTTTTTATTTGGAAAACGGTTGAAGGTAGCCTTTTCTAATTAAGACATTGTGAAGGCACTTTTCCAGGGGGAATTCAATGTTGCCAAAATCTCCATTCTATAGCTTTCAAAACAACCGAGATATGACATTCAACTTTTTTTTTCTCTTATGGGCGCCATATTGGATTTAAATAATTAAAAACATTTATGTGACAATATAAAATATTTCTTCCATTTTTTGGAATGAAATTGAGTGCAAGGTGCCCAATATGCTAGCAGCATTTCCACGTTGAATGGCAAGTGAATTTTTTTGTTTGAAAAATCTACCCGAACGTGGATCACCAGTCACCATTTTCAATTTTGAACATAGAAAATTTACAAAAACTGAAGCTTCTTCACTCCAAGGGCCCATTGTTTCTACAGAAAAGGCTACGAATTCATTTTTTTTTTATGTCAGAATATTTTTGATGTTTGTTGCGTGCGGCGTTTTCAGCTACAGCTTTGGGCATTTTTTATGTAAGCTTAATGTAGAAAGCTGCCATGGTATCTACGCAGGTCGCATCCCACACCAGAGACCGACCTTTTGACCAGGGAGTTAGGGCTAAGCCATCCGGACGCTTGCCATCATTTCTGAAGAGACCAGTGGGCTTTTAAGAAAAAAATTCTCTTTTTAATTTTCAAAGAGTGCTTTGGAAACAAAATCAGCACCGACAATAAAAAAAAACGTAAATGTTACACATTTATTCAACAGTGACATGTAGCACATCGTTGTAACCAGAAAAGAATACCGTATTCAAAAATATCAAAATCCAATATGGCGCCCATTAGAGAAAAAAGTTGAATGTCGTATCTCGGTTGCTTTGAAAGCTAGAATAAAGATTTTGGCAGCTTTGAATTTCCCTTGAAAAAGTGCGCTGAATGTCTGGATTAGAAAAGGCCACCTTCAACCGTTTTTTGAATAAAAAATTAAAACAAAAATTCAAATTTCTGTTTTTTCACGATATCTCAAAAACTAAAATCAATACGTCATATTTCTTCTTGGATCATTGATTGTCATGAAAATGCGCAACTTTTTCCTAATTTAACCGACTTTGTATCTTTCAAGATAAGCGAGATACCCATGCTTAGTCTCAAAAAACGGACACCCTGTATACTCATGGGATGGGTTATGGGTACACCTAATTATGTGCATATTATCTGAATTGAATTAAGAATGATTGATTCAACCATCAGAATCTTTTTATGGCTTTGGAGCGTACGGAATTGTGACGTAAATGGCACAAATTTATTTCAGATTTGAATGCTCTGACCTCTACCGAAAATCTATGATTATTATGGGGCACGTGGAATATACTTTCATTATCAGTACAAATTTGAAAATCTAATAGAATTTAGGTGAAAATCAAGTGCTTAGAATATACAGGTTGTTCGCAAACTTGGGGTAGAAATTTGAGCAGCAGGTAGAAAAATGCTCCAAAAGAGCCAAAATAATGTTAAAAAATTATGATTTCATGTTTTTTTATTTTTGGAAATACGGAGGGTCAAAAGGTGGCCTTCCTCAATTTTGTTTAGTGCACAGGGTGAGTCATAAATCCTAAAAATCAATTCTTTCTCTGAAGTGCTCGTGAAAAGTTCTAGAGGTCATAAAACTGATGTAGAGCAACAAATAACACAAATAGTTCAATTTTCTGCATGCCTTTTTGAAGAAAATTGGATTTTCAGGATTTACGATTCACCCTGTATAGTTAATAAAATTACAAAACACAATCAAAGGTTCAAAAACTTGCTTTTTGGTCTGTTGAAAAGAATTTACTGAAATCTTTCAAAATAACGAAAATAGAGGGGATCGAAGGACCACCTTTTGACCTTCCATATTTTCAAAAATGGAAGCCCTAAATTTTTTTGAACTTATTTCTGATAGATTCTCGTAAAAACATTTTATTTCTGATACTTTTGAAGCATTTCTCTAACTGCAGCTCAATTTTCTACCCCAAGTTTGCAAACACCCTGTATAGTGAAAAATATCTACTTATTGCTGCTTGTCAGTATAATAATCAACAGAAAAATTATGCAGAAATCAGTGATTTAAAAAAGACAAAAATGGTTATTCAAATGAAACCGGCCAATCGCTCTAGGTAGAAGAGGTTAACTGTAACGTTCAATTCAAATAAATCCGTACCTTCTAGGTACTATACTTTTGAGCTTCCATTGAGTAATTAAATATCAATCAGGAATAGGTGGAATAACAATTATCATTAGACTACAGGTGATCCAAAAATGATGCATCATCAGCCGTAGAAAGCGTATATGCAACATGAGATAGGGTTTGGAACCAAGATCTCTTCGGGCAGTTCAAAAAAATCACCAGCTTCATTTGAAATGATACTGAAAAAAGTACTGATAGCTACCCACTAAATATTTATTTAGTTATTGAGTTTATAGAGTGTCGAAAAATTTACCATCCTGTATAGTAATAGGACTTACTTTTTGTCTATTGACGGAAGCCAACATAATACAATAATAATAATAATATTTATACATTCAATTCAAAAACTAGTGCGTAGTTGTGGAAAAATCGAATAAATCTCAAGAAACACCGAAACCGATTGGCTGTAGTTCTCATAACTCAAGAGTACCTATTATAGTTTTATCTCCTAGATGTTGCAAGTGCTCTGCGACAGACGTCACTACTGATTATCAATATACGAAACTTGTATATCTCTAGTCATTACTCATTAGTAGCAGAATTATGAATTATTATCAATAAATGCGTTATGTTGACACAAAAGTTATCAGTAAAACCAATGGAAAACGGGGGAGGGTCTATTGCTCTACACTTTATGTTAGGTACCTATTCTAAAAGCATAACTAACATACTCGCTTGCATACCTGCAAGTGGAATTTGTAATGATTTGTTTTTGTTGTGTTATTCGCATAGATCAGATTCGCTGTCGATGCCCTAACCGTATCACTAGAGATCTACCTACACCGTTCAGCGCACTCTCCCCAGAGCTAATGGAATAGCGCTATTAGCTGCCCTATGTCTGTCGCAGAAACTATTCCTCAGGGAATTGTGTCAAAAGTATCAGAAAAAACGTTGAAAAAAATCTAGTTTTTATTCTTGAATATATGGAGGGTCAAAAGGTGGTCCTTCGACCCCTTCTATTTTCGTTGTTTTGAAAAATTTCAGTCAACTGAATCAGATCAAAACGCAGTTTTTCTCAACCTCTAATGGTGTTTTGTAATTTTATTTAGGGTACAGGGTGAGTCGTAAATCCTAAAAATTTATTTTTTCTCGAAAATGACCGGTCAAGGTTCTACAGGTTATAAACTGATGTAGAGCAACATATAAAATTTTTTTCTCATATCAAATTTTCTGCATGCATTTTTAAGAACACTGGATTATCAGGATATTTGACTCACTCTGTATAGTGAATAAAATCGAAAAGCACATTCAAAGGTTCAAAAATATTGCTTTTTGATCTGTTCAAAAAAGTTTATTAGGATATTTAAAAAAAAAACGAAAATAGACGAGGTGGAAGGACACCTTTCGACCCTCCATATTTAACTCAAATTTTTTCCAACATTTTTTCGATACTTTTGAAGCATTTCCATAACTGCGGTTCAATTTTCGACCCCAAGTTTGCAAACACCCTGTATAAAGATGAAGCAGCATCCGAGAGCAGACTTGAATACAAAGCGCCAGTGCCAACAACAGCGAGGCTAAGTAGAGCGATATCTAAATGCGACGATTCGTGATTTGTAAATTAGTGCTTAGTACGCATTCCGTCAATTTTAAGGTATCAAACGAAAAATTCGAAACAATACAATTAACCCGAGATGGAAAAACTGGGCTTCATAGGAACAGCGAGTTAGAATAACATCGAGTTACCTTCGGTAGAACCCAGTGTGAGGGCGGGGGCGAGGAGTTTGGTCTCCTCTGCTGCAAGGTGTGACTAGAGGCATAAACCAAAAAAAAACATAATGAGAGGGAATAGTAGCGGACTATGGGAATAGGGAACCGTTTAATACAGTCGCTGGCCCTAAGATCCGTAGAAATTTTGAGGTGGACAAAGTTTCTCTTCGGATCCTGTTAGGACATGCCTAGAGAATGAAAAAAATCTTGGGTGGCCTTCTGACGTATGGGTCATAAGGTCGCAGGACGCCATTTTATGTTCTGCAGACCCAATGACAAGATTTTGACATTTTGAGATCTTGCTTGAGCACACATTGAAAAACTGATGAGTTATTCGAATTCCTGAGAGCATTTTCTGTCAGGTGGGACTATTTTGACGTTTATAGAACGCCCGTGTGAAGATGGTGTGGTGGTGAGAAGAAGAAACCGCATCACCAGCACACAAATGCTGCACCATTAGAAGTTTTTTTTTTCTCGTATATTCCCAAACACCTACATCAACATGATTCATATCGTTAGATGCCCAGAAAAATGCTCTACAAGATTAGACTAGCTCGCGGATTCCATCGTGAACAAGTGAAAGTAAGGGCCCATCACAATCGAATAGAATGCGGCGTTCAGGTCACAAAGACAGTGTTTTTCAACACATTTTATCATTTTCCAATCCTTTACAGTAGAGCTATGTCAACTTGTTTGCACTTGTTCGACTTCTTATTAAATGCACTACAAGATAAGACAAGCTTGTAAAACCTGTTCGAAGTATTTCGAGATCTGGGACGATTTAAAAAAACCGAAAGTTTTAAATTTTGCCGAATTTGCCTTTCTTCTGTGAAGACTTTGATTTGTTTCGGTCTATTTCAGAATACATATCGCAACTTTCTCATACTCGCTGAATTCTTTATTAAATTCTCTACAAGACGTAACCAATGTAGAAATTGTACCGAGAATATTTCAATATATGAGACGATTTTAAAAATATAAAAAATTCTAATTTTGGTTAATTGGATGTAACGTGTACCGAGCTTCATTTGTTTTCCGCCTTTTCTAGAATACCTATTGGATATCGCTCATATTCCTTGGATTCGCTATTAAATTTCTTAGAAGGTACAGTTAGCGTTAGAGCCCTACTGACAGGAGGGATTTCGGGATCTGAGTTGAATCTGCAAAGATGAACATTCATAATTTTAGAATTTTGTGTGATGGGGGGCGACCTATGCAGGGTTCGTGCGGTGTTCGTTTCTCTTTTTTTTTCTATAATGGTACTTATTGAAGTTCGCTTTATAGTCGTTTGAATTCCTTATTAAAGGTCCTTCAACCAATGATCTACTATGTACAGGGTGTTCACGCGAGACGGATACCCCCCCCCCCATAAAAAACTTCCCCTTCAAGATAATTCAAAGAAGAAAAAACTTTCCTGGAACAATTTTTGCTGTAGTCTCTGAATATGTCAAGTATAATATTCTATTACGTCCCATATACAGGATGTCGCAATTTTTTTTGGAATTTTTTCATCATCACAATCGATGCATATTGTTGTGATTACAAATATGCATGACACGTTTCAAATTTTTTCTAAAAAAAAATTGAAAATTCACGGTGGGACCTCAAAAAAAATATATTTTTTTCGGAAAGATCGATTCATTTTAGGAATCAAATATGTCCCGAATATTTGTTCAGTCATTTTATATCATTCTATGTCATTTAACAGTGAAACAAAATATCCTGGACATATTTGAATTCTGAAATGGGTGAATCATTCTCAAAAAGTGGATGTTTTTAAAGATGGCATTGTAGATTTTTTAATTTTTTTTTCAAGAAAATCTAGAAGTTCATTGCATATTCCTAATTAGGATAACAATGTGCATCGATTGTGATGATGAAAGACAAAGTGTTTTGGAAAAAAAAATCAAATTGCGACACCCTGTATATGGAACGAAGTAGAAAATTGTACTTGACATATTCAGAAACTACGGCAAAAATTGTTCCAGGAAAGTTTTTTCTTTTTCAAGTTCTCGCAAAGGGGAAGTTTTTTATGGGGAGGGTATCCATCTGGCGTGAACACCCTGTACTTGTATGATTAGGATCTATCCATATTTCAAATTGAAAACCTCGTAGGTACGTCGCTTGGAGCTGTTCTGTTCAGGAGAGGGAAGAAATAACTTTTTCCTTATGTCCTGTCTGACAACTCGTCAGAGTGTTTTTATGTGTTATTACGTAATCTACGAATGTAATGCTTTTAGCAAAATTCAGCTGTCATTTTAGTTTTGTAAGGTTGGTAGGTAGGCACCTTAAAACGTGACAGAAGAGATCACAAATATTACAAAAAGTCAGCTTACCAGGTTTTCCTTCAATATAAGTTCCGCTATATGTCGGTTATTTCGAAATTTAGGATGAAACTCTCGAAATGGACTCCACTGATAGACGGACTTACTCTTTCAAAACTAGAAGAGACTGAAAAAAATTGAATTCTTCACAAAAAAACAGGTTGTTCTGTCCAACGACACAGATGTGTTTGTTGCACTAGTTCATTTCTACATATGAGACCTTCGACGAAAATGGACTCGTTGAACTGATATGAGATAGAAAAACAGCAACAGATATCATACCAATCCGCATTATCGTGGATAGGGACAGGATAAGTCCTTCTGTCAGTATAATAGTATGAAGCCAATTTCAATAAGTACCATTGTAGAAAAAAAAAAACACCGCACAAACCCTGCATAGGTCGCCCCCCATCACACAAAATTATAAAATTATGAATGTTCATCTTTGCAAATTCAACTCAGATCCCGAAATCCCTACTGTCAGTAGGGCTTTTACACTAACTGTACCTTATAAGAAATTTAATAGCGAATCCAAGGAATATAAGCAATATCCAATAGGTATTCTAGACAAGGCGGAAAACAAATGAAGCTCGGTACACGTTACATCCAATTAACCAAAATTAGAATTTTTCATATTTTTAAAATCGTCTCATATTTTGAAATATTTTCGGTACAATTTCTACATTGGTTACGTCTTGTAGAGAATTTAATAAAGAATTTAGCGAGTATAAGAAAGTTGCGATATGTATTCTGAAAGAGACCGAAACAAATCAAAGTCTTCACAGAAAACAGGCAAATTTGGCAAAATTTAAAACTTTCGTTTTTTTTAAATCGCCCCAGATCTCGAAATACTTGAAACAAGTTTTACAAGCTTATCTTATCTTGTAGTGCATTTAATAAGAAGTCGAACAAGTGCAAACAAGTTGACATACCTCTACTGCAAAGGATTGGAAAATGATAAAATGTGTTGAAAAGCACTGTCTTTGTGACCTGAACACCGCATTCTATTAGATTGTGATGGGCCCTTACTTTCACTTGTTTACGATGGAATCCGCGAGTTAGTCTAATCTTGTAGAGCATTTTTCTGGGCATCTAACGATATGAATCATGTTGATGTAGGTGTTTGGGAATATACGAAAAAAAAAAGAAATTTCTAATGGTGCAGCATTTGTGTGCTGGTGATGCGGTTTCTTCGTCTCACCACCACACCATCTTCACACGGGCGTTCTATAAACGTCAAAATAGTCCCACCTGACAGAAAATGCTCTCAGGAATTCGAATAACTCATCAGTTTTTCAATGTGTGCTCAAGCAAGATCTCAAAATGTCAAAATCTTGTCATTGGGTCTGCAGAACATAAAATGGCGTCCTGCGATCTTATGACCCATACGTCAGAAGGCCACCCAAGATTTTTTCCATCCTCTAGGCATGTCCTAACAGGATCCGAAGAGAAACTTTGTTCACCTCAAAATTTCTACGGATCTTAGGGCCAGCGACTGGACTAGTTTGGGCGGTCTCGTCATGTGGGGACCCTATAAGAGTATAGGGACAGGGGTGACGGAAATTCAAACGAGTTTCAAAAAAATCGTTCAATCAAAAAAAAAATCAATATCGTAGTCATAATAGTGGAGTGGGTAGTATTGATAAAAAATTAGCGTAAGCATTTGCTTACATCCCAGAGGAGTAGCTAAGAAAAGTATGCTTAGCAACTCGTCAAAGACCTGAGCAAAAGCTTATGCTAATTTTTTTATTAATAGGTACTACCCAATGGCTGGATTCAGAAGATCGGTCATAGCGTATGATGCATTGATTTTCTTTGGCCTACCGTTTTCAAGATTGTTCCGATATTGGCTGGAGACTCCGACTTGCTGGACAAGCTACAAACCCGGAGATTTCGATGCGGGGATAGACCACACTCCGTACAACTGGCGGAGGAGCCGTTCGAAAGCTCGCCGGATTCATTGCGAAGCTGCTGGCTGGACTTTTTTGGAGCTCTCCCAAATAGACAAAACTTGAAAATGTACAACATATTTGTTGTTTGTTAAACATTATGTTAAACTGTCGACACATCGTCCCTCAAAGTCAATGGGAATATCGAGCCGAAATAATACAGATAAGATTCGATCAATGAAAAACGGAATCGATTCAATAAACCGTTTGGAAGATATGAAAGATCTACTGAGAAAAAGCTTAACCTTAACAAAAAATGACGAGAAAAAGAGCGACCACATCATAGCCTCCGCTACTCCGTATGGCGGCGATACTTGAAACTTTTGTAGTGAGGAATGAGGATGCATTGTTGACGCTTTGTGCCATGTAGTACGGACGTTAAAGGAACCAACCTCATACATTTTATCCCGATGCAAAACGCTTTTGCACGTGAGTAGTAGGTACCTACAGGTAATTTTTAAGAAAAGGTGCCCCGATGGGACCCACGACTGGCGTGCTTCCTAAGCAGAGGCGTATCTACGGGGGGGCAAATGGGGCGCGTGCCATTGGCGCACTTTGATCCTCAGGGCGCAAATGAAAGGAAATAATAGATAAAAATGTAAAAAATGAGAAATGAAAAAATGAAATAATGTAGATATTTGAACTGTTGGGTATAATTCGTGTGAGCAATAATTGACAAGGGAAATGGGAAAGAGAAAGAGGGAAATTACCAAAACCAATACATTCAAACAGACGATTAACTTTCGACTTTTTCATCTGATCCAGATAAAGCCTAATAGGAGGGCCCGATTTGTCGTTGGCCCGCCTGAATTCTGAAAAAAAAATTATTCAGGGGCGCAATTTTCATGTTTTGCCCTGGGCGCAATTTACCCTAGATACGCCACTGTTCCTAAGAGGTCGAAGGTCCAAAAAATTACCATTTTTGAAATCGTTATTTTTTCCATACTTTTTTCGCTGGACTATATATTTTCAAGGTCGAGGAACACAATTAGTGGGGTTGGTAGGCATTCCTATACGGCATTTAATGATACAGAAAATTCCTTTTGCCTGAGTGTTCTACAAGCCCTAACGAACGATATTAGAAGGGGAAGCACAAAAACTTCCCCTTAGGGGGGCCGCAGTGGGCCCTGTCAAGTTGACGGTCCAAGAACTCCTACCAAACCATCTTTCAAGTTCGTTGTATCACTCAAATGGGGATGATGTGACTCCATTGTGAATCTCGATGGCATTGGTCGCCATGTCTCTCCCATCCTTCATGCTTGAAAAAATAATTTCTTCAGGAGGTCAGAGAAATCACTTTTTATTTTTTTAAACATACAAGAGGACGCAAAGGTGGCATGTTTTGTGTCTTAACCTGTTATATGGCATTCCCAAAATCCTATTATATGAAGTCAATTTTCCAAATTTCCAATTTTGGCCTGATTGGTAGGCTAAGAATTAGGTATTTTTCGACATCCAGTTCAGACGTACCTTTTCCAATGTCCAACTGGATGTAACTGAAATAATCGCAGAGGTGGATAGACTGAACTATTTTCTAAACATTATGTCGAGAAAATCAATCCTTAACCGCACATGGAGAGTACACAAATTATTTTTCTTCCGGTCGGTCGAATTGCGATGCCTACTACGCCCGTCAGGGAGAACGCTGAGCATCGCCAGACTAAACTAGTATGAAAACAGCCTAAACGAATTCAAAACTGCATGAAACACTCATTATGTGGTTCGACATTCAATTCTGATTCAGCACTCAGAGTTTTAGTCAGTTTTGAATTTGTTTTGGCTGTTTTCATAATAAATTAGGCTGGCGATGCTCAGCGTTCTCCCTGATGCTGACGGGCGTAGTAGGCATCGCAATTCGACCGACCGAAAGGAAGATAATTTGTGTACACTCTATGTGCGGTTTAGAATTGATTTTCTCGACATAATGTTGAGAAAATAGTTCATTGTGTCCACCTCTGATGATGATTTCAATAATCTTCAGTTGGACACTGAAAAAAGTACGTCTGAACTGGATGTTAAAAAATACCTACTTCTTAGCCTACCAATCAACCCATAATCGAGAATTTGAAAAACTGACTTCATAATAGGATTTTGGGAATGCCAAATAACAGGTTAAGACACAAAACAGGCCAACTTCGCATCCTCTTGTATGTATAAAAAAATAAAAAGTGATTTCTCTGACCTCCCGAAGAAATTATTTTTTCAAGCATGAAGGATGAAAGAGACAATGTCCGCAATGTCGGAAGAAAAATGTTGTCATGACTGAAATACGGCTCCGATG
This sequence comes from Anaspis maculata, assembly GCA_949128115.1. Classification (NCBI taxonomy): domain Eukaryota; kingdom Metazoa; phylum Arthropoda; class Insecta; order Coleoptera; family Scraptiidae; genus Anaspis; species Anaspis maculata. The sequence goes on from OX421967.1 coordinate 20,825,017, forward strand.
CCAGTTTTTCATATGGTGTTCAATAGAGAAAACCATTTTTATGCCTTGAAATGAAGAAATTTACCAAATCAAAGCTACATTTTGACCCTGGCCTAATTTTTCCTGTGAAATAGGACGTTTGGTCACATCAAGTTTTGACATGATACATCTCAAGAAACAAAATCACTCCGTGACTTTGTGAAAACCGGAAAAAAGTTCAGCAAATGATATTCTTGTGTCAACTAGCCCAAACTTACTGACTAAGTCAAAATCATAGTTATAATAATATTGAACAATGGTAGGAGTAGAATTACAAAACATCAATTTTGAGGGTAAAAAAAATCATGTTTCTTCTGATCAAACCGGTTTAAACACGTCTCTATCAAAATTTCATACTTATTTTTGGAATCAGAATAAGCGATTTGGTCAGAAATGACACCAAACATGTCAAACAAAGTGTTAGTTACGGTTTACCAGAAGACTTGTAAAAAAACACACCTCGGTCCCTTCACAGACGTCTGGTACGCCACTGGTGCATGACATCTTCTGGAAACCTATTGTATTGTGTTCCTCGACCTTGAAAATATATAGTCCATTGAAAAAAGTATGAAAAAAGCAACGATTTCAAAAATGGTAATTTTTTGGACCTTCGACCTCTTAGGGAGCACGCCAGTTGCGTGTCCCATCGGAGCACCACTTCTCAGAAATTACCTGTAAGTACCTACTACTCACGTGCAAAAGCGTTTTGCATCAGAATGAAATGCAAGGTTGGGTCTGATATGTGCCGCTAACGTCCGTACTAACGTGAACCAGGTTCAACTAACCAAGCTCAGGTCGACATAATCTGTTAGTTTTCTCACTGATTCATAACTAATAATGTGATAACAGTTTATTAGTCAACGAATCGTGTAATAAATGGCGAGTGTCGTAAACCATCCGAATGGGTTATAGCCATTACATGCACGAGAGTAGAATGCTGTGACTATGCTTTGTCTACGATATCGCTCGTAGTTTTAACAGAAGAAGAATTTGCAAGTTGCAAAAGTGTTAAGACTCACAGTAATTACTTTGACAAGTAGTGCTGCGTTTCTATGACTTCGCACTTGCATTCTTGTAATTGGTCCCAAATAGTGATTTTCCAGTTATTACTTACTCACGGGGAGGAGCTTGTGGTGTGGTTAGTTAGCGCGTTCGACTGCCACTCCAGAGGTCGCGGGTTCGATCTCCGCCGGGGACGGATTTTCGGCCTCGAAAAACAAGCTCCTTGGTTTAGTTGGAATGCTTGCTAAATGCAAGACGCGCCGTGTGTCGCATAGCACGTAAAATACGAACGATGGTGCCGACCCCATGCGATGTTGGTGGTCGTTAAAAATCCCTACCCTGTGTTGGAACACACAGGGGTTCGGCAAAATTTCCGGTATAGTGGGGGAAAGCATTCACCGGCGTCGGTGTTAGGCCTCGTTGCGGAAATAGGCCGACGTTAAATAAACGAATAAAAAAAAAAAACTTACTCACGGGGAACAGGGCTTCGGTTTCGGCTCATTAATCACTGGCCGCGAGTTGATAATATACTGACGGACAAAATTAGCGTTACACTTTTTCAAAATACTGGCACAGACGAACCCGTCAACAGATTTTTCCAAAATTTTTTGAGGAGCAAGCTTGAAGTGTTTTCCTCAAGTCCACAAACGCGCAAAAACGTGGTCCGGACGATGACTGAGTTGTACGGTCTGAAAGGTAGAAATGACCAGAAACCATTTTCGCAGAATTTTCCAACACATTCAAGAGATGTTCCTAAGGCTGCAGAAGAGATGGTTTTCACTTAAAATCGTGTCAGTAGGTGGTTCATACCCTCTGTAGTCTTCCTGCATGATTTAAACCGTAAAAAATGTTCACCCACTCGGTGTTAGTTCTTTGTTCAATGAAATGAGAAAATTTCAATATGATTTCCAAAAATTCTTTGTGTGATTGGAAAATCGGTTTTTTACGTACTTGAGAAGGTAATGCAGCAGAAAATGATTTGAAAAATTTCTTGTCTCCTTCGCAACCTCTTCATGTGGTAAGTCATTTCCTTATCATGAGCTGATAATCCGTTGTCGGAAGAATCGAAACAGTCCCGGTGATACCTCAAGGTTCATTGGAACCTCAGAGCGCCATCGGCTTGGTATCCGACCCTCGAGGTCCTCGATTAACCATAATTTAACACCTTGTTGGTACCCTCTACAAGAATGGTAAAGGAAGCAGATTTTTTCAAACTCGCTCGAAAAAATGCTTCTTCATTTGCCATTTATCTGATCTGTTAACTCAAATGCACAAAAAATCCTCATCTTGTGTTTTGAAGTCAATTTTTGTGACTTCCGTACATCAACTTGCACCCAGTGCAACTTTTAGGATTTTTATCGCATTTTATTTATCGTTCGTCAAGAGAAACCTCGATGCCTTCATTCATCAACGTAATCATGAAAATGCATACATAGTTCCTAAGAGTCACGCAATCAGCCTTTATTTTGGATGTTGCAATGGGTTTTCCCAGGTGCGAACAGCCGGTCGGGTTGGCGGGTTGCTATGCTAGAGTACGTGGCTCGTACACAGGAAGTTTTAAAAAGTTTATTTGTCATCCTGTGCAACCAAAGGAGCCTTCCAAGGACTGGTGGTAACTCGTATTCCGGTAACAAAGGACTACCCGAGGATTTTCAATCCTTGCAATCCTATCGTTGGTAATTTTGTATCGCTTGAATATTTTTTTCTGACAAGCGTCAACGTCAGGATCAGGCAGCAGTACCTTATTAATTGCTGTTAATTTACAATAATGAAAGGTATGATTCACATTCCGCAAAATTATCAACGACAGGATTGCAAGGATTGAAAATCTTCAGGTAGACCTTTGTTCTCGAAATACGAGTTACCACCAGTCCTTGGAAGGCTTCTTTGGTTGCGCAGAATGACGAATCAACTTTAAAAAACTTCCTGGGTACGAGCCACGTACTCTAGCATAGCAACCCGCCAACCCGACCGGGTGTTCGCACCTGGGAAAACCCATTGCAACATCCAAAATAAAGGCTGATTGCGTGACTCTGAGGAACTGTGTGTGCATTTTCGTGATTACGTTGATGAATGAAGGCATCGAGGTTTCTCTTGACAAACGATGAATAAAATTCGACAGAAATCCTAGAAGTTGCACTGGGTGCAAGTTGATGCACAGAAGTCACAAAAATTGACTTGAAAACACAAGATGAGGATTTTTTGTGCATTTGACTATACAGATCGGATAAGTGGCAAATGAAAAATCATTTTCTCGAGCGAGTTCAAGAAAATTTGCTTCCTGTACCATTCTTGTAGAGGGTACCAACAAGGTGTTAAATTATGGTTAATCGAGGACCTCGAATTGCGCTCGATGGCGCTCTGAGGTTCCAATGAACCTTGAGGTATCACCGAGACTGTTTTGATTCTTTCGACAACGGTTTATCAGCTGATGGTAAGAAAATGACTTACCACATGAAGAGGTTGCGAAGGAGACAAGAAATGTTTTCAACCATTCGCTGCTGCATTACCTTCTCAAGTACGTGAATAACAGATTTTCCAATTACACAAAGCATTTTTGAAAATCATACGTAAATTTTTTCATTTCATTAAACAAAGAACTAACACTGAGTGGGTGAACATTTTGCGTTGTTCAAATCATGCAGGAAGACTACAAAGAGTATGAACCACCTACTGACACGATTTTAAGTGAGAACTACCTTTTCTGCAGCATTAGGAAAATCTCTTGAATGTGTTGGAAAATTCTACGAAAATGGTTTCTGGTCATTTCTACCTTTTAGACCGTACAACTCAGTCATCTTGAGGACCACGTCTTTGCGCGTTTGTGGACTTGAAGAAAACACTTCAAGCTTGCTCCTCGAAAAATTTTGAGAAAATCTGTTGACGGGTTCGTCTTCGCCAATATTTTAAAAAAGTGTAACGCTAATTTTGTCCGTCAGTATAGTATACTATTCAACAAGCGGGTAATGATTGCTTCTTACTCATGTAGTGTAACCCCCTTTTTCGATGTTATTGCTGTAGTGTATCCTGGTCTCACGGCACCATTCTGTAATGTCCCTAGGTCACGGCATCACTTCTGTAGTATAACGTAGTTTTCCCGTTTTCGATGTTGGCAGCGATCGTCGTTGTTTCTTCCCTTCCCCACGTCGTTTACATTTTACCTACGTTGTGTTGAGTTCTTACTCAAGATGAGAATGTGTCGTTGGGGATGAGGTTTGATTCTTAAATGAAACGCGAATGAAATGCAAGCAAAATGAATGTTTATTGAAAACCAATGGCAAAGTTTTAAATGAATTTGTTTCTTTTCTCAAAACACCTCACAACAAGAAATTGACAGTGATAAAATGACACAACATGGACGGAGAACAACAGAGCACAAACAAATGAAACAAGGAAAATCATCACAAATTATTTAGACAATGCAGGAATTTACAACAATAAAATGAACACAAAATCAGATTAACAAAACAAAACAAGAAATCATGAAACATGTCAAACTGTCAATTTAATCGCAAAGGAAAAGTGACGTATTCGCTGACAGGCACACCTGGGAAGAACACGTCAAAGAAACCCATGCGTATTGCCTGGTTGATTGCTGAAAAATCCCTTCCCAAATGATCTGAACAAAAGTCAAGTGTGAATGAGTAATGATGAAATGACAGAGAAGTCACTCCAGTAATGCATTGATCAAGTCAGCGTGAATCGGTGCTTGAACCTCTTTGAAACGTTTGTTTCGTTTACAAGTTATTCACGTAACAACAAAAGAAAACTTTACGCTCAGCAATTATTCTTTACACTTTACAAACAAAAGAAAAGAAGTCAAATTGATAGATAGGCAAATGATGAAGAAATGATCAGTAAACGAGTAGATAAATCAGCCAGAAACAAATGACATGTAAACAAGTGGATAAATCAGCAGGAAACAAATGATCAGTAAACAAGTCAATAAATCAGCAGGAAACAAATAATAAGTAATGGTGTAGGTAAATAAACAAGAAACAAACAAGAGATAAATAGGTAGATAAATAAACAAAAAACAGGTGAGAAATAAATGAGTAGAGAAGTTGAAGTTGAGCATACTTTTAGTAAGCAATTGGAAGGAAGAAGTATCTATAACGCATTCGCCCGAAATTCCCCAGAAGTTACCCATTAAAAACCCCACAGATACATACATACATTCAAAACAGAACAATGGTTAGTAAACAGTAAGCACATACAAGAAATAACAGTAAATACAAGAAAATCGACTCGAGCCAACCTGTGGCCCTCTCTTCGTCGTTATACATAATTTCCCCCCAAATAAGAAAGGTTAGTAGATTCAACAAGGCAGATTCATACAAGTGGAGGACCTCCCCCAGGACACGGAGAAGCGGCAAGTCTCTCTTTCCTTCCTTTACTTTCATGTATAACCCGGCAATGAACAATGAAATGAGAATGAATCATCAAAATTACGGTTCTCTACTTAGCGGCTGATTTTGGCGTAGCAGAGCTTCTTTTTGTCGTCTTACTGTTTGTGACGTAACTTGTAGAAAGAAACAATTGATGAAACCTCGAAGTACGCGCGATAGCGCGGCCTTGAGGTCACGTCATGAGTGCGGAAAAAGCACACCCACTAGATTTACGGCTGTTGCCGTCAACATTGAGATCATTTGGGAGTAGATAAATTACACAAAATTCAAAGCTGTGCGAAGCACCTTGATTTCAAAGGGGAAAAACTGCGGGTTATGCAAGCCCGTTGATAACACAGAGAACAAAGAGTTTCGGGTTATGTACAATAATTTCGCGGACAAAATAGGTATCGAAATGCATGATTTGGTGATTGGATGGAAGCCAAAATTACGATACAATAATTAAAGAAAGACCGACCTTGAATAAAGAGAAACCGACGCACAGTTGCACTGGAGAATCACGTGTTCTTCACCACAGCTGATTCTCTTCTCTGTCTGCCCGCCGCCGCTCGCGCGCCCAGCGCCATCTCCCTCTCATCGCGGCAAACGCTACGAACGTCAACGACCGTACCTACTTCAGGTACCAACGTACCTGCAACAAAACCTACAAACAAAACAAACAACAAACAAAACAAAGGGGGAATACCACACTCATGAGGATGAAGTTTGCCGACACGAGCCTTGGCGAGTGTCGTAAAGCATCCGAATAGCCATTACCCGCGAGTAGAATACTATATACGCTTTATCCAGTCTTATTGAAAACTGCAGGAATGTATACGCGTGATAATGCGTGCATTATTCAATAGGATTGGATAAAATGAATAAAACACTTGCATTCAATGTCTACAACTTCAACTGCAATGACTTCAATGCAAATGACTACAACATTTTTACCGCCTCGTAGGTATTTACTGATTCTTCGTGCGTTCTTCGACTGAGAATCTAGCAGACATGAATGAGTATCACTTCTATTCTGTTTGTAAATTAAAATTTTAAGCTAGCAATCTAGCTAATAAGCACGTGTCTATAGCTACAACCGATGAAAACGGCCCTTGCCATCACAGTTTCTTCGTTAGATTGATGGCAAATCATCTACAATGATCTACGAATATAATAGGACTAATTGACACTAACATCAAAGTGATAAATGCTGAACGCAGTTTTGTAGCTGGGAAGAGTTCAACTACTAAACTCACTCAAGATGTCTGATGCTTGGGTTGAAAGCTGGGAATGTTGATACCGCCGTCTGATGTTAGTGAGGTCTGGTCAGTTGAATAGCTAATTGGAGAATTTTGAAGAACTAATTAGAAAATTTTGAGCACTCTGATAATCCAGAGATTTCAATCGGAATCTGCCAGATGACAAGGTGTTTTTCGTACTTGTGTAACAGTGATGTGGGTCAGGGTAACGAAGCATGTCAGCGAGGCTATGTCTTATCATTTTGATGAACCCAAAAACTTTCAGGCAGGCAATAGGTCGTTTCATGTGGGATTTGTCAAGTGCGCATGCGGGACGCGAATTTCATAATTTCGTATTCCAATATTTGAAAATTATTCCAAATTAAAATTTAAATTAATTTATAAAAATTTCATAAGCGCGTTCACAATACTTCCCCTCCTCGATGGGTGGTGGTTCGGAAAACTGAAAAATCAAAATTACGAAATTTCAACTTCCCCTAAAAGCCGGGCGTCTAGATCACAGGCGCCCACTCGAAAACGTGCCAACGTCACTTCCGTGTACATAATCTCCAATACAACAATTATTGTACCAGATTGTGTATCGACTAATATTGACATTCCGATATGACAGTTGTACTACTACGCTATTCTAAGTTAAGAATGAGTAGTAGAGTAGTTCAAGTGCAATATCAATAATTCAACTAAATCTATAACGCCCGCCTAATCACTAATCAGATTTTTCTAAGAATACCTAGTTACTTGCGATCTTCACACTTTGACTTTGATATTACTACTTGTAGAAAAAAATTGTCGTCATATCTGCCGCGGGACCTGTCATCGTGAAATCGTTCCTGCAACGTCCTTGAAGATAATTTAAATTATCTGTAAAATTGACTTCATATCATAATGCAATATTATTTTATTAAACGTTACCATACCTACATGATGTACCTATAGTGCGGCGGTTAATGAGAACCACCTTGCATTTTGTGATAAAAGCATGAAATTTGGCATATACGCTCTACAGACTGTCCTTTACTATATACGAGGCGGACCCACGATGGAACCACCGTGCAGCTGTCAGAATTGTCATTTGCCTACCTTTCAGGGGTGCCCAAGACTTGTCACTGTCACTGTCACTTGTCAATTATTAAAAATGTCAAATTTCAAAATTTTGAACTTCTATTATTCAAAATCTATCTAATGGCTTGAAACCAAATTTCGCAGGAAGCAACACAACAAGAGAATTAAGGCTGCAGTTGGAGCTTTCCATCATTTTCCAGTCGGGCGCTACGAATTTTAAATTTTTAATTCTCATCGTACCTATTCTTTGAAAAATGAGAAGGTAATCGCGGTAAAAAATCTCTCCGTATGCTAAAACGTCGAGATCTGTCGAAAAGAAATTCCGTGTTGGTCGGTTTGTGTGTATGTATGTATGTATGTATGTACAGGTGTTCACGCGACACGCAGGACGGATCCTCCACCATAAAAAACTTCCCTTTGTGATAATTCAAAAGAGAAAAACTTACCTGGAAAATTTTCTTTTCGTGCCATATATGTATGTCGCATTTTTTCCATTTTTCTGAAACACTGTATTTCATCACCGCAATCGATGCACATTGTTATCCTGATTACAAAAAATATGCGTTAAACCTCTAGATTTTTTTTTAAATTGAAAAATTTACAATGCCATTTCCAAATAATCTATTTTTTTGAGAATGATGGACTCGTGACTCATTTCAGTATTCAAATACAGGGTGATTCAAAAGTGTCGGACCATCTCAACGGTACGTAATATGGAGGTGTAGTAGAGTGCTGGAAAGTTGTTGAAAAAATTCCATGTCTTTTAATTTTGAAGTTATGAAAGGACAAAAGTTGGTCCTTAGATTGCTTCTGTTTCCGTTGTTTCAAATTATTTTAGTAAACTATTTCAGGAAAAATAATGAGAACAAAAAATCAACCTCTGAATCTGTATTGAATTTTTGTTTTCTATACAGGGTGGATCATAAACTACAAAAATTTAGTTTTCCTAAAAAACAAAAGCAATAGAATTCTATTGAAATTAATTGGGTTTCATAGTGAACAGACGGCAGACGGCAGTTTCAGGGGCAAAAACTGAAACCGGTTATCGGGTTGATTCAAAAGTGACGTCTATCAATGCAGTAGACCTTCACAGTAAAAGTTCACCACAACAAATGTCAATATTGCAAAAGGAGGGGGAATGAGAGGGGATAGTTCCAGCCGCGGCACAGATTTTCAATTTTTTTAATTCCGGACCAAATTGACAAGTTTGGACAATTTTGGACCAAAATTTATCAATTTTTTCACAGGCGTTTTGTTGACTAACACACTAAGTGTGATTTATATTTGCAATCAGGATGAAAGGCGGCAGTGGCGCAGCCAGGATTTAGCCATGGGGGGGGCTAACGAACGCGAGCGACTCGAGCTGCGCCAAGGGTGACCCCCCCCCCCCGGAAAAAGGGTATAATTATTGTGGTACCAATGTTACCTACCTCAAATTGAAGTAGGTATTAAATTCAGTATTCCCCGGGTTTGCGGGAAAATGTCAGTAATAAATGGTAGTAATGACACTTGCAAACTGACAGCTGCGCTGCGCGCACGTAGAAACATCATACACGATCGTTCGGCACATAGAAACGATACGGCCGAACGCAGCTGTTCACGAAATACGGTTTTTCGTGCTCTTGTTAGATATATCGATAGTGGCAGTCTGAACGATAATCGTTCGCTAACGAGTCGTTAGTGAACGAGAAGTTACAAAATAAGCCTGATAGGTAGGTGAGTCTATTTGCTTAAGGACGGAGTTACATCGGTAAAATAAGCGTTGTGGAATCAATAATCCCTGTGGGTTCATTCCTTAACAGAATCTTACCATTTAGGTATCTCTCGAAAGCTACAAGGATGCAGTTTGGTTTGAGCCCATTGGCATTTCCAAAATCGAAAAATATCATTCTCTTTATTTTTGGATTAATAATTGATTTCTGGATTTTGGAAATGCCAATAGGCTCAAACCAAAGTGCATCCTTGTAGCTTTCGGAAGAAACCTAAATGGTGAGATTCTGTCAAGAAATAAACCCACAGGGATTGATTCCGCAAAGCTTATCTTACCAATTCAACTCCGTCCTTAAACCGAAAGAGTTTCTCTCTCCGCACCAATTGAAAAAAACGCGCAATCCAATCGCAGTAAACTCTTACACAGAGAGACTAATGATCTATTTTCTAAATGATAAAGAAGGTAACAGTTGAACACAATATTTTTTTTATTTTGTTCAAAATTTTTCATTGCTTCGGTGAAAAAGCGAGACTGTCTGGGGGGGGCTATAGCCCCCTAGCCCCCCCCTTGGCTGCGCCACTGAAAGGCGGAATCGATTTCCATGTTAAAATACAGGGTGTACGATTTGAGAAAAAAAATTCGATGTTGCACCCTGTAAGTGATGTACCAATAAAAATTTTCGTGGACAGATTCGATACCTACGTAAAAAAATCATATAAGAATCGTTTTTCATTCCTAAAATTATGTCAAAGGTGAAATCTCCAGGGGGAGGTGAATTTGGGCCCTTTTTAAAAATTTCAAACTGGTCTTATGGATCTAGAGCCTCCAAAATTTTGTCTTATGACTCGATTTTTGATCAAGGGGATGTTCCTACACAAAAGCCCGTTGGTTTCATTCATGTACCTTATGTCCTTATGACGTAAATTTTGGCCATTTTTCGAAAATTGATAAGCCTATGCAAGGCTAAAGTCCCCGGTCTGACATGTAAGACAAAGAAATTTTCAACAACCTTATCAACGCACATTAGACCTACAGGGTTGAAATCATGTACCTCATGACGTAAGTTTTAAGGCACCAGCTCCCTGTCCAATATTATTGGGGACCGGGAAAATAGAACTGATGACCAAACCAAACCAAAGAGCTAGATGGTACACCCGGTATGTCTTGGTGACGTCAGGCGGCCATTGGCGTGTTATAAAGAGAAAATTGTCGCCGTCAATGTTGTCACTTTGCTATTATTCGCGCTATAAATCGAATCACGTTGGTGGCCGGTCTTTTCAAAATACTCTGGCTTTCAATAAGAGCTTTGCTTTATACCCGCAGTAGCATCATCACCATACCATCATCATCATCATCATCATCATAATCATCGTCAGAAGCTCAATAACAAAGTAATTTGGCTATAATTACGTGTGTTTATTCTTGTTCCCTCATTAACCCTAAGACAACATCCTTCTCCTTTGACCTCCTGGCTATAATTCATATCTTTTACTTACTATTGTATGCCTACCCCCATTCGCGGTCAATCCGGTCCTGATTGGGGTATACTTTCACAAAGCCGCCTTGATTGTAATTACTCAATTATGTCGAATTGTCAATCATAAGCGAATACCGATGAGTGAATATGAGTGTGCTTATACGGCGTGTCTCGAAACTGGCGCCTTCGACGCACACAACGTGAGTAGGACTAGGGAAGGCGGGCTTCGAAAGTGACATAGAATAAAGACGGTTGAAAAGACAACATAGAATCAATTAAATTATTGAGATTAATTACTCAAATTTTTAAAACTTATCAAAAAAACCTTTTACTTTCCCGAACTCTCACTAATGGAAGAAAAAGTATTGTGATCCTGCGGAAAAACTTTGTAGGTAACGACGGATATATCCGTTTTGGGGTGCCCAAGACTTGTCACTGTCACTGTCACTTGTCAATTATTAAAAATGTCAAATTTCAAAATTTTGAACTTCAATTATTCAAAATCTATCTAATGGCTTGAAACCAAATTTCGCAGGAAGCAACACAACAAGAGAATTAAGGCTGCAGTTGGAGCTTTCCATCATTTTCCAGTCGGGCGCTACGAATTTTAAATTTTTAATTCTCATCGTACCTATTCTTTGAAAGATGAGAAGGTAATCGCGGGAAAAAATCTCTCCGTATGCTAAAACGTCGAGATCTGTCGAAAAGAAATTCCGTGTTGGTCGGTTTGTGTGTATGTAGGTATGTATGTATGTATGTACAGGTGTTCACGCGACACGCAGGACGGATCCTCCACCATAAAAAACTTCCCTTTGTGATAATTCAAAAGAGAAAAACTTTCCTGGAAAATTTTCTTTTCGTGCCATATATGTATGTCGCATTTTTTCCATTTTTCTGAAACACTGTATTTCATCACCGCAATCGATGCACATTGTTATCCTGATTACAAAAAATATGCGTTAAACCTCTAGATTTTTTTTTAAATTGAAAAATTTACAATGCCATCTCCAAATAATCTATTTTTTTGAGAATGATGGACTCGTGACTCATTTCAGTATTCAAATACAGGGTGATTCAAAAGTGTCGGACCATCTCAACGGTACGTAATATGGAGGTGTAGTAGAGTGCTGGAAAGTTGTTGAAAAAATTCCATGTCTTTTAATTTTGAAGTTATGAAAGGACAAAAGTTGGTCCTTAGATTGCTTCTGTTTCCGTTGTTTCAAATTATTTTAGTAAACTATTTCAGGAAAAATAATGAGAACAAAAAATCAACCTCTGAATCTGTATTGAATTTTTGTTTTCTATACAGGGTGGATCATAAACTACAAAAATTTAGTTTTCCTAAAAAACAAAAGCAATAGAATTCTATTGAAATTAATTGGGTTTCATAGTGAACAGACGGCAGACAAAATGCCTCCATCCATCAATAAACAGCCAATATTTGGACTAATACCAATTATTGTGTAGAAGGATAGAACGTATTATACCTACACATTTATTAAAATATGCATATTACGTATTATGTACAACGAAATTAGGTATACATTTTTAAGTTTACAACATTATCGGAGCGCGCCTGTTCTTTTGCCGGTATACCTTTTTATTATTATTATCATTAGAGATCGATGGGGGGGGGGCACACACCCTCCATGCCACCCCCATAAATACGCCACTGCCAGCACTCTACTACACTTCCATATTACGCACCTTCAGGGTGGTCCGACACTTTTGAATCACCTTCGAGATCACCCTGTATGTCCAGGATATTTTGTTTCACTTTTTTAAATGACATGGAATGGCATAAAATGACTGAACAATATTCGGGACATATTTGATTCTTGAAATGAATCGATCATTCTAGAAAAAAAAGTTTTCAGAGATGCCACCGTAAATTTTTCAATTAAATTAGAAATGTCGTGCATATTTCTACTCAGGATAACAATCGATTGTGCTGATGAAATACAGGTGTTTCGAAAAAAATGCAAAAAAATGCAACACCCCATGTAAATGGCACGGAATGGGAAATTATACTTGACATATTCAGAAACTACGGAAAAAATTGTTCCAGGGAAGTTCTGTCTTTTTTGAATTATCGTGAAGAGAAAGTTTTTTATGTAGGAGTATCTGTCTCGCGTAAACACCCTGTATCCTGTATGAGTATGTCAGTTTTTTTTTGACCCCCCGATTCATTTCTAAACCATCTGGCCGATTTCGACCAAATTTGATATGCAGGTAGGGTTTATGGTAGAAAATAGACAGTAAGATTTTCCACGAGATCTGTGGAAATTTTGACCCAACGATTTTGATTTTTTATAGCTCTTGAAGCCCTCGAAAAACTCTTTTCAAAACGCGTAAAAGTGAGGAAGGCAGAGCGTGTAGTACACCGCTGCACTCGGGTGATAACTCGACTGCAGCAACGCCCAGCGCGGTCGAAAGTTGGATGGGTGACCGCCGGTGGGTAGTGCCAGTGGGCGATCCGCTGGCGGGTCTTATCTGACTCTAGCCGAATTAAAGATCAGCATGTTTTAAAAAAAAAACTAAAAAAAAACTTGAGTGACATGAACGGGCTAAATTCACCATTTCTACATTTGCAGCCGCCACCCACATCCCAATTCTGAACCACGACTTTTCATTAAATTCGGCTCAAAAAGGAACAGTTGATCTTAGTTTAATTTGATCGCGATAGAATATGCCAAATTCACCTTTTCAACATTTGCAGCTGCGGCCCCGCACCTCAAGTGTCTTAACTGCATCTGAATAAAATGCGCTGCTGAGGCTCTCGCATGTGAGTGCCTTATAACTTATTTTGTCTCTGGCACTTCTGAAGCAGTTTTACCTTTCCTTTACCCAACATTCTGGCGGGCCGCAAAAACGTCGATTTTGAGATAACCCTGTCCTGTACGCTCTGTACCACTGTACCTGTAGGTTTCTGAGAAGCTGAAGACAGAGAAAACACCAACTTGCACCATCAGACCATCAGGGCCGATTCTGGCTCGTCGGCCGCCCTTGTGCGAAAAATATTTGACCGCCCACCATCTGTAACCCCGCAGCAATTTTCTGGCGGAGGCATCCGGGTCCTCTAGAAATTGCACCAATTCATAGGTATACTGATTTTGTAGTTAAATGGAATCAGAAAAAGCTGTTTGAATGGGTGGTTGTTTATTGATAAGAAGACAAAACCTCGGGCAAAACCCAGAAAAAAAGTCATAATTATTGGTAAAATACCTATAATCTTGAAAACACAACAACTTGCAAAATTCAGAAAACAAAAAAAAAACTTGACAAACCTAATACATATTTGGTATATAAAAGGTCTGTGAGTAGTAGGTATTAGGTATACCTATACCAAGGGCCGGTATATCCAAGGGTATTTCCCACAGAGTAGGTATTCCCATTCCTTCAAAAAGTTTTGACGCAAAGTTCATCGGCCAAACAGAGTATCCTAAATGTTACCAAGAGATGAAAATTCTTGCCTTTCCTCAGATACTTATATGAGAGAGAAGTCTAATATCTATAAAAGTTGACGCAGGGCGGCCGCCTCGCCTCCATTCTTGACAATAACCTGTTGTATTTTTTCGGAACTAAAAAATCACAATTCACGCAGGGCGGCCGCCTTCGGTCTCAAAAATCATAATATAAGTTTCTTTGTTACAATCAATTTTTCGTTTAAAAAAAATTCAGCGACCTTTCGCCGCCCTTGAATTTTGGCCGCCCTTGAATTTTGGCCGCCCTTGTGCAGGGGTACTCCCAGCACACCACTCAGAATCGGCCCTGCAGACCATCACCACAAGAAAAGTTTTAGTGCGACTACGTAAGTATATACGTGAATAATGACACGTGAAGCCCCCAATAGCCGCCGGGTCGCCTATGTGTGGCGGCTAGTGCTGCTGGGTGCCGATGCCTCCTAGATGTGTTTGTGTGTGTGCGCTTATTTTCTGTGTGGTGTTTCGGGTGAAAGAAAGAGCGAAACGGAGATAGCCCGGAGAGAAGAGGCCATCCATTATATAAGGCTCCGGGGTTGGTTCTTGTGCTCCACACTTGTGTCTTGACTTTCGAAGACGAAAATGATGGTAAGTCACTTTTTTTTTCAACTAATTTCTCATCAGTGCTAAGGGAGTCAATTCGTTTTCCCGCGATTTTGCGTTTTCGACAGGAAATTCTTTCTCGCGGCAACTGTTGCTGCTGGATATTTAAATTTTTAATATCCTTCGCTTTCAAGAGTGCTGTGCTTCAGTTTTCAAATTTTCGCGCCCGGCATAATTAATCATGGTTGTGGTTGATTGTACACGAAATACCTACTGGGATTTGTCAGTTTTGAATATTCTTATTCACTTAAATAAGAGAATTGGTGTGATTAAAAACATTCTTACATTATCTCTATCACTCATTTAATACTTATTTAAGGTTTTGAATAGTAGATACAGGTGCAAATTTTCAAATAATTGTTATTATTATGCGATTTTGATTCTAAACTTGGTTTATTTTGCATCCTTTTACATTGATTTTTCCCATTTGTAATTTTTTATTTACACAAAGGTGGCGTGAATAGTTTTTGATTTCCCAATATTGCCTGATCTGCAGCAAAATCGCGTCCAAAGTAAAAAATTTGCAGCCAAGGTAAATTTATTATTGCGCCTAATAGAATTACAAATTAGCTCGGAGTGTTTAGGTAGTGCACAGGTAGGTGAGTACCTGCGAAGTGACCTCAGCAATTTCACAGGTACCTACCTGTCTACATTCTCTGCTGAATTTATTCTAGACATTTTCTCAAATTTTGACTTTTTGTGTTGTAAAATTGCAATGTAACAATAATTGAAGTAGGTATAGATACCTACTTATCTGCATGTACATTGTACAGGGTGTTCAATTTTGTTCAATGGCTTTTATATTGTGTTTAACAGTTCCATTAATTTCTAGATAAGAGGGATAAAACAAAGAATTACTGACCGCGGTAGCATGTCATCACGTTGATTTTTGTAACAAGTTAATTGGTAGTAATTCTGATAACCTCTTTTCGGTAGGTGGGTATTGGATTTTGATTATCGTTTTCGAAACACTTGGCCACATCTTTTGAAGTTTGCGGTATCAGAAGCAATTTATTTTAAATATCTCTTTTTATTATAAAGGGTATCCTTTTTTTATTATTTATTACATTTAACTGCATCAGGAAAATTGTTTCGAATTCATCAGATTTTCTGATTTTTGAAAATATGAGGGCCAAAGGATGAGAGTGAAACCCGCTTCATTTGCGTTATCTTGGTGTAACAATTATTTTAGTAGGTAAACTAGGTATTTTTTATAATTTATAATTTTATAAAAAAATATCATTTATCGATTATTCATTACATCTTTTAAAAGTCACTTAAAACTTCTTCATTCAATTTTCAAGATTAATTTGTCTTCGTACTTATTATTATACCTAAATTAGTATTCAGTGTTTTTGAAATCTGCATGAATTCAAGCCTCATCAACTACGTCTGCCTACAATCCAACTAAAATTCATTTATACCGGGTGTTTATAAATGACTGTGATCGCATCCGATCCTTCGCCTTTGGAATCCGCTTTCGATCACCACAATTGCGCCTGTTGCTGCGTTTTTCGGCCTGACCCATGCCTCCCGCGATCACAGATTCCTATAAGCACCCCGTAGAACAATTTGAATGATATCGAGTGAATCTAGAGGAATTTTTAAAACTGAATTCGAATTTGAGAAATATACAGGGTGATTCATACAGGATGTTCATTTGAAAAGTTGCCACCCCTGATTTCTCGCCGCCAAAATTTTTCTCGGGAAAACGCCGAAGCAGGTCGATTTTTGTTTCGGGGGGGGGGGGGACGTCTATTACAAAAAATTCATGATAGATGTTTTTCTTCTCCTTGGCTTATCACGCCAAGGGCCAAGGGGTTTTTGCTTCTTTATTCCATATTACTGCTACATTCCGGAAATCCAGATAATGAATTAAATGAGAAAACTTGAGGCTTTTTCAAATTCAAATTTATGAACTTTGAGCATAGGTATGCATAGATACGTTTATGATTTTTTAGATGCAAGATGACCTCTAGGGGGCTTGTGATCATCAAAAACTGAAATTGACCAATTGGCATCAAGTTCAGGAGGTCAAAATCACAAAGGAAACTTGGTTCAAAATTAAAATGTGAAAATCTGATCGAATTCAATTTTTAAGAAAATAAAACTGTGTCGTCTATTTTGAATGGGTCCCCCTTTTTGAGGCCTTGATCAAGGTATTCCAGATGGTCTGCGAGTTAAGTTGCTGAGAACCGTTTAAGAAACAATATTCGTGATTTGCAACCTCCCATCATCAGTCCTCCTTGTAGCGATAGGATAAATCACCATCCTCCAAAAGAAAAACATCATAAAGTCAGAACCAGATTCCGATTTCAGAAATTTGAAAACTGGGCGCAAAACTAAACATCACGCTTTATGATCCTTCCATTTGTATTTGAGAAAAAAAATCTGAAAATGGGGGTCCGTTGAATTTGCTAAAATTTTGCACTGTTATACATTTCACCCTGTACATGAAGCTTACTGATCTTTACCTCCTAAAGGTGTATAAAAAAGTTATTGTGGTCCAAAGTCGGACCAATTTTTCCCTCGCGACAACAAATGTGCTGCGTAGTTTATATTGAATTTCTGTTTTCTGTCTAGGGTGAGTCATAAACTACAAAAATTTAGTTCGACTAAAAAACCAGAAGCAAAAGAATCCTTTTAAAACGAATTGTGTTTTATTGTGCTGTACATATGTTATGGGATCACTGTGACTGTTTGCTGGCACTTTTAGGAAAAATTAATTTTTAGGATTCATGACCCACCATGTCAAAATGTTAGGGGAGACCGGGGCTGGAACTAACACGGGTAGGTTGTAACAGTGCCTATAGTTTCTAGAATTTTTGTAAGATGTCGCTCGAAGTCCGTGTGCGATGTTCATTGACATTCACTTCCATATCCACATTGCTGTTTTGCAACTGTCATTTAGGTTAGGATTGTTCTAACAAGTGTCACTATTTTCCGCCTAAAAGTATAACTGTTGTGTCGTCTGTTGAGTGATTTTATGGCGATCTCCCGAACGCCAACCAGAAGGTATGTGCATTGTTATGGTCTTGATTATGTTGGCTATCGATGGACGCAAAACACTTTGACGTCGAAATTGCGGTTTATTGTGATATGTCTTGAAATTGTGCTGTATACCCTTGGGGTCAAAAGTTACATAGTGTTACAACCAACCCCAGGCACTTTTTTCACCTGCAAAATATTATGATCAGATAACTCATGTTTCCACAAAGCTTATGGATTGCTCTCAACAGCAATCTGGACGATGATTTGTCAAATTAATGTTCCTATCTTCTCTCGGTACTTTTTCTAATTTTATAATGTTGCATTGTGATACGTTTCATTCAACATTTTGTAGATTCCTACTGTGCCAAAGTGTTTTTCAGTTTTTCTATATTTTTTTCAAGTCAATAGGGAATAACAGATTTTTTGTTGAATTTTATTAATATAATACCCAATACTCCATGATCTATTGTAAATTATGTTGATGTTACAACCTACCCCAAGTAATGTTACTTTTAGCCCCAACGCTGAGGCAAAAAGTAACAGCTGTCTTGATCCAGAAATTATTATTTTTCTCAGAAATGCTCCATTAAATATTGAAAAAGAAATATTCGGCTGGAAGTCGATTGTCCAGTCTATCATAGAAACACTTTGAATGAAAAAAAAAAGTCACTAGCCTGCATGGAAAAAATAAAAACTAAAAAATGCTACTTTCATTCCCGGTCTCACCTATTCCTGGTGATGAAGCTGACAAATGGCGATTGCGGCGATTTCGAAACAACCTGTCGGAGCTGAACTGGCGGACAGTGACTTTCAAACCTTCAAGACTGTTTCAACTTACGATGAGTTTTTCGAAACCAAACACCCAACGAACCTGATAGTTTAGGATCGTTCCGGATAAAATATGCGAAAACGGAATGCGTTTTCACTTTTCAAAATATCAAGAAATTCATCGTTGTGGTGTAGATGTGGAAATTGTTTCGCGCTACTTTCAACTTTGTTTTTTGCTATTGTTTCATTGCATGATGACAGTGGCCGACTTGGGGATAATTATTCCACAAACCCGAAGATTTCAATCTAGGAATAAGCCACAAACCCGTACAATTGGCGGAGGAGCCGCTCGAGAACTTACCGAATTCACAGCGAAGCTTTTTTAGGCTCTCCCAATTAGACAAAACTTATTGGATATATAAATATTTATTGTTGGAAACTTTATAATTTAGCGATCGTTCTTAAATGAATCGCTTATTTTTTGAGAAATCACATAATGTGTAAATAATTATGGTAAAAAAACGTGGGTGCGTGACCATAGTCACCCTCGGAAGAAGTGAAACTTCTATAGATATGAATCAGCAAGCAACGTTCGAAGAGGTGTTCTTTTCGTACTCGCGCTCCGCTCCCTAACGGTTTGTATCATCTTGTTTTTTTTTATTATCAATCTTATTATTATTATTATTATTATTATTATTATTATTATTATTATTATTATTATTATTATTATTATGTGTCACTCAAAGAGCAGAATACTTTCGACATGATTTTTTCACGATTAGACTTCTTTTGTTTCTTTTCTCGCTGCGCTCGGCGCTTAAACTCCAATTCTCCGTCACATGAAGTCTCACTTATACCCCTAATACAATAAATATCTATTTTCATCAATAATATTCTCCACAAATAATTATGCGAATGTGACATCGTGACGGATTTTCTCACTGTACGATTTTCCCCGTTATATTACAGCACGGTGGAAACTATGTTCTGGCAGGCACAGCATGGCAATCTAATAATCTCCACAAAGTATAAGAATGTCGTTTTAAAAACTCGATCCGGTATTATTTTAATTGGAAAAATATAAAATACATAGGTATTTACATAGGTATGTAGGTAGGTACCTCGTGAATGTGATTTGAGGTAACTACGTGGTTCTAGAGTTCCTACGATATTATCTTCTTCAATCAAAATAAGGCCGTAGATTAAATTGAAATATTGACAGAATTGATATGAGTATTTCCAGTTATGTGCTCGCCACCGTGCTTATATTTAGAATGTCACATTTAATTGAGGTAAAATCAAACCATTCAAAAAATTAACAAAGAATAATGTCAAAAATCAATTTCCAAACATAAGAATTTGATTATCCAACCAGTATAATGTCATCGCTACACAATCAGCTGACATCTAGAACATTAAGCAACTGTTTCAGCCTCAATTGTCGAAAATTCTTTTTCCCCTCTGGGCTTTAATCATTCACCCCTGCTTTCCTGCTTGATAGGTACATAGGTACTTGAAAGTTGTGTTTACATTTGAGTGTGCGGCATTCGATTTTATTTTTGAATTGTAAACGTCCGTTGAAGAATATACTTAGGGCCGGGCCTGGCCTATTTGCCGCCTACGTGCCCCCGAAAAATTGCCGCCTTCCTCACCGGTAGTGGAGAGCCCCACCAAATGCGGGAATAAAAAGAATCCTTCGAAATTCAACTTTATTATTATATTACCGCCCCTATGACTTGCCGCCTGCCATACCCGCCTGCGCGCCGGAACGCACTGCACGCCTGCTAGGCCCGGCCCTGAATATACCTCCCTATCCCTATAATAAAATACATCCCCTCGAATCTATTCAAGCCAAGTCGAGAACCATTCCTGTCGGGACAACAGTACGACAACACGAAGAGCAGTCCAGTGTCGGCGATTAGTAAAAAATAGAACCGAACGCGGCGAACGCCGCAACAGCTTATTCTTCCATTTCCTGGGACGACGCTGGTCGTCCCAAGGTCAGACAAGACAACGTTACAGGCGTTCGTTACAACCACTGATGCTATGAACCAATTTCACTCCCATGTGTGGTTCTGCGTTAGTTGTGTGTTGTGATCTAGGCGCGAGAATAGAAGTTTCACGCCAAAAAAACTATCTATCTATATTCCATACACCTACTATTTTCAGTATAGAATGACTTTTTGGAGCAAAAATTAAGTGACAAGCTGGGAGGCTACGGCTACGGCTGATGGCACCTGCAAAGTTTTGGAGCGAAACTATCAGTGGTCATCGGACGTATTATCCCAGCGCTCCAGCTTGTCACTTTATTTTCGCCCCAAAAAAACATTCTACTGAAAATAGAAAGTGTATGGGATATAAACTACGCAACGACATTATTGTCGTACTCCAAATTTCACCTTTTTTCAAAACAAGAAAACTCCCGACTGGCACAACTAATTCCAATTGTGTTTCAAGCATTTGAGAGCTTGATTCTCTAGGTATAGAACTCGTATCAATTCGGAGGTCGATATATGTCAACTTGAGTATAACTTTCTACAGGGTGTAAAGAAAGGTAGTGCAACATTTATAAAGTTTGACATACTCCCATTTGAAATAAAACTATTCCTTTTGAATTTCACTATCAATGGCATGTAGTTGAAGGTCATATTTCGAAACGGTTTTTGATCTATCTTTCTATTTCTTTTATTTACAGGGCGGTATCGAAAAAACGACTTTTTGTCCTTCTTCCCCTGATTTCCCCTTCTTTACCAGTTTTCGAAATCCAGGGCTCATATTGAAGCTGAAGCCTTAGGTGAGAAAATCCAATAAACGTAAAAGGTAATCGACTCAAGACCAACATTTGAAATATAGGGTGGTATGGCGCGATGTGACGGAAAAAAAGTGTCTGCCCTGACCGGGACTCGAACCCGGGTCTTACATTTGCCAGATGGATACTCTGACCACTAAGCTATCGGGGAGACAACAGTTCCTCTGCCTCATGCCCATATGAGAGCCGCCACAGTACTTCCCCTCCAGAGACGTCGTTCGTCTCGTATGTACCCCTGCGTTCGCCGTACTCATGGACCGTTGACCGTTGTTCAGTACCCCCCACCTAAGGCGACGGATGGGACGTGGGTGGACGTAGGGCAGAGAAGTGGCGGTGCTGTTTAATTGTTCATTGCTTGCTTTGTACCTGTTTGTTTGAGTTGCATGTTGCGTGCGTGCTGCTTTTGTTCGGGGTCACCATTTATGGCGCGATGTGACGCAGAAAAAGTGTTTGCCCTGACCGGGACTCGAGCCCGGGTCTTCCATTTGCCGGATGGATACTCTGACCACTAAGCTATCGGGGAGACAACAGCTCCTTCGCCACATGCCCACATGAAAGCCGCCACAGTGGCATCAAATGTAACAGATGAACATATCTGTCCCAGGAATCCGACCGGGTGGAGAATTAATTGAAAATCAACAATGTTTTCAGATCAAGCATTCATTCTGAACACTCTTTGATGTTTCATGATTGTGTGTGGCAAGAACTTTGGATGCAGGGTCCATATTGCAGCTGCATGTTTTCCAAGGAGAAGCAGCTGCAAGTGCCGTAACCAATGTTACGGAAAACAGAGCGAAGAGAACTGTCTGTTCCCGATTGCTCCAAATTTTGTAACGTTGGTTGCGAACATTTTTAGACAAACGAGAAAGCTGATTCTTCCTCAGAAACACACAATTTTAATTTGGTCCCTCCATCGATCATTCTTATTGTAACAATCATGCAACATCAAAGAGTGTTCAGAATGAATGCTTCATCCGAAAACAATGTTGATTTTCATTCAATTCTCCACTCGGTTGGATTCCTGGACATATATATTTATATGTTACTTTTGATGCCACCCTAAATTTTGAATGTTGGTTTTGGGTCGATTTTGTTTATTGAATTTTTTCACCTAAAGCTTCAGCTTCAATAATAATAATAATAATAATAAACTGTCTTTATTGATTTTCCAGAATAAATAATAAGAAATTAAAATTAAAATAAAATAAACAATGGAAAATCAAACTTAGGGCGAAGTTCAGACCCCCCTGGCTCTACCACTTAACCCTATATGCAAATAAACGAAAGTAACTCGCAAACGCCTTTTAAGAGCCCTGAATTTTGAAAATTGGTAAATAAGGGGAAATGTTATCACCAGAAGACCAAAAAGTCGTTTTTTCGATACCACCCCGTAAATAAAAGAGATAGGGAGATAAAAAAAAATGTTTCGAAATATGAACTTCAGCTACATGCCATTGATGTTGAAATTCAAAAGAAACAGTTTTATTTTAAATGGGAGTATGTCAAACTTCATAAATGTTGCACTACTTTTTTTAACACCTTGTAGAAACTCAAGTTGACATCTATCAGTCTTTGAATTGATACGATTCTATAACTGGAGAGTCAAGCTCTCAAATGCTTGAAACAGAATTGAAATTAGTTGAATCAGTCGGAAGTTTTCTTGTTTTGAAAAGGATGAAATTTAGAGTACGACAATAATTTCGTTGCGTAGTTTATTCAACTTTAAACTAGGAGTTTAATTATTGGATAATAATACAATTATTGATGTATTGGTTGATGCAAACGAAAAATATGAGTCGAATATTTTCACGATGCACATTCTTCACCAGCCATCATCATTATCATCTTCATCATCATCATGGTCATGATCATCACCATCATCCTCATGATCATCAAAGAGATGACCACAAGAAAAAATATACTTAGCCGGAATAAGCGTCTCACACATTCAGAACTGACCTCATAAATGCATCGTGCATTCTAGAGCCGTATCACTTGAAATAATTGAGATAAAAAAATTATGCTGAAACAAAGCAATGCGATGTTTTTTTTTTCTGGTAGGTATAGTGCTGGTAATTTTAGGATGCTCCATATCACTCTTTTCGCTTTATACAGGTTGATCCAAAAGTGTCGGACCATCTCAACGTTGTGTAATATGGAGGTGAAGTAGAGTGCTGGAAAGTTGTTGAAAAAATGCTATTTGTCTTTTAATTTTGAAGTTATGGAGGTACAAAAGTTGGTCCTTCGGCTGCTTCTATTTCCGTTATTTCAAAATATTTTAGTAGTCCGGTCGTTGAGCGTTTCTACCTTGCAAATTGTGAGGACGCGATGTCACTTGGCAGAATTGTTCTATGAAACATTGTCTCAATTTCAAGAAGTGGTGCCACGATGGTGGTCGGTGCAGACGCTGTATACAGGGTGATCAAAAATGAAAAAATTGAAACTCAGGAACAAAACAGTTGAAACCATGAAAATTACCATGTAGATTCACAATTGGATGCTTATTAAGTTAAAGTTAAATTAAGTCCCAGTGGCTTGCTGGGAATGGTTATGTTTGCCTTTAGATTATTGCATATGACCAACTTTACTAGTACCGATCGATTTTTCACTTATTGAATACTGGGTGAGATCAAAATGGCGGTCATGGAAAAAATTACAATTGCTTGTCTTAATTTTGAGAATAGTAGGCGGAGACGATGGCACCACATCGCATTGCATTTCTGACATCAATCTTGGCAGAAATATCAAGTTTCATCCAAATATCTTGAAAAATCACTGATTTATTGAAATTTTCAATTTTCAAGAAACCGACCACTACTTTCATCACATTTCTGAAACGGCTGAAGATATTCAGACGCGGTTTGTTTTATCTTGATAAGCATCAAATTTTGAATCTACATGGTGATTTTCATGGCTCCAACTCTTTTGGTTCCTGAGTTTGAATTTTTTCATTTTTGATCACTCTGTATACAGCGTCTGCACCGACCACCATCATGGCACCACTTCTTAAAATCAAGACAATGTTCCACAGAGCAAATCTGCCAAGTGGCATCGCGGCCTCAAAATTTGCAGGGTTCGTCCAATTTATGTGGCTTAGCCGCGCGACTATAGTAAACTGCTTATGGAAAAAATATGAGTTCAAAGAATCAACTTCCGAATTTCTGTTCTCTATACAGGGTGAACCATAAACTACAAGAATTTAGTTTCCCTAAAAAAACAGAAGCAACAGAATTCGAATAAAATGAATTGTGTTGCATAGTTTTATTGTGCTCTACATAGGTTATGGGACCAATGTGTCTGTTTGCAGGTACTTTTAGAAAAAATAATTTTCAAGATTCATGACTCGCCCTGTATACAAAACAGACATTCTTTGCAGATTCAGAGGTTGATTTTTTATACTCATTCTTTTATTTCAAAATTAGAAGAAACTGAATTTTTTCAACAACTTTTCAGCACTCTACCTATGCTTCCATATTCAGTAATCGATACATATTCTCCCTTGCGACTGTCACTTGCATCGTGAAGATAATTAGTAGGTATTGAAAATCAAGTTCATATTATGTCAAAGTAGTTAGTGAAAATTGTCACGTGAAGCAGTCCTGGGCTAGTAGTAGGTACATTAAACGTTGTATAATGGTTGTACGTACTACGGGCACATCGGAGAATTGCTAATTATTCATTCATTGTTCCAACCGTTCCATCGCGCTATAAAACTGATTTCACGCGTTCGTAGGAATGCCACATCGTGTATAAACGCGAGTGGACTCTTGTTGCGTACGATTGTTATCCATTGTTTTTGCTTGAAGGTGGCATGATCCATTCATAAAGCTGGGACATGCCTCGCTTTATCATCCCGTATCTTTCAACGGCTCGTACTTGCATGAATTATTATGGACAGCCCGCGAGAAATGTACAAAGTGATAACCGACAAAACGGCCATAAATTGTGATAAGGGCCACTTGGCTCTGCGTCCGTCACTTTCGTTCTTTTTCTTTCCTCTTTCTCTCCATCTCTCATTGCCCGCAGCATTTTAGTCCCGCGGTGTCGTAATAACAATCGCCTTTATTTTCGAGCTGTGGAACGCGATCAGCGGAAGATGTAACGGAAATAATTACTGATATATGGGATGAATTGAAAAATTCGATTGTGACGGTGACGATGAAACTTAAAACCATCTGTGCTTGAAACTTCATGCAAAAGGTGCATTTATATTTGTCAGTCTGGATGTTCGTCTTGTAAGAAACATCATCGAAATCATCCAAAGTTCTCCGAGTTTGATGTACACTTTGGATGAAATGCAATTTACACCTGTCACTTTGGATGATTCTTCCAAGATTAACATCTAAAGTGACAAATGTAAATGCACCTCAACGCCCAAGGTTGCTACATTTTTCAAATAATAATAATAATAATAATAATAATAAATGATATTTATTGAACTGTTATGTTCAAAGGGCTATCGACCGAGGTTCTTCTGCCCTTAAACTACAATCTTTTTTTTTTAAGATATTTATCTAAAAAAGTGATTTACAACAACATCATATTCAATGTAGAGCTAATTTTTTTGTGGATTTTTTAATTGTTTTGTGGAAGTTGCTCTTCTTTCATGTCTTCGAGGATTTCCCTGATGGTCAGGACTGGCAGCTTCCTTTTGGGGGGAGATGGAACCCTTCCCCTACACATTGCATCCAACCATTCCATGTGTTCCCCATTGGCTCCGGTTCGTGGATACCGAGGAATGCTTAATTTTTGACAAGCAGATCAAGTGTTTCTGCGAGAAAAATCTTGAGCATCCTCCGGTCTCCGGTATCCATCAACAAAAACTTGATCAAGTAGATGCTCAAGATATTTTTTTTTTGCCTAAATCTGTGGTGGAACCACGAGCTCTCGATTGTTGTCGATCTCGACAATTTTGCCTTCTCTAAAAGGTGAGGGGTGCGGAGGGGAAAGGAGAAATTAGGGTGAGAGGTGCAGAGGGGAGAGGGGAAATTGTTGAGATCGACAACTGTCGAGTGCTCGTGGTTCCACCACTGATCTGCTTATCGAAAATGAGGCATTCCCTGGTATCCATGAGAAAAAAACTTGATCAAGTAGTCGCTGAAGTAAGCGGGTGTCAGAAGCCATATCCAGCCATATCTACTTGCGTTCATTGTGTCTACGGCCTGAAGCTTGGAATAAGAATTTTTACAACTGTCAGTGGTGAGAGGCTACTTGATACTTTTGTTTGTGTATTGAAAACAGGTCGGAAAACTACGTTGTTTTCCAGTCAAATGGAGAAAACCGCCCACAATCATGTGCCGAATTTATTTTCTGTGTGTCTGTGAAGGAAATGCGTTGAAAATGCGTTCAAAAAATGCCCCAAATGACATCGCCTGTCATAGGTTCTGACTGTGCCCGCGGCGCGGTGATTTCTGCCGCATTTCTCGAGACACAGGCGACCTGATCTAAGCCTGATCTAACATTTTGCATTTTATTGTAAAATTCGACCAAAAGTGAATATTTTTTCGTTTTCGTTTTTTCGTTTTTCGTTAGTGAAGCATCCGCCATCTTCTTTCCAGCGCATTTTTGAACAAAGTGCTCTATTGTGACTGGTTTGTCTGTCTGTCTGTTTGGCCGTTTACAAATTTTTGGTTCTCGAGGAATAAAGTTAGATTTTGCAACTTTTTCCTGTACCCGGAAGAGTGGACATTGGACATTTTTGTTTCTTAACTGTAACGCCATCTTGGCCAGACATATTGCATTTTCGTGTAAACTAACCGATTTTATTGAAATCTGAAACATACTTGTGTCTCGTATACAGGTGTCCTGTTTTTCAACGCTTACTGTTGGGATCGCAGAAACGGTAACAGATGCAAAGTCGGTTGAATTACAAAAAAAAATTGGACTTTTTTATGACTATCTGAATCATGCCAAAATATCCAAGATATCTGTGGTCGTTTTTGGAATGTCTCAAAAAAACTGAAACTTGTTAAAGCCGAAAATTCCAAATTATTTGTTTACTATGACAGCTATCAATTTGAAAATTGGCATCTTAATATTTTTGGAGGTCCTTGATAGACTAGCGCAATTACTTTTTCCTGCGCCTACTATTTTCATCTCTCACCGTTTCTGACATGCTTCCAAACATTATTCACACTCAAATATCTTGAGAACGGTTAGCCTTATCCATGTTCAACACGAGATCCTTTATACGAAAATCTCCTAGATTCCATACTTTCATAATAATGTGACTGAATTTTCGCTGGGTATACCTTTATAATAATTGAGAGACAAACGTTTAAACACCTCTGTTAATTACTGCTATTACAAATAAATACACGTCAATTATTATTCGCACTTGGGTATATCGCTCTGGGTAGCTTCGTCGATCACTTGCTGTTGTCGCTGTGAATTCAAATCTGGTGTCGGTCAGCCCATCACCGCTTATATACTCCGATGAGTGTTACTTCTGGAAACATTCCACACGTTTTTCGGCATATTTCAGCATAGCCCGCCGATAGATTCGCCGCGGCTCCTTGAAGCGTCCATCAGATTATTTAACAGATATTTGGTTCATATTTTTGCATATAACTGAATACTTAGTGAATATTTTGGTTATTTTATCTAGATGTGCTAAAAAATCACGATTTATTCATTTTAAGAAAGAAAAAATTTGAAATGTCGGAAGGAATTTTTTTTTACTTTGATGGTCAAAGTTGGTTGGTTGGTTGGTTTTACGTGTGAATGTTCCAATTTTCAATATTTTTGCAGCATATATCACATATTCACTCGCATATATTGCTTTATTTGAACATTTTTGCCGTGTATTTTGATACTTTTCAAGCGCATATAAACTGTATATTTAAGCTTTTTTACCGCATATAAATCCGCTCTCTGGTAATAAACTAGCCCTCATTCGTGCATGCTCGGGATGTTTAATAATATGATAAAATTATGTGTAACCGCATGTCTTCGGTTCTTGAACATCCACAGAACCTCCAAAGCATCCTGTGCAGGACGGCGACTTCAATAGTCAAAGAAACGACAAAATTGCATCGATTGGTGGATGCGCCGCCCAGTGTCCGCCCAATTCGAAAACAATATCAGCACAGCACCCATGTACTGCCAAACATCAAAAGATGGGAATAAAATCCAAAAAGGTTGAAAAAAAAAGGACAATAAGACAGTTAACGGTAGTTATAATAAATTTCACAAGACTCGGTCCTCTACAACACGATGCGATAAAGTAATGAATGAAAGTTTACAGGACGCACCGCGCAAATCGCAAATCGTATCTATTCTTAGAAACAATAATCTCTGTTACAAATCGACTTTGCGTAATTTTTATTCACGTTATTCACAATTTAAATTAATTAAAATCACAAAACAATTTTTTTTAGCATAAGCACACAAACAAGACGATTTGTTTTGCAAAGATATAAGCTCTATATGCTGTACCAATCAGATGTGTGTAATCTGAATGACAGTGTTGTATAGGTCATTGTTACTTTACTACAACAATTCGAGCACATACCTATACACGCATAGCACAAAATCAACGTCCACTTGTCATTTACGTTATTTATTATAACGTGTGCATAGAAAAATAAACTATTCTAATTTTTTAGTCCACACACATTTCGGTATAAAAACCTATAAATAATGAAAAAAACAGGTGATAATGGTGAACGGACGTCATTTGGATATTGAATGGATGATTAGCGTTTATAAAAATAACTCCTTTTTGAAAAATTTATCGCACTTTTTCGATAATTGATTTTAATAAAAAGAGACGATACACCCATCAATCAAACAGTCCAAAGACATTATCTTGGCCGCGCTGAGGCAATACACTGCAAAACCTTCACCCATGGTGCCTTCACCGGTTCACCCTTTATCGCACGTTCATTTTGTTCCCGATGACGAATCTCGCTTGGTAACATAACTGCCAACAGAGACACATCATGCTCGACAATTTGTCAAAAATTACTGGACTGATAAATGACTGATTGATGACCTCCAAATAACGTTAAAAACTTTCTGGTCTTTCGCACTTATTTATCGCACCTAATGACTTTCTTCGCGGAAATAATGCTAAGGACCAAAAAAAGTACCTAGTTAAAGGAACTGATGGTGATTATTAATATCCATCAACTTGATGGTACAGTTGACCTTGATTTGATTTCTATACTGTGCAACCACAACCGGCTAGATCTACCTATTTGTAGGTACTTACCAATTTTGTTGTCCAAAACCGGGCTCCGATCAGAATCACTTAATTTTGTCATCCACCTGTTCCCACTTGAAAAATTTTAGTTATTTCTTCATTTCTAAATAATTCTGGAAAATCGAAAAATTCACCGTTCCGAGCACGAAATCTACGACATTCGGTGTTTGATCAATGGTTCAAAGACTCCAAACGTGATTTCAGAAAAAAAGTTTATAATGTGTGTAAGATTGCGATGTAATTAGTAAATTAATGGTGCAATAAATGCGATTAGGATAATTAGGCACCAGTGGCAGTAGAATGAAACAAGAATATTTTATAGCCAGATTATAAGGACATAAGAATGTACATTGTTATTCCTATACAGAATGATGAGTTTTTCGGTACCACTGGGATTTGAGAGAGGCGATTTCAATTTAAGTCGAGAATACGCTAAGCGTAATAACAATATTCAGGGTGTCCGTTTTTCGAGGCTAAGCATGGGTATCTCGCTTATCTTGAAAGATACAAAGTCGGTTAAATTAGGAAAAAGTTTCGCATTTTCATGACGATCAATGATCCAAAAAGAAATTTGACGTATCGATTTTCGTTTTTGAGATATCCTGAAAAAACAGAAATTTGAATTTTGGTTTTTTATTTTTTATTCAAAAAACGGTTGAAGGTGGCCTTTTCTAATCTAGGCATTGTCAGGGCACTTTTTCAAGGGGAATCCAAAGCTGCCAAAATCTTTATTTTAGCTTTCAAAGCAACCGAGATACGACATTCAACTTTTTTCTCTAATGGGCGCCATATTGGATTTTGATATTTTTGAATACGGTTTTCTTTTCTGGCTAGAACGATGTGCCACATGTCATTGTTGAATAAATGTTTGACATTCACGTTTTTTTTTAATTGTCGGTGCTGATTTTGTTTCCAAAGCACTCTTTGAAAAATAAAAAATTTTCAACAGTACAGTACAACAAACAGTAGCATGTGACACATCGTTGTAACCAGAAAAAAATATTGTATTAAAAAAGTGCCTCCACAATGTCTTAATTAAAAAAGGCTACCTTCAACCGTTTTTCAAATAAAAAATAAAAACAAAAATTACAAATTTCTGTTTTTTCTCGATATCTCGAAAACTAAAACTGACAAGTCAAACATCTTCTTGGATCATTGATCGTCATGAAAATTCGCAACCTTTTTGTAATTTAACCGACTCTGTATCTCTAAAGATGAGCGAGATACCCATGCTTAGCCTCGAAAAACGGACACCCTGTATTACATATCGAGGTGAAAAGGGCCTCATACAGTCAAGGGATTCAATATATGTATTACCGAGGCACGCCGAGGTGAGATAGAATCCCGTAGGCTGTAATGACGCTTTACTCCGTGGTATGTACAAGGCCGCCGAGAGCTTCGCCGGGCCCCGATGATGAATGTCATTTACGGGCCCTTTTCTTGAAAACAATTTGAGCCCGCGAGCGAAGCAAGCACAAAAGTGCCATCTTGGGCCCCTTCGCCCCCACCCTACCCTACTTTAGAATTTCAAATGGCACTACCTATGTTGTGACATATTAAATTGAAGGTAATGAAGTTCTCTTTCTGTCAAACATATTTTGATTTTTTTCAAGTCGCCTTTCAACCCTTCTCAAAATTCTCTCATTGTTAATTAAAAGAAAGCTTTTCCCTCTCAACTCTCGATTCTTGGAAAATAGATTTTCCATCGAAAACAGGTCAATTCTTGTTTCGGAGGACGCATCTAAGACACGTATCGCCAAATTTTCATCTTCAATCTCTTCGCCCCCACCCTACCCCACTTTAAAATTTCAAATAGCAACATCTACCTTGTGATACATCAGACTGAAGGTAATACAATTCTCTTTCTGTGAAAAATAATTTCAAGTTTCCTAAACCTCCCTCTAACCCTTTTAAAAAATTCTCCTAATTGGGAGGCGAAGGGGTTGAAGATAAAAACTTGGCAATACGTGTATGAGATGTCCCCTTCGAAATAAAAATTGACCTGTTTTTGGAAAATCTATTTCTCAAGGATCGGAAGTTATAGAAGGAAAACTTCCCTTTATTTGACAATGAAAATTTTTTGAAAAGGGTTTGGGGTGGTTTAAAAGATTTTAAAATATGATTGACAGAAATAGAATTTTATTACCTTCAATTTGATGCATCACGACATAGGTAGTGCTATTTGAAATTCTAAAGTGATCCAAAGTAGGTTAGGTCCCCCCCCCCTCAAAAGAAAAATCGACCTGTTTCGGCGTTTTCCTAGAAACATTTTAGCTTTAAAAAAAAATCACCTGTATAGTCATTTCAACTGAACCCTGATTCGAGTGACCTAAGAGATTCTGTTTCCAAGTTTCCAAATCTGAACTTTATAGAAAATCCCGAGAAAAATCCCCATAAATTTGCGGTTGATTTCACTGGCGATATTCAGCACAATAAATAACTATCCAAACGCATTTTTTGCATGTATTAATTCCCTTCAACTGACAAATAAATCAAAGAAGCCTGCATCACAGTCAAGAAAAACATTTTCAACCTTTTGAAGCAGGTTTGATTTTTCAACGTTTCAATTTGAAAAATGCGATGCCGTCGCTCAAAATAAAAGTGTCGCAATCGAAGCATTGACCCTCCGGCCTGCTCCAGCCAAAGAGACGTGCCAAGCCCTGGAGAAATAATGGCAAAACAAGGAACATCCCGTCTGCACTTGAGCAAGACTCGAGTACGCGTGAAAGTTTAATAGTTCAAAGAACCCGCCGTCCGTCCAAAGTAGCGTGCTGGACCAAAATTGTAAATACCCTTAATTTGCTATTTACTCCCGTTTTGGGGCCCGCGCGAAACGAGTTTTTGTAGGGTGCTGCCTGGCCGTGAAAACGAGCCCCGAAATGAAATTCGAAGTGGGCCCGTGCAGTTTTGGTGTAAGATGGATGGCAACACATATCTACGGCCCCCGAGTTATATTTCCACGCATGACACTGTCAAATTTCTCAAAGATTTCAACATTTTGATGTCAGTTTGACAGGCAGCATAGCTCAATTTTTGAACAAGCCAGTTTCACACCAAGTAAGAATGCTGAGCTAGAAAAATTGGCCCAGGTCACTCGAACCACGGCTCCGCCGAAAGAACTTTTTTTCATTCATATAAAGTGGGCAGACTGATGTGAAAAATGTTATGTTATTGTCGAGGATCGTGTGAAAAATGGAAGGGTGCAGCAAGGGTGGGTATGCGGGCTGGGGGATGCTTCCGGTTTAATTCTATTTTCAGAAACAACTCGCGCTTTCTCTCTGCGAGAGTATCTGATTTAAATATTGCGAATATAATGCACGGGACGCATATAATAGCGAATTACTTATCAGCAGTTCTCTTTTGCTCATTTTCTCCATCTAACATCTCGGCTCTCGGCACCTTCTTTATAGTTGTTCGAGATGGTGATATGTATAATGCAGTATCTACGCACCATATTATTAGATAAACTTTTAGATTCATATACTTATGCCACACACTTATCTTTGGTTTGGTTTCATGGCCTCCTCTGTCAAAATGTTCCTCTTCCTATAAATAATATAAAACAGCTTTACAGTTCCACCAAGCTCGCTTAAATTTTATCACCCGTGATAAATCTTCACTACCTAGCTCTTCTATTGAGGAACATTCTCTTACGTACCATTTTGATCTTGATTTTTGGAAAATTGTTGAAAACTTGTCTCTTCAAAAACTCAGTGAGGGATTCAATGATTCTTCATGATACAGGTTCTGTAGGTTAAATGTAAAAACTAAAGTCGACGTTGAAGGTTAATCTTGGATTTTTTTGAAGTGAAACTTCTATTCTCGCGCCTAGATCACAACACACCACTAATGCAGAATCACACATGGGAGTGAAATTGGTTCATAGCATCAGTGGTTGTAACGAACGCCTGTAACGTTGTCTTGTCTGACCTTGGGGCGACCAGCATCGTCCCAGGAAATGGAAGAATAAGCTGTTGCGGCGTTCGCCGCGTTCGGTTCTATTTTTTACTAATCGCCGACACTGGACTGCTCTTCGTGTTGTCGTACTGTTGTCCCGACAGGAATGGTTCTCGACTTGGCTTGAATAGACTCGAGCGGATGTATTTTATTATAGGGATAGGGAGGTATATTCAGGGCCGGGCCTAGCAGGCGTGAAGTGCGTTCCGGCGCGCAGGCGGGTACGGCAGGCGGCAAGTCATAGGGGCGGTAATATAATAATTAAGTTGAATTCCGAAGGATTCTTTTCATTCCCACATTTGGTGGGGCTCTCCACTGCCGGTGAGGTGGGCGGCAATTTTTCGGTGGACGGAGGCGGCAAATAGGCCAGGCCCGGCCCTGGGTATATTCTTCAACGGACGTTTACAATTCAAAAATAGAATCAAATGCCGCACACCCAAATGTAGACACAACTTTCAGGTACCTATGTACATATCAAGCAGGAAAGCAGGGGTGGATGATTACAGCCCAGAGGGGAAAAAGAATTTTCGACAATTGAGGCTGAAACAGTTGCTTAATGTTCTAGATGTCAGCTGATTGTATAGCTATGATATCATACTGGTTTGATAATCAAATTTTCATGTTTGGAAATTGATTTTTGACATTATTCTTCGTTAATTTTTGAATGGTTTGATTTCACCTCAATTAAATGTGACATTCTAAATATAAGTACGGTGGCGAGCACATAACTGGAAATACTCATATCAATTCTGTCAATATTTCAATTCAATCTACGGCCTTATTTTGATTGGAGAAGATAATATCGTACTAGCTCTAGAACCACGTAGTTACCTCAAATCACATTCACGAGGTACCTACCTACATACCTATGTTAATACCTATGTATTTTATATTTTTTCAATTAAAATTAATACCGGATCGAGTTTTCCAAACGACATTCTTATACTTTGTGGAGATTATTAGATTGCCATGCTGTGCCTGCCAGTTTCCACCGTGCTGTAATATAACGGGGAAAATCGTACAAAATCCGTCACTATTTCATAGCCATGCAGAGCGCTGATTTGATATACATTTTTATATGGTAAAATAGATATCACATTCGCATAATGATTTGTGGAGAATACTATTGATGAAAATAGATATTTATTCTATTAGGGGTATGAGTGAGACTTCATGTGACGGAAAATGGGAGTTTTAGCGCCGAGCGCAGCGAGAAAAGAAAGAAAAGAAGTCTAATCGTGAAAAAATCATGTCGAAAGTATTCTGCCCTTTGAGTGACTCATAATAATAATGATAATAATAAGATTGATAATAAGAAAAACAAGATGATACAAACCGTGAGGGAGCGGAGCGGGAGTACGAAAAAATACCCCTTCGAACGTTGTTTGCTGATTGATTCATATCTATAGAAGTTTCACTTCTTCCGAGGGTGACCATTGTCACGCACCCACGTTTTTGTGTAAAAATAGTTATTTTCAATACAAGACTGAAACAGTGCAACGAAGTTCTGTTTTGAGAGGCTGGGGCTGGGGCTGAGGGCCTGAAATTGCGCTATCGTATCGAACAACATTTTTCGGAATCGTTTCAACAGTCATTAATAAGTACCTATCAAAGACACTTTGGCTTCTACATTTCACCGAAGGTGACATTTAGGTAATAATTCCCAATTCGGTCCAAAGTCCAACTTTTTATGGCGTGATCCAATCGAAGTTTAAATATCCTATCTCTCTTTCTCTCTGGGATATACAGTATACAGGGTGACTTTTTCTATCCCTTTCGTTGTTTTTTTACACGTCCAGGACACACGTGGGTGAATTAAAAAGCTGGAAACGAATTGCGACGCAACAAGCCACAATAACGCAGTAAGCAACTTTGATGTCTAAAATCGAAATCATTATTTGAAATGTGGGTTTTATGTGGCGATACAATCGGAAATGTCGGATTGATTGGTACTTATGCCAGCTCAATGAGCACACGCGAAGAGAAAAAAAAATTAATTCGTTCGTCATTTCTAAGGGTTTAGTTATGTGTGTCGAAGCATCAGAATGTGAGCATCATCGGAGAAGAAACGAAAAAGTTATCCTTGCGATTGAATGGCATCTCTCATTCATGCGTCTGGCGCACATTGGGAGGCCGTTTCCAAGACTCCCGTATTCCTTGAATTTCAAAGCCTCAGGAATTTTTTTGTTTGAAGGACTGCTGACTGATGGCACACATTTCATGATCGACCCCCCGTCATGTAGATGTGTACCAAGAAACCGAGAGCGTATATGTTGCTTGAAGCTCCCCCGGAAATACCGAACCGCTGTAAACGTTCCGGGAAAAGGTAAGACACTGGAGCACATGTCGGTGGAAGTAGAAGGAGATTATACTAGATAAAGCATAGTATAGTAGTGATGTGTGATGATGCAACATTTCATCCACTTTCAGGACATAATATAGCTCCACTCATTGTAGGTCCATGTATCAGTAGCGGTCTTGTATCAGAGCAGAGCCAAGTGTGCGTGTGTAGTGAGTGTGGCAGAGGACGCTTGAGTTCCATTCATCAGTATTGTACACGATATTATACGCGAAAAAGTTCAAATATGCCGCAGTACTCGAGCAGTGTCTTATCGCAGCAAGCCGTGCATTTCGCAAAATCAGTGAGTTTTTAGCTTATTTAAACAATTTTTTTATCGAAAAATATTTAATCATAGTCATATTATTGAATTCAGTCTTGGTCCTTCGAACCAAACCAATTTTGGCTCCATTTTGAGAGGGGAAATGTAGCAAGAAATCCATTTTTTTTTACAAAAAAATCTATCGAAAACCCACAGATTATTTCAAAAGGTAATTTGGCGGCGATCTGAGTTTCTAAATGATTATCATCACAGCAAGTCGTCCATTTCGCATTTTTTAAATACACATATTCTCCAAAATTGAATGAACTGAAATATTTCTTGTTACTCTGTTATATTTTAATGTTAATGTGGATACTATGATGCGAAAAATCGATTGATCGATAAATCAACTGGAAGTGATCACTAAAACTGAATCGTGGTCCTTCGAGCCCAATTCTTGTTTTTTTTTTAATAAATAAAAAATTACCGTTGCGATATGAACAGTCACAGCGGTTATAGACTAACAATAATTTCGCAACTGCAGGAATTTCGGAATTATTTTAAGTGATTAGTAACAATTCTTGAAAGATGCAGGCTTAAATTTAGAGGTAAGCACCTGTAGAGACAGACGTGTGTCTTGTCACGGAGATAGATAGATGTGGATATAGGAAATACCTGCTGCAACACATCCCACCTACGAACTTCCGAAACACGTGCACTAAAGACCGAATTTCCAAGATCTTGACCTCAAAGTGCGTCTGGGAAATCTTGGCATGGGTACCCAATCACAGCCAAGTTCACTTCTTTTTTTTTTAGTTCGTCTGATTGCGACAATAATTTCTAATTATACTGGGGATGTCTCATGCTCCCTTTTCGTTTTGGGGTATTTTTGTTTGGTTTTTCTGGTTTGTAATTTTGTTCCCAATTCCATTTTCCGTCGGCAATGACAGTGATGGATTTATTGGAATTTTCTCGATTTCTACAAGGTCGAAATGTCAGGGTGCTTATGGCGGTGCGTGGAAATTTTATCCATCAAATAGTATTGTATCACACGTCAGTTTAATAATCTCGATCACTTGATCCCATTAATGATTCATTATTTTAATGATATGTCACACTGCTTATTAGGTACTGTTCACCTCCAATAGTGGAATTTTTCTGAAGACGACATAATTGGTGGAAGATTAAAATATATCGTATTTTTTCTTACAATTTTTTCTCTTATTGCTCAAGCTTTTTTTCGATAATGTCGAAATAAGGCCCTGCATAGGTGCAAAATTGTTGGAAGCAGTTGAGCTATATTTACCTATGTCAGAATGGCCACGCTATTTTTTTTCTAATTTCCAATGATATGCTTTTTTTAACATCTTCATTATACAGGGTGATTCAAAACTGTCGGACCAAAACAATACATGGTAAAATGGAATCTTTTATGAAGCCCACAAAAATTGTTGAAAAAATTCTTCGACTTTTACTATTGAAGTTATGACGGGTCAAAGAGTGGTCCTTCGAACCCTTGTGTTTTCGTTATTGCAAAAGATTTCTGTTAGCTGTTGGTGCAAGAATTTTGAACAAAAAATATCAACTACTGTTTGTGTACTACATTTCCATTTAATGTACAGGGTGATTCATGAGGTTGAGAAATAGAATTTCTCCAAAGAAGCCCTCTCAAACAAATGCCTTGCTACAAAACCGTGTTATCTTCTGCTCCACATCGGTTGAGGAACCAAACAAATGATCCAGAGACATTTTTGAAGACAAATTATTTCCAAAGTTTCTGACTCACCCTGTATAGAGAACAGAGAACAAAATTCAATACATATTCAGTGGTTGGTTTTTCCTACTCATAATTCTGCCACCATCAGTTTATGCAGTTCTTTTGAAATAACAGAACTGGAAGAGTTCGAAGGACCACTATTTGACCCTTCATAACTTCAAAAATAAAAGAAAGTCTAAGAATTTTTTTTTCTGGGCTCAATAAAGGATTCGATGTAATGTATATTGTTTTGTTCCGACACTATTGAATCACCTTGTATCTAGGTAATTTAAAAATTTTACTTGAAACTTTGCTCGCGGAAATATTGGAAGAATGGCGCATATTTTTCCAAAATGCGACAGATTTCTCCAAAAATCGAAAGCGATTAGTTTTTTTTAAAGATTTTCTCCATAATTTCGCCTTGTTCATTAGAACTTTGCTCTTAAATATCAATTTTTGATGAAATAAGGCTCCTAAATTTTAAAATATTGGAACAAGAGAGGCATTCTTCTGCAACGATAAAAAATAATTGGCTCTATCCAAGACATCTTCTTTGTAATTTGACTTTTTGATCAGAACCTAATAACAATAAATTTAATGAAAGTAATAAAATAAGAATAATAAAAAATGTGACCCTAGATGCCAAACTTGGGGATGTTGAAAAGTGTGCCTTTTTTCAAAAAAATGCAACAGCGGATTTTTTTCAAAAAACACTCTTCATTTGCTTCTCTCAATTTTCTTTCAATTTAGACGTTTTTATCATTCTATTCACCCAAAATTTTGATTTTTCGTAGAAATAGGGAAGGCCCTCAAATGCTAAAGATTCGTAAAAGTGTGGGTCATTTTTCCGCAAGACAGCGTTTTTTTTTTCAAGAATCAAACTAAATTCGGTTTTCCTCTAGACTCTAATGGCCGCTCTATGGAAATAGGCAACGCAGCCGCAACCGCAACGCAATAAGACGCAACGTTTCTGATTGGCTCGCAAGGTAATCCCAAAACCATCGCAACGTAGCAAATTTTCTGCCAGCCAATCAGAAACGTTTCGCTTCGCGCTGCCTTGCGCATTCCATGGAGCGGCCTTAAAACGTTATCGTCACAATTTGGACCTTTTATTCAATAGAAAATTTCGAAGAATGATTTTTGATGAAGATGGAGCCCCCTAGATGTGAGAATAGGTATTATTCGAGAGCAAACCTTATGAACTCGAGTTTCTACAAATTGTTTTCTTAATTTCGTATAATCAGAGCTTCGTCCCAAATTTGATAAATTTTGATAAGCATTGTGACCAGATGAGTTATGACCCCTAGCTTCCAAAATACGGGATGTCTCAGAAATGATGTCGTAACTGTCGGAAGAAGGAATCTTACTGTTCAGTATGTAGGTACCAAGTATGTAGTTTGGACGTCGTTACTTGCTAAATACAGAAAATTTAAAAATTGTTTGAGAAGTTTTAGGACTAATAAAATTACAAACTTATTGTATGACAATAACTGTCATACTGGTATAAGTCGCGGGAGCATGACGTCACTTTGGCACCCGCTATGGCAACGTTGCAAGAACGCCTGACGTGGCAACAGCGCAATGCGCATTGCGCATCGACGTTGAATTGACATAGAAAGCTCGCGCCAGCGCATTATTGGGTGCCAAGGTTCCGCTGTATAGAGATTTGTTTGTTTTAGACATTACTTAGTCAAATCTTGAATTTAGCACAATTATTTTTTTGACAAAGCGGCAATTGTTCAATAAATTATCTATATAATTTGTTACAACTAGAGAAAATTGTATTAAAAGTACTAGTGAGAATACCATTATACCATATACCCATCTCTAGGCCGCCATTTTTGTTCCCGCAACCCATCTAAGCCCAGAATCATGAGCGAAACGTCGCAATGGCAAGAAGGTTGTAATTTTACTGGTCCTAAAATCCCTCAAACAATTTTAAAATTTCCTGCATCATATTGAGGACAAACAAACCAACTCTTGCCAAATACCCGAATGGTTGTTATTCTCGTTGTTATGGTAACTTCGCTTACGACGGTTTGAGCCCCATATCTAGTCTCGAGCCGTTAATC
This sequence comes from Anaspis maculata, assembly GCA_949128115.1. Taxonomy (NCBI): domain Eukaryota; kingdom Metazoa; phylum Arthropoda; class Insecta; order Coleoptera; family Scraptiidae; genus Anaspis; species Anaspis maculata. Next base: position 20,865,178 of record OX421967.1, read on the forward strand.
TTTAGTCGATTTTGTGACTTCCTTCAAGTTTTTTTTTCAATCCGACTTTTTTATGTTGTTGAATTTGAATTTTTGATTAAAATAAAGGTCCCTCTGGCAAAAGTAGAGCGATTTCCAAAATGCGGCAGTTTTTTTAAAATCAAATTCATAAATGGATTCGCTTCTCTGAAATATCAGAATCTTGAACACTATACAAGCAGCTGTCACATGTTAGATAAAAATAGGGGCCCTGGATGCCCACATATTCAAATATGTATTGCGGAAATTGGGACCGATTTTATTTAAAAACACTGTCTTTTTTCAAATTGAAGTTACTTCATTGTTTTTTTTGCAACATTTTCTGGCCGTAATTTTGACTTCATCATCAGTCTTTATTTCGCTTATACAGGGTGGTCACGAAATGGCGCGTCAGAACAGTATACTACGGTACTTATAGAAATTTTTTTAGAGACCCGAAAATTGATAAAAACTTTAATTGACTTCTATTTTCGAAATTATGAAGGGTCAAAGCTAGGTCCTTCGAGCCCTTCTAGTTTCGTTTTACAAAATATTTTAGCAAATTTTGGTGGCAGAATATGAAAAAGAAATATCAACCACTGAATGTGTTTTGATTTCCATTCACTATACAGGGTGAGTCAGAAATTTTGAAAATTATTTTTCACCAAAAATGCTTCCAAGCCATTTCATTGGTCTCTCAACCGATGCAGACAAGGTGGTCAGACAGTTTTCTATCAAGGTTTTTTTTTGGGGGGGGGGGGGAATTTTTTTAGAGAATTCGTTTTCTAATGTCATCTTGTAGGTATAGTACCTAACACATATTTTATTTCCCATTGATGAATTTTTAGCGAAGTAAAGTAACCACTCAAAATCCGGTAATAATTGATTCGAAACTTAGACTAGGATACTGACTGTTGATGACCACAAGCCTATGACCCAATTGTGAGTGATCACCTCGCTAAAAATTCATTATTTAAATTGTTCATGAAAATAAATGCTGAAATACTAGAAAAAATTTAAGAAATATGATATTTCTTCTAATTTCTCTTCAGAAATCGGCTCTCAAAGGTTATTCTTCCTTAAATAAAGCACATGAATTCTGAATATTACAAAAAGCTGGTAATTTTTACCTTTCATAAATTCTAAAAACTAAATAAAAAAAATGAATTGCTGTTTTTAGATTGCTGTATGCTCAATGCCAAAACGCGAGATCTTTTGCGATTGTACACTGGTTTTTTGTGGTACGATTCATTGCTTAACCCACGTTTAAGATAGGTTAAGCAACTACTAGACGGGCAATGTATCTTTTGTCAAAAAAAAATTTCAATCTTGATCTGCCGTCAAAATATTGATTTGACATTTAAAACGATTTTTTTGACAGCACACCTATACTTACTTTTAAAACGTCGGACAAAGTCAACTTGATGCATTTTTGCCTTGATTTTTACTTGCCTATGCTCCAGTTATGTTAGGGGAAAATTGAAAAAACGGTTAGACAGCTTGGAACAAAGTTTAAACAAAATTCAACGGCATTACGAAATTACGATAATTACGCCACATTACGCCATAATAATAATTGAACGTTGTTGTATACCATCGAGCTTAGTTCAAACTTGACGTCTGATCATTATACACTTACCCGCGTAATGAATTGCTTTGGAATTTTTTGCAAATTTTGGAAAAATGTATTTATTTTTCTGTTTAGTTTTTTTTGTCAAGTCATAGTAACGTAAACGCGTCATAATATAGCAACGAAACACGTGTTGGCGACGTCTAATTAATCACGTCTCAATGATCCATGAACCACTTCTCGGAACGCCATCCAATTATTGGCCATCATAGAGCAGACAGCATGTTGCCAAAGAATTTCCTTGGAATAAGTTCTCGATGACTCACATTTAGAATACACCGCACACTTCACTTATTGAATATGGCGCGAGGAGGAGGGTTCTCCGTGTGTAATTAGAATGTGGAAAGTTTCCATTCTTTCGAGTCCGGTTTCAATTTTTTTCTTACATCTACCTCCTATCTAATCTACCTTCATCATCATTGACTTCATCACCTATTATGCCTAATTTGCTAAATGACTCGTTTTTTTGCAGATGTTGCTATCAGTATTATTATTGGCGGCGTGGTCGGTGGACCTGTCCCAATGCAGGAGGCTCGTCGAAGACATAGACAACGAAATTAGCCCCTCGGTCAATTTGGCATTCAGAGAGCCGACGGTCGAATGGGTGAAGATCAGCAGTCCTCCCAAGCAGGTCATCAGCAAACTGGTCGGATCGTATGTGGAATTCGAATGCGAAGCCATGGGCTCCCCGGCGCCGAACCTCCAATGGCTCAAGGGCAAAACCCCTTTGACTGAGGTCAGTTGTTCTCCTAAAAAGATTAAGCATCAATCGTTACCTTTCAATTACTTTCGGATCCAGACGTGTGTTTCATTTCGTAATAATCCTTCTGGATGCAAAATGAGCCTGAAATATGGCGCGAAACGCGGAGTTCTGGATCCGCGACTTGATCATGAGAGGTCTAGAAGTCATCATGATCGATGCAAACAAGTGGTTTTACCAAATTCCTAATGTTTTGTTTCACATTCCGGTTACAGAATCAGAGTTTTGAAAGCAATTTAATATCGGAAAGTCCGTCTCAAGGATTGGCTAAGGTACGTGCCAGACTAGTCATCAACTACCTCCTGCCCATCCACAGTGGACGCTTCACGTGCGTGGCCGAAAGTGGATCTCAAGTGGCCACGGCCGATACCACGATCTACGTCATCAAGAAAGAAGGCTACGAACGCAACTTCACCCAGTTGCTGACGACGAAAATCTTAGGTGCCCATCACATGCCCAGGATCTCCCTGTGGGCGCCCACTTACATGGATGTTATAGGTAAGGATACGGATCATCAGCGAATAGCCATCAGTACCTACCACCTATCCATCTGTTTCTCCTCTCCTTATGCCTTTTGCCTGTTTCCTGTTCGCTTCTTTTATTTCGCAGCCCAGCAATCTACCCGTTTCTATCAACAAGTCTTTTTCTAAAACGCGCTGTTTGTTTGCCCACGCAGGAACGAACGTCATCCTGCCTTGTAAAACCCTGGGCAACCCGAAGCCCTCCCTGTCGTGGATCGACCCCCAAGGCCAGGAAATAACCGAAGGCAACAGCAGGGTGTCCGTCCTGCCCGACGGCGAGCTGAGCATCCGATCGCTGAGTTGGGCGGACATGGGGGTGTACACCTGCGTGGCCAGGAACATGGTCGGCCAGGACTCGGCCGAGACCTTCGTCTACCCCATGAGGGAATCCAAATAACGGAGGTGCCGAGGACACAAGGAGTTTTCCATAAGTAAACAAGAAAAAACCAACATCATGTTATTTATATAAAACCCACGCGCCCCCCATCATCATAGGACTCAGCGAGCAGCAGCAGCTTCTTAATACCCCAATCTAGTCAAATCTTATACATTCAAGATTATTACCTTCGTTTTACACAACATCCTGCATACATTATTATTATTAGTGAAAATACACGCACCTCACGCGGTACTGGGCCCTCCAAGCTTGGGGGATATGCACACCCAGTATGACCGCAGCGTGTGTCATTATTTATATGATTCCTCTTACTACTAGTATTTATAAGTTTAGGTATTTATACTACGCGCATAATAATTATGTACTTATATTTATTGATACAATTATTGTAAAGACGCCATTTCAATTTATAATAATTATTAAATTATTATAAATATTAATATTATTGAAAATGTACGAGTTTTCACTATCCTGAAACTATCCACATCCTTTTGCAATGTGTCTATAGGTAGAGACTGTCCACTGTCAATTGAATATGAAGAAGAGACAGCCGGTTTTTTTCACGCTAATGCGCATTGACAACATTCTGACTGAACTAGCAGAACGTTGGGTGTCAGTGGTATAATATCGGAGATATAATATACTTACACAGGTAATAAAGACAGGTATGATTCAATCCACTCCATACCGTTGCATGAGTCAGATTTGCTCACTGACTTGAGACTGACTTCCTACGGTCTGCAATCAACACAAAACCCATAAAACCAGCGGGCGATCCGAAAAGGCACGTAAAGCTACGTATGGCATGGCATCATCGGCATGACATTGCGTGCAATATTTCCGAAAAAGCCACAAATTGATGACCGTATTCTGTAAATAAATAGTGTTCACAATTACACCTATTCCAAAGCCCAAAATCATAAAATACCGGCCTCTAGGGCCCGGACAATAATTTTATTGCACACCTATTATCACAGAGTCGGTTCCATTCATATTGGAAAGAAACTGAATGTATACAAGGGGTTGATGGTTCAATGGGGCAGCCCACTCACCGACGTTTTTCTCTCGTCGCAGGGGAAAACTCGTGTAGTGTACAACACGTTAAAATCGTTGAATCATTGAGTGGAGTGAGCGAATCACTCAACGGTAAAGTGCAATCTCAGAAAAAGCAGGAACAGGGAAGAAACATGGCAGGCATGCATACTTTTCACTGGAACAGGAAAATATAATATGCCTATGAACGGCAGCATGATGCACTGCTGCAGCTATGGCCAGGGCCACACACTTCTACACTACTTCCGCATAAGGCATAAAATGGAATTTTGGTTACTGAAGTTAGGCAACCAAACATACATAGTTTCTCGCATGTCAATTTCACGGTTTTTTCATTAGAGCAAGCTGTGAAAAAAATGTGTCTTTCGTTGGTGAGATTTCATGATCTTGCGCCATGAAATAAATTCAAATTTTGACATTTGAGAAAATTATTTTTGGATTTTGGAAATGCCAATGGGCTCAAACCAAAGTACATCCTTGTAGCTTTCGAAAGAGACCAAAATGGTAAAAATCCGTCAAGGAATAAACCCACACGGATTGATTTCGCAACGCTTATTTTACCAATATGACTCCGTCCTTAACTCGAGTAATCTTGACCATATTTGTTCAATAAAAATGGATCGGATCGCTGTGGCATCACGTGACCAAAATAAATATATGTCTGCTGTGTCTGCTGCTCGCTCCAAGGTAATATCCGAACACGCCTAGTTACAGATATTCCAGCAAAAATATTGCTGCCTTAGACCTGGGCATGAAATGAATTGGAGGGAAGGCAGAATATCGCTTTTGGTAGTGCTATTCTCTAAACTGATTTTATCATGATAAAGTGGCTTCAGAGCTGTCACCGTTCTTCTCGATGCGATGCACCCGCAAGTGGAAATTTCTGAGACTGCGCAGCGAAAGTAGAAAAACCTGAGCCCCTTGCAGTAAAGGTTGCTGTAGTCGACAAGGGACATCGTCTTTACCATGGCTGGTGGCTTTCCGCTGATGCTGCTAGGTGAACGGGAGTCACTGAAGAAAATGATGGCCAAGCGCGCCAATACTAAAGAGAATGGAATCAAAATTACTAGTCTTCCTACTCTCGCTTATACCTACTGAAACAGCAAACATGTATGAAGGAGGTACATACAGAAAAATGGGCAAGTTTCCACGGCGTTCTAACACGCATCTCGTCTCGTGCAATTCAACTGCATAAATAATTGTGTGAATAAAAAGTAGCTTTTGTTCTCATTTCGATTTTCTTCGGAGTTCGAGTTAGTATGGAGGCATAGGGTCAAAAAAGGCTTTGCCGTGTGCGATTTCGTGAAGATATATTGAGCTGTACCTCAATCGATTCCTAGACCATCAAGGATCATGAAAAGTTATGGTGGAACATTGAGATCTGCTGCATGCAAATATGGTGGAGGCGCCAACGTGGGCTCCGTCTGGTAATAAGAAATTAGCTGTACCTCGTTTGTTTTTCAACAGATTCAAATATTTGATATCTATCTACATCATTTTGTAGAAAATTTATTCTCTTTTCATTTCGTACCTTGATTCCAAAAAGACTTATTAGGTGCCGGGAAACTGTCAAAATTGTCTTCACAATATATGCTAAAATACGGCGTTTTTTTTTTAGTTTTCGCGAGGTTATCCGATTTTTACTTTTTTAAACTTGGCATTGTTGTAGACTTTGAGGTGCCCTTTCCAAATATCTATAGTTTTCCACTTCGCACCTCTGCCCCTTTAGCTGCCATATTGAAAAAATGACGCCTAAAAATAAGATTTTTGACAATATTTCCATTTAAGTCGAAGTGAGGTTGAAACGTTTGCATGCGAATGAAAGCTCATCTAAATCTCTACAATTAGACATCTCATCTCGTCTACGTGCTACTTACGGTTCTTGAGGTATGGTTTCTAGAACCTCCTGCGAAGCATCAACTTTTGGCATTCAATCAGCATTTCAAGTTAATTCCAGATCCATGTGGCAGCCAAATTAACCATAAATAACGATTAAGTAGTTGTCAACAAAAGTTCATAAATATTCAGAAAATGAATAGTGGTAATGGTTGTTGTGCAACTGCAGGGTGAACTGTGAAGGAAAATTGACTTTGAAAAGGTATAGCTCAAGAACCGTAAGTCGCACATAGGTAGTTTAGATGTCAAATTTTAGAGAACTGAATGGGCTATCATTTTATTATAAATTCTAAAATTTTATGACGATTAAAACGAACTTTTTTCAAAAATTTGACGTTCACCCTATGTAGCTTGAAGTGCGAATCAGATTTAATTTGTTTAATTTACAAATTACAAAACAAAACAGTCCTAAGAAGTCTGCAGTTGCAATCTTCCACTATTTTCTGGTCGAGCGTTATGAATTTTCAAAATTTCTCTTAGCCGTTACCACCCGAGAGGGCCTGTCGCCCGTATTTTGACCAGGACGACTCGCCTTTGATGCAGGACTCCACTCAAAAATTTATTCCTGCTCGGGGATCGACTTTTTTTCGAAAAAGTCAGACTAATACCGGAAGTTTATTGCATTGGGCGTCGTGTAGACCCATTTTCAAACTCGGCACGTTTCCGGTTTTCTGACGGTAATTTTTTCAAAATGAAATTAGCACATTCCGTGAATTTGAAAAAACTGCAATGCAAACTTTGACATGCGGTGAACAGCACGAAATATTCATTTTAGGTGCAGACATGCCATAAATGAAAGTTGGAGAAAAGATTGAATTAATTTTTGGAGGGAAAATTTTCGAAATCGAACCTACGGTTTCCAAATTTCCATCTCTATGGAAAAACTGCAAATTTTCCAAGTTTTTATCCCGTGAACAGATGTTTACCAATTTTTTTTAACAAGGGGTAACTGCGGGTTCTTGAACATTTTCCAGAAATTTTCTTTTTAATTTCCCGAGAATTTCCCTGTTGATAATGTAAAACAGGCCTGGGCCTGAGTTATCGAAACCGGACTTTTGATGGAGCTCTAAGTGATGCCGTAATTGACGATCTTCATAATAATATGATTTGGAAAAGATTTGGGGTTTTCCCGAAAAATTCAAATTTTCAAAATTTTGAATTTTCTACAAATTACGAGGCAAATTATTTTCTGTGGTGCCAGTTTCAGATCGTTCACCTTTATCCTCGCCTTTATCCATGTACCAATGCGTCTGACTGCCTCACTCGCTTTTCTTTCGACATAATTCGGTTTCTAATGAAAAACTGCAAATTTCAAACTGTTGAGCTTGTGAACAGATCAAATTTCTGAATCCAAAGGCACATTTTTTGCGGATATTTTTCTTTGCCTATACCTTTCCTGATTTGTTGAAATAGGAGCAGGATGTCCAGAAAATGGCGGAAAAGCTCTCCAGTACGTCGGTAGTCTGTGGTCGTAATAATAATAATAATAATAATAATAATAATAATAATAATATTTTACTCCTTATCGACTTATTTTTTGTCATAGGAGGGTACCCTTTTTATTGAGTGTTTCTTTGCATTTGGTCATATGTACACAATAATGGTCAGTTCTCAGTAATCAACAAATTTTCATTTTTAAATACGTAACATAAACAATATCAATATTCACACAGTCATTAACACTAGGCTCAGGAGAAAAGTTCTTCGGGAACGGCCGGGTTTCGAACCGGGTACCTCTTGGTTGGTGGTCTTGCGTCTTAATTCCTGAGCTACCGGCCGCCCGGAGATAGACCCTTCAGGAAATTCCGAAAAAATGGTAAAAAAAAATTCTACGACCTTTTATTTTTGGGGTTATCAAGGTTCAAGGAAACCTTTATTGAACCCTTTTAATTTTGCTAATGGGGCCTTGCAATTGAAAAACTCAACGTGAGGTCGCCACTACTGTGATGCGGCCGTAACGACGGGAAAAACAGGGGAGTTTGAGTAGTTAGACCAGTAACTGACAGTGACTGGAGACGTCAAGCAAGAAACAGAGGTTATCCAAATTTCAAATCAAGACATAAAATGACGGACGTCGGTCGCTGAAGCGTCAACGCCGTCAAAATTGTTGAATTTGCCCCCCCAACGGTTGTGGCGCCCTCGGTGTGTGAAAGTGGCAGTGCAAGGCCCCATTCAAAATAACGTAGGTATACCTACGTTGTAAACAGGGGCGGACTGGGGTTCAAAAAGTAGGGCCGCTGGTGTGGTTTGGGGGCCCCCCTGTGACATGGAGAGGGGTCACAGGCTGAAACTTTTTTTTCAAATTTTAAATTGAAATAATTATTATTGGTGAAAGTATTTGTAACTACCTGGTAAAACCTACCTACCTGGTGGCCTGATAAAAAAAAACATTCAAACATATTCTAATTCTTCTATAGGAACTCAGCAGCTTAAAAGCGCAACTTGTCACAAACTGGAAATTCTCACTGCTGAACTACATCTATCTATTGCGCTATAATATCACTGTCCTTTGTTAAAGAAAAAATAACAGGAAGGGAGCCTCGGGGCCCATTTTGTTTTCGTGTAATTTTTTTTGTATTTTTTTTTTCAACCAAATTATTTTTAGTCTGCGGGGGCCCTTAATTGACCAAAGTTTTGGGGGCCCTTCGCCAAAAATCTGGGCCGGAATTGCGGCCTAGCGGCCTTGGCCAGTCCGCCCCTGGTTGTAAAGGACCCTTTCAGGGCATTCCGGAAAAATGATTAAAAAAATTCTTCGACTTCAATTTTTGGGGTTATTAAGGGTCAAAAACTGGTCCTTCGAACAATTATTTTCTTAGTTTCTGACTCATCCTGTAAATAAAAAAACTTCAATACACTAGTCGTAGGTATCCATAATGGTTAGGTATTTCTTTAATTCTCATAACTCTGCCGTCGAAAGTAAACTGAATAATCTTTTGAATTAGCAAAACTAGAAGGGTTCAAAAGTTTCCTTGACCCTTGATAACCCCAAAAATAACACCACTGCTCGCACTGCAAGAATGTTAGATTTTTACGAGAATTTACCAAAAATAAAAGGTCGTAGAATTTTTTTTACCATTTTTTCGGAATTCCCTGAAGGGTCTTTTATTACGACCACAGACTACCGACGTACACTGGAGAGCTTTTCCGCCATTTTCTGGACACCTTTATAACACCATGAAAAAAATAAGGTTAGAGTACTCATCCGTGGAGTACTCGGAATACTAGAGGGACCTGTGGGCGGAGCTTAACTGCGCGAACTGAGTTGATCTAGTGGTGCACCTAGATTTGCAGTGGGATTTTAGGTTCGCCTGTGACTTGGTAATGGTCCAACACTCCAGCTCTGACGGTGTTGCTTCCCTTATTTCAACACCGGACTCTCTCTGCACGGACTTGTCCAAAACGATTTTTGTTTTTCTGTTTAGCCCCGCCCACAGGTCCCTGAGGTGTGCCGTTAAGGACGGCATTTCCTAGCATAAAAAATGGCTGAAACAGACTGCGGATTAGCTGCAGAGCGAAAGAGAAACAGATAGATTCTTGTGGCGTGAGTTTCTGCCAAATCTGAGCAGCTAAAAATATAACAAAAAAAATGAGTAATTCAAATCTGGGCTGGCAAGAGAATGAGGGACTTTTTTTAAAAAAAATATAAAAATTTTGAAAAAAAATTCATTGTTATTAGTTAAAGTAGTTATTATTAATTTTCATTCTAGATTTTAGATTACTCTTCTTTTTTTCAAGTTCCTTACTCCACTGGTTCTCATGAAACTTACGTTTAAAGAAAAAAAAACACTAGGAAATGCCGCCCTTAACTCTATTATTGTTGGGGGGATTCACATACCTAACGTCGGCTTAGTTAGTAAATCACATAAATCACAAATACGAAATTTTACAGGAGATCAATAGTATATTATTCAACGAGCATATGATATGATAGTTATAATCCACTCGGGTGTTTTACGATACTCGCTATCGCTTGTGTCCTAAACTACACCTTTGTGGATTATAACTATCATTATATGCTCGTTGAATAATATATACTATTGATCTCCTGTAAAATTTCCTATTTGTGACTTATGTGATTTACTAACTAAGCCGACGTAAAGTCATTAAAAAAAAATTACTATTATTATCCGCTTCCGCACCGCCGGAACGGTGTAGGTAACCCCATCTCATTGCACTTCCTGTCACTGCAGCACTGTTGAAACGTCAAACACAGCAGGCAAAACGTCAAAAAATGACACGACAGGACTGACAGGCAAACGACATAAATAAGTACAATGGACAAAGATTCCCGTCCGATGTCCGTGTAATAATAATTATCGCCCAGTGCTTCACCGATCCGGTAATGAACGCTCGCTGCTGAGCACGTGAGTACCCGCAAAAAACAAATTTCGCAAATCCTCCAAGTGCCAAGTTCATTCCAGGTCACGCAAAAGTGAGGTTAGGGTCGCAGAAGAAGGGGTTGTTGACTGGCGAGGGCCACCCTTTCGTGGCGAACCGATAACAAAAATGTACGAGAACCCCAGCTCCCTGGAGGAGCTCTGCCTGAACGCCATCTGCGACAACATAACGGTCTACATAGAGCCCTACGTCGATCAACCTCAGGAATCGTTCGTGTGGAAGAGCCTGGGTAAACCCAACAACAGTTATGATGGCAAAAGGTAAGCGAGTCGCTTGTGATTATGGGTTTAATCCGCCTGTTTTTTCTTACTGTTCATTGCCAGGTACCAGTTCAGAGATCCGGAATTGTTCCTGTTCAACGAGATCTCTGAGAATTTGATGGCCAAATTCATCGACAAAAAGCTGCTGTGCGACGCTACCATGTTTCTGTTCAACTCAAAGAACACAAAGTTGAAAAACGTGCGGTTGCGGAACTGCAAGGTGGGCCAGGCCGGGCTGCAGGTTTTGAAACAGCACAAGATTTCCAAGCTGGAATGTTCAAATTTGAAAAACGTCAGCATTGGCAACATTCTGGGTGAGTTCTAGACCTCAAATTTTCACTGTAAAACTATTCAAATATCTAGTCATTTTTTGTCTCATTTTTGAGGATTTGGGCCCCTAGGTGTCAAGCCAAAAGGGCTTCAAGTATCACTCTTGACTCTTAAACTATTAATTGAAAAAAAAAAAGATTTGTTGGTTGTTGTGGAACTAAGGTGTGGATTGGAAGAATAATGCTGGATCCATGCAGCACAAATTAAAACTAAGTCACAAAGAATCCAGCCATTTCATTGCTGTTATAAATCAACCAATCTGGTGCCAATATTCTTAGCTGGAGTGAAAGTTAAATTTTAATTTTTGCTGCATAATTCCAACACAACTTACTGTTGGTGTCATTGTAAAGTTCTCTCCATTATTTAGCAATGCAAATAGCTAAATAAAGAAGTAAACAATAATTTATCAAATTCAAAATTATTGATAAAATACAATCATGCATAGGTAGGACATATAAGGTCTTGAGTAAGGTACAAACTATAATATAGGGCGTTTACATCTTGATTTTGAAATGCTGAGTTATGAGCAAAGAATTAACATAAAAAAGCTCTCACTGTCAATAAGGGCCGGTCCTTGTTACACCTATATTAAACACGCCCAGAGGCTCACTATTTGTTTTAATAATTTTCACCAACAATGTTCTGATCTCGGTTCTGATAGTACCATTAATAATTTAATGCAGTACAGAGTTCAGTACAACCAAAACATTTAGTACCTATTGTTTTCTATGCAAATTGCGTGTGGCATTGACATTGTCAAATCAAATGAATGAAAAAATTTGTTGTGGCACAACAATATTTTCCCAACTAGGTATAGTAGGTTCACCTGTATCGTGATTCTAGTCGGCTATGAGATTTTGTTTTCAAGTTTCCAAATCTGAAATATAGAAAATCCCCAAAATTTTGCGGTTGGCTGCTCTGGCTTCATTTAGCGTTCGTCGTTCGGACCACTTTTGGAACGTATTTTTTACGCAAATCCTCTGCAGATAGACGGAATATTTTTGCTGGACGTGATGTCTGACGCTTTTTCCATTATATTGGAAAATGTAGTAATTTTTCCATTATATTGGAAAATGTAGTAATTTTTCGACCTGTTTTTAATTTTCGCCAATGAACAAATTAATCAAAGCAGCTTTGACATTTGACAGGTGTCAAAAATATTTCTAACCTCTGGAAGCCGGTTCAACATTAGGTTGATTCAAACTAAAAAAGTACTAGGCCTTCATCCAAAAAAAAGGGTCCCATGGAATCATCAATCCTTCCACCTCTTGCAGTCGAAAAGACACGACGAATCATGAAGCACTATTTGCAAGACAAGGAACATCTCAGCAGGCCTGCAGTTGCAGCAGGACTTACGTATAAAAAGTCAATTAAACCGAATTTCAAAAAACCCAGCCGCTCAAAGTTGCGTATTGGACCGAAATCCATGTGAGTACCTTCAGTTTGTAATTTGCTTCCGTTTTGGAGCTTGGCAGAACGAGTTTTTGTCAGCCTTGAATGGCCGTTGTCAAAATGACTTAAATTGAAGGCGAAACCCCGTAGGGTTCTGGTGTCTAAATGACGGTAATACAGCTCTGCGCCCCTCTAGTCGCCTTTCCACTTATGACAAGGTCAGTTTTCCAAGATTTTAATATCAATTTGATAAGAAATATAACTTTACTTCCAGAGAAGTCAGTTTCACACCAGGTAAAAAGGCGGCAAGCCTACAATGCTAAAGTAGAAAATTTGCCCAGCCAACTAGAGTCACAGTACAAGTGAACCTACTATAGTATCCATGATGATTCTTAAAAATTCTCTATGATGAAAAATGACGATTTTATGGCGGGTTCACCGATTGCTTTTTTCCAAAATAGAAAACGGAATGCGCAACATTCTAGTAAAACGTTTCGTCTGAAGTTTGGCGACACTGTTACAAATGACAGATAGTCAGAAACAGCTGTCAGATTGATGTACGATTGTACGAGTCACAAATTATTATTAGCTACACACCACGGCACAAAGTCTCGCAGTTAACAATATACTGTGCCACAAAACAAACTTCAACCTTCTTGCAAATGAAGCGAGCTTATTTCATTTCTTGACATGTTGTTCTGTCACATTTCAGGTATTTTTAATGCCGTAATGTTTCAGTCCCTGATTTGGAAATGCGTCACGTGGTCACTACCGGAGCCAATCATCTGGCATTAATTCAAATTGAACTTGTAGTGGAGTCGGTACGTTCGTAAAATCCATTATTCGCTGCAAATTTGAGGAATGCAATGCCCTTTGGCATACATGTTCTCTGAAGATTTTCGAGCAATTTTGGTCGAGGCGATTTTCCAAATTCTCGTGCAGGGGCCGTATACAGGGTGAATTATAAAAAAAGTGTAAAAGTTCGTATTTCATGAACCAGACCAGGTAGAGTTATGCGAATATCGTCATAAGATGCCCAATTTCAAGATGAAAAAGGTGCAATGAGCAGTTCTGACAGTTCTTCCATATTTTCTGAAAAATCATGAAATAACTGAAAATTGTCAAAAAAATGATTTTTTCAAATAAATCAGTCATTTTTCAAAGCATTGGAGTACAACTTGGTATTTCTACCATAACTCATGTTTCAAATGAAATGTGGTGGAAAGTATGAATCTAGTAATGCTATTTTCAAAAATAAGACTGTCAACTTTTTTTTTCTTGTGATCGCCATCTTGAGTCTCACCATAGCTGAATGGTTTTAACAGTGAGTGGTGATCATTAGAATGACGTCATGGGACAATTTAAGTGGGTAAAAGACAACCTCACATAGAGCAATAACTTCTTCGCCGAGAAAAGAAGTGTACTCGATTTTCTGCTTTTCACAGAATTTCATCGCTCACGATGGCTGATGTGACCATGGGATGGGTGAGATAGCTGTGGTGTTATGGTGCGTGATTGTTTGTTAGGTAGTTCGCCAAAACTCATGGCCGCAAGTTGAGTGGTTTGTGTTTAGTGGCTTTTCAAACAAAATATGTGCCACTTTTTTATAAAAAATACAAAAATAAACAGGGTGTCGTATGTATCTTATACCTCATTGTGAAAAACCTGCCGAAGGAATCCTTGAAATTGATAGTGGATATGCTTCTTATGAATATATTCGGTTGTCACCGACTTCAAAAAGTGATAAAGGTGAATTCAAGTACTCTGGGGGGGACGTGAAAGATGTTCTTGCAGTTGAAAATTTAAAAAAGCATAAGAGAGAAATCTCCATTACTGTTCACCATTTTGTGGAAATCTGCATGGAAATAGGCACAATTGGTTCTGGGACTTGTTCTTTTTGAAATAAATTTGTCATCAACTATGCCACTGAACATGCTGAAAACGGTAATTATGAAGACAATCATGTCTTCTCGGTCAGCAGCAAAACCTACCTAGGTACCTAAATATTTATACCATTGTATATTTCTGGTTTCAATGATAAACCACTGGTATCTTATGTGACTGCACATCCCTGTTGTAAACGCACATGCGAAACCATAAAAATAAACAGAACCTGGATTTTTTATGGTTTCAGATGTGTTTAGTATAGGTTTTTGTCCGGTGTAATTCCCAACTAAAATGTTGAAATCCCATCTGAGCTTGAAGTTGACCGCTCGGAAAGTAGGGATAGTTTGTTCTTGACGCTCTCGTCGGCAGGTGGCCGAGACCCTTCGTCTACCATCCAGTTAGAAATAATTCTTACGAAATGACGACATTAAGAGTGATCTTTTCGAATTGCTAGCCCTTGACTCCTTGAAGAACTTTGAACAATCACATATAGTGACCATCAATGTTTGTGACGTGATAGAATCAAACTCGGCAGCAGAAACAGCCCTAGCCGGCTAACTGTGCACTATCGCGGAAGCAGATGGACGCCTCTTGGTCATGCAAAAGATATGACTTTTCTTGGAGGTACATCGTTTATTGTTTGTGCTGTTGATTCCGATGGGATTGTACTTTTGGTGTAGGGTGTAGGTATTTTCTTTCACCGTTTGCGAATTGCGAAGACCCTAAGTACAATTACATCGGAATCAACAGTAGGTACAAACAATTATCCATGTAGCTCTAAGAAAAGTCATATCTTTTGCATGACCAATGATGCGTCCATCGTCTATCTGCTTCCTCGATAGTGAAGAGCTAGCCGGCTAGGGCTGTCCCTACTGCCGAGTTTGATTCTATCACGTCACGAACATTGGTCACTATATGTAATTGTTCAAAGTTCTTCAAGAAGTCAAGGGCTAGCAAGTCGAAAAGGTCGCTCTTAATGTCATTTCGTAAGAATTATTTCCAACTGGATGGTAGACGAAGGGTCCCAGCCACCTTCCGACGTGAACGTCGAGAACAACCACCCCTACTGTCTCGAGCGGTCAACTTCAAGCTTAGATGGGATTTCAACATTTTAGATGGAAATTACACCGGACAAAAACCTACACTGAACACATCTGAAACCATAAAAAATCCAGGTTCTGGTTTTTTTATGGTTTCGCATGTGCATTTACGACAGGGATGAGCAGTCACATAAGATACCAGTGGTTTGGTGAGTTGATGACATATTTATTTCGAAAAGAACCAGTCCCAGAACCAATTGTGCCTATTCCCATGCAGATTTCCACAAAATGGTAAACAAAAATGGAGATTTCTCTCTCGTGCTTTTTTCAAATTTTCAACTGCAAGAACATCTTTCACGTCCACCCCAGAGTACTTGGATGCATCTTTATCACTTTTTGAAGTCGGTGACAACCGACTATATTCATAAGAAGCATATCCACTATTAATTTCAAGGATTCCTTCGGCAGGTTTTTCACAATGAGGTATAAGATACATACGACACCCTGTTAATTTTTGTATTTTTTATAAAAAAGTGGCACATATTTTGTTCAAAAAGCCACTAAACACAAACCACTCAACTTGCGGCCATGAATTTTGGCGAACCACCTAACAAACAATCACGCACCATAACACCATAGCTATCTCACCCATCCCATGGTCACATCAGCCATCGTGAGCGATAAAATTCTGTGAAAAGCAGAAAATCGAGTGCACTTCTTTTCTCGGCGAAGAAGTTATTGCTCTATGTAAGGTTGTCTTTTACCCACTTAAATTGTCCCATGACGTCATTCTAATGATTACCACTCACTGTTAAAACCATTCATCCATGGTGAGACTCAAGATGGCGATCACAACAAAAAAAAAGTTGACAGTCTTATATTTGACAATAGCATTACTAGATTCATACTTTTCACCACATTTCATTTGAAACATGAGTTATGGTAGAAATACCAAGTTGTGAGAAAATGCTTTAAAAAATGACCGATTTATTTGAAAAAATCATTTTTTTGACAATTTTCAGTGTTTTCATGATTTTTCAGAAAATATGGTAGAACTGTCAGAACTACTCATTGCACCTTTTTCATCTTGAAATTGGGCATCTTATGACGATACTCGCATAATTCTACTTGGTCTGGTTCATGAAATACGAATTTTGAAATTTTTTTTATATTTCACCCTGTATACGGCCTCTGCACGGAAATTTGGAAAATCGCCTCGACCAAAATTGCTCGAAAATCTTCAGAGAACATGTATGCTAAAGGGCATTGCATTCCTCAAATTTGCAGCGAAAAAAATCGTACCGACTCCACTATTGAGTGCGGGACTTCTCGCGCATGCCGTTTCAAATTTCGTCAATGAATAATCGGCGATTGATTTGTACCATTCCGGCAATACGCTGCTACTATAGTATGTTCACTTCTATCGTGATTCTAGTCGGCTGTGAGATTTCGTTTCTAAGTTTCCAAATGTGAAATATAGAAAATCCCCAAAACTTTGCAGTTGGCTGCTCTGGCATCATTATTCACGAAGAGACACGAAGTCGTCTGGACCAGTTTTGAAACACATTTTTTGCGTATTTCCTCTCTGCGGATAGACGGAACATTTTTGCGGGACGTTATGTCTGACGCTTTTTTCTATTTTATTGAGAAATGTAGTAATTTTTCGTTTACTCTACGTACTTGATGCAGTGTCGGTGCACGGTTGTGCTGACAGTATTAGGTTTGTTTTGGCAGCGAGTTGCGGACGGTTTGCTAACTGTGATTCAGCGCGCATACTCGACTCCAACCAGTTTTCAAGTGGTTGGAAAGTTTTTGCTGCAAGAACGCGTAGCGAGCGGTTCCAGTTGAAACTAGGGACACAACAACTTGTTAAGTTTTCCCCGCCAAGCCGAGGTCTTATTTAAGGGGTTTCTGATGCGATAAAAAAAGTTGTCGACGGAAATCGGTTTTATTTTATTTTTTCGTCAAGTACAAACTCATCCAAAAAGAAAATGTACAGACATTGCTATCAAATTTTGAAAATTTCCAAAATATTTTGAAAATATTTGAATTTGATTTTTGAAAATTCAAGAACTAGATAGCATCGACAATGTATCTTTCCTCAAGAAAGCCGCATGCAATTTGAACTTTCTATTTTCAAAAAAAAGGTACCAAAAATGATTTCTACTAATTCACTTTTTCATGTCTACGAGAAATCATTTGTGGTGCCTTTTTTTGAAAATAAAAAGTTCATATTTGGCATGCGACTTTCTTGAGGAAAGACACATTGTCGATGCTATCTAGTTTTTGAATTTCCAAAAATCAAAATCAAAAATTTTCAAAATTTGATAGCAATATCCGTACATTTTCTTTTTGGAGGAGTTTCTACTTGACGAAAAAAAAAAAAAACCGATTCCCGTCAACAACTTTGTTAGTCGCATCAGAAACCCCTTAATAAATTTACCGAATTAATGTAAATATGTAACTTTCAGCAGGTAAAACTATTTTAAATTAACCTCGAAAAATGCGGCTTTATTTACCTTTACTGTCACACTGTCACATTACGCGCCACGCCATCAATCAAAGATCGCCCCGATTGCAAAGAAAGGCGTACGCATGCGTCTGATCACCAGTTTCTTTTTAATTCTCAAACTGCTCTGACCGTCCACAAACTGTTTTCGAACCGTTGGAGGCACCTGCCCAAACAGCTTACCAACAGTTGGCAACTCGAAGTTTACACTGCCCGAACGGCTTAACGGAAGCGCGCAGAATCCAAACGGTTGGAAACGGTTGTGTATCGCTGCCAAAACAAACCTATTGGCGATTTTGACTCGAAAATAGCTAACTATCAGTTTAATGTGGCGATGGCGACCAATACTGGCGACTTCTACAATTTTGTTTCCAGGAGTTACATGACCGACATCATGACAAAAAATCTTATTATTATTATTTAATTGGGTGTTTATGGACGCATCGAGTACTAGCTCATTAGCACCCTTGCGGTGACTTCCTCCGTTTCACCATTTTTCCCTTGACGTGACCGCTCGGTTAGTACACGCCAAAGTACTTAAGAACGCATAGAGAAAAGCCACCTGCCCCAGCGGAATTTGATTCCGGACCTCTGGGTTTGAAGCCAGAGACGGAATCATGACAGTTGTGCCTTCTAATTTTCAAATCATTATACAGGGTGGTCCATCCTAGCGTAATTATCCCATAGCGGTTTTACCGTTCAAGAATCAGATAGAGAAAAAGATGCAAGAGACAAGCTATACCTATGGTTTGGTGAGAACTATGACCAAAAACCAAAAATTATTTTCAGCTGTACAGGATGTCCCATTTTGACGGGATAAACGAAGCGTTCAATTTTTTTCAATGGAACAGCCTACATTTTTTGTGCATTTTCGGGTTCAGCTTTTTTAACTGTCTTATGCCTGTATTTCTGTTTTTCAAATGTTTGGCAGTGCTACCAACTAAAAGTTTGAAACCGACAAAAATCGCATATTTATAGTTTGCTTAAGAAATTGTAGGAGCCTTTCTTTTCAAAACTAAGAGATGAAACTTGACATGGTGATAGTCAAGTCAAAGACCAATATTTCAATATTAAAAAGTTGCGATTTTATGTTACAAAAAAAAATCAAACTTTATAATTTTGAAAGTATCATAACTCTTTTTTTTTCAAATGGCATGCCCCCATTTGCATAACGCTATCCGATAGCTTTTTCATGTTCTTTCATTTTTACTAGTGATACCCTACCCCTAAACTTCATATTTTTCGAGAAAGAAGGAAATTTTCACGAAATTTGCAATTTTTATTATTTTTTCCAAAAACTGAGTCGGTCGTGTTGAATGACAGACAAGCCAAATAGTACGCGGATGTCAGTTAGTCAGTCTGAATATTGTCGAACAAAGAAAAATGGCTTAAACGCAAAAAGAAATCAAGTGGAATCCTGGATATCTGGATTCATACCAGAATATCGTATCAATCATTTCCTCTCGCGTAAAGCCATTTTTCTGTGTTGGACAATTTTCAGACTGAGTAACTGACAGTTGCGTACTTTTTAGCTTGTCTGTCATTCATCACGGCCGACTTGTGATGTCATTTAAACATAACCACGAGACAAAAACAGAATTTGACATGGCAACCCTCTGACAACGTTCCCCGGTGCAACGTGACCCCAATTTGTACTTTGGTTTGTAGAATTTGAAAAAAAGTGGTACAAGACCCCATTAAATTCTAGTTTAGAATAAAAATAAGAGTACCATTTGAAATACGAAAATTGGTATGGTCGGGGTTGAAATGGCGCTGTCCAGTCAGGCCGCCCTTATGGTGGCCTTACATTGAGCATCAAATGCTGCAGCTTTTTTAGCTGCCGAGCTCTCATTGGTCACATGTTGGTCATTGACAGCAATAACAGGCGTCAGTTCCAATCAGAACTCTGCAGCTAAAAAAGTTGCAGCATTTGATGCTCAATGTAAGGCTACCATCACGCTTACTTACGACCCCCGCGTTGCTGATAAACAGTGTCAAATTGAAAATTCAAATATTGAAAATTATTCCCAGTGAAAATTTTCGCGCGGACTCCCGGTATTTAC
The DNA here is from genome assembly GCA_949128115.1 of Anaspis maculata. Taxonomy (NCBI): domain Eukaryota; kingdom Metazoa; phylum Arthropoda; class Insecta; order Coleoptera; family Scraptiidae; genus Anaspis; species Anaspis maculata. Next base: position 20,885,311 of record OX421967.1, read on the forward strand.
ACCTGGCGGATTTTCATTTTCCACAAGAACTTCGAATGTGAATGAAATGTTGACGGTGTTTTGTCAATTATTGTTTTGTTTCAGACTGTTTGAACGAATGGACCATTGCAAACATGACGGACGCCAATTTTTCCAAGTGCACCTTCATCGACCTGTCCAGGCACAGCCTGATGGTCAAAATCACCAACCTGAAAAACCTCAAGTACTTGAACCTTTCCTGCACCGAACTCAACCAGATGAGCCTGCAGATGATCTGCGAAGATCTCAAGCTGCTGGAGAAACTCGACATTTCCAACACCTTCGTCAAAGACCTCAGGCCTCTGATCCAGCTCTCCGACCGACTGATTAGCCTTTCAATTAGCGTAAGTCACACACAAATTCTTCCTATTTTCAAGCACTTTGTGTGCACAACGAGCTCCACTCATCCAGTGCATTCAAACGCCGGAAAAAAAGCAATTCCTTATCTTCGGAGTGTCATTGAACTGTTTCGCAAAATTTTTCTAAATATTATGCTACTTGTTTTGGTCAAGCGAGTGTCGTTCATTGTTCTCTCAATGGAAAGAAGGGCTTTTTTCTTAACGAAGTACGTTTGTGACGTCCTCTTTCTGATTATGTCTGGATATGTAAATAATTAAGAACACAATACAAATAACACAAATAATGTGTAAAGTATCACATTGAAACGCTCAAAAATCTGAACGTGGAACACTTAACCTTGAGCGGTTTGTTTGTAGAAAAAAGAAGAAGAAAATGTAAATCAGCGACATTGTTTCAAATTTTGATTAATAAGAATCACCGGATTTTGTGCTTTTTCTCTAATCTGCATATTATCGCAGGAAAATTTGCCTGGCAATAAATTTGTTCGATGATTGTACATGAGTATTTGGTTAATCATCCACTGTGTTGTATTCACCAGGTAATAATTTGTATGTAGTGAATTATTCACGATTTGTTTTGAAGACATGGTTACAAATACGAAATTCAATTTTATTGAACTCCTGGCGGGTTAAAAACATTAGAAAGCAACTTGTACTTTTGATGTGCATTACCTACACCAAATACGAGTCGACCATTGACAATAAAACATCAGAAATAGGCATTTCGAGTAGGAAACCTAATTATCACGCGACCGGTCGGCCGGCGTAAGGGTACCGCATTCTGGCTGAGCGTTTGTTTACTAAATGGCCTCACGGAGTTAGGGAGTGACAGCTGTCGGCATCACGGAAGGCCATAGGCGTCCGTCTCAACGGGCTCTAGCTGTCAAGAGCGTGTTTATTTTGGATTTAGGTTTACAAATTCGTGTGAGAGGTGGATATGACTTGCCCGATGAGTTTCAAAACACGTCTTTTATGCTGCTATATGAATGAAATTTTCATGTATGCTCGGTTGCGGACATCAAGCAACAGCACCGGACCCCGCAAATTTCCTTTTCTCTCCGCTCATGATAAATTTTAACACATAGCTGAATTTTAGCCCCTCCCATCGGCCCTTAGCAACGGATGATTGCGTAACCCTTGTACAGCCAAAGCTGTCGATAATCTAGCAACCCTAATTTCGAGCTGAGCGACACGCCATCCAGCGGGTAGTTTCAGCACCAGCGCAGTTGAGATAATGGGGTCTTATACCACTTTTTTTATTTGTTCAAACCAAAGTACAAACTAAGGTTACTACAGGTATAAAATATTTCATCTCAAAAGCCAAAAAAAAAGTTGAAAATTTGGCCGGAAATAGGTGGAGCTTAAATTGGAAGACTCATGACATAGTAAACCTGTTTTGCGCTTGCACACTAGGTACATTGAGCGCTGTTGTCAGGTTATGTCTGATGAGGAGTCTACAGTCCATGAATATTTACTAGTTATGTTTGAAAATCACGGAAAAGCAAAGCAACACAATGCTGCAGCTTTTTGTATATTGTGGAATTTATACAGGGTGATACAAAAGTGTCGGACCAGAACAATATACATTATACAGTGTATTAGCCCAGGTACTATCGAGTTTCAGCATGAACTAATTTATGGTCGGCCAAATTTTTCATAAAACGACAATAAAGAGTGTCTGCTATAACATACCAAAAGTCCCCTAAGATCCCGTGTCGGCGTCCCCCTTTTTGGGGCGTTTTTCTGAAATATGACAGTTACGTTATAAGTATAACACCCAGATATTGGGACGCGCGCCTGTCACCCGGAATAGCTCAGTAGCAAAGGCTTTGACTTCCGATTGATAGATCGCTGGTTTGAATCTCGTTCAAGACACGATTTTTTTTTCGTGGAAGTGATTTTTTTCCTCTCCTAAAAATTATCCAAGGGATAAGAGTGCTTATTCTGAAGCATTTTCGACTTTTTTCTCAAGAAAATAAATCTACTAATACGAGTTCTGGACACATAATAAACAATAAACTGTGATGCCATCATGTAACATTTTTCAACTCATGAAATGTAGTTACCTGTCCATTGCGAAATTGTATTTAAGTATTTTCAATAATAATGCTGGACGAGCATTTCCACTTGTCTTCTAGCTTGTTATACTGTCCCATTTCTTTGAACCACTTCACACAAGGTGGATTTCCTGGGACATTAAATAGAAGCATGGTCACGCAGAAAAGATCTTATAGGTCGCAGTGCAGAAAGGATCCTCCGAGACCAAACAACCACCTCTAATCTACAATCTACAATCTGAACCACTTCTTTTTTTTTATATACGGCTCATTCAAAAAAGATGTCCACACCCATTTTTCTCAATATCCGTTAAAACTAGCGAGTTGCGGTGAAGACCGTTGGATTCAGCTGGTTTTTCTGATCAAATTTGATATGTCAACAAAACTACTTCACCAAAACTTTGAGAAAGGAGGCACCTCAGAATTTTTGGCGAACAAACAAACGAAGATGAGGATGACTTCTTCAATTAATTCTTGTTATTTACCTATGGGCACAAAAATGTTTCTACAAAGTTTATTTTTGGTTCAAAACTGGCTTTCATTTTTTTAGGCCTTCTTTTCAAAAGGTCTATTTTTGTTACTCTTTTTTAATCATTATTGTACATTTCGGATATCGCGAAAATAGAATATTTTGCACATTTGTACTCGAACGGGTGCCCTTTAGCAACACCCTAGCGATAACCCGACAGTTTGGAATCACCTGTATTTTAAATTGATAATGATAATTGATAATTGATTGACAAGGACAAGTGGAAATGCTCGTCCAGCATTATTATTGAAAATACCTAAATACAATTTCGCAATGGACAGGTAACTACATTTTATGAGCTGAAAAATGTGACGAAAAAGCCATGATGGCATTACAGCTTATTGTTTATTATGTGTCCAGAACTCGTAAATAGATTTATTTTCTCGAGAAAAAAGTCGAAAATGCTTCAGAATAAGCACTTTCATCCCTTGGATAATATTTAGGAGAAGGGAAAAATCACTTCCACGAGAAAAAAAATTGTGTCTTGAACGAGATTCAAACCAGCGATCCATCAATCGGAAATCAAAGCCTTTGCCACTGAGCTATTCCGGGTGACAGGCGCGCGTCCCAATATCTGTGTGTTATACTTATAACGTAACTGTCATATTTCAGAAAAACGCCCCAAAAAGGGGGACGCCGACACGGGATCTTAGGGGACTTTTGGTATGTTATAGCAGACACTCTTTACTGTCGTTTTATGAAAAATTTGGCCGACCATAAATTAGTTCACGCTTTGACTTGAATAGCACCTAAAATACCTGGGCTATATAAAATATATAATGAAATCCAGAAAAAATATTCAAAAAAAGGTCAAAGGACAGTCCTTCGAACCCTTCTAGTTTCGTTATTCCATTATTTCAGAAGAATTCAAAATGGAATGGCAAAATTATGAGGAAGAAATATCAACCACTGGATATAGGATGTCTCAACTAAATAATAAATAAATAAATGTTTTTCTCCTTATCGGCTTTTTCTTGCCATATGAGTTTGCCCGTTTATTTATCAGTTTTACAAATTCAGAAAAATGCAAATTTTGGACCACACAACACCCAGACTTTTTACTGGGAATCGAACCCGGGACTTCCGCGTCGCAGACAGCCACTCGACCGCCTGCGCCACGGGCCGTCGGGTGTCCCAGCTAAAACAATCCAGCGCCATTTTCTCAGAAAATATCAAGGCAACAAAAAAAAATTTTCATTTGGGGAAAAGCCTGATCTTTTAGCTTTCTTTTGAGGGAGCGCCGATGCTTGTAGGTGCTCTAGTTTCCAAGAAAATGCAATTTGAATCGGGCGAGTCACAAGAATTCGAAAATTCATGACCAACGAAACAAAATACTTCAGATGAAAAAGAATAGGCGAAATTCAGTGCCATTTCTGCGCTGGCGCAACCATGCTAGGGGATTTGAGAATAGTGCCGTATGCTAACACATGTAAAAAGCGTAATTTCAACATTGTCTATTATTGAAACGGCTGGAAATGAAACTTTCAAATAAGCTATGGAAAAAAGAGTGTTTCTTGATCTTTCATTGTGTTCAAGACCAGCAATGATGGATCAGTTCTAGATACACAATGAGCGAAAATATGGTAACGTGTTCATCAGTTGGTGTGTTTTTGAAAATACCGCCCTACTTCTGGTATTCTTCTCTGCCTTACGGTTGCCGTCCTGTCTGTCAGTGGCATGAAACTGCATGTAAACAAATGGTAACTAAAATTTTATCGGGTTATATGTATAATATATATGAGGTTTTGTTTTGTTTTTTTTTTCAAAAATGACGGGCAGTTTGTTGAGTGCCTGGCTGCAAAAACCGTACGAAAAGAACATTACAGTTCCATTTCATGTGTGTTCCCAAAAAACATCACCTTCTAGGCAACCAGTTATACACTGGAAACGGCTTTTTCGTTCTTCTCGGAACACTACGCGCGGAATTCATTTTTTCGACAGCAATGCACATGGACAACATCATTCAACATAATCTAGCATGGAAGTCAGGAGTTTCTTGTCATCCATTTTCCTTTGTTAGATCGATGACTGAAAATCTGCAGGTTTTGACTTTTCCTAGCTCGCGCATACGCATGAGTTCCATCCCCTAGCTTTGCGAACCTACAGCGCAACTCGTACCGCTGAATATCGCATATTCTCTTTCTCTGGGCTTTCCATTGATGTGTCGCCGATCTCTGTACCTGGCCCAATAAGCCAGAATTCTGCCTCAAAGTCCAGCAGACACAATAATCGGAATTCATAACGACGTCACCGATCACACACTTGTTGATTTTCACATCAGCCGCCAGTATTCATTGCTATGGAGAATACAGGTATGTTAAGTGAAAAAGTCCTAGTAACGGCTGGTGTTGAAATCAACACGTGAGTGATCGGTGACGTAACAGATTCCGATTATTGTGTTTGCTGGACTTTGAGGCAGAGTTTCTGGCTCAGGTACACACATCGGCGACACATCAATGGAAAGCCCAGAGAAAGAGGATTTTTTCCATCTGAAGTATTTTGCTTTGTCTGTCATGAATTTTCGAATTCTTGTGACTCGCCAGATTCAAATTGCATTTTCTTGGAAACTAGAGCACCTACAAGCATCGGCGCCCCCTCAAAAGAAAGCTAAAAGATGGTTAACCGGCTATGCGGAAAGGGTTAACTGCATCGAGAAGAAAAGCAAAGCCAACTTGAAGCATCTGTACAGGTGTATTGGTGGGCAAATAATGAGTAACAGAAAAATATATCTGCTTTGCGGTATAATTCAGGATGACAGGATTACTATCTGGATAGATGTCGAACGAAACTCTCATACTTGTTGAAAACTCGTTTGAAAATTTGAAATCACTTGGTTAGTTGGAAAGTTTTTCAGTTTTGAAAACCATCAGTGCTCATTGAGCTTCCCTGTATCTGCAGTAGTTTAGAAAATGAATTTCAATAAATTTCCTATTCAGGACCTTTCCACGGCCAAATTCTACTCCCACACCGTACGGCAGCTGAACAAGCTGCGCTACCTAGACGTCAGCATCTACAACGAGAAGCTGACGATAGACCCGAACGCCACCACCATGTCCGACGTACCTCTCTACGATGTCCTGGCGGATACGCATAGCCTGCCCGAGCTCGTGTCCCTGGACATATCCGGCTGGCGCGACTTCATGCCCAAATCCACGGTCACGGACTTTGTGGCGGCGCATCCGAAGCTCCGCTACCTCGGCTGCGTCCTCAACGACATCACCTTCGGCGTCAGCCTGCAGGACGTCGCCCCGCCGGGCCTGGTCATCGGCGGCCTGGGCGACGAACAGCAGATACGGGTGGCGCTGGTCAGGTACCGCGAGAGGCCCAACTACGTGCAGAAAGCCTTGTATCACCTATTCCAGGTTTGTTCTGACCCTTGAATACCCATAGAGGGTGTCTCAGAATTCAACACCGCAAAAGAAAGCCTGGATTTTCCACTTGTCACCTCTCAACTTTTCAAGTTGTATTTCCGAGAAATTAGAGGCAAACACGTCTGTGCCTCGACCCATCAGAAGTTATTAATCTGCCTATGATTTTTGCTGTTTTCCTAAATTATGTTTTCACTGGCTGGGTTACTAGGGTTGTGTGCGTCGAAACCGGCAACCTGCTTTAGTTGTGTTCTCAGCCTCACGCAAAAAATGTACAGCGAAATTCCCCCCCCCCCCAATTCTAAAATTTCCCAGATTGGAATAATTTGGAAGCGAAAAATGTTTTTACCCACAATTTTTCCCTAGAATTCAAATTCGATAACCAAGATTTTTTATATTTCGCCATATGCATGTTCAAAAAAAAAACTTCTATAATTTCTGACACCCTGTATTCAGCTGTTGGAAATGTTTATTCTTCTGAGTCCAAATATACCGGGTGATCATTTGAAAACAATCCACCCGTAATAACTCCCGATTCCTAGTAGCAAAAGCAGGTCGATTTTTATATCGAAAGGGAAATCTAAAATATACATTAGCGAATTTTTATCTTCAGCCTCTTTGTTCCCACCCACCACAACTTCGAAATTTCAAATGACACCACCTACTTTGCTTAACATCAAATTGAAGAAAATCAAATTCTCTCTCTGAAAAAGATATTTCTAAAATTTTCTGGGGTCTGGGGTAGATCTGAGAACGCCATCTCTTGGTCTGTACCTCGGGGCATAGGGAACCTATGCAGTAGTGAGCATGAGCAGTGACATATTTCTGTAACAAAGTGCAATGTTAAAACTGTCATCTGCGGGGCTGTAGGTTGTGATGATGCATTTTTCCCCACAGTTGACCAATCAGTTTCCGGAACCGAGGCCGGACATGTTCGACCTGGTTCTGCCCGTGATGGCCGCTCATCCCAACAAATTTGGCGTGCAGATGGCCGCCACCGCCTGCTTATACAATTTGACGCGCGGCGAACTGAGCAAAAAGATCCATCCAAGGGCGCTGGGCAGGGCCGTCGATTTGACGCTGTACGCGATGGAGTGCTTCCCGGACGAATTCCAACTGCAAAAGAACTCGCTTTTGACGTTGTGCAGTGACACCATACTGCAGGACATCAATTTCGACCGTTTTAGGTAAGAAGCTGCTGTGCTCAAGCTCAGACGCCTCCTACTCAGGTGGGAGAGGGTACCATTTTGCTCACTTTGTTCGCCCGTCAGTCGCTCATCACTCATTAGGAAAGAGATTATTCATCGATCTGATTGTAATGCCAAGTTATACAGAGCGATGCATGAAAATGACCAGAGGTGTAGGGTCGTTATTTGTCATCTGATTTTCAAAATTTGAACAAACCAATACCCGGTTTTTGGTAACTTTTGTGGACTCGATAACTTTATCTCGATGGTATCTAAGGAATGAGCTTTGCTATTGGTTCGTCCATAGCAACTGTCGATTCGATAAAGTCATTGGGTAGTATTAATAAAAATTAAGCATAAGCATTTGCTTGCATTTCATAGGCGTTGCCAGGGAAAGCTTGCTTAGCAACTCCTCAAAAATCTAAGCAAATGCTTATGCTTATTTTTTATTAATACTACCCATTGAGTTCATTGAAGTTCCTAGAAACCGGGCCTGAATGGTCCAAATTCAGCAGTAACCCAACAGCAAACAAAAACGCAGTCTGCTGCTGGGCAAATTTTCTACTTAAGCATTGTAGGCGCGCCGCTTTTTTACCTGGTGTGAAACTGGCCTCTCTGAAAGTAAAGTCATCTTTCTTATCAAATTGATATCGGGGCTGTATTCTCAGCAGGCCAAAGTTATTTTGAGGATTTCTCCATCAAAAATGAAGATAAAAAAATCAATGTTCTTCATACGGTGTCCTGAGTGTGTTGAAAATTTTATTAGAGCGTTTTTTCAATTATGTCAAAAACAATTTTTTTTTCTTCTCTGTCGACAATTTTTTTCAAAAAACAGCTCCTAGTACGGTGGTTAAGCGCCAATAAAAGCTCGAACTATGCATTTTGAGCTTAAGCAATGCGCTTTTGGGGTTCGATTGGGGATCCCCATACCTTAATTCCAAGAGTTGGAGACATCGGTGCACTCGATGCGGAGGGGGTCTGGGGGCCCTTGAAAGTTGAAGGTGCGAGGCTTCCCACCAAATCACCATACCACCACGTAATTCCTACTTGGATGTCGTCAAACGACTCTAACCTACACAATGACAACATTTGTTACCATGTCCAAAAAGTTCTTCACACTGAAAAAAATTAATTATTATGACAGATCGGGAAAAACAGTTTTTCTCAATTCTTCATTCCCACAACAAATAAACTGCCAAGTTTGGTAACATTTTCGAGTAAACGGCATCTTCTGATTTCGTTCACCGAGTCAAAATGTTTGTAAGACCACTGTGCAAAGAATGGCACGCCAAGGAGTGAGCATTTTTAAGCACCTCATTCAACAGTAGTTTCTTGGCTGTTAACAATCGATATGTTTGATAATTTTGTCATGGATCAATAACTTGAACTCTTTTGTAACGGTAATGCATGTGCATGAAACTCGACACGAGCGTGGAGGCCTGTAAAAAAAATTTCTCCAGCGGTCGAATTTATTTCACGCCTACTGAGCGTCAGTTTGTTGGGCTCAGGCAGGCAGCGTTGGGATAGGTTTGGAGACAAAATTTTCATATCTCTCTATGCAGCTGAGTAGCATAATTTTGGAAATTGATTTGAGAATCATCAAATATTATTTTGACAGTCACTAGGTACCCCCATGGGGATTAACTGCAGGGATCATGGCTGACGACGGAGGGCATTCAACTTAGTGTTATTTCCTTTTTTCCTCTACCAACCTTCAAGGTTGTTATCATTTTATACGTGTAAGTTTTCTTATGTTTGGAGAAGAAATAATTTCATAAACAACAACCGTGAAAATAACTGTCAGAGTGGCAGAGAATAAGATCTTGGACGTTGAATGCCCTCCGCCGTTAGCCATCACCTCTGCAGTTAACGCCCATGTGGGTACTGACCGGCAAAACAATCATTGATGATTCATAAATCAATTTCCAAAATTAGGCTGCTCAACTTTTCAGATAGATACGAAAATTTTGCTTCCAAAGCTATCCAAACGCTCCCTACCTGAGCCCAGCGAACTGACGCTCAGTAGGCGTGAAATGAATTCGACCGCTGGAGAAAATTTTTTTTTCCAGGTCTCCACGCTCGTGACGAGTTTCATTCATATGCATTACCGTTACAAAAGAGTTCAAGTTATTGATCCATAACAAAATTATCAATCATATCGATTGGTAACAGCCAAGAAACTACTGTTAAATGAGGTGCTTAAAAATTCTCACTTCTTGGCGTGCCATTCTTTGCACGGTGGTCTTACAAACATTTTGACTCGGTGAATGAAATCAGAGGATGCCGTTTACCCTAAAATGACACCAAACTTGGCAGTTTATTCGTTGTGGGGATGAAGGATTGAGAAAAACTGTTTTTTTCCGATCTGTCATAAGAATTAATTTTTTTCAGTGTGAAGAACTGTTTGGACATGGTAACAAATGTTGTCAATGTACAGGTTAGAGTCGTCTGATGGCCTCCCAGTAGAAATTACGTGGTGGTATGGTGATTTGGTGGGAAGCCTCACACCTTCAACTTTCAAGGGCCCCCCAGACCCCCTCCGCATCGAGTGCACCAATGTCTCCAACTCTTGAAATTGAGGTTGAGAGACCACCAATCAAATCCCAAAAGCGCATTGCTTGAGCTCAAAATGCATAGTTAGAACGCTTAACCACCGGACTATCTGTGTTCAATTTTCTACGTCTCTCAAAATTATAAAACAGTTGATAATTTTTTCGTTTGTCGAAAAGTGTCCCAGAAATCCTTTAGAAACTTTTGTAGTGTTTTAGGACTATTGGGCTTCTAAAAAAATGTGGGGTGATCCAAACGGAAACAAGGTGGACAAACATTTAATGGAATCCCATCAAAATTTCTATATCTCTTTATCTTTATTTTTGAGGGAGAGATATTGATACCCTGCGTCCACAGCCATAAAATCTTGGAAAACTGACCTTGTCATACGTGGAAATGCGACTAGAGAGAATCATCGTAAAGTTGAACTGGCTTCGAGAGGTTAAAAATATTTCTGACACCTGTCAAATGTCAAAGCTGCTTTGATTCATTTGTTCATTGTCGAAAATTAAAAACTGGTCGAAAAATTACTACATTTTCCAATAAAATGGAAAAAAGCGTCTAGACATCACTTCCCGCAAAAATGTTCTATCTGCAGAGGAAATGCATAAAAAATGTGTTCCAAAAGTGGTCCGAACGACTTCGTGTCTCTTCGTGAATTTTAGAAACAAAATCTCACAGCCGACTAGAATCACGGTAGAAGTGAACATACTATATACTTTTTCCAGCTGGTTCTGATGGAGAATGGTCAAATCACACGTAGGATCTTGGTTCAAAATTAGTAGGGCCAAGAAATTGGATGTTAGTCTTGGGTTGATCTTCTTATAAAATGTTGAAGTGTTCATTGAAAAATCCGTTTTGAAGTTCGTAATTTCATCATTTCAAAAAACTAAGACAACTCATCATTGACTAACACTTATTTCTTGTGCCTCCTAATTTTGAACCAAGAACAACGTGTAAAACATTGTTGAATAGGAATAGGGCAATTGCATGGAATCAAGTTCACCTTTTACCCACCAGGAATGTGAAAATCGGAGGTGGCTTTTGCTGTTTTGCAGCGATTTTGCTTTGGTTCAATTGGCGACTGACGCCTGCAGCGACAACTGACGATAGCTGGCTTTGAATCATTTAAATCGATGTTTGGATTTTGAAAATGAGATGACAAAAAATAACGGCCCTGACAGTTTTTCGTGTAAAGCTCATGACATAGAATCGTGTCAAGTTGAACTTTTTCTAAATCGATCCGATTCTAATGAAACTTGGCACTCTTGTATTATTATGCATTATTTAATTCTTAATTGAATTTGATTTCTTCAAGCTCACTGTACTCCATAACCGTTCCAAAGGAAAACGCGTTAGTGCAAATCGTTAACCAGTACTTTTTTGCTTGTTTTATTTGCAGACCAAGTTACATTGTAACTTTTCAGGTGCGCGAAATTGGTCCTGGACGCCCTCTGCAGCTTCGAAGACGTCAACATGAACCGCATGGCCGTGGCCATCTGCTCCATCTTGGCGGCCAAGGTCTCCTCCGAGGAGACGTCCGAACTGGGAGCCCGGCCGGTCTACATGCGAAAGCTCCTCGCCATGGTCCAGAACCGCGTCGATTCGCGCGTGTCCGACATCACGCTCAAGTTCACGCTGAGCGCCCTGTGGAATTTGACCGACGAAAGCGCCGCCACCTGCACCGTGTTCCTGGACCAGGGCGGCGCCTACCTGTTCCTTAACGTGCTGAAAACGTTCAAAGACGACAGCGCCATTGAAACCAAAGTACGTTTGAAGAAAAATTATTACTTCCAAGCTCATAATTCTACCAAAGATTTAGAATTCCCCTAGTTTCTAATAAAAGAGTTTTTACACAAACCACCAGTATGGGCAGTTTACAAAGATCTCGACCCCTCTTTCTTGTGACGTCACCTGGCGCTGGGACTATTTTGATCTACCTCTAAACAAATCACTGCGTAGAAATGTCATACGCCTGTCAGTGACAGTTGTCAAGTAAGCATCAGAGAACTCATTGTAGAGCTCTTGATTCATCACTCTTCCTGCAATTCAAAACTTAACCCATATTGAAGAACCTCTAGAAGTTCCAACATGCTGGAAAATGCATAATAAAATTGCTACGAATTAGGGCGTAACAAAAACGGATGTTGTATACTTCAGGGGAACCGTGATTCAGTGACTGGGGCAAATTTTTTAGTTTCTAGTAGGCTTGCCGTCCTCTTATCCAGTGTGAAACTGGCTTGTCCAAAAGTTATGTTTACCTGTCAAACTGACATCAAATGGGGATGGCGATTATCCAAAGTCACGTAGATGGCGCCAGTGTTCCATGTGGGTGACCGTCGGTCACGGATTCCGTCGTTGTCATTGCTATGAATGTCAAATTTGCGCGCTCTGTCACTCGCCGTGGTGCGTGGAGCGTGGATAATTAACAGCGGGAAATTCGAAAATAAATTGTCAACCTCGACGAGTGAAGTACACGAACCTGTAATATAGCTGGACTGATGATAACAGAGGGGGAAATGACGCCAGGCGGGCGCTGCCATGAGATTATGTGGTCACTAAGTTTTTTGTTTTCAACGGTTGGCATCACCTGCCACGGCAACGGTCTGATTCTACGAGCTTACCTAGGTATATCCCGTTCACTTTTCATTGTCAGTAGAATGACTTTTTGTAGCGAAAATAAAGTGACAAGCTGAAGCGCTGGAGAGATACGGCTGACGGCCGCTGATAGTTTAGATCTAAAACTTTGCAGGTGCCATCAGCCGTAGCCGTAGCCCCCCAGCTTGTCACTTAATTTTTTGTTGAAAAACTCATTCTACTGAAAATAAAAAGTGAACGGGATATAGGTAAAAGTCGCCGAAATCAAAACCAGAAATCAAGATGGCGCGGCACTGACAGCCAAGCACGACTGTCACCGAGCGAAAATTCTTCCAGTGAACCTTAAACGTTCTATGTAATAACGGTAAACTCTTGCAAATCTTCATAGATCGGTAACAAATTTAGCTAAAAATTATATTAATATACACTAAAATTATATATATATATATTTATAAAATAGAATATATAGTGATAGTCATCAATACATAAAACTGCTCCGTTGAATATTGAAAGCCACTCTCGAGGCCGCTACCAAACGTTTTGGGACTTCTGGGTACCGGTGCATAATAAGATGGCGACTTCCAGAGGAGGGGTCAGCAGATATTTTTTCCTTAAGCATCCGCCCGAGTTCTCCCGCCTTACTGAGTGCTCGCTATACCAAGTCCTCCGCCTTACCAAGTCCTCATTGGGGACGCGCTGTGCGCCAGGCTGCGCGAGCCGGCACCATGCAGTTCATACGTATCGCAAGTTTGCGCGCCAAATCAAACAGGTACAGTGTTGTAGTAGATATAGCCCAGGAATTTTAGGTTTTAAACCTCAATAAAACTGGAAAGGAGCTGGATTTTTGCATACAGGCTGTCTAAGGTGTCTTGAACATCCCACTGAAATTCCCAAACTTTCCCATGTGCGCGTCATGGTTTGTTTTTGAAGGTGAAGATCTGATGCACATTCTTGCTGGAAACATCCAGTTTGACTCGGAGAAAGTTGAAATTTAGTATGCACACTTGATAAAGCGTGCCGAACAATATGTGAAAGTTTCGAAAAATTTTTTCGTACGTGTCATGTCTTTTTAGAGAGAGGGGTAAAAAATCTCTTATCGCAGTACAGATCACAGTTGGCGCCGAGGAAGGCTGAAAATTTGCGTAGAGACCCAGCAGACTGTGTCGAATAAAAGGGTGCGTCGGCTTGTTCCGACTTATCATTGCTCCGACTCTCGCTTGGTCCGACCTTGGGTTGGCATCACTGGAGATGAAGTGAGGCTTCTGCACAGGCAATGGCCAGTGGCGTAGCGAAGGGGAGGGCCTGATTATGCTTCCTGCGTTTGGTCGCCAGATTACGCGAAATACATGAGCCAGATAGAGGACCGTCCAGAGAAAGTTATTAAAGTATCTCTCATTTTAAGCTGGACGGTGTCCCTGATCGAGGGACCTCATTCCCGGGAGCTGCTTTTGAGAAAGGTTTGGCTTCACTGCCTTTGAGTGGCGCATGCATGCCCGATTTATTGGCCAGAATCGTATTAATAGATAAGGGCTCGATACCAAGTTCCAGGCGCAAAAGTTAGGACGGCGTAACTTGCCAAATAGAGCGGTCTGATTGGCCGTTGCGCCCGTTGCTATAGTAACCGCACTTACGGCGGTCTTAGCCCCAACTTGTAGGTCGTATGCAGTATTGTCACACGACTGGTTTTCGAAGGAAACCACACGGAAGAGTGTGATAATCACGGGTGATCATACGTCTTTTTAAAAGAGTATAGTAACTATAATACCCTTTATCACACAGAATACCTAATGCTTATTGGCGGCTTTTCAGAACTTCGTTTGTCGCCGGCGACAATCCCCCCACTCCACTGTATGTAGTTGAATAATTTGAACGACACGACGACAGAAACTCGTGTCGCGGGGAGTTATGGAGGGAGGTAGGGCCCACTCAGCATAGCATGTCATGTTTCATAAATGAGATGATCTCAATCATGTCACAAGATAACATCACAATGAACGTTACTTCCACATCTATGAGATGTTCATCCGCGATGTTATACGATGTAATGTCTGAGAGATGTTTCGAAATGAACTTAAATTGAACATCACACATGAGACATCTCCCGGACGTAACATTGTTACTTCTTTCAACTGATCGAAGTGTAACATCTCACTGACGTCAATGAGACGTAATCACTGAGAATTTTTTTAAATTTCGCGGGCTGTCATCGTTAAGCTGTGTGTGTCGGAAAATATTTGATTGATAGTTCCTATCCCTATTCCATGTGTGTGATGCCAGAGCAGCCTTTATGTATTCATGTTTCGTTTGGAACCATTTTTGTGTCTTCTTGTGCTCTTGGCTATCGTAACTAGTAACTAGTGTGTCCCGTTTGTGTCTCCTTGTGTTCTTCGAAAGCCTACTGGGCCTTCTTGCATTTTGTCGTGGCTTTCGCACCTCTGGTGAACCCTTGTGTCTGCTCTTGTGCTATTCGGAACCCCAAAATGGGCCCCTTTTGTCTTATTGTGCTTTCGAATACTTTGATGACTCCCGGTCATGTCTTATTGTAACATCCGGGGCCCCAGCTAGGCTCTTTGGGTTCGGTGTATCGTTTGAGGTCCTAATGAAATATCCCGAAAAATTAGACAACTTGATAGCTCAGACGAATTGGCAGCGGTGTCTCTAACTATCGCCTGTGGGGATCCAGGTTCGAATCCTCCGGAGTACGCCAATAGAAGAACAACTTTTCTTAGGGGAAAAACGTGCTGTATAGATTGTAAAAATTAGTAAAAATAGGTACGGAACCTCCTATGACATAAAACTATGTTGAATAATGGTGAAAATATAATTTTTATTTAAAAATACACATCCAAAATGCGACGTTATATGTACGTCAAAAAGTGATATCTACGAGATGTTGAATAGCGATGTAGATAGTATGTCACATTTGGACACCTTTGAGATATCTCATTCATGTTCTAATTACCCGGACATAAGAGGTAACAGAGACGTCCACTTAACATCGCCTAGACTTTTTTGTTAACATCGCAGTTTGACTTGAACATCTAAGTGATGTCACAGAGATGTTTTCTTGCTGAGTGGGGGGAGTACAGGCGGATCGAATCCTATTGGCCAGCGACATACGAAGTTCTGTAAAAGCGGCTTATCAATTCCAAAAATATGCGCTCTTACAAGGTGGATTCTGTCACACATCACACACTAGACTCGCCTGCTTTGGTGAAAATAAAAGCTGAACGCATAATACGAAACAATTTGCCAGAAACATGCCAGAAACATGCCAAAACCACCTAATTTGACGTCCTTCCTTTTATACTTTTCCGACCCCCTCCCCCCCCCCCCACCAACATGGAAGGGAAAGTAAGTACATATTGTAATCGTGCAGAAAAAAGTTTTTGAGATTTGTCTGTCTATCTGTCTGTGTGTCTGTAATCTCTCACGGTAACTGCGAAACCGTTGATACGATCAACTTTTTTTTTGCCTTAGGACTGGTTTGTCCTATTAGCCATTACACTAATTAAAACCAGAAGAAAATATAGGACTCATAAACAAACGCAATCAAGTTCAGACCTGCAAAATAAAAAACGTTATATGTTGAACGACTCTTCCTCTTCAAAAATTTTACCAAAGCAGAGTACACCTCAACTATTCCTGTCTCAAGAATTTGTGACATACTTAGACTTGAAATTTGGTATGCAGACATGGTTTTTCCGTGGAATGAGCCCAATAGTTTTTGACTGTCATCTGTCAAACAGAACTGTTCACTATCAACAAATGTCAGAAGCTATATATCCCACGGATCTCGACTTGCAATATGTCATTTGAAAGGCCTGAAAAATTGTATTCAGCACAGTTGAATGTATTGTCCTATCTGTTATGTCGAATAATGAAAAATGTCAAAATTCAAAACTTCATCATTCAATTATATTTAAAACCTATCCGATGGATTTTGGAATTAAATTTTGGCAGGAAGCAACACAACAAAAAAAGTTATATTACCGAGAGGGGCATTTCACCTGTGTTTTGACCAGGAGGACTCGCTTTTTGATCTCGAAAATTCATTCCCACTCGCGGGGATCGACTTTTTTTGAAAAATTTCAACTGATATCGAAAGTAGATGGAATTGAGCGTCGTGTAGACCCATTTTCAAAATTAACACGGTACCAGTTTTCTTACGGTAATTTTTCCACAATGAAATTAGCACATTTCGTGAATTTGATAAAACTGCAATGCAGACTTTGACATGCAGTGTGAGCCCCACGAAATATTGATTGTAGGTGCAGACATGCTGGGAATTAAACTTGAAAAAAAGATTGAATTAATTTTTGGAAGAAAAACTTTTGAGAACGGACCTACGGTTTTCGAGTTTTCCTCTCTGGAAAAACTTAAAATTTTCCAACTTTTTCTCCCGTGAACAGATTTTCAGTGCTATTTTAAACAGGGGGTAACTGGGTCATGAACATTCTCCAACAATTTTTTCTCAACTTCACGAGAATTCTCCGGTTGAAAATGTAAAACCGGCCTGGGTTTTCGAAACCGGACTTGAATGATGGAGCTTGGAGTGAAGCTTTTAATTGATTATTTTTACAATGATTTGGCAAAATTTTCAATTTCTTGCAAATTATTTTCAATCTCGCTTTCTAATTCTAACTTTCCACCCGGAGGGGCGTTTCGAAAAAAAATTCCAGAGGTTCCTGGGTACTAGTCGGAAAAGTTTTGGGGTGACACAGCCGATTTTTTTAACGGTAGAAGCTAAAACAAATAACGAGCTGGAGTGAGAGCTAGAGTTATTTCACAACAGGGGATCTATGAACAGAAGAATAATATAAGGTTCAAAGTACGATTTCACTGTCTGGTAATTCCAAAAATGGGCGAAGATACCCCCGAAAAGATGAAAAACTCGAAAGAACGGAAAAACCGAAAATGCTGGAATAAAATGTTGCAGTGTCGTTTTTGAAGCCACAAGTCAGCGAAATGTGAAAAAAATTACCCCGGAGCCTGGCGGCCCACCCTGGTATCGTGTGAAAATGAAGAATGAAGGGCTTATTCTAGAAGATTTTCGATCTAAGCCCGCGTTTTCAAGTTGAATTTATTTATTTTTTGTCCGGCCCCGGAGCCCTTTGGTCAGCTCTGGTATCATTAATCGTGCAGGGCTCCCGCTAATCTGGAAAACCTGGAGAATTCACTATTTGAAAATTTTGGTCAGGAAATGTCATGAAATTTTGAGAAAAAAAATGAAAAAGTCAAGGTTTTTTTCTGAGGGTCAGGGAATTCGTAAACTGAGCAACTTTTTTTTTCATTTTTCAAATCTGTTATCGCTCCTAGTCATCAATCATGCAGTTAACATGTTTTGTGTTTGCCGAAAAAATTGATCGCTTTATTTTACCTGCTACCCACAACTATTTCTTTTATTAGGTGCTTGAGAATTTCTTTACTCAGTAGTCAGGGAAAACTCACGACCATCCATGGTCTGTAAAATCAGGGAAAAAGTCAAAGAAATTTGACTCCATTGACTAGCGAGAACCCTGTCGTGAGAATTTTCGTAAATCGGCAGAATCGAATGATCTCTTGTCTCATTTGGAGAATAAAATGCCGTTAGAAGATTTTTGATTAGAGCCTGCGTTTTCGATTTGCAAAGTTTTTTTTTTGAAAAAAATTGGTAATTTCGAAATTTTCCCGAAAAAATTGCTCGGTAGACCTTTCAGCACCTGAGATCCATGAAATTTTCGGGTTTTTTTGACCGCAATTTTTTTTGCGTTCAATATAGGCTCATTCAAGAAAAAAATGCGATCTGTATTCTTAGAACGACCAGGTCATATTTTCAGTCAGCTGAACCCGAAAAATTTCGTTTGTTTTGCAAATATGTAAGGAATTGACCTAATTATGGAAATTGCGTCGTCGAATGTCGCTTTCGAGGCTACAAAGTCTGCGAAATGTCAAAAAAATCGACTCCGGAGCCTTTAGCCCGACCCTGGTGTCATTATTCGTGAAAATTTTTGGGAATCGGTACCATGGCTTGATCCGCCGTTTCATTTGGAGGATAAAGTGCCGTTAGGAGATTTTTTATTAAAGCCCGCATTTTCAAGTTAGCACTGTTTTTTTGCAAAGTTAGACTTTCAGAAGATTTATCGGTTTATCTCAGCTTCAGTACCACCGAAAATTGTCCTTCAAGTACCTGATGCTAAAGTTTTCTAGAGCGCATCTGTACGCGATGGTCTCGATAACCGGGAAAATCGTTTTCGTGAACGTGAAGATACCATGGTCATGTCATCACAGCACACAGCGCCTACTCCTTTAATGGCTGTTAATGGCGACGGCATAACGGCTCGGAGCGAGTGCAACTCGGAGTACGGAGTGTAATTTCCATTTTTCGGCCAGTCGGAATCGAAAAATTCGGGGTTCTTCTGCAAATATAGGAGGGATTGACCCAACTGTGAATATTCCAACTACGATTGTCGTTTCTGAAACCCAAAAAGTCTGCGAAATGTGAAGAAAAAACGGCCTTGCGACCCCTGCTTTGGCTCGGTCCTGGTGTCACTATAATCTTCTGAATTTTCGGGAATCGGCACAATCAAATGATCCGTCGTCTCATCTTGAAGAATAAAGTACCGTTAGATTTTTCATGAAAGCCCCGCATTTTCGAGCTAGGACTGTTTCTTGAGAAAGGAAGGAAAGAGGAAAGAGCATATAATTTGCCCCTTCGCAGTATAAGTTAGAGGTTATAGGAAGTGGATGACGTTAGTAGGGTAGGGTTCACGCCACAAGGAACTTGACATAAAATATGAATCAATCACATTCGGTCATCTGTGTCCCACAGATATTATAATTTGGCGGATTTACCCATGGGCGCAGTGAACGCGCGCCCAGGGCCTAACGCGCGCTATCAAAGGGGCCCAGCGGAGGCCCCTTTTCATGACTGTTTTTTTCCCTTCATTTTTGTAAATTTGAAGTTTGTAAGATTTTTTCTTAAATCGATGTATGCTAGTTTCTGGGCCCTGCCCCCTCCCCCCCTTCCGCCCTTTCAGTCTCATTACTTCAAACCTGCACATTCTCAACTTCACTTTATATACCTACTTCATTCACAAAACAAGAGGCCTCTGTTTGAGAGTTCGAGCAGGGCTTTGTTTTATATGTATTAATTTTTCATTTTTTCTTCATATAATAATATTAATGATGATTGATTGGTATATAATAATGCTCGGTATATAATGTGTATTTATGTAACCCGAGTTTAGTGGCGTAGCGGCCTAGCTAGGTGGCTGAGGGCCCACGCGAAAACTGTTGGGAGAGGGCCCTTCTCCCCCACTTTTTTTAACCTTAAAAAAATCTGTTTTACATCTTTTTCCATTTTCATTTGCTTTTGAATTAAATTTTGATTACCTGTTTTGTGTCGACTGTTGACTAAAAAACACTTATTACTATCAACATTCATATTATTATCCGCAAAAAAATTCTGCGCGGCACGCCCCTCTCCCCCAGACCCCCCTTGGGGACCTCTAAAGGTGCGTTCTGTCAGCTTATTTAGCAGCAAGTTTTAATTTCCGTCGTAAGCGCAGCTCTTACGAACCAGCCTCCTCAGAACAGCCAATAAGCGGTGCTGCGCTTACGGCTGAAATTAAAACTTGCGACTAAAAACTTGGTGCTATTCTGTAAAAAATAACATTCCATAAACGCTCTGTTATGTAAAAATCCGTATCCGGCCATTGGCTGTTGCCTAGATAATAACAACGTAACAGAGCCTTTATGGAATGTAATTTTTTAGAGAATCGCACCATAAATAAGCTGACTGAACGGGTAAATCCGCCACATACAATATATACTACTCCAAACTAGATGAGTGACTCTCAGATGCCCCCCCCTCCCCATAAAAAATTTCGCATGACAAACAAAACTCCAACTGGGTCTGGTTGGTACCTACTTTAGTACCACCTACTACTAACTAACCAACTAATCCTACTAGAGGACTAGGACTAGGACTAGGAACTAGAAGTAACTAGAGTAGGTAACCAAATGATTGCTGCAGACAAAACCAAAAGCTTTGCTGTCTTCGCCTTGAGTCTCTATGGTCCTACCTGTCTGCGATAAATGACCCTATATTTCTCTTTTCCGTCAGGCGGTGTTGATTACTTTGGCTCCCGCTTTGGCTCCATGTAAAAATTGCTCGTTATCGATTCTAGCTGCAATGGTCGCTGATGAAATAACTATTTTACATTTAAGGACAAAGTTATTTATATTGGTGAAATAAAGACATTATTGCGGAATCAATCCGTGTGGGTTTTTTCTAAGAAAGAAATTTACCATTCAGGTCTTTTTGGAAAGCTACAAGGATGTAGGTACTTTAGCTTGAGCCTACAAACATTTTTATAATAGAAAAATAATTTTTTCAAAACTTGAATTTTTTTGGATTTTGAAAATGTCTATAAGCTCAAACCAAAATACATTCTTGTAACTTCCCAAAAAGACCTGAATGGTGAATTTCTGTCAAGGAATAGAAAGTAAGGCGAACAACAAGTGTGGGTACTTCTTTTGAAAGCCATGCAGCACAGGTGTCCTCAAGTAGAAATGAGTTTAACAAAATTGTCACCAAAAACTGTTAATGAGACCTTGTGATAGAGGTTCTGGGGAGCACAGAAATGTATCTAACAAAATCGTAGCTGATCCCGAACGGCAATTATTCAATTTTCAAGATTATCAGTTAAAAATGTCGAGATAAAAATTTTGCTTCGGTTTTTTTCAAATTTTTAAAATAACTAGGATTGTCTAAACAGTTAATTTAGCATCTCTCCCAATATCTAAAATAATCTCTGTGGATAGATTCATACCCTTCTGTTCTAATGACAGTCCAAGACCTCCATTGTTGAGGAACTTTAACAAGTTTTGGAGATGACATGGATTTCCAAAGCTTCTGATAACACCCTTGTCCCAAAACACTTTGATAATATATTTATGCCCTCTTCGTAAGGTCCAGCTACAGCCTTTGCAGTGCTGAAACACTTTCCAACAATTTTGTTCATCGTTTTGAAGGCAGATACAAACGGAATCACTCAAAGTACTCCCACATTTTCTACGTTTTCCGGATCAGTAAGACCGGCGCTCTCCTTTGAAAGTTTCCGGCAGGTGTTCCTTTTGAATATCTCGTCATGGTAACTTATATTGCCCACCAAGTTCAACTTCTTGGGCCACAGCAAAACTTCATCACGCCAAAGTATCAGCACATGATCATTCCAAAACAAATGGTTCACAAACCCTTGGAAAGATGCAACTCTGGAATGATGCAATTCTCGGTAACATACAAGCTTTGTCTTTTTCAAAAAAAGGGGGGTTGATTGAGCTTGTGACACTCTTTTGAAAACTTCCTTCTTCCTTCAGAGCAAAATTTCTCATCAATGCGCCTTTAAATCTTCATAAGTTTTCATACTCGTAACCATTTTTTTCTATTATTTTCTTCACAAACCTCATTTCAACGTCATTTTATTGAATTTCCCTCGTAAGTCTTTTGGAGTGATGAAGCAGTACGGGCATGGTTGTCGTGTAGCCATTCGCTGGCCATTGATCTAGAGAATAAGTTCAAGATCCGAAACAAATTTAAACCCAAGTCCATTGATGTTGGTCATTTGAAACATCAACTCGATATTTTCATATAGGTTTTTTTCGCCTGGGGTACAATGCAAACCATTCATAAGCCTATTGAAACTGGTTGATACCCCCTTTTTTCTCAATCGATCTTCAATCTACGTAACGACTTTTTTGCTGCCTGTGTAATTTTCCTTTTCCTCTTTCTCTAAAATTATTTCTGCATTCTCTAGACCAATTAAAATCAAGTTGTTGTTTGAAATGACTAATATCAATGCAATTCTTTCAAAATTTGTTCAGGAATTTGAACCTCTTTTGATCAATGACCAGCAAACAACTACAGCTACTTCCATGTCCGTACTGCTTCATCACTCTAAAAGACTTACGTGGGAAATTCAATGAAATTACGTTGAATAAGGTTTGTGAAGAAAATAAACAGAAAGAGATGGTTACGAGTATGAAGACTTATGGAGATTTGAGGCGCATTGATTGCAAATTTTGCTCTGCAGGAAAAAAAGAAGAACTTTGCGGAAGATTGTCACATCATAATTAACCCCCCTCTTTTCGAAGCATCTCCTTCAAGGGTTTGTGAACCATTTATTTTGGAATGGTCTTGTGACGATACTTGGGTGTGATGAGGTTTTGCTGTGGCCCAAGGAGCTGAAATTGGTCGCCAAAAGTTACCAACATAAAATTTTTGAAGAGAACTCGTGTCGGAAACTTTCAAAGGAAAGCAACAGTCTCAATGATTCGTCAAAAATGTGGGGGTACTTTGCGTGATTCCGTTTGTGTTTGGCTTCAAAACGATTAACAAAATTGTTGAAAAGTGTTTCAGCACGGCAAAGGTTGTAGCTGGACCTTACGAAGAGGGCATAAATATATTATCAAAGTGTTTTGGGACAAGGGTGTTATCAGGAGCTTTGGAAATTCATGTCATCTCCAAAACTTGTTGAAGTTCCTCAACAATGGAGGTCTTAGACTCTCATCAGAACAGAAGGGTATGAATCTATCCACAGAGATTATTCTAGATATTGGGACAGATGCAAAATTAATCGTTTAAACAATCTAAGTTATTTTAAAAATTTGAAAAAAACCGAAGCCAAATTTTTATCTCGACATTTTTAACTGATAATCTTAAAAATTGAATAACTGCCGTTTGGGATCAGCTACGATTTTGCTAGATACATTTCTGTGCTCCCCAGAACTTCTATTACAAGGTCCCATCAACAGTTTTTGGTGACAATTTTGTTAAACTCATTTCTACTTGAGGACACCTGTGGCAGATAGGTATAGGTTCAGAATGCCTCCATATTATGCGGTTTTATCTAGGTACTGGTTTTTGAAAGTAAATTTACCTACATCTTCTTCACAAAGCTGAACACATTACGGGAGTCCATACCACCGCCTCTGTTTATGTTTATGTGATAAGTATATGGTTTATGTTATCCCAGAATAGCGAATCCTCATGGCACTCCCGAGGTAAACGGCGATGTTTACCTAATGCAAAGTGCCGGTTTGTTGATTCTTCACTCCAGGCCAGGGTCCTCATGACAGTCACGTGATGCCGATGCCACTGCCCTTGTATGCTCTGCCCGCGCCCGGTCTATGCCCTGCCCCAAACGGCTGGGGCTACGCCACTGCAGAACGTACCAGAAGCCTCACTTCATCTCCAGTGATGCCAACCCAAGGTCGGACCAAGCGAGAGTCGGAGCAATGATAAGTCGGAACAAGCCGACGCACCCGAATAAAATCCTGATTTTTCCCAAACTCTCCCATTCAAACTTCATGTTTTCTTAAGAGAGAGGGTGAAGAGCACATTCCCGCAAAAATTGTTTGTTACAAGCTGAGAAGAGCTGAAAATTTGTGATAGCCTGTAGTTTCAAATTCACTCTGCTGCCATCAGCGTTGTATGCTCTCTGTCTCTGTGTTTTTTCTTCAGTCCTGCCTAGATGTCGTTTGGTTGTAGGTTTTCCTTTTACCCCCGAGGAAACAAAAGTAATTGGCAATGAAATGATATACGAGTTATATTTCTCAAACTATACGAGCCGAATGCGAAGCAGGAGACTTCGAGGAATGAAAGAAAGATTTTGAACTTTAATCCAAGATGAACCAGACTGTACAGGGTTGGTCCATCCTAGCGTAATCATCCCATAACAGTCTCACCGTTCAAGATAGAGAAAAAGATGAAGGAGAAAAGTTATATGGTTTGATGAGACCTATATCCTAAAATTATTTCCAGCTATACAGGTGTCCCATTTTGACGGGACTAACGGAACGTCATTTTTTTTATATGGAACATCCTATTTTGTTACAATTTTTTTATTCAGCTTTTTCAACTGTCTTATTCCTGTATTTTTGTTTTTTTCATTGTGTGTGCTACCAACTAAAAATAGAAAACTGGAAAAAATCGCATTTTCACAGTTTTCTTAAAAAATTCGTAGCGGCCTTGCTTTTTGGAAACTAAGGGATGAAACTTGACATGGTGATAGTCAAGTCAAAGACTAAAATCTCAATGTCAAAATATGCGATGTTTTGATACAGGGTGTTCACAAAAAAAAATCAAACTTTATAATTTTCAAAGTATAATAACTATTTTTTTGTAAACGGCATGCCCCCAATTTAATAACATTATCTGATAGCTTTTTTTATCCCCTTTTATTTTTACTAAAGGTACCTCACCCTTATACTCCATTTTTCCGAGATAAACAGAAATTTTCACAAAATTTGCTAATTTTTTTGGCGTTTCCCAAAAATTGAGTTGGCCGTGATGAATGACAGACAAGCCAAATAGTACGCAGCTCTCAGTTAGTCAGTCTGAATATTTTCGAACTAAGAAAAATGACTTTACGCGAGAGGCAATGATTGATATGATAATCTGGTATTAATCCAGATATCCAGGATTCCACTTTGTTGTCTTTTTGCGTTGAAGCCATTTTTTTTTGTTCGACAATTGGCGAGTTTCAAGATCGAATACGCCATCTGACGGCCAACGTGTAAACGACGTTTGTGCACGGATCAACCGCAGATTAGTGTGGGCTCTTATGAGCGTTGCGGTGTTTGGTGACTTTAATTGATTCCATCTGACTTAACGCGGCGTTGATTTTTTCCAACAAAGTACGTGAGCCACGCACGTTTCATTATCTTGAATATACTAGGTGTCGTCGGTTGCAAAAGCATTGCATTTTTAAATAAGAGTGGCACGTGTACGACGACTGGCAAGCAAAAGTGGCATCAGAATGGGAGGTGGTAAGATTTGTGATTTTGTCATAGTGACAAAAAGTGGCGGAGAATTTGTTGCGTTTCCGAGTGCGAGTCGCGCTGTGGAAACCGGAAAAAGGAAGAGTTACATTTTCACCGTTTCCCGTCGAAAGCGAAAGACGCAAGTTGGGTAGTCAAGATGACAAACAAACTTGGCACTGTGAAAAATACGAGGAAAAATATGACTACGAGAAAAGCCTGAGAAGTGTCGCTGAAAATAGGAGCTTTAAATGGCTGCATCGAAGAAGCACAGCTGCGATATGTTTGCATGTCCCGGACTGGCCTGCTTTGCAAGTGCATTTAAACGTTCCAATTTCACAGGAACTCTCGCAGGAACTGCTACTACTATTTCTTTTAATTACAATCTCAGTTGCCTCGTGAGGAGATTCATACAATGCGCTTGTTTGTGAACACAATCCAAATATGTCCATGTTTGAACTGAAGCTTGATTCGGTTCGCTTTCGACCACACAACACAAGAAATTGTGACTTCAGAATTTCCTCTCCCATCAGTATCCCATCACGATAGATCGAGAATCCGTTGAGGCTTGAGGCCATCCAGTGATTGAAAACCTTCATAACACTCAATTCGCTTCTGCCATTTTCGAGTTCCACCGCAATAGGTACTAATTAATCACGTTTCACGTCTGGAGGACATTAAAAACCGCTTACTACTGATAAGATTTTTGAACGCGCGGGCAACAATCTGTGCCCTATCCGACATGTTTGTTTACATGCGAAGCGCATCAGCAGCGCCACCATCGGTAATGTTACTCGCCAATATTCAGACTGACTAACTGACAGCTGCATACCATTTGGCTTGTCTGTCATTCATCACGGCCAAGTCAGTTTTTGAAAAAAGAAACAAAAAAAATTGCAAAATTTTGTGAAAATTTCCGATTATCTCAAAAAAAAAACAGTTTAGGGTGGGGTGCCCCTAGTAAAAATAAAAGGATGGAAAAAGCTATCAGATAACGTAATAAAATCAGGGGCATGCCATTTGAAAAAAAAAATAGTTATGATACTTTGAAAATTATGAAGTTTGATTTTTTTTGTGAACGCCCTGTAACAAAAAATCGCAATTTTTTGACATTGAGATTTTGGTCTTTGACTTGACTATCACCGCGTCAAGTTTCATTTCTTAGTTTCAAAAAGCAAGGCCGCTACGATTTTTTTAAGAAAACTTTGAAAAAGCGATTTTTTCTAGTTTTCTATTTTTAGTTGGTAGCACTGCCACACAATTGAAAAACGAAAATACAGGCATAAGACAGTTGAAGAAGCTGAACAGAAAAATGCCAAAAAATATAGGTGTTCCATTTAAAAAAAATGACGTTCCGTTAATCCCGTCAAAATGGGACACCTGTATAACTGGAAATAATTTTAGGTTTTAGGTCTCATCAAACCATATAACTTTTATCCTACATCTTTTTCTCTATCTTGAACGGTAGGACTGCTATGGGATGATTACGCTAGGATGGACCACCTATACAGTCTGGTTCATCTTGGATTAAAATTCAAAATCTTTCTCCCATGCCTCGAAGTCTCCTGCTTCGCATTCGGCTCGTAAAGTTTGAAATATATACTTGTATATCGAGTCGTTTATCATTCCATTGCCAATTACTTTTGTTTCCTCGATGGTAAAAACAAAACCTACAAACAAACGACATCTATCTAGGCAGGACTGAAAAAAAACACAGAGACAGAGAGCACACAACGCTGATAGCAGCAGAGTGAATTTAAAACTACAGGCTATCATGATTTATAATAATTACGACAGTCGTATATCTACTACAACCATAGACACTACAACCTACAACACTCTGATTTGGCGCGCAAACTTGCGATACATTATGAAACTGCATGGTGCCGGCTCGCGCAGCCTGGCGCACCACAGCGCGTCCCCAATGAGGACTTGGTAAGGCGGAGGACTTGGTATAGCGAGCACTCGGTAAGGCGGGAGAACTCGGGCGGATGCTTAAGGAAAAAATATCTGCGAGGGGTCATAAGTTGTTGGGGGAATCTGGGGGATTAGCAGTCCAGCTATACTACAGGTTCGTGGTGAAGTATCAAATTCACAGCAAAACAACTAAGTGAGGTGTCTCTGATTGACAACTGAACTGAATCACTCATAGTGCACTCTAGCGTAAATTGGTACACCATTGAATAAGTACGATCGCACGCAAAATAAACGGAGACAGTGTTTCGCGCGGACTGTACTGATTTGATGAATTTTAGCCTTCTTGTCACTGTGACACCAAGCCAAAATTCATAAAATCTGTACACTCCGCGCGAAACACTGTCTCCGTTTATTTTGCGCGCGATCGTACCTGCAAAACCGGATGATACTATCCAAGCACTTACTTCGGTGCTGCCTCTAACGGCAAGAAGTGGCAAGCGCCATCCTCATTGTTGGAAAATTGACCGTGTCGTGCGTGGAAATGCGACTCTGGGGTCGTAGAGATGTGTTACCGTTTTTTAGACACTAAAACCGCACGGGCTCATTTCGAATTTAGGTCTCTTTCGAAAGATACAAGGAGGTACTATGGATATGTTACTAGTAGCAGTCACTACTGTATCAAAATTTGGATTTTCAAATAATCAAGATGGCGATTCAGGCCTGTAAACCTTGCTTGAGAACAAAATAGATCCTAAAGCGGAGTGACGTCACCAAAAGTGAATGTGTTTTGGCGTGGATCCCTACTTATTCTTCATTTAATTTGCTCACGTTGTCGATTTAGGTGTTGGGTCTGCTCAACAACATAGCCGAAGTGACGAAGCTCCGGCACAGCCTCATGCTGGACTCGCTGATGAACGAACTGTTCGTCTTACTCAAATCGGAAAACATTGACGTGAGCTACTTCGCCGCCGGCATAGTGGCCCATCTCGCCTCGGACGGTCACGACGATTGGAACGTGGCCAGCCATTCGCGGGACGAAATGCTGCGCGAGCTGGAGGACGCCGTCAGCCAGTGGAAGGTGCCCGACAACGAAATGGTGGCCTACAGGAGCTTCAGGCCGTTCTTTTCGCTGCTGCGGACGGACATGGACTTTCAGGTGCAGCTGTGGGCCGTGTGGGCCATCCATCACGTCTGCACCAAAAACCGTGAGTAGTTATTTTATTGACAGCTTTTTTTTCTAGACAAACCGTTCGATACGTGAGCACGTGAACTTCTTATCAATTTTCATCCATTAGGTAACTTTGAACGACTGGATTCTCTGGAATTTGGATTATCATATAAAACTTTTCACACGAAAATCCCAGTGAAAGTGCAGACCTATCGGGATGTTCCTTGTTTTGCCACTAATTCTTCTGGTCTTGGCGCATCTTTTTGGCTGGAGCAGATCAAAGAGTCGGTGCTTCCATTGCGACACTTGTCTTGAATGAATCGACTATATCACGTTGTTTAGATTGAAGCGACGAAAAATCGAACTCACTCCAAGAGGTTGGACTTATTTTTCTCAACTGTCAAATTTCACAAGCAGCTTCAATTTCTTTGTTTATTGACGAAAATCATCAACGGTTCCGCTGGAAATAGCATTTTGCATATTTTTCTGAATTGATACAGTCTCTGTTTCAATTGCTGTTTCCAAATAAATTAATGAATGGCCCAGCTAGCACTCCATACCTACTATATTTATCACTAAAGCTACAAAATTTGATCCGTTGCTTGAAGTTGTTCGACCTTCTGGGTGGACCTTCTGGTTTCATTCCGCTCTTGAGAACTGCTTCCTTTGCATCTTTAATTTCAGCAGACAAAACAGCAAGTTTACTGACGGGTGTCCCTTTATTTTCAGCCAAAAGATACTGCTTCATGTTGCAAGACGAAAAAGGCCATCTACTACTCGACGAATTGAT
This sequence comes from Anaspis maculata, assembly GCA_949128115.1. Classification (NCBI taxonomy): domain Eukaryota; kingdom Metazoa; phylum Arthropoda; class Insecta; order Coleoptera; family Scraptiidae; genus Anaspis; species Anaspis maculata. The sequence goes on from OX421967.1 coordinate 20,914,656, forward strand.
CCAGTGCAGCGAATCTCACCCAGACATCAAAATGATCTCCTCCCAAATACTCGAAACTGTGGCGCAGCACGTCGTTTGATGAGGCCGCTTCGTCCCCGCCCCTTCGTGTGTCCCAGTACTCCCCAGTGACTCTTTTTGTGATTTCTTTGATATTTCACAATTCTGCAGAGTATATCGTTTACAAAACTCGTGTATGTTCAGCTTCGCATCGAGGTAATAACTGTTTTAATAGCTGGTTATGATCGAAAATTGTCGCGATTTTTTCTTTTTTTCTAAGAAAAAGTATGCAGAGAGTAGGCACTTGAAGAGATGTCACGTGAATTGTTGATCCTGAAATCTAGACAGCCATTTATAACGGAAGTAATAATCAAGTTGTGGTGGCGAAGCACTAGCAGGCTAGTAGCTAAAACAAAAACGGGCGTCTAATGAGAATCACAGCTCAAGAACATTCTGTTGAGTCAAGTCACTGTTGACAAGTTCATGTAACTTTGTCGTCTAATCGTGGAACTATACAGGGTGTGGCACTTTTTTGTCAATATTCTAGGAGATAGCAGCGCATCGCAAATTAAGTACTTCCGCCAAAAAAAGACTGAAAAATTGAAAAGAAAACTTGAATAAAGAAATATTTTTATTACAAAAATGAAAAATGTGACAAAAATCAATGTGACTGGCTTGTAAGTATGCATCAACTTAAACACAAAAACCATTTTCAAAGCTCAACTTTGAAAGCCTCTGTCTCTAACCACCAGCCATTATAATGCGTTTCCGATATAAATTTTACAATCCTTTAAAATATTGACAAAAAAGTGTAACACCCTGTAGAGAGTTCAATGAAATTTCACGTCAAGTCATTTCTAGAAATGGAACGTTAAGGCTTAGTGTGGTTCTGAAACATACGATCGCCTGCAAAACTGACAGTGACGGTTTAAAATGATGCAATCTAAACCCTACGTTTCCATAAGCTGCTTGCTTTGACGTGAAATTCTATTGAACATTGTACCAAGCGTTCATAAATTAAATGGGTCAAGGGTGCCTGTGACTTTGAAAACATCTGTCGGAACTAGCATCGTTCATTTGATGTCTGATTTTTTTTGGTTATCGTAATTTGTCAAACCAGTGGCCGTTTTCGTTTTCGGAACATTTCCAATGTAGTGTTCACGGCAGGGCACAAAACCTACATGATCGAGGGGTATTTTCGAACTTGAAGTATTCTCGTGCACTTATGGCAGATCAGATATCGGTAATATGGGACGTAACTTGTCAAAGTTTGACAAATTTATTACAAAAGGATTACGCTAGTTTCGACAGACGTTTTTGAATTCACAGGCACCCTTGACCCATTTAATTTATGAACTCTCGGTACATTCAATTATTTTTGTGCCTCTTGGAAAAAACACGTCTTATTCTACCCCAAAAGTTGCGCCGTTTATTGTGAAGATTTTATGATAGAATTCAATTGCCACATGGCAGATGTCGCTACTTACGACGTAATGTCAAACTGGTCTCACTCGATTTTCTAATGGAACTTCTTCAAGTGTCCACTCTGTAACAAAACAAATTTTTAATTTAAATCTTAGACAATTTTCTCAGTATGTTGTATAGCATTATGTATATTGAAATATATTATTACAATTTTTGCAATAATTTACACACTTAACATATTTTTGTTGCGAGAAGAGATATTACTTCATATTATTAAAATAATGCATGATGGATAAGAAAAAATATCTTTTTTTTAAGTTTTTATTTTTATTTGTGTAAAGTCTGATGATGTTAATATGGGTTGAAACGTGCCAATATTATTATTATTGTAATAAATTTTCGAATTTAACTGCAATGTGTAAATGTACTGTACAAACAATATAGGAATGCAAAAAAATACTATTACTACTACCTACCTACTACAAATTAAACATTGTATAAATGTTAGAGATTACTACTTCTATTGTATTATTATTATTGTACGATTGCTAGTCAAATATATCACACGTTGACGATAAGTGTGCGTGTTTTCCTCGGCTCAATCAAGATGATGTTATCGTTTGTGCGCCCTTTAGTGTGTTACGTTTGGTTTCACCAGGCTCAATTAAATTTTTATCATGGAGTTCAGTTTTAATAAATCGACGCGGCTGAAATTATAAATTTGGTCAACAGCGCGAGTTGAATTTGATGATAGAATTTGATTGAACTTTGTGGGACTGAGTGAGTTGCTTACTAAGTATACTTTTTTACAATTTGAAAGTTTCTTTTTTTGGCGAATATCAACTTCATGTTGTCTTCTGATGCGATAGCGAGTCGATCACACGTGTTGTGATAAGACCCAGTGACGTAACTTTGTTTAGGCAGTTTGTGTTATTGTTCCTATTGTGAATTTTTATTCCAGTCTGTTTTGATTCTCTGCTGGTTACTTTATCGATAGGTATCTACTTATTTCCCCAAAATAATGTTCAGCCTTGGCAATAATTTGAAGGGTCAGTAGTATCGTTTAATTTATTTCAATAAAATAATTATCTTTCTGATTTATTATTTTAATTTCCTCTTTCAATTATTTTTGTATAGTATATAAGTGGTAGAGAAAAGTATGTATTCAAAGCGTTTCACAACGTTTTGCACTTTTAGAATAACTCAAAGCCTTGAAGTTTTATCGAATTTCCATTTCCAGAATTTAGAAATCGCATTATTCCTTAAAAATTTACTTTGTTAAGATGACGCTTCTGGTGGCTGTGGTACAATACCCTCCACCCCGCATATATTTACGTGAGCTGAAGAGAATATTGGACACAGAAATGTGAGGGTTCTCTAATAAGAGTCTCCCCGTCGCCAGAGGCATCATCTTGACTGCAAAATTGTTCACAGTAATCATTCAATTTCTCTCAATTTTTTTGTATTGTTTATTATAAAAAAAAAATAGGAATGCGATTCTGTCAATAAAGTTAAAGTTCAAGTTTTTGTAGTACAAAGCTAGGTAATAAGTCTAGATAAAAGTATATACCTACCCACCCACCCCACTTAGGTACTGTGCACTTCAAGATCAATTTTTTTACATTGAAAAAAAAAACGTGATATTTACTAGTTTTTGTGTTGATAAGCTTCTAGCAAGATTGTACGGTATGATCAAAAACTTTTCTACTTGCGGTAGGCTGTGGCGTGGCCTGGCCAAAAGCAGCCTCGTTTGCCTGCCAATGACCAGGCCACAGCCTACCGCAAGTAGAAAAGTTTTTGATCATATGGTAGCTATTATCTTGTATAAGAGACGAACCGCCCAAACAGGACAGTCCAAGTTGCAGCCCAGGTTTTAGCAAGACATCGATTTTGACTCTCGATTATTATGAGTTTTTGATATTTTTGAGAAAGAAAGATGCCTATTTCTTTTCCTCTTTACGATTAGTTCAATGAGACAAGGATTTTTCGCGGCGGAGCGGAGCTGAGCTGAGTGGAGTGATTTTTTTTTGCCGGGGGTTATGTGTGGCCGCTTTTCTGGTGATTCTATTTTTCTCAGTAGTCGGATAAATCTTCCATAGGTAAGTATATTCCGAACGACAGTTCAACAAATCGAGTTCGTTATTCGAATCTTATCTTTATTTCGGCTCGATACTGATGACATTATTTGAGGTCGATCGGTCAACTATAAACAACCCGCTCGCCTGTGAATTAAGCTATGAGTTTTTTTTATTGAAGTTGATATAAAAAACGTTTGTAATTGGTAGTTGACCATTGCTGACCACGAACTCTTTGAAATTTGTCAATAATGACATCTTAACATTAACTATTATAATGCATTCAGCTTTTATTTGCAACAAAGCAGGCGAGCCTAGTTTGACAGAAGCCACTCTGTAAAAGCGCTGTCAGTGGAATGCCACGGATTAGGTTATGAATTATTTTCTGGGGTTATTGCTTTACTTCAAAATCCACAACAGCGTTGCAAGTTCATTTCTGATTGATTTTAAATGTCCGAATGACAGAGTAGACTATCAACCGCTTGTCATTCTTCAAGCGCAGTGGAAAAGTTCTTGTAATTTTACAATTATGTTACAATCTTGTTATTTTACAATAATTATGTCAGTGAAATATTCAATTATTTCAATTGATGCCTAAAATAATCTAGACTAAGATACAATTCTTTTTTCCGAGAAATTTTTTTAATGGTATTAATGGTATTATTAAAGTCCGAAGCCCCGAAGCCGGACATTTTACAGTAACGATTCAACCACCATTATTATCTTCCTTATGCAATTTTGAGTCGATCTAGGTACGGAAGAATGTGATTTACTTACGTTAACTATATTCCATTTTCGCACTTGAACATCGCCCACTTTTCTTGCTTGTTTCACATGACGTATCATTTACAGCTGCCAACGTCTGACAGCTAGCCGTCAGCTGTTGAACGGCATTGCTCCTTGCAGGTTATTGTGCTTTTCAAAGTGTATGCTGTAAAGAAGGAAACAGAACACGTGCCAGATATTTCAGCTTCTGTGTTATGCACGGCCCATACGAAACTCTCGATGAGCTTCCACGGGCTCAACATAGGCAACATTGAAAAAGGCTGTATTGCTGGTTGCCTATATCACTTGAGCGGAGAATAAAAGAAAGCTACTAAAATCCACCTTTCCCATGCGAGAAATTCCTTGCGCGCATACCTGTGAGCGCAGATTCCCGCTAGTTCATTCGGCTTCTAGAGACCGCCAGTTGTATCCTCACAGGTATGCGTGATGTTCTCATGGGAAACGTGGATTGTACATTTGTATAGTTAGTTGCTAGTTCTCCCCGCCCAACACCCCTACTTTGGTCCCCGGTCCCGTTAGGGTTTTTTGGTGGCGCATTGTCACAAAAACAATGCTTTTTAGTGGTTTTCTTACGATTTCTTGCGATATTTCGCCTTGTTTTTTTGTTTTATGACGCGATATTCTTAATTTTTCCCCGCTCAACACCCCTATTGGCTTCGCGGTCCCGTTGGTGTGTTTTACCATTTGTTTAGTACAATTTCCACTTCGTTCGGGAGGTTGCATATCCGCCAGACGCTAAAAATTCAGTGCGTTGTTTTTCTAACTTTCATAATTTTTTCTCGAAAGTTTGTGATAAATCTTCCGCAACATTTCATTTGAAAAACTTTCTTGGCCACTGTTTGTAGTCTATTCCTACTTTTGGAATGATCGAAATGGAGGTCCTGTTGGATAGTGAACGCAGATTTAATCATATACAGGGTGGCCCAACGAAAACAGAACAGAGGGGTTTTCAGGCATTTCACCTAATTTTTTTGAAAAAACTCGAACAGGTCGATTTTTATATTGAGGGGGACATCTGAAACATTCATTGGCGGATTTCTATCTTTAGCCCCCTCACCCCCACCCGCCCCAACTTCGAAGTTTCAAATGACACCACACACTTTGCGATACATCAAATTGAAGAGAATTAAATTCTCTTTCTGAAAAAATATTTCTATAATTTTCAATCCCACCCCCCTTCTTTCTAAAATTATCAGAGTTTCCAATGTGATATTTTTTCATCCCTCAATTCTCTTCAGTACAGTCAACGTCATCCTGCACAGCATCGAGGGAGAAACTTTTTTGTGTAAAAAGTGCCACCCAAATTCACCCCTTCACTCCCCCACCTCAACTTCAAAATATAAAATGACACTACCCTCTTTGTGATACATCAAATCGAAGAGGGAATTGAACTCGCTTCCTGAATAAAATATTTAAAGAATTTTCAAAAAGCCCCCTTTCCCCCTAAATTACCCCGAATGTTCAATTTATCAGGAGAGGGGTTGAAAATAAAAAAAAAATGTTTTCAGAAAGAGAAATCAATTTCCTTTCATTCGATGTATCACAAAGAAGGTGGTGTCTGTTGAGTTTTGAAATTGGGGTGGGGGAGAGGAAAGGGGTGAATTTGGGTAACACTTTTCTCCACCGAAAATTTTCTCCTTAGATGCTATTTAGGATGACGCTGATTAAATTGAAGAGAATTGAGGGGTCGAGAATATAAAATGGGACAGTCAGAGAAATTTAGGAAGATTGGGGGTGGGGTTGAAAATTTTGAAAATATTATTTTCAAAAAGGTATTTTGATTTTCTTTGATTTGATGTATCGCAAAGTAGATAGTGTCATTCGAAATTCTAAAGTTGAGGTGGGTAGGGGTGAGGGGGCTGAAGATAGGAATTTGCCCCTGTATGTTTCAGATGTCCCCCTCGATATAAAAATCGACCTTTCTGAGCTTTTTTCTAAAAAATGATGTCAAATGCCCGAAAACCCCTCTGTTCTGTTTTCGTTGGGCCACCCTGTATAGTTTTAGGTGGACAGTGGTATATTTAATTTTGTAAATGACATGCGATATTGTCGGTAAAGTAGGGATTGGACTCGGGATTGGATAAGAGTGATAAAGACAGTCCGTCAAGTAAGACACCTCTGTACTGTACTGTAAGACACTACAAATAATGTGAAGAATAAAACACGCATATTCAAGTTCAAGTCTATAAAAGGTATTTTTTGAAGAAAAATGAGCTTTCGAGATTTATGAATCACCCATATTGAATAGAGTTCAGTGCACAAGTATAGGTACCAGAAGTGGTTGATAATTTTTACTGATCAGTCTATCACAAACAGTTCTCAAAAATCACTTTGAATAAACGGAAGTAGTGAGGGGGGCAAAAGGCGAAATCCTGACCATATCTTTAAAAAATAAACGTCAATAATTTTTTTAGATATTTTTGTCGTGTTCTAGTTTTTGAGTAGATTGGATTCGAATATTTCGATATACCGCTCTGGACTCGGAATGCTATACTTTTATTGTGACATCCTGTATAGCTGACCATCATAGTTTCCCAGAAATTCTTTTTTTGGCTGCGAGTGCTGTAGGAACACTGATGATAGCTATAAAATAAACGGCGAAACACGTGTCCACAGCTTCTATTTTTGCAGATAAACTACGCCACTTTTGTTGGTATATTTCGGATTTAAAAAAAATGCTTTTAGATTTTTATGTAGGTAAGTATAGGTAGGACAGTAAGTACCTACCTCTGATGCACGAAACAACGCTTTTAGTCAACATTGAAAATATCGCCTAAATTTGTAATAATTACTGTAATTTATATTACAAATCTGATTACAAACAATCGAAAAAATGGTGAAATTTTGTATCAAAAGCGGTAAACCTCCCCACCATTCAAAGCGATCGTTCGTGAACGATCGATTCTCTTCGCGCACGACCGCGCGCACCACAACCGCTCCGATTCGAATTTCCCGCGTGACGTTTCCCGCCGCTGCCAACGTGACGGAAAAAACTCCCGAGAAACGCCATTGATGCGTCATTACGCCAAGCCGAGGCGTTTTCCATGGATTTCACCTCGAAAAAGCGACAGGAACGTGGAAAACACGTTGGAAATGCCAGCGGGACGTTCTCGACGACCGTTTCGGGCGATCGTCGCGAGAGGAGGTCGGATTTTTTTTGGAAAAAAAGCGAAAACGTGCAAGCTTCCCCCGTTCCGAGAGCGATCGCAGTCGCTCGGGGTCTGGGGACATTTCGCGCCGGTGGGTTGTCCGAGACGTTCGGAGCAGGCGCAATGTTCGTCCGTGATCGCCCCAGCCGATCCCCACTCAGTCGCTTCGGGTGCACCATGTTCCCCGTTTCACAGTGCGGAGTGGAGAACTGCACAAAGCGCAATGTACTTGCGCCATTACTGTGGGGAGGAACGGCGAACCGTCCTGTCCAAGTATATCCGGTTTACACGCTACAGGCCGAATTTAAATGCAGAATAACGTAATAGACCTGACGCAGAGATTACTACGAGCCCTCGACAGTAACTACAATGTGAGATATCGTGCCGGTTTTGCTGGAATTGCGATTCGTAGCAAGTGTGCACGACCAGACGTAAGGAGAGACACCATTGCAACCCGACACACACACTCACACTCCTTACAATCGGGCCCGGAAAGCCTTGCGCGGAACCAGGTGGGCCCCGAAAACGACGCAAATTGCGAAATTTCAATGATCCCCCGGCGGGGGGGCGCAGCTCCGCCGACATTTTTGCAGGTCTTTGGCGGGTGCGGTACGGTCACCCCGCGTCACGTGTGCATAGGTGTCCCTCTGCGTCTTCGTCGGCAATTAGTATATTACCTTTACAACTCTCAAACTCACCCCTTTCTGCATGTCCGCAGGTCATCGACATGCCGACCGTCTTCAGTGTTGTGTCGCTGCTGGAACAAGTCGCGGTCACCAAAGAGCTGCTGGAGGTAAGCCCTTCGGACAATCTGCGGAACTCCGGAACCAGTGAATTGTAGTGTAGTGTTGCAAAGCCCCCGGTCCGGCTTGAATCCTGCGAGTTTTCACCTTTAAATAGCCAGAAAATTCGAGACGTTGCGAAACAAGTGAAGAACGCCGAAATGTCACTTGTCGAGTCGAATTACACAACTTGATTTTTCGGTGAATCGTGTCTGTTTGTGCGCCTCCGCACCAGTTTTGACCATCACTGCAAGCAAATTAGGATTGTTTCCTCACCAGTTTCATCACATTTCGAAAAGTTTCACCAAATTTGACACTAATGAAAAACGTCAATCTATCAAAACTAGCACACTTTGACTCTTGTAGAACTGCTCATGGCGCACTTGGTTTTGATGATTGACAAATTCAATAATAGCGTTTTTGAGTCACCAGAACCACAGACCAGGACCGAGCCAGTTCAGCTCGAGAATCGCTATCACTGATTGGCCAGGGACTTTCGAGAACCAATCAAATCCCCTGATTTTAGAGCCGAACTGGCTCGGCTCTAGCGACTCGAAAACGCTATAAGGCTAGCAGATTATTTTCAATACCCATTTCTGTAACTTCATCTAAGCTAAGCCACAATTGCACAAGTTGAAGTTCTTACAAAGTGTTTTGATATTGTTTAATATGCATTTTAGTAAACAGTGCAACAATCACAAAAAAAAAATCAGGCTTGGCTTTGAGAACAAAATAGGTATATGTCAACTGGATTGGCTGAATGGGTTCGTGGCTGAATGACCCAATTTTTTGACACCAAAGCCAACCCTAAATGGCTTATTTGTTGATTGCATGATAAATCAGTACATTTTCCAATGCAAAGTTGAAATTTTTCTTGTAATGTGGCATCATCTGACCGGCCGATATCAAAGGGTTAGCATAGCGGATCTTTAGAGCTTATTTTGCAATAAATTCTCTTTAAAATGAAAGCACTGCTATAAAAAATTCAGCCGATCGATCATATGTAGATGTATTTTTTAGATTATATGGAAATATTGAGTTATCATCCCTACAAATTTCAACAGAAATGATGTAAAATATGCCCTCTTGAACATTCAATCAATTCTATACAGTGCGATCAACAAAAAAAATGTAGGGTTGGCTTTGGAAATGAAATATTCATTGATTTCCAAGAAACTGGATTATGTTGAATGGCCGAATTTTTCAACAGCAAAGCCAACTTCAATTATGGTTCTTTTGTTGATCCCATGGTTGAGCAAACTGTCATCTTTCAAGTCATACATACTTGATACCGTATGATCAAAAACTTTCCTCCTCTAGGCAGGCTGTGGCCTGGTCAAAACCAGCCTCGTTTGCCTGCCAATGACCAGACCACAGCCTGCCTAAAGGAGGAAAGTTTTTGATCACACAGTTGAATCTGTGGTATGGCTGAATGTAAAAAATTTAACTTTATTTCACACCAGGAACACTTGAATTCATACAACGGGTTGAGTTGAGTTTCAAATAAAAATAAACAGAAAGTTTGAAATGTTGTGAAACAGGTGAACAACTCCGAACTGTCACTTGACTTGAGCAAGCCATCTCTAGAATCAGTGGTGGAAGCACTGGAATTTCGTCCTCGTATCTGAATTTTGGTTGCATGCCATTTTCGTGTTTCATATAAATCGCCCAACCCCTTGCGTCTCCTGCCCCGTGCACCGTTCCCAAGCCAACATTCGCTTCGTATCAAATACGACAACCTTTGGGCCTGCGCAAAATCGCACCATCCTTGTCTGGCATAATACAGGGTGTCCGCTTTTCCGAGGCTAAGCATGGTTATCTCGCTTATCTTTGGAGATACAAAGTCGGTTAAATTAGGAAAAAGTTGCGCATTTTCATGACAATCAATGATCCAAAAACATATTTGATCTCATATTTAACTTATCAGTTTTGGTTCTAGAGATATGAAAAAATAGCAATTTGAATTTTTGTTTCAATTTTTTATTTAAAACGGTTGAAGGTGGCCTTTTCTAATGAAGACATTAGGTGCTTTCCTTTTACAATCTGAACTAAGTATTCTGACCTAAGTTGTTTGTGGTATCTCACTTTCGCACATGTGATTTCTCGCTCTTTCTCTCTCTAACTTAGATCAGATCCAGAGAGTTTTGTGGTAAAAGGAAAGCACCTATTGTCAGGGCACTTTTCCAAGTGAAATTCAAAGCTGGCAAAATCTTTATTCTAGCTTTCAAATCAATCGAGATACGATATTCAACTTTTTTCTCTTACAGGCGCCATATTGGATTGTGACATTTTTTAATAGTGTTCTTTTCTGGTTACAACGATGTGTAACATGTCACTGTTGAATAAATGTTCAACATTTAGTTTTTTTTTTATTGTCGGTGCTGATTTTGTTTCCAAAGCAGTCCTTGAAAAATAAAAAACAATTTTTTTGCTCAAAAACATGTATTTAACAGTGACATGATTGTGACACATCGTTGTAACCAGAAAAAAATACTCTATTCAAAAATGTCAAAATCCAATATGGCGTCCATAACAGAAAAAAGTTGAATGTCGCATCTCGGTTGTTTTGGAAGCTAGAATGAAGATTTTGGCAGCTTTGGATTCCCCTTGGAAAATATTCCCAACGATGTCTTTGATTAAAAGAGGCCACCTTTAACCGTTTTTTTAATTGAATAACCAAAACAAAAATGACAAATTTCGGTTTTTTCACGATATCTCGAAAACTAAAACTGATAAGTCAAATATCTTTTCGGATCATTGATCGTCATGAAAATGCGCAACTTTTTTCTAATTTAACTGACTTTGGATCTCTAAAGACAAGCGAGATATCCATTGCTTAGCCTCGAAAAACGGATAGCCTGTATATCTCTGCATCTTCCCCTTCGTCGCTGAAATTTCAACAGTATGGCGGCCGTCGACAGACGACAGCGCAGCCCATCCACGAGCACGACTTGTCACGATCGTTTCCGATTGCAAAGCCGAAAGACGAGTTGACGGTGGCGTGCTAGAAAACTATTCAATACGCAAGCTTCGTATACAATATTCGTAACTATACGGCGTGCTCCCTATACAGAAGTCACTCTTTACTTAGTGATAATGAAAAAACTTGTCCCAATTTCTTTTAATTTGACCTCTGACATGGTTTTTCGAGTAGATGAATTGCATTAACATATTGAGTGCCATTTGCGATTGGTTGCAAAAATCAAAGTTGGAGGGAGGGGGTATACTTAGCTAGAACTCAAATTTTCAAAATAGTCAAGAGTGAGTTTTGCATACAGAGAACGTGTAAAATTTCTAAACCTGGATTAATTTTTCCCTTGTAGGAATTTTTGAAAAACGGTTTGACAGGTCAATTTCTTATACAATTTCTTGAACAATTTATCAGTTGAACAATCAAGTACATTGTGTTTTGACACTATTTTGGCAGATTGTTCAAGAAATTGTGTAGTGTAATACAGCTATAAGAAACATTTCCGATAATTTTTATTTTTCTACCCCTTCCCATTTTCAAGCAGTGACGTCATCGTCAATTTTTTTAAATGTGGAAAACTGGTGTACCTAGTTGTTGTTGTTGAATGTTTTTATCAAAGTTATTATCGCGGAAATGGCGCTCTGAAATAGTTTATTATTGATGTTGAAACTCATAAGAAATCATCTGGACCATTTTGAAAGTATCCTCTCAAAATCTTTCTGTTCAAATAGAATAGAAAAAAAAATCAAAGTTTTTGAAACAACATGGGTCTCTGGGATTTTAGAACCAAAACTGTAATTATGGGGAAAAGTGCGCCCTTCCTGCTTTCATCATCAGGCAAACTTAAAGCCCTCGTATTGATCTATTCCCGATTCAGGATGTGGATTCAGGTCAATTTTCCAAGACAATATGGCTGCCAAAAGGCTGATGATGACAAACGATTACATTAAAGTGACATGACTTCACTATATAGCCTTGTTTGTACTATAACGTCTATGACTATAACTTGTCTTCAGCTGCGGCAGTTTTCAAATTATTCTTCAAGGCCGTCTTCAAATTTTCCAAAAAAAAAATGAGACCATGTCACTTCACCGTGATCGTCAGTTGTCATCACAGTCCGCCTTTGGCAACCATTTTGTGGTGGGAAAATGGGAGCAAATACCAAAAATTCTCTCGCCAGATGGCGCTGAAGTGGCTGGAGTAATTCAAATTTGGAAGCATTATCTAGCGGTTGGAATTTCTTGTGCTGTGTGCTTTAGGCACCATTTTGGCAGGCACGTGTTATTGTTGTGATGTCATTGTGAAACTGGGACAATATTTCTAGAAAAATTTCAGGCAAAATATTGTCGATGGGCGTTTGTTCAATTTTTACCTTTAACCTTACTCAGTGACAGGTCCATGTTCATAAACTTGACTACTTTGACAGCGTGGTGACACTCAGATGTCATTTTTGAACTACTCCAGCTACACCGGCGCCATCTAGAAAGCTGTCAGTATATGCCCCCATTGATTTGAGTTGAGAATTGACAACTCAAAGCTGTCAAAAATCATTTCAGCCATGTGAGTTGATGTGGGAGAAGCCGTGTTATTGGGATTGACATGTCGTTCCTTGACAGCCGAAGTTCACACTGTCTGTCTCTGTCGTAAGCTGCTTTAGTTTTTTCGACGGGTTCTGGGCCGCGTAATTGACCGTTGGAGGTGCGGGTGGCTTGTGTATTTGTGAGGCGGCAGTCAACGGGTCTGTTGCGCTGCTGCACCCCGAAGAGGCGTTGGTCGGGACGCGGTGCCCAATCGAAGGTGTGCACCTATTCTTCTTCGCGGGTTGCAGGGGTTTACGTCCCGGAACTACATATCAGCTGTCAATCCCAATGACTTGACGCAGCGCACGTCGCAAATCGCCGTAAATTTTGCACATTTGGATTGGCATCGGTGACTTTGACAGATTTGAGTCGACAATAATAGTGCTATATGACATCACTCGTGAACTTTCCTCCTGACTACAAGGGAAGGGGCGCGAGTTTTTATTTTGTTATGAACGATTTTTCCTTATAATTTTTCATCTGTCAATACAAATGAATTCGGACATTTAATCGACTCGCATCACCAATATCATGTATTTAAACATTTCTCTGTCGAATGGCAACCTATAAATTGACCCTAAAACTCTGTATTAGGTGCAGTGTAAATAATCGATTTAATGAGAAAACCACTGCGCTCTGTTTACTCTTGGACCGGCTCATGTTGGTGCGGTAAAAATGAACGAAGGATGAGACTAAAATGGCTATTGTAAGCTCATCCCAGTGTCAAGAAATATGTGTTATTTATGCCAGAAGGCAGGAAAGTGAAACTTTATTGACAACGGCAGCGCCAAAAAAACCGTTGATGGATGACTTTCCCGACAGATGCATGAAAAAGTATTTACGTGTTTGTTGTGTTGATACATTAAGATGTAATGATTTTTATATAAGTTTTATATGGATATTGCAGTTTATGTATTTAAGTTGACACTTGTCAAAATAACCTCAAAAATTACAACATTTTTACGATTTTCAATAGAACAAACACGTAAAATGTTGTACAACACTCGTGGCTTGTTACACAAGATGATTTCCGACACTCAGCCTCTAACAGAACTCGGGCTGCGCCCTCGTTCTGCAAATTTCGGCTTCGTGTCTGAAAACCACTTGTGTAACAGCCAACTCGTATCGTAAACTACTATTGTTCTGATCCAGTGACAAAAGGATAATTGATGACTTAGAGTCATTTCAGTTTTAAAAAGGCATTGTTTTATAATTTGTTACGAAAACGGTTTTTACCTTGCAGCAGTGTATAATGACTTCATTATACATTCATTTTCAGTTACTAAAGTGAGCTGTTATTTACAAGTAACTAAAGTAAGTCATTATAAACGCCCTTCGCACCAGTGCTTGTGTTCCAAACATCTCATTTGCTTATAACGGCTTATTTTTCCCACTTATAATCCACGATTGTAACGCCTGTCACTCGGCTTGTCACAATGGTTTCAAATCCTTGTCACTTTCTTATACCGTCTGTCAAAATGAGAAGTAATGGCAAAAAAAATTGAAAGTTTTTATTTGTTTTTTTTTTAAACTTGAAGTTTTCCAGCGAGATCTGTCAGAGGGAAATGTCACTGTCAAAGTGTGTAAGTGTGACAGGAAGTTTTGACGTAACGATTTTGATTTTTGATAGCTCGTTCTGCAGCTCTTTAAAAACTTTATTCAAAACATGTAAAAACCCTGTCAGTAGCACAGTGAGCTCAGCTCCGCTTTCAAACGTGGATGTCCCGGGTTCAGATCCGCACCGGGCCAGATGGACTTTTACACGCGTCCCTTAGTACTGGGGCATCTACTACCGTGCGGTGATGCCCCGGAAAGAGGGACGAAACGAGAAAGCCATCAAAAAAACCACACTGAAAATCCCCCACTGCTTGTTCCACACATTGTATCGTCGTTGTTATAGTTACAGAAAAGCCCATATAGAAAATAATCTGATGATAACCCCAGTTGTTGATGCAGGCTAAAAAAAATGTAAAAGTTATGACATATGTCATCTGTCAAGTTAATAGCTGTCAGAATCAAAACTTTGATGCGCAATAACTCGAGAATTACCGAACGGATTTCAAGCAAATTTGGTTTGCAGCAAGACCACCCACCAGGGATTCAATTGAACATGTGCAACTCTGATTAAAAAGAAAACAGGCATACAACTGAATGGAACATTACAATTTTCTCCGGAAAGATGCCGGAGAAAAAAGTCCGGTAAAATGGGCTTGTCCCTCGGTTTTTTCCTTGTTTCTGGATCAATTTCAGTACAACGATGTGAGCATGCGTCAATAGTAGGCAGACGTGAAAATAAGTTTTTGGTTTCGAAATGTCAAGTCAGGTGTACCACAACATAATTAAATAGAAACGTCCGTTCTTTTATCACAATTTTTAAAAAATTTCACAGATTTTGATGAAACTTGGTACGTGGTTTTGGTCTTGATGTCTGAGAAGTGGAACATGTGGTTGAAATTTTGCCAACATCAGGCAATCGCGGCGTCACAAAAAAAAAATTGTGTAAAATATTCAAAGGACCCCGCACGTTTTCTATGAAAAAGTGGTTTCGGTGAATTTGGCTAAATTTTTTATATGTTGTAAATCTTGATTCAGGAAATCTATACCTGAAAAATTGGACCCCTCCTATGAACAGTTTTTCCCCTACACCCCTAATAAGGCCAAAATTAGGAATAGTCTCAATTTTTTTGAAATTCATGAAACTGGTTCAAATCAAACTCGTGATCATGGGAAAAATAATTGAAAAAATCTAAGTTGCGAATTGGGGTAGTTATCAAGGAGGTTGGGGGTTGAAATTGAGAAAATAAATCAGAATTCCGGATTTTTTTATTCTCATAAAATCTGAACAGAATAATGATTGAGAAATAGCTTTGAAAAATCTTAATCAATTAATTGGGGGTTATTCTAGAGGGGGCTGGGGGTCGAAATCAAGAAAACGCAGTGAAATTCCGTAATTTGCGGTTCCCATAATATATGATTTTACAAGCAATGGGGAAATTGCTCGAAAAAATCTAAACCAATGAATTCGGGTGTTATTGAGGGGGTAGAGGGTCAAAATTAAGAGAACAGTGGAGTTCTGGAACTTCCAGTTTACTAGGAAGATCTGGGCGAATCACAAAATGATAATACCGGGTGTTTATAAACGTCTGTGATCACATCACCTTTGGAATCCCCTCTCGATCACTACAATTGCGCCTGTTACTACGTTTTTCGGCCTGACCCAAGCCTGCCGCGATCACAGTCTCTTATAAACACCCCGTACAACCAATGTGAATAAGGACTGAGTTTATCGTTTCTCGATCATCCTCACCCCTTACCTCCTTAGTTGTACCAGGGAACCATTATGATACCTACCCACAACCACAATGGGGGCTGAGGGTGGGGGGTGGAATCGAGACTTGCAACAGCATTATTAATTACAGTTCTCGAGAAGCTCTCCACGGTTCTGTGTGCTGTCCATCATATAGCTTGTGCCAAAAAAAATGACTGGACTATCTTTCCTTAAATAAACATAAATCCTGCTTTTGGTCATTGGTTGATTCAATGGGATTCCAAAAATAGATCGATATTGGAAGTTATAGGCTCAATTTTTCAAATCTGAATTTTCAGATTGGGTCTTTTAATAAGAGTGATAGAACTTTGATAAGATTTTACTGTTATTTTTTGACATAAATATTCAGTATATCTCAACAAAATCATCTTATTTCAACAAGACGGGGCTACGTGCCACAACAGCAGGAGAAACCTTGGGACTTGTTGGCCGAAAACTTCCAAGGAAGAACAATTTCGCGGAACGGTGATTTCAATTGGCCAGCGAGATCTTGCGATATTACGTCCCTGGACTTTTTTCTGTGGGGGTATGTGAAGTCTCTGGTATACAAGAACAAGCCTAGAACCATTGAAGCCCTGAGGGACAATATTGTGCGTGTTATTACTAAAATGCAGCCCAATATCTGCCAGAAAGTTATTACAAATTAGACTTCCCGTCTGCACGCCGTTAGACAAAGTCTAGGAGGCCATTTACTAGATGTTATTTTCCACAGATAATGTTAAAAACTGTTCCTTCACAAAAGAGTCAATTAGGTATCGTCGAGGGTATCGTTAACCCAGACATAATTTGTTTTCATTCCAATTTGAAGTTCTATCACTCCACCTCAATCTCAACCATCTCAATTTATTGATTCAGATTTTTTTAAATTATGTCTCCATCACCCTTTTCCTGGAATGCTAATTCCTTTACTCGATTTCGAGCCCCGCCCCCTCGATAATTACTCCAATTCACAACCTATATTTTTTATTCTTCAACTTAATTCGAGCCAGTTTCATGAATTTCAAAATGTTTGAGACAAATTCTTATTTGGACTAGGACATGGCTGTAGGCAGATATTATGGTGGGTGGAAAAAGGGATGGTCGAGAAATGAAGAGCTCAATCCTTATGCAGATTGGTTTTATTATCATTTTGTCATTCACCCAGTTTAATTTCTAGATCAACTGTAAGGTCCAGAATTTCATTGTTACCTTGATTTCGACCCTCTACTTCCTCAATAACACCAGAACTCATTGGTTTCGATTTTTTGAATTATTTTCCCAATAATGGGAAGCGCAAGTTTCGAAATGTCACTCCGTTCCCTTGGTTTTGACCCCCAGCCCTCTTTAGAATAACCCCCAATAATAGCCCAGGAATTTTAGGTGAAATTTTGGACAAACCCTGAAATAAATATGTCCTTTTCGAAAATTTGCACAAATGGCTCCCAAGCAATGCTGAACAACACACTAAAAGCTCCCGTTCAACAAGTGTGAGGAATATAGACGCTTCGAGCAAGAAAGGAATAAGTGCCGCCAAATCTCGTAGCGCCTGATTGAGAGATGATGGAAAACCCTTACTGCAGACTTGATACGATTCTTCTATTCTGTTGCTCTTTGTTGAATTTGCTTCAAATCCATCCAATAGATTTCGAATAATCAAATCGCAAAGTTTTGAATTTGGATATTTTTAAATTTTTGACATGTGACAGATAAAGAAATGCTTTTAACTGTTCTGAATACAGTTTCCCAAAGGCTTCCAAACGATATGTTGCATTTCAAGTTCTGTGAAATAAAGATCCTGTCATTTTTTGATAGTGACTTTTATATCTGACAGATGACAGCCAAAAATTGATGGGCTCATTCGACAGCAAAACTATGTTTGCATACCAAATCTCAATTTGATCAAATCAACCGTTTGGTAGTTATCGTGAGATATTGTAGACAGACACACACACAGCCAGGCACACACGAAGTCAGACACACAGACAGACAAACTTACAACTGGAAATGGTCCTGAACGTTTCAGGGGGGCTCAAAATGGATCTTCCCGGGCTTATCTCGAAAAATGTTTTTTAGCGCCTTCACAATACTTTCCCTTCTTTTTGGTTGGTAGGTCGGAAGGAGGGAACTCACAGAATTCTGTTTAAAAATGTTGATTAGCTTGATTGAAAGGCATTCAGAGCAACCAGGGTCCTTCAAAATTTCAAGGAAATCAAATTTTACCGAGTTACCACTGTCGCGGAACTTACACCCTTCTTGCTCATCAAAAACTATGACGCCCACATTTCAAGGCCTGGAGCTTCCAGTACGTGGATCAGCATATCTTGAGGGACACGTTGGTCAACGTTAAGACTTACAGTACCCTCTTCTGAGCTACAGCAAGAGTTTATCTGATTTGGTGGCACTTACTCCTTTCTTGCCCAAAAAAACTATGTTCCGCACACTTGTCGGGCCGGAGCTTCTAGTATGTTGTTCAGCATTGGTCAAAGGCCGTTAGTGCAAAATTTCAAAAGAGACATATTTATTTCAGGGTCAAACCCTAAAATGCCTGGGCTATAATGGATTTAGATTTTCCAAAATTATTTCTCGATTATTATCCTGGTCAGATTTTATAAGAATAAAAAAATTCGGAATTTAAATTCATTTTCTCAATTTCGACCCCTAACCCCCTTGATAACTACCCCAATTCAAAACTTGGATTTTTTTAATTATTTTTCTCTTGATCACAAGCTCGATCTCAACCAGTTTCATGAATTTCAAAAAATTTGAGACTATTCCTAATTTTGGCCTTATTAGGGGTGTAGGGGAAAAACTGTTCATAGGAGGGGTCCAATTTTTCAGGAATATATTTCTTGAATCAAGATCTACAACATATAAAAAATTTAGCCAAATTCACCGAAACCACTTTTTCATATAAAACGTGCGGGGTCCTTTGTATTAATTATTGACATGAAAATTTCAGACCGCGACGGGGTACCAGAAATAGAAAATTTTTGTGTGCACATCTGCGAGATCATAATTAGGAAACATTCTGAAAAAGTATTCAAAACAAAAATCAGCCCAAAAGGACGTTTCTTCAGATTTTTTTTTTTGCAAAAAAGGGCGAATTTTGTCTTGTAGATTTCTCAGTAAATTTGTATTTAAATTATTATCTTCGGAAACATTCGACCGATTTTGATGTAGTTCAGTATAGGGTAGCAGTAGAGGGTCAGGTAAATTTAGAGCGTTTTTGCCCCGCTTTGAATAATCACACTGTAAAAAATCAAGTGTAAAACTCACTTAAGTTGCTATCGCACAAGTAAGATAGTTACTGAAAGGTGACAGAAAAAAACTGAATCAAAATCGATTTCGCTCAAAAAACATATTTTTTTCAAACAGGGTAAAATTTTCTATAGTAGCTACCTATCACATTCATTTGTGCGCAGTTTATTTTCCGCAGTGTAGCAGTTACTTGGAAACGAATTCGACCTTTTTGTGCTTCACCTTCTAGAAAGAGTTGTAGATTTCCAGAGTTTCAGAAGGAATCGAGAAATATAGAAGTCTAGAGTCAACTTCTCTAGGGCAGGTACATTTGACATTCACATGACATAACATTTTTTGGACTGATGACCTCCCACCTTCATCAGCGATGAGAAGTAAAAACTTTACGCACTTTTTACTGATTGCTTGGTTATATTCTTCGTTATCGTAATAAAGCAGGATAATAACAAAACAAAAACACGCACCTGAACGCCCTAACGCATTAGAAATATAATACAGCCGGAGGGGAGATGATTAGCCCTGTAATTAGATACGGGGTGTAAAATATTGATATTGATACCTTTTGGAAACGATGGCTCGATTCCACTAAAAAATCGGAGGAGATTCGTTCTCTGCAGTGCACTGTTGATCTTTTGACCTGCAAGCCACAAAATCGCATTATTTTTCGATTTAACCAAACACTCCTATCTTTTCTCGTGTTTGATAATTTCGTGAGAATGTGTCAAATCGAAAGTAATTTTCCATTGAAATTTAACTGTTTGGGTTCTTGCACTCCTCAGTCCTCATTGTCCTTGCGGTATCCATGGGATGTTTGGTCGATTCTCCTGGCATGCTTGGGAATCGAAAATGCATTTTTCGACGTTGATAGGCAAAGAACCACTTAAATCTTTGCGTAATATAAATATATTTATACAGAGGAAGATGCATGAGTATTAAAACATTTTTGAACATTAATCAATGCGGCATTAAAATTGTATACATATTAATATAATGGTGGCGTTTTTGCATAAATTAAATATGTGCTGTAATCCTTTGAATTACGACGTCGCCACTACCAAAGTCACCCGACAACTGTTGCAATGGTGGGATCGTGATCCACGGATTAATTTGAGCGAAACCGCCACCAGATTTGATTCACAGTCGATTATTAGTGCTGGCGCCTCATATTTTATGCCCTTCCCAAAATTTAAGCCATCACGTTTCATTTTCAAAAATTATTTCCAAGGTTCCATATTATGTATAATGCCTCTATCTCGGTTTCTAAAGATACAGGGTGTTGAAGCTTACCAACCGTTTTTTTCCAGGGCGGAAAACTCGAAACCGTTGGTCCGATTTCGAAAATTTTCACATCAAAAACTACTAGCGCTAATTGAAAACTCCATCTGCAGACTAAATTTTATTCTTCCGTTGTGTTGCTTTTCGCCAGTTTTCCAACGAGCCTCCAGAGTTATCTATTGTGTGCGTAAAAATGTTTTATTTACGAATATTGCTGCCCCTTCGGCTACCAATGTTGGTTGCAACTCGACTTCCGGTTGTCGCATCACTTTGGCAGTGGTGCAGTTTCTGATGCCGAAATGTTTTGTTTCCGCAGGCCACCCGACTTGGCAAACACGTGAACGAGCTCCGCCGCAAGACCGACAACGACCAGTTGTCCAGACGCGCCAAGCTCTTGGTGAAGAAGTGGCGGTCGATCGTGCTGCCCACCGAGCCGCCGGCGTCCGGCGTCAACAACGGCCAGTTGAAGGCGACGACGCCGGCGGCGGTCCAACAGTCCACAGACGATTCGGGCGGCGACACCACCGGCGGCGCCACCCCGACGCACCAACGGAAGCGACCCGCCAAAAGCTCACCGGAAACGGCGTCGGGGGCGGCGCCGGCGCCCCTATCCAAACGGCTCAAGGCCAACGGCCAGCAGCCACAGCAGTCCTCGTCCAGCGAGCTGTTCGAGCTGTCCGACAACTCGAATTCGAGTTTCAAAGATGTGATAACTGCGAAGCTGGCGTCTACAGCGGCATCGGTGGCAGCGGCGGCGGCTGGCCACCAAGCTTTATCCAAGCAGCAGCACGTGATCATGATCAACAGCGATTCGAACGAGTCGAATCCTTGCTCAGTGGTAATAAAACCTATAAGATTCCGAAGATTGGTAGTTAATGATCAAATTTATTATTCAAAAGTAAGTTTTTTCCAAATTAATGATTGCACACGGAGTATTTTTTCGTTTGATGTTTGTTCTGCTGTTGGCTTGGTCCTTTCCGTTTTTTATTGAATTTTTTTGGTTGAAACCATAAAAATATTTCAATTTCAGTTCTGAAATTTTGACGGGAAAACTATCATCTATAGTACCTACAGGAAAAATAGTAAAAGCATCGGCAAAGCCTCCGAAAAATATGGACGTCCTGAAAATTTGATATTCCGTTCAGAATTAAATGCTCTACTACATATCAAAAATCGCACTTGGGGGGGCATTCGCATTGGTTGAATTATTGGAGGGGGGTAAAAAATTTCAACTTGAAATTGAGGGGATGAAACCCGTCAATCCATTGGATGCAAATACATCGTAATTCGACGCATTGTATCCCGTTGATATAATTTTGGTACAAAATGTGTCGATTATTGTTGAAGGTGGCTTGTGGGGATGCGAAGCTTGGCTACCCTGCTGAAAATGCTCATCGATTCTCATTGGAATCCCTATGAGAATCCATCAGTTTCTATCAGCCCCATGAGCATCAATCAGGCGCACGCATAATAAATGGGAAGTCTAACAGTTTCTATGAGAATCTATCGTACATTTCCTGCTGAAAATCCTCATGGATCCTCATTGGGATTCCTATGAGAATCCATCAGTCATTGGCAGAAATCAACAGCAAATGCTCATTCAATCCTGATAAATGCTGATACAAATCCATTATTTGACTTATTGACATGTGAATCCTGTAAATCTATGCGCGCTCGCCTGATCTAGTCGTCATGAATCGTAGGAAATTCTTGCGCGACTAGCGCGATCGATCTAGTGCGTTATCTTTTCGTGACAGTGAAAATACAAAATGCTGACAGGACGCTGAAAAAAAGTTTGATTCCTTTCCGCATCGGTTTGTTTGTTTACGTTTGTTGTGTTAATACCTATAAGATGTAAAGACTTTTACTTTACCGACGCTCCACCAACATGGGAGGAAAAGTATTGTAATCATGCAGAAAAGGTTTGAGATTTCGATGGATATATTCCATTTTGAGGTTCCCCAAGACG
Organism: Anaspis maculata; assembly: GCA_949128115.1. Lineage (NCBI taxonomy): Eukaryota > Metazoa > Arthropoda > Insecta > Coleoptera > Scraptiidae > Anaspis > Anaspis maculata. The sequence continues at coordinate 20,937,230 of OX421967.1, forward strand.
ATTAGGACTACTTCTATCAAGTAAAGTGCCTATAACTATAGTAAAATACATAACTAATTATGATCTTCAATTCCAGGTTCTGGAGATCATTGGAACACTGAACTAAAACAATAGTATCACCCTGTGTGCCTGTGCGACATTGATGTAATTTCACGAACATTCACGAATTTATTTATTTGTAAGTGATAAAATCTAATAAAAAATCCAGTTCAAAATCCATCTTGGTTTTGTATAACAATTTGTTGTATTCAGTGCGGCATCCATCTGGATTGTATGAGTTTTCATGAGAATATTTTAATATGGAAATGTATGAGAATCCATGAGCATTTAAGTGGATTCATATGGAAATCAATGAGAATCCATGAGCATTTATGTGGATTCATATGGAAATCAATGAGAATCCATGAGCATTTATGTGGATTCATATGGAAATCAATGAGAATCCATGAGCATTTATGTGGATTCATATGGAAATCTATGAGATTCAATGAGGAAAAAACGCAGCGGGATTCCTATGAGAATCATTGCGGCAATGCCGGTTCCAATACTCATATAGATCCTCATGAAAGCCAGATAGATTTCCCTATGAGAATCCATGAGGATTTTCAGCAGGGTAGGTGGTTCTCTTTTTCCCTGCGCCATAACCGCGCAGAACCGATCAATACAAAGTTTGGCATTTTTTCCGACTAAATTCACTCTCCTGAAATTAAATCCGATGTGTAAATTGGGATGACAAGTTCAAACAAATCAACTTGGAAAAACTTGTTTTTTCTTTGACAATTTTGACGATTTATTTTACTGTTAGAGGTGTTCATCTTTGAAAATATTTCAGAGGCCATTAGATTTCATTAGATTTTCATTAGATTTAGATTCTCGTGAAGTGATTCTTCACGAGAATCATCCACACGATGTATAATTTTGTTTCTCAAGTTTAAAAAATCGATTTGAACCTGAACCTGAAAACTATTGAAGAACTAACAACTCATCTTTGAAAATTCGAGGATCTGTGCAGAATTGAATTCTCTACAACATGAACAAAATCGCCATGATCGCACTGCAGGGTTTTAAGTTATTTGAGGGGAGAGGTTACAGTTCATAGAGTATGAATCTTGCCAAAATGTTATCGTCCTCCTCGAATAACTCAAAATCCTGCAGTGCGATTTATAGTGATTTTGTTTATGTTATAAGGAGTTCAGTTCTGCACAAATCCTCGAATTTTCAAAGGTGAGTTATTATTCTTTCTATAGTTTGAGCTACATACTTTCATTCAAAGGTGCATGTTGTACTGTTCTGGTCATTAGGGCCGGCTCAGGTTTAAATCAAATTTTTAAACTCGAAAAATAAAATTATACATCGAGTGGATGATTTTCGTGAATAATACACTTCAATTTAATGACCCCTGAAAATTTTTCAAATATGAACACCTCTAACAGTACAAAAAAAAATTGTCAAAGAAAAAACAAGTTTTTTTAAGTTAACTTGTTCAAACTTGTTTTTATCAAAATTAACACACCGGATTCGAGTTCAGGAGATTGAATTTAGTCGGAAAAGATACCAAACTTGTGATCGGTTCTACATGGCCAGAAAAACAAAATGGACCACCTAGCAGAGCTTCGCGCCCCCTCCCCCCTCCACGATCCCCCTTCAACAGTTATGACACTTTTTGTGCCAAAATGGTATCAACGGTATATGATGCGTCGAATTATAACGTATTTGCTTCCAATGGATGGACGGGTTTCATCACCTCCACTCTAAGTTGCAATTTTTTACCCCTCCTCCAATAACTCAAAACCCCCGGGTACGATTTTTGGCGATTTTGGATATGTTGTAGAGCACTCAATTCTGAACAGAATTTCAAATTTTCAGGACGTCCATATTTTTTCCGAGGTTGAAATCTATCTTTCTTGTACTACTATTTTTTTCTACAGAGTTCAGAAACTATTCTTTTCTACAAAGTTCAGAAAATCGACACCCAGACAGGATAAGATTTTGTGATTGTGAGAATTTTTGTTCGTTATTTTGGCATGAACACTAATATTGTTAAACAATGATCATTATTGTTATTCAGTCCTGTTCTGTACGTAGATTGTTCGCTAATTTTTCTAACGCAAATCTTGCTAACGAAAAGAGTTGTCATGACAAAGGACCTTCTCGCCACAGCCTCGTGTTTATTAGCCAGATTACTAGCCAACAATTTACAAATAGAATAGAACTGATCGTTGCACAAGAATAGCATTCTACTTTTGAATAACTAAAGAATTTTCTGTTTGAGAAGAATTTCTTAGCTAAACTGGTCCACTTTTTTTGTTACATTTTCAACAAAAACAGTTCTATGGAGCATTGGCTTTGGAATTCTGTCGAATATTAAGGTGACAAGTGATCAAAAGAAATTCTCATCGAAGTATGCCTTGTTTTTTTAGCTAGCCATGGTTTTTCTATCAAATTTTCCGGAATCATTGGTGACTTGACTAGAATTTTTGACAATCACTCGTTACAATAAGGGTATACAAATTAAAGGTGGAAGTTTTTTTCAACTTATGGGAGGTAACAGCTACATAGTTGAACTATTTTGCTTCAAAAAGAAATTACTCATTTTAGTCATTAAATATTTGTTGACTCGCTGTCGACCCAAGTTCAAATGTAAGTTGACGTCACACCAAGCTTGAAGATCCAATCTCGTGCTTTTTACACCATCAATTTTGGAAGCTGTTACCGTTTATAAGATTCTGTAACGATAAGGAGGACAGGTCCTGACTCTGAACACCAACAGTTTCGCCTGCACGCCGAAAAAGTGAAATTTTTTAAAATCCTCCTTCCCCATTTTATCATCAGTTTTCGATTTAAGTTTCAGCCGAAAATGACCAGGATTGGAGATTTTCTCGATTCTAATTCGAATAATGTAATTCGACAGCAGCCTGTGCAGCAGCAGCAGACACAACAACAACCTCAAGTTGAGGAGCAGCAGCCGAAAAAGCGCGGCCGCAAGAAAGGCTCCAAGAACCACAAGAACCTGCTGGACGAGGCCGAGTCTTCGTTCACCAACAAGCTGGCCGTCAGCCGGGGCAATTCCAAGGTGAAGACGACCCAGGAGCTGATCGCCGGCCTGCAGAACCGCAACAGCCAGGCGGCAGCGGCGGCCCTCGGCTCGACCACGCCCAATTCCTCATCCATGACGCCTGGCAAGTCCAACAGCAAGGGCGAAGACCTGAACCTGCGGGCGGCCAAGTTGACCGAACGTGTGTCGATCATCGACAAGAAGCTCAACACCAACGCCAACAGGTCGGTGTATTCATGAATATAGCACGTCCAGCTGAACTGTGATTCGAGTGACCTGGAGATTTTGTTTCCGAGTTTTCAAATCTGAACTATAGCAAATCCCCAAAGCTTTGCGGTTGATTGGATACTGTAACGATCGCGACTCTTGACCTCCCCTACGTTGTGTACATCAACCCTTTTGTTTCCTGTTGATCAGTTTACCCCTTTTTTTTTTTTGACAAACTAGGTTCTACCTACGAGAGGACCAAATTGACCTGTTGATTACCCCTTTTTGTGGGGTAATTGTCTCACTCCTAATTCTTCTGAGCTTATGATTTTAACGCACTGACTAATGCTTAGTTGATTTGAAAGGGTTAACTGCATAGAAAAGGTTAACAACTTTCAAGCTAACTGCAAAGCCAACTTGAAGCACCTGTACAGGTGGGAAAAATAATTCCATGTAACTTACTTCGTGAAATTGAATTGAATCTGACACTAGACTATAATTGGGTTACAACATCTGAACATTAATAATGAAGATTGTGCACTATTCAATAGACCATTTCCACATGACGTCACACGCACGTGTCGAACGGCTGATTCGGGGCGACGTCAACATGATGACAACTGTACGTGTCAGTTTGACAAAACTTTGTGACACCAGTGACTTTCACACACCGACACCGACTGACAGATTGACATACTACCAATCTGACTGACGCACATGACTGACGTAGCTCACGTGCCCCGTGACAGATAACGCACATCTGAGTGACGTTGCCCCGAATCAGCTGCTCAAGACGGAGCTGCGTGACGTCAGTGGAAATGGTCTATTGAAGTACGACTCTGATTTCACAATAACATGTGCTAATTAATTTCTGAACACATGCCTATTCAAGTAATGCTATCAAATCAGTGATTTACTTGCCTTTGACTTCAAAGAGAGCTCCACACCAAATACCACAATCTCTAAACCATAAACAACCTAATCAAAAAATAATATAACAATAATAGCAGGAACGCTGAGAGCAAGGCGTCGTCTCCTAATGGCATTCTCACACCAACCACCCTCGCGTCTTCGCCCCAGCCCTGCATCTTCCTTCCCCACTCTCTCAATTCTCACCAGATGCGGACCTTCTCGCTTTCATGTCTAAATACATATTTCAATTTTGAACTAGGCCAATCGCCACAATACATTGGCGATATTCGGCACGACGACACAGGATGTAGACCGGGGTCAATTTTGAAATGCATGTTCCGCACGTTTCCGCTACAGATGGACGGACATTTTTTACGGGACGTGATGTCTGATGCTTCTCTCCATTTGATTGGAAAACGGCATAATTTTACGACTTGGTTTCAACTTTCATCAATAAAAAAAAATCAAGTAGTCTTTGCCGGTTGAGAAGAATAAATCTAACCGTCTTGAAACGATTTATATTTGTCGACGCTTCAGTCTATAAAGAATCGATGCCGTCGCTCCAAGAAGAGTGGAAGCACCGACCCTTTGGTCTGCTGTAGCTAAAGAGCTGCGCCAAGCCTTGAAGAATTACGGGCAGAACAAAAACATCCCGCACTTGCACATGGTCTGCACTTCCACCAGGATATGAAAAGTTTATTAATTGGAATTAAAAAAAACAGCAGTTCAATTTGTCCTTTGCCCCAGTTTTGCGCCCGCGCAATACGAGTTTGTGTCGGCGCCGCGTGACCGTCAAGACGAATCCCGAGTGCGGGATACCGTCGGTCAATTTTTCAAAGATTCCAACATTTTGACATGACTTTTGGACAAGCCAGTTCCACACCAGGTAAGAAGGCGGCAAGCCTACATTGGTAAACTGGAAATTTTGACCAGGTCATTCGGATCACAGTTCAACTGGGCGTACTTTAATAACAAGTCGTCCCACCCATTCTCACCAACTTAAATCTGCGCTGTTCGCTGTTCGGATCCTAAAAGATTGATTATTATTAATCGTACCACCTATTGCACGTTAGATAGGGTCCTTGCAGACAACTTCAGGTTCCGGCTGCTTGTTTTCGCGAACTTGAGCTTTAAGAAAATCATGTGATCATACACATGCTGTTGCTTCCTCCATCCATCCTCGCACAGAACCTGTTTTGAACTCCCTTCGCCGTGCTTTAAATCCCGAAAAGCACACAACGTGACAACCTTGACAACGTCGGCTGTGGTTCGTTTCAGGTACAAGAATTCGGCGCAGAGGAGGAAGCTGGCGGGGTCGGAAAAGAGCCCGAAGCGTGTCATAGAGTCCGGTTCGGTGATAAACGACAAGAGCCTGCTCAACCACCGCCGAGTGGCTCACCGCTACAGCCGGGTGTTCGAGGACGACAGCGAGGAAGTCATCGTGGTAGACGACGTCTCGTCGCCGCGTCCCAGTCAGGAAGGCGACGACGAGAACAGCCTGGGCAGCACAAGTGTCGGCGCCGGTACCGAGTCCGGGACGCATCCTGAGACGGACAAAGAGACTGATGATAAAAGCAGAACACCCGAGGTGCGGTCGCTCAGCTACGAAGAAGCCATGGCCTTGCTGCCGCCCGTCAACAAGGATTGGCTGCTCGAGGAGGAAGCCAGGACGCAGGAACCGGCCTGCACGTGCGTCGTCAAGGAGAACAAGGTATGATTTGTTTTCAGTTCTTCAAGAATGTCTTGAAGCTACACTCTTACTAATATTGATTAATGACCTCAAATTTTTGGTGACTTTTTGAGTGAAAATCATACGGAAAACCAAGTCGTTATGGAGTTAAAGCCAATTTTGCATTTTCTTTTTTCAAAAATAGTCATTTGCTGACCTGTTCTTAATTTCGCCAATAAACAATCAAATTTAAAGTAGCCTTTGACAGTTGAGAAAAATAAGTTTAACCTCTTGAAGCGAGTTCGATTTTTCGTCGCTTCACTATAAACAATGTTATACCGTCGCTTCAAGAAAAGTGCCGCAATGGAAACACCCGCCCTTTGGCCTGCTCCAGCCAAAAAGATGCGCCAAGTCTTGAAGAACAATTGGCAAAACTAGGAACGATGCAGTTTCAGCAAACAGTAGAAGGTTTGATGATCGAAAAAGACCCAGTCGTTCAAATTTGCGTATCAAACCGAAAATATGATGAGCTTCAATTTGCCATTTGCTCCCGCTTTGTCTCATGCAGCCTCTTACAGAGCTCGGGCTGCGCCTTCGCTCTGCAAATTTCGGCTCCGTGTCTGAAAACCACTTGTGCAACAGCCAACTCGTATCGTAAACTACTACCTACTATGTATTAACATCCTCTAATAAGCGTGTGATAGTTTCTTTTACTGAGAGTATCACAATAAAGCCGTATTTTTTTGTAAAACACAAGGAGACGGTTTCGTTCGAATAGATGATTCAATGCCGTCATCAGGTTTTACACTATTAGGCAATCTTGCCTGAGTTTCGATAGCAACAAAGAATTTCCGTTTTAAACTTCCAAACCAGTTTTAGTTTTGATCCATGCGGACCGAAAAGTCCACTCCTTGCAATAACCGCATTCACGCTTAAAAACTCTCGAGGCAGTAATGTACAAGTGAACGAAACAAGTGCCTTGTACAAGTCGTGTATTCTACATACGGAAAATAATGAATTTGGACGCAATGTACAACAACGCCCGGTGGACAAGGTTCATGGTACGGGAATGGAAACTTCCCCCGTGTCAAAACGCAAGCAATACCTGCATAAGGCCTCTTACGAACCACGCCTGGAGAGAGTAGACGATCCTTCCAGTTTAAGACGGAGCTTAAGGCCATCGCAGTGTTAGAATTATTACGAACGCAACAAGGTGCCGGATCTGCTCGGCTTCTAGCTCTCTAGTGAGTAGAATAAATGGAAATGACTTCCCTGTGGCCGACATGCGATGCTGAAGGTTCTGGCATCTCCGCTTCTGCTGCCCCACCAAGCCGCCGGCCTCCGACGGATCCCCCTGGCGTCGGCACGTGGCACCCGGAGGATAACTAGCTTTGCGGGAGAGTGGTCACGGGCGCCCAGGCCTGACGAAACTTCTGCCGACGCCGGGAATAAAGGCCTGTGTGGGGAATTTCCATCCGTCGGAGAACACCGTGGACCTGGCGGGAAACAACGGATCGGCGGATCAGCACAGTACACAACACATGACAAAATGGTGAACAATGATAAGGACGGTACCTATGTAGCCGTCAGGCACTTCTACCGGAGTCCACTAGCTATAGTTCCACGTCGAGGCGGCGGAATTTACCCAACAATACATGAAAGCCTCTTATGCCCGATTTCCCAAAAATTGATACCGAACTTTCTAGTTCCGTATTAAATGTTGGTGCGGTATTAAATCGTAATCGCATTGCAGAAAGCAAAATTATATCCAGGATCAAGTAACCCTAGACCAAATGTGAACGAGCCACAAAAAGTAACGAGGCGACAGTCATATTGACTTCATGCGGCTGGTAACAAAAATTAAGAGCCGTCTTGGCATAGTGATGCGGGGTTGATTTCTGATGCCAAAGGGTCCTGGTTCGAACCTCTGCGGTAGAAGTCAAAAAAAATTTTCGTCATTCTGTTTTCAACGTGAAATATAAGGTCCATACTTTTAAAGTAATATATTGTTTAAATATGAAAAGTTGAAAATGTGACATTATTCTTGCATTTTAAGGTAAAATGATTGAAAAAATTTGGTACCTCTTGCATGAGAAAATGATATCCTAAACACTCGGCCAGCTTGGTTCACATGTCGCTTCGGGCTAGCATGCACATTAGCTCTGTGTGTGTCTAATACAATTTTTGAATTAAAATATACAAATATTGGCTTTGTATATGCACATAAAGCTTGCTGATATATGCGCTTGCAGTGATTTTATGCCGAATCAAACGCACGGATCACCCTGAAATCATCGAACGCCCAGCTATCTGTCAATTTAATACCGGGTCCGAGGTGATATCAGATCGGTACGGTATTAAGTGGGCTTAACTCGGTATCAAATCCTTTGCGCATTCCAAAATTGGCGTAATCGGCGTTTGGTGCGGTATCAGAATAGTTCGGTGCTAAATTTTGATTCCATATCAGATTTTTTTGTTTCTGCCCTCCATTCTCCATTTTGTTGTTTAGTCCGGTATTAAACGATTTGATACCGAACTAAATATTCAATAACACGTTTGTGCAATCGGGCATTAGCGGATGATGCAGCCGGCGGCGTATTTCGGCGGCGAGCGCAGCTCATGGCTCGCGGGGCCGAACTCATGGGCGGACCCGGCCGTCGCGGAGATTGTGGAAACGCCCATCGGCGACGAAATCTCCAGCAAACAGCCGTGGAAAATCGCGGTGATGTCATCGGCGGCGGAATCCAGTGAGAACGACGAAAACTCCCGGGAATAGCCGTGGAAAATTGCGGTGATGCCATCGGCGGCGGAAACGACGAAACTCCAGCGAATAGCCGCGGAAAATTTCGGAGATCAGCGGTGGCTGTGGGACCAGCCCTGCGCTGTGGGCCCCTGGAGAAAACAAATTCATCGTGGTTTGCCATTCCGTAGCACACAACCACTCTCCTTGCTTGAAGAACGAGTCAAGACGGCCCGTCGGCCTTTCCTACTCGTGCGACATCATCACTATGAATTTGGCGATAAAAAAGAACAAGTTTTCCGCTCGAAACCACTTATACAGGGTGTTTCAATAGAAACGAACCACCCTGAATAAATCTTTGTCAGGTGAAATTTAGAAAATTTCCAGATTTTTGTTAAGAAGGGGACATCTAAAGCATACATTGGCAAATTGGGGTCTTATATAAAAAATACCATGATTTTTTTATTCCCGTAAACTTAAGTACAGCGTGAGATAACCACAGACAAAGCAACATAGTGTCTCAAAAACAACTGCTTTTCTTAAAAAAAAAAAAGTTGAAAATCGGGGCGCGAAGCAGAGCGGTTTGATTTCAACGTCTAGTGACGTAGCTAGACGTTGCGTGTTGCTATGACAACGATGCAGTTGTTGATGCTGATAGGCTGCTCTCATGTTGGCCTTGTCCATGCTTTGTTTTCATTCGCGCTCACGCTGCGTGCGATTTCACTTGATTTAAGCCGATAGACTGGAAGAAGCGAAACTTCAATTGCTTTTTTCTCGGCCGAAAAATTTTTCATTTGTATTTTAGCTGCACAGTTGCTGATTTTATCTATTCAAGCACAGGTCAATACCAATAAAATTGTATTTTGTAATTCTTGTATACGACCCCATTTCTATCTTCAACTTCCACCCACCTCAACTTCAAAATTTCAAATGACACCCCCTACCTTGCGAAACATCAAATTGAAGAGAAAAAATTCTCTTTCTAAAAAAACTATTTTATACATTTTCAACCCCACCCCTTTTTTCCCTAAAATTCTCTTGAGGGTCCAATTTAATATTCTCGACCCCTAAATTATTTTTAATTAAGTCAGTTTCATCATAAATAGCATCGAAAAATTTAATTTTTGGTGGAAAAAGTGCTACCTAAATTCACCCCTTTGCTTTTCCCCGGTACAACTTCAAAATTTACCAAAAAAGCACCTACCTTGTGATACATCGCATTGAAGGGAATTCAATTCTCTTTCCGAAAACATTTTTTTTTATAATTTTCAACCCCTCCATCAAGTTGAATATTCGGAATATTGAGGAAGGTAGAGGTAGGGAACCTAATTATCACGCGATCGGCCGGCCGGCGTAAGGGTACCGCATTCTGACCGACCGTTTGTTTACTGAACGGCCTCACGGAGTCAAGGACTGACAGCTGCCGGCCTCACGGAAGGCCATAGGCGTCCGTCCCAACAGGTTCTAGCTGTCAAGAGCGTGTTTATTTTGGATTTAGGTGTACAAATTCGTGTGAGGGGTGGATATGATTTGCTCGATGAGTTTCAAAACACGTCTTTTATGCCGCTAGATGAAATGAATTTTCCATATTTTGGATTGCGGACATTAGGCAACAGCACCGAACCCTGCAAATTTCTTTTTTGCTCCGCTCATGGTAAATTTTGACACATAGCTGAATTTTAGCCCCTCCCATCGGCCCTTAGCAACGGATGATTGCGTAACCCTTGTACAGCCAAAGCTGTCGATAATCTAGCAACCCTAGGTAGAAAGGGTTTTTGAAAATATTTTTTCCGGAAAGAATTCAATTCTCTTCAATTGGGTATATCACAAAGTAGGTAGTGTCATTTTACATTTTGGAGTTAGGGTGGGGGGAGCATAGGGGTGAATTTGAGTGGCACTTTATGTCAAATTGGACATTTAGAGAATTTTAGGAAAAAGGGGGGCTCAAATCTTCTTTAATTTGATTTATCGCAAAGTAGGTAGTGTCATTTGAAATTTCGGAGTTGAGATGGGTGGGGATGAGGGGGTTGAAGATAGAAATTCGCCAATGTATGCTTTAGATGTCCCCCTCGAAAGAAAAATCGGCGGGTCTCTGGAAATTTTCTAAGTTTCACCTGGCAAAGATCTATTCAGGGTGGCTCGTTTCCATTGAAACACTCTGTATGTACGATCGCGCGCAAAATAAACGGAGACAGTGTTTCGCGCGGAGTGTACCGATTTTATGAATTTTGGCTTGATGTCACAGTGACAAGAAGGCCAAAATTCATTAAATCGGTACACTCCGCGCGAAACACTGTCTCCGTTTATTTTGCGTGCGATCGTATGAGCACCGATGGGCCGACCGACACTAGTTTTTAAATTCATAACAACAACAGCTAGTAGTAACCGGCGAACTTATTCAGAACGATATACCCAAGGGCAAGTAATTGTTGACGTGACGTGTATTATTCAATAGAAGGCAGTAATAAACAGAGTGTGTTTAAATGATCGTTCCTCAGTTACAAATGAACCCAACGCGAAATCCGTAGCAATACGTACTGTTTTACTAATCTTTGCCATAGCTTCAAGGTGTGTCAAAGAATTCCTTTATTCAAGGGTGGTAGGATTAGTTCAAGTGGTTCCAGCCAATCGCCAATCATCCCAGTTAGTTTCGCTCAGGTCCAGGCAGCTTCAATTTTGTCAGGCCAGGTCAAGTTCTAATTCCATTAATTCCAACACGAATCGCTGTGTCCATAAATCGGAATATTGCGATTGCGTATGTCGGTGATTGAGGTCCGGTCAGTTGAATCTATGTTGCCATGACGATGGAAAGTGAGAGCCTTACATGACGTCACAATTTTGCCACAAAATTAACTCTAACTTGATAACGAGTTGCAATGTTTCCTTATAGTTGTCACTACAAATCATGAAAAACTATTTATTTCAAGTCCAAGTAACTTTGAATTTCTTTAAATTTCTCTTTGGTCGTTTTTAAAGTCATCTGTTCTTGCATTGTCTATTTTGGTTCAATGTTTTTTTTTCTCGCTTTTAGGACTTCTCCGTCGAGGACAACGACGAAGACCTGCAGCAGAGGTTCGAGCTGATCGAGGATCCCCAGTGTCCCGCCGGCAGTCACTTCGCCGCGCTGAGGGCGACCAACAAGGTCACCCCCGAACAGCTGCACCGGTGTCAGATCGAGGGGGTGAACGGGAACCGCAGTCTTGGACCGCCCCCGCCGCCCCCCGTCATCGATCCCGTCGCCGGCCTGTACGCTAACGTAGTGCCTAATGTAAATAACGAACTAGTGCCCAAGGACGTTGTCGACACTGTCAATAACAACAAATCCTGTCTCGCCGAACAAAAAGAACCGACGAGTCCTTGTTCTTGCTGCGTCAAGTGCAAAAGTCGCAGCAGCATCAACAACAGCAGCAGCAGGGGCGCAAGTCCGACTTTCGCCAGCGAAAATTACAAAAAATACAGCATCTCAGAAGAACAACGGACAGAATGTGACCGGTGCGGTTGTCATCAGTTGGATGTGAAGAAAGTGGGTGTTATTGGTGGTAATAATGATAGTGTCGAAAGCGGGATTTTAAATAGTGAAATAACTGAAGCGGAAGAAAAGCAAGAACTCGAGGAGACAACGTCACCGCCTCCGCCTCAGCAAGAAAAAAGTGATAATAGTTGCGAAAACGGCGGCGACGGCGCGGAACTGATGGCCAAGGCAGCGCCGCCGCCGCTCGAGAGTTTCCGCGAATGGCACGAGGTCCTGGAGTGGCCGTCGTTCAACGACGAACCGTTCAGGATCCTACCTTACGTCATCATAGATTGAAAAAAAATTTGTTTACTATAAATAAAAAACAAAAAATGGATGGGCTGAGAACTAGTCGTGCGGGTCATTTCTTTTACCGGTCAACTGGTTGGCGGAACGCTAGATGGCTTTGGTGTGGCGTCGTCAAAGTTTCGTCTGACATTGACAGGCTAGTGTCATTCGCATTTACTCAGAAACCGAAAACTAGACCTAGACCCGTTAAATATTTTTGTTTTAAATGATTCTTCCAAAACACGATGCCTTCTTCTAATTGTTCCATAAAAGAAGACTGAATTATGATCATCGAAACTTGAAAAAGAATTAACGGAACAAGCTTAATGTGCGTTTACTCCTCCTTTCATTCTCAGTTGTTATTCCCAACGAAAAAGCAAGCTGTGATAGTGAATGACTTTGAGTTGACGTTTTATGGCAAACGTCATACTAAATGTCAAGTGTCAAACCTCCATTCAAATTGATCGTTTTACTTCTTTTTTATCTCTAACAAGCCGTTTGCTCACAGCCGCCTCCAAATGAAAATTCAAATGCGGTTGAAGCAATTTATTGTTGTTGTGCCAAAACTCGCTGCTAATTTCTAATTTTCGTTGTTCAAAACAGAAACTTGACGACGTCACCGCTTCAATAAACGCATTTTGTGGATTTCTGATTTCCAAAAAAGAAAAAAAAAACGATATCTAAAAAACTAGTTGTGTATAAATATCATTATTATATTGTTAAAACAGTTGAAAGAGCGAGTGAGATAGATGCGTATAACTTAAGAGAACAGACTGAAGTTTTGTTTTTTCCATGTCGAGATGTGGCGCTTGCAAAAAACAAAAACGTTGTAATATATTTTTTTATAGATTTATAGTTCCTTGATGTTGCGACGATAAAAGCTGTTCCATGATTTTTCTCAGTTTTTCATTCTCTATGGAAAATATATCGTGATTGTGTGATTTATTGAAATATTGAGATGTTATTTTATTGAAAATATTGATATTATTAAAGTGACAGGGTCCAAAAAAAAAAAAACGTGAAGAGTCCACAAAATGCAGGTATCTAGCGTCTTCTTTCCAGGAAGAAAAAAATGGCTCTTGTGGCGGCGCCAACCCTGAGGAGGCCGCCTTGTGTAAAAAAGTTTTCTATTGCACAGCTTCTCTTATTACTTCTTGTATATTTTATTTGTATTTTAGATACCTAGGCAATGTTTTCTTCTCTCATTGTGTTTGATGATGACAAAACACATTCTATTGGTTAATAATAATTTTTATTATTGTGTAAAGAAAAGGCGGAAGTTGTGCGTTATATTGTTAATTTATTAATTATTATTATCGCTATATTTGTTGAATACTTGATAATCATGTTCCCGTTTTTTTTTAAATAATTTTGGCCATTAGCTCGGGTCCTCCACCATGCAAACACATTTTTGTTTTGTTTTTGTTTTTCGTTACTCATGTCCCCGAGCTAGACCTGGCTCTCGTGTAGATTATTAACACACGAAAGAGAGAAACACAGTGATGTAGATATTACGAAGCTGATGAGAACAGAATTTCTTCCGTTAAAACCGCCTCCTCCAAGTTGTTCTATTTTTCTGTATTTTCACACCAGTCACAAACACACATACACACCATTACACATTTTTCTCCTCAGAATAAACATTTGAGAACCGGTCATTTCTTGTAGTTCAAAAATCGTCGGTGCGCAATGTACTGCCACTGACTAATGCCTTTATGAGAAAATAAAAACGTATTTTCTATAAATTTTCAATGAGTTTAATTCCACTAATCCCAAAAAGTCATCCCCTGCATCGTACAGGTTGTTGTTGAAAGAGTAGGTACTTTCACATGAACCAGGGATCAGGATACGTGGATAAGAATCAGTGGAGAAAATTAAGGAAACTACCTACTTTTGCACATTTTGACCTATTAATGCCGAACCATTTTTTGCTATGATCCATCAGATGAAGGGCTACATCTGCGACGACGCCTCGAATGAGAGCAAACTAGCGGAGCCGCAAGCTTTTGCTTATAGGAAACTATCGCGGCAACGGCGAGAGAAGAAATACTCGATAATCGAAGGAGAACCGCTGGCCGTCTTGTGAGTGAAGGAATTCCAGCAACAGATGGGTACCAACAACTTATTGCTTTGGCCTTGTAGGCCAGTCAAATTAGAACAAATTTTTCCGTTTGAAGGAAAAAACTGTTGGAGTTTTGGAAATTTGACAGTTATGTCCGGTAAGGTGTACTGTTAAACATACTAAAAGTCCCCAACTCTACCTATTGAGCTCGAGCCGCCATCTTGGAAAAATGGTCCTTCGATCCAATTTTCTGCTCATATTCCGCTAATCATCAGAGATATTCAATCAAGTTTCATAAAAAATCAAGGCTATAAAATTGCCCACAAAAATTGTTTCATACCGATTTTTTTCTCGTATATGTTGATATTAATAAAATTAACTTAACAAAAAAAAAATCAAAAATTTAGCGATTTTTTCCCTATGGCTAAAGATATTGTCTTCAAAATTTGTGAAGATGTTGGCAGTCTACATCAAAGCTGAACGTGACAGTTGAGATAGAAAAAAAAATTGCGAAAATATTTTTCAATTTTTTTTTTTCAAATTAAGCAAAATATTGATTTTTGAGTTTGACATTTCCAACAGGGCGGAGTGAAGGTTTCAATCGAACATGAATCAGTTTTGATATTTACATATTGTAAGACAAGATTTCATCAGTATTGTGCCTTCACGAGCTTCTGGGATGCTCGATATGAATTAAACTAAAAGAATAATAGCTAGGTCCAAAAAGTGTTGTCGATTGGTTATGAAGGAAACATTTCGGAACTAAAGACATCAGCAAAGGATATACAGGAGGTCCAAAGGTTATTCAACTGTATATGAGCCCCATATTGATGTGCCTTATCCAAAATAGTACAAAAGAATCAATCAAAATGTTGAAATCCACCCTGTATAACAAAAAGTAACTATACAAAATGGAAGTAGTAAAGCATACATGGTGTCAAAAATACAGCCTTTACATTGCTGGAAAAAAGAACAAAATTGATCGATTTATTTGAAAGTTATTAGTCCTCAAACTTGACTTTACAAATTTCAGCCAGTAAAATAGGGAAAAGTAGAGAGAAGTAACTGTCGGAGTTTCAGAAATTTGACAGGGATGTTCGCTAAGGTATACTAATAAACATACTAAAAGTCCCCGCCACTACCTGTTGTGCTCGAGCCGCCATCTTGGAAAAATGGTAATAAATTTGATCGAAGGACCATTATTTCAAGATGGCGGCTCAAGCGCAACAGGTACTGGCGGGGACTTTTAGTATGTTTATGAGTATACCTTAGCGAACATTCCTGTCAGATTTCTGAAACTCCGACAGTTACTTCTCTCTACTTTTCCCTATTTCACTGGCTGAAATTTGTAAAGTCAATTTTGAGGACTATTAACTTTCAAATAAATCGATCAATTGTGTTCTTTTTTTCAGCAATGTAAAGGCTGTATTTTTGACACCAGGTATGCTTTACTACTTCCATTTTGTATCGTTACTTTTCGTTATACAGGGTGGATTTTAACATTTTGATTGATTCTTTTGTACTATTTTGGATAAGGCACCTCAATATGGGGGTCATATATACAGTAAGTAAGTAAGTAAGTATATATTTTTGCCAATAAGATACAAACTCAGGTATATGTGGCACGTCAGTCTTACAATTAAATGGATAAATACACACAAAAAATAACAGCAAACAAAGAAATAAATATAAATACAAAATATACAACAATTGACAACAGCATATGGCCCGACCACTACTGAATAAATTCGCGCAAGTCATAGAACAGCCTGTCCTGAAGGTAATCCTTCAACCCACGCCTGAAGGCCGCCAAGCTGCCAATGGACCTAATTGACTCCGGGAGAGCGCCATAGGCCTTTATCATCCTGTATCTTGCGCTACGCTCAAAAAACGCCGTCGAGTGGGCCGGAATTCTTAGTGAGTGCGCGTGACGCGTCAGGACGCCGCAACCGTTGTACATGTCTCTATTTGTGGAAAAAGAAGACATGTTTTTTCTGACAAACATACATAACCTGTAGATGTAGAGGGTGGCCAAGGGCATGATCCGCAGTGCACTGAACAATGGTCTACTGGGTTCTCTATAATTGACTTTTAGCATTGATCTTATTATGCGCTTTTGAGTGATGAATGCATACCTCATGAGTACAACCGGTGCAGATCCCCAAAAGATCAACCCGTAGGACAGAACACTTTCAACATGGGCAAAGTAGTAAGTTCTGAGCGCGTGGATGTCGACAGCGTCTCTAATATTGTTAATAGCGTAGCATGCGCTGTTCAATCTTGAAATGACTTGCCTGATATGCGGCTCAAATCTTAGTTGAGAATCAATCCTAACCCCTAAAAACTTGGTGTCCGCTACTACAGGTATAGACCTTGAATTCATCTTTATGTATAGACTCTCACCACCGACAACCGAGGACTGATTAAACTGCAATACAATGGTTTTGTCACTGTTTAGAAGTAAGGAGTTTTCACTACACCAAGAGTTCATCTCGCGAACAGCGCCCGAGCCCGAAGCCGCCGCAGTCCCCGCGTCTAAACCCGACACTATGCAAGATGTATCATCAGCAAACTGATAGATTGACGGAATTGAGAGGGCTTGAGGGAGATCGTTAACATAAATGTTGAACAAGAGTGGTCCCAACCTCGCACCCTGTGGAACGCCTTGTTCTAAATCTCTAGGATCGGAATAGTGATATCCTATCTCATTGTTAGAAACGTGCCTTAGACACACTCTGTGGGTTCTTCCACTCAAATATGATCTGAACAGACTTAGGGCGACTCCTCTAATTCCATAACAATATAACTTATCAAGCAAGATCTCGTGATCAAGCGTATCGAAGGCTTTGGACAAATCAAAATACACACCCGCAACGGTGTTTCCCCCTTCCAGTGACTCAGTGACACATGATAGTGACTCAAATAATGCGTCCTCGGTTGACCGACCCTCTATGAATCCATACTGAGTCCCAGATAAAAGGTTATTACCACTCAAAAACTTATAGAGTCTTCTGTAGATCAGGCCCTCGAACACCTTGGAAAAAGAAGACAACAAAGAAACAGGTCTGTAGTTGACGGCGCTTAACTTTGATCCCTTTTTGTGTATGGGAATGACCTTTGCGTGCTTTAGTTGGTCCGGAAAATATCCACTTGAAAAGCAAGCATTGACCAACTCCGCAAGCGGTCCTGACACCTCCTGAGCCACACTCTTCAACAACGCACAAGGCACTCCATCCAGCCCACTAGACCACTGATTCGGCAAGGAGCTGATAACGCTTCCGACTTCTCCCGGATCTGTGGGAATAAAGAAAAAATTAGACAAATGACATGGAACCCCACGCCCACCCGGAGCCCGACAGCCAGCGGCGTTCAGCAAGGAGAACTGATCCATAAACATTTCAGCAACAGCCCCAACGTCAGAGACCGCCCTTCCCCCACCATCGACCAAGCGGAACTGATCAATTCTTGGAGCGTCCCCGGACTCTTCCCTCAGAATACTCCAAACTGCCTTTGACTTGTTCCGAGAACCCGAGACTTTGTCACTGTAAAACTGTTTTTTTCTTTTCGATAGCAAGTAATTGTAATGGGACTTTTGTTTCTTGTAGTTAGCCAACAACAGTTCATTGTTTGGTCCGTTGTTCAAACACAGATGATGCAGATCTCGTAAGTTCCCAGCCATAGTTCTCAGCTCGCCGGATAGCCATGGAGACCTCTTTTTTCTCGTCTCGCTGACTCTTACTTCTGGAAATACCATTTGAAAATAATGATTAAAAACCGAAAAAAATATGTCGAACAGAGTCTGAGGACACTCCCCTTCTCTTCCCCGCAAGCAGGCCCAGTCATGAAGCATCAAGTAATTCTTAAACCTCGCGATATTCTCCTTAGAATAAATTCTCTGTCTACGGGCAACGCGTCTCTTCACCGGAGCCATCACAGTCCCGAACCTGAGGCGCTGACAGAAATGATCGGACAAATTCGAGTCCACGACATTACAATCAACATCTATCAAATTACTAAAAATATTATCCAAGCAACTTCCTGAGCCACTATGTGAATATCTGGTTGGCACACCCTTCACATGTTGCGTTAGTTTATATGAATGAAAAATACTTAATAGATAAGTCACATCAGGTGTATTGTGCAGAAAATTGACATTGAAATCACCACAAATAATTAGAAACTGGCTCTTTTTGCTTAGTCTGTCTAGAAGGTAAATTAAAGTTTCTACAAATGTGCCAAAGTTGCCGGATGGTGAGCGGTAGATACAGATAAACATATAATTAGTGTTATTGAGAGTTAATTTGCAGCAACAAAACTCCAAGTCTTTCTCCACTGCGGGAATCCCAGCCGATTGGCTAACCACTGGAACGTCCACAGCCGCGTAAATAGCCACGCCCCCGCCCTTGTGCTGGCTCCGAGAATAATAACTGACGAGATTGTAGTTTGGAAGCCGGAAGGCACGAATTTCACCCTCACTTAACCAGTGTTCGCTCACAAAGCAAATCTCAGGAAAACCAATGCTATTAAGAAATGCGTCCAGTCTATTCTTCTTATTTCGTAAGCTTGCGATGTTTTGATGAATTAAATTCAGTTCCTTATCGATGCGGCAAAAACCAAAAGTCGGCTTCGTTATCTTCTTCCTCAAGGTCGCTACTGCTGGGTCGACGCTCGGCGATGTCGGTGGAAAAAACGCCTCACTAACGTTCCATTAGGCCAGTGTTTACTTTCATTTGCCTTATCCAAATTAGACAAATCAAGAATAATTTTGAACGCCTTATTGTGTCTGTGACTGTGGTTGGGATTCTCCTCGAGGTCCTCGCATACCACCTCCGGGAACGTTGGCTTCAGAAAACTTTCCACTTCTTCTCTCTTGGTGTCCAAGCTGAGTCTAGAAAGGTGGTAAAAAGCCTTCTTGGGAACTGTTTTAAGTGCACTTGAATTTGTATTATTGGGAGTTCCCTTTCCAATAATGACGTTACTTCGGGGTTGAAAGTTTTTCCCAATTTTGGAGGTTTTCTCAGCGCGTTCGCTTGGTGTATTTGTGTTTTTCTTCGCTGTGTTCTTCGCTGTGTTCTTCGCCGCCGGCCTCGAATTTGGATCAATTGGGACGGTATCTTCTGCGGTTTTCTCTGCTCTGCGGTGAGGCTTCCCACCCGCAATATGAGCGTACGATGTCGTCGCAGTGTTTACATTAGATTTCGCAACACCAACGGTGCCGTTGGGGCCATTGTCCACAGTATCCCGTGCACGGGTTTCTGTCCGTCGTTTTTTACCAGGTGTTGTAGCGGCAGGGTTTTTTTCTTCGCTTCTCAGGAACTGCGAGAGGTGCCGATGTAGCTGTCCAATGATGAAGTCCTTGTGTTTAAGAATAGATTTGAGGTACCTGATTTCCTTTTCCATGGGGCCGCAATTCACCGTTTGGTCCACAGTGTAGTCATCGTCGACGCTCGGTCCAAGATCAATCAAGGTCATCTCCAGGTTCACCTCGGATCGCGCCCTGCAGCAGATCAAAGTGGTTTCATCTATCACCACTGCACTCTTCAATCTTTGTGCACAGCTCGGGTGGTATCTTCGGTTACAAATTTCACATTTGGGACCCGTTTTAGCGATAGCTCCGCAAACGCATGTTGTTGTTGCGGCCATCTTGCTACTTCTTGAATGTTGAATAACCTTTGGACCTTCTGTATATCCTTTGCTGATGTCTTTTGTTTCGAAATGTTTCCTTCAGAACCAATCGACAACACTTTTTGGACTTAGCGATTATTCTTTCTGTTTAATTCATATCGAGCATTCCAGAAGATCATGAAGGCACAATATTGATGAAATCTTGTCTTACAATATGTAAATATCAAAACTGATTGATGTTTGATTGAAACCTTTACTCCGCCCTGTTGGAAATGTCAAACTCGAAAACCAAATTTTTGCTTAATTTAAAAAATAAAATAAAAAATATTTTCGCAATTTTTCTTTCTATTTCAACTGTCACATTTAGCTTTGATGTAGACTGCCAACATCTTCACAAATTTTGAAGACAATATCTCCAGCCATAGGCAAAAAATCGCTTTTTTTAAAAAATTTTTTTTGTTAATTCAATTTAATTAATATCAGTAGATACGAGAGACAAATCGGTATAGAGCAATTTTTGTAGACAATTTTATAGCCTTGATTTTTAATGAAACCTAATTGAATATCTCTGATGATTAGCGCAATATAAGCAGAAAACTGGATCGAAGGACCATTTTTCCAAGATGGCGGCTCGAGCTCAATAGGTAGAGCTGGGGACTTTTAGTATGTTCATCAGTACACCTTACCGGACATTACTGTCAAATTTCCAAAACTCCAACAGTTTTTTCCCTCCAGCTTTCCCTATTTGACTGGCCTATTGGCGATCTCGCCCATACCTTTGGTTAGAACTCTATTTATTTTGTCTCCACTCTTATCATCTTTTGTCCCTATTTCATTTCAATTCGGTGATTGTATCTTCATACGTTGCTCGCAACGACACATTTTTCAGTAAGAAAACTTCTCATCCGCACATTTTTCTCGCGGTTTGGATACGGGATGTTGTTGAATAACATTCGAATTCCTAGACATTCATTGAATTCCGTCGGACTATTTCCTTTAGCCGTCCGAAATGCGCAGGTCTGCCGATCCGACGGGAGTTGGACGAAGGAGCAAGCATTTCGAATTTGGCATTGAAATTTAGTTCTCACCTCGAAGCGTCGCACCTCCGCCAGTTGTGCAGATGTGTTCTACTCGCCTGTTGGAGTCTCCAGCCTGTGGGAATGTTTTAGAATTGATCGCGTATGCTCTCGAATGTATTGGAATTGCACGAGAGCCTCGCAACTCGTATCACTATATTTCGATTATACTGAGTTTTCTACCCATTCAGCACCCTTGTTCGCTCCTTGGTCCCGTAACTGAAAATGGGAAGAGCAAGAAACTTGATGGCCGGACCGAGAAGGGTTATGTCGGGGTGTAACACACCCCCTCTTCCCAGTCGCGAGTAAACCAGTCAGCAAAAGTTGCTACAGTCGGAAAAATATGTTGTCGTAAGTACAACATAAGCCGAAAACATCTCTTATTAAAAAAAAATCGGCTGCGGCGTTATTACTCTTTGCTACCTGTGGGCGAAATGCATTGGGGTACAGATTCCGGTCGGACGCTTGAGCTTTGGGAGATTTGCGTGATGGTAAAATTTGTCAAACTTGTTGTCTCGCCTTTCTACTAGAGTCTGGACGCTTTTGGACAACAGCAAGCGAGAGATTCTGTAGCGAGAGCTATGTAAAAAAAATGTTCCTTTGAAGATAAGTGACATTTCGGGACTAGAACATTTCTGTTATGCATTTTTTTTTTTAAATCAAAATTTGCATGTAGTTCCAGGGCTGAAGGTAGCAAAATTGCTACACATCAATTTTTTGATTTAGATCTTTATTATTTCAAAAAAGTGCAAATTTGTGGGATACCACTTGCTACCATATTGTCATGATAATGACATAAAGGCCCTAGGTAAAAGTTCATCCCTTGAATATAATATCGGAAAAGGCACGTGTAGCCCAAATATGTAAGTTGCCGAATCGCCCAATCATTGGCAGACACTGGGTCACTTTCGTGATGGAATAAAATGCAAACGAAGGTATTTGCACGGAAAACAAGTATGTAGTGCAGGTACTTGCGTCAAGAGCGAACCCCAGTCCACGAGTAGCAAAAGGGCTAGACCCTTTTCTACTCGTGACAATATCACTACCATCAGCTACCATTGCCTTGACTACAAACGCTGCTTGGCGCAACGCCTCTGACTGCATGGGTGCTCACTCCTCAGAAAAAAAAGAGTCAATATAATACAATAAAGTTTTATTATTTACAAAATTTTTATAAACCATAAATCTATCAAAACAAGGTCAATAAATTGCATAAACCTCGAGTAATTTTACTTGCTTCATACATAGCACCTTCATTTCAAATCTTCCCAATTCCCTAAAGCCTAAATAAGAATCGGATTCAAAGTACAGAAATCGAATAATTGTCTTTAGAATGATGCAGAATGGGCAATTTTAAAATAAAGAATATCATCAATTAGTCTAGGATTATTAAACCTGTTCCAGTAAAGGGAACCCGTCCTCTCCATGTGACGTGACGACCGCTTCGATATTGTAAAACGAAGCGTGCAACGTGACAAGAAAGAACGAGGCCCCGAGCACCCAGAACATGGCCCCGTGCGCCCCCACCAAGTAATACAGCGGCATCGAACACACCATCAGCGCGCCGTACTGCTGCGCTATCGATATCTCTTTCCCAAACAGCACCAGCTTCCTTTCCAACTGCTTCTTGTTCAGCCAATAACCGGCGTAGAAAGTCCCGGCGATTGCGAATAAAATCAACGGCGACGTTATTCTACAAAAACAAATATCAGAAACCAACTTTGATCAGTTAAAAAAAAAGTCTTACAAACAATAAACGATCAAGCCTAGAAAAACGTATAAGTAATTGGCTTGGAAGTATTCAATGTTTCGCATGATCCGCTTGCCGAGTCGTGGGATGGAAGGGGGCGCTTTGAAATTGGAAGTCTGCAGGAACAACAGCCACGGACGCACCTTCTGTCGCTGGTTGGCGATCCATTCCTTGGGATCGGGTATCTGCGTCGGAATTTGTAGGAAGCTATATTTGGGGACACAGAAAGTATGACGACCCACTTTTTTGAGGTTATGTCCGAGGGGGTTACCTTGCAAACTGCGACTTGGGGGGTGCAACCAGGGGGGCGTCCATTTCCCCGGACACGTCTACGCTCACATCGGTCATCGTCGAAGCGAATCACATGGAATTTAATTGTTTATGCACGAAATATTTACGATCTGCGGATGACAGCTGTCAGAGGTGACAGGTGACGTGTTTATATTTTGCATTTGGTTATTTTTGCTTTGCGCTGCTATTGGTTTGGTGTTTGGTGAATTTGGTTCTCTGGCTGTTGGCGGTTGGCACGCTTGAATGTTGAAAGCAACAACGTAACCTCACTTTTAGTTTTCGCCGTAAAAATTGTTTTTTGTCGTTGAAGCCAAATTCAGTTTGTTCCTAATGGTAATGCATTTATGATACAAAGTACGTATTTATTGCTAATTCTGATTTGCAGGCGCACACGATTTTATTGGTACAACCGGGGGCCAACCCCGAAACCAGGACCTACTCAGACTACGAATCGGTCAATGAGTGCATGGAAGGGGTATGCAAAATCTACGAGGAGCACCTCAAAAGACGCAACCCCAACACTCCGACCATTACTTATGACATTTCACAACTCTTCGACTTTGTGGACCAAGTATTTCACCCATTTATTTTGTCACACCCTCCCCCTAACCACTTCATGTACAGCTTTCAGATCTGAGCTGCTTGGTCTACCAGAAATCCACAAATACTTACGCACCCTACAACAAGGACTGGATAAAGGAGAAGATATACATCTTGCTCAGGCAAGCTGCCGGGCATGCGGATTGAAAATCTCAAACTCTCGTATTAATAACATTATTTGTAAGACTATGTATTACGATTAAAAAATGTGTAAGTCACAGCCAGAGTCTTTTACGTATTCGCTTACGGCAGCGCTGAAATCGCTACTGCCACAAATCACAATTTGTACATCACTTTTGTTCTGCAGGTACTCGAGTAAATCATTTTTTTCCAGTCTACGTTTATGCACAACTTCATTGTATTTACTATTGCTAATGATAGAACTAAACGCTTCGTATTTGAAATTCCAATGCGACTGCAACGCGTACAGTTCTTCACGTAAGAAGATTTCGCGACAGCAAAAAAACAGCTTCACGAAGATTTCTTTGGTATCATCATCGACTATGCTAGCGATCAGGGCGTAAATCGGCGCAATCCCAGTGCCTTGAGCTATGAACAGCATGTACTTAAAAGGTCTGACTTCGAAGCTTCCGTACGGACCCCGCCAGAGGGTTTCAGCGCCGATTTCTTGCCGTTTCAGGTATTTCGACATGCGCCCGTCTTCATAAAGCTTGACCAGTATCGTGAAACTCAGTCCTTTTGAGAAAATCGGAGTGTAAGCTCTGGTGAATTCTCGAGCGAGGTCTTGGGCTTTCAGCAGAAAATGCTGGCCGGGGTTGTATCGGAGGACGTCTCCTTGTGAGGCACCTCGATAAGGGCGCGCGTATTCGAAAGTGTACAGGAAAGCTTCTGGCGTGTGTTTTTGCACAGAACGCAGTTTGAAGACCGAATAAGACGTTTCGTTGATGCAGTTCGACGCGTATGTTGTCCCGATCGTTTCGGATTGCAGTTTGAATTTCTTGAGTTGTTCTTCGTAAACGTCGAGGATACAAGGGTTGCAGCCCGAATTGCAGCAGTCTGATTCGTTCGGTGGTTCTGGAGGCTCCATTCTGTTCTGCAACAATTTTTTTTAATCATTATTATACCTAGGTAGGTAACTACCTATATACTACAAACTACAAGATTTTATGTCAAGGAACACAATAATAATTTTTCTCCCGTCTCTGGTATATATAACTTCTTTGGTTCTCGATTTTTGAGGGACAGCGTAGGTATGGGGGCGGCGATGATGACTGCTCCCTGTGATGCCGACTGGACAAGAAACGCGGCGGTCTTTGTCCCGTCTTTGTAACTTCTTCGGTTCGCGAGTTCTTTGTGAGGGCGTGGGCGGCCAACATAGCGATCACTTTCCTATATAACGTTGAATGCCCTGGTGGAAATGTTTCCTTTCTTTGCACCCTAGGGTGCTAAGGGAGTACTTCCTAGGATACAAGGGGGTATACTCCCTTGCTTATAGGGAGTATGCAATGCTCAATATGCAATGCATACTCCCTAGGTGACACTCCCTTGGGTGCAACATCGGAGTTCCTCTGTTTCCTAGATGACACGCCCTTAGGTGCAGGGAGTTTTTCTGTTCCCCACGACGGTTTTTGTCCCATCGGTATGACGTTTTAACGTCTCCGCTTTGGCAATAAGTTATGTTTGTCGGGGGCGGCAGCAGAAGGTCTTTCCTCTGTGATGTCGAATTGCAAGGAACATACGACAGTTGTTGTTTCGTCATTGAAATTTCTCCAGTTAGCGAGTTCTTTGTCGATGGCGGCTGGTGTATTAGAGTGGCAGCGGACTCTGTTTCCTATAATGCTGAATGGGCAAGGAACACGACGATATTTGACCGCCGTGCCACCCTCTGTCTCAATTTTTTCGCTTCTCGTTTCTTTGTCGGGGGCAGCATATGGACAAGGAACACGATGGTTTTATCCCATTTCTGTAACTTATTTATATATTTACTTATTATAGTAACTTCTCAACTTCCCTATTGAAAATGACTATTGTGAACCATACACAAAAACAATACACGGTTTTCAGTGGTATTGCGTGAAACCATGTGGGTATGTATATGGCCCACGAATGTGGCCCCATCAGAATCCATCCATTTCCATCATCGTCTAACTAGACCCAGATTCGTATAAATGATGCAGTGAATCATCCCTCATGCAAATACACTCCCCAAACCACCGTCCTCGTATTATTTATTGCAGCGACTTATCTGATGGTCATCAGCAAAAACTCTGGGGCTTAGAAGATAACTAAACGGCCCAAAAACTAAAATGTTTATACGTTTCTTGCAGAAGTGGAGCCGAAAATGTTAAAGAACGTTTACAATTTGGTGACACTGACAGAGTTTGCCGAAAACTGAATGACTTCACACAGTTGTCATATTGTCACAAATTATTGCAAACGTTTTTCAACATTTTCGGCTTTACTTCTGCATACGCGGCACTTTCCGTTTTCTTCCGAGTTCCTAGTGCTTGCGGAGTGCGGATCGCTACCAAAGATAACTAAGCAAAAAATAATACGGTGACGGTAGTTTTGGTGGAGGTCGACCCGTGCTCGTGTCTCATTCATGTGTATTCGCATCAGGGATGAGTCACCGCACCGGTTTAACGGGTTTAACGGGTTTAACGAAATTCGTTATACCTCATTTTGTCAAAGAAATACACGGGCATATAAGCGAGATTAAGTTTAGAGAGCACTATTGAATTTTCATTCAATAAGCAGCACCTCGATGACCTACCTCTACGGTTCAAGAGCTACGAATTTCTGAACAAATTTCTGTGGTTCTTGCCATCACCGCCGCCCTGGACAAAACTCAAGAAAAAACAAGTTACAGATGGGACAAAAACCATCGTGTTTCTAGCCCCTAATCTACCTCAATGAGTGTCTTCCGCCGTTTATTCCCTCTGATTTATTACATTGAGATTGATTTTTGTAGTCACCGTTGCCCCCCGGCAAAAAACTCGAGAACTAAACAAGTTACAGAGGTGATACGAAAACCATCATGTTCCTTGTCCTTAATTTATTTCTATGTTAGTGATAGTGATGCACGGGTCCAAGAGCAGAATAACCAGATTTTAGCGGCTCATATTTACAGTTTTCATTCACAGATAAGGGCTGGCGCGGCGGTAGCTCAGCCGTTGATGGAGCGTTGGACTGCGAACCTAAAAGTATCAGTTCGATACCACGCGTCGGCAGTAATGAAAAATTTACTGCTCTCGTCAACATTTCCGGCAACCGATCAACCGAGTCGCTATAAATAATTGAGTATGATACAACAAGATGGTACAAGTGGCTTCAGCCGTCACCACCGCTCCCGTCGAAAAACTTGAGAAAGTGAAGAAGTTACAGAGACGAGGCAAAAACCATCGTGTTCCTTACCCTCAAATTTCTCCAAAAAAAAAAGGGTATGTTTTGCCTGCGCCGCCGCCGGCCGCCCACTACGAAAGACTAGACAAATCGGTCCATGCAAATCAGACAGACGCAACAAAAAACAGAGTGTTTCCTATAGGTCTCGAGAACAAAAATGGCGTGCTAAAGATGGGTATATGGTATGCACGAATGATATGATGTTATTTTCACTAGTACCTACTTGTTGATACAATTTTCTGCAGTTGTAAAGTTGTAATAAATATCTATGTAGATAATTTATTGAACAATTGTCACTCCATCATAAAAATTAATGTGCTAAACTCAAGATTTAACTGAGTAATGTCAAAAACAAGCGAATCTCTACAGCGGTACTTTGGCACCCCATCAGGGGCAAGCGCGGGCAAGAAGCTGGCAAGAGGCGCTTCGTTCTCGGCTTCGTTGTGCCGGCGTGCCTGCAAACGTTGCCATAGCGGGTGCCAAGGTGACGGTTATGTTCCCGCCACCGCCACCTATAGGCTCAAACCAAAGTACATCCTTGTAGCTTGCGAAAAAGACCAAAATGGTAAGAATCCGTCAAGGAACAAACCCACAGGGATTGATTTCGCAACGCTTATTTGAGCAATTCAACTCCGTCCTGGTGAAATCGCGATCGAAGTTGAAATATTCGGGAATAAACACCCCGGACACCTATGAAATACCCTAGTTTGTTTCCCAAATAACATTCACAACGACATTCGAACAAGAAACCACTTATTGCCACCTTCACCAATTATTAAAACCAACTACATAGGTATATTAATATTATAACAATCCACTTTGCCTCGAGGGTTTACTTTGCCCCCTTTCCCCTACTTAATACTTAAATACCTACTCACTTTTGTTTGCATGGCCATGTTCTTTGTTTTAGGATGTCTCTGGGTTATGCTTAGGATATGTCATGATTGTCATGCAAAAATGTCAATGGATTCGAGATTCGTTATAGGTATTCATGGCACTCTTGTGATCATAAAAGTCGACGCATTTAATTTGTATCTAACCTTGCCAGGCCAGAAAACGTTTGATTACCTACTCTATTTTATTTCGAAACAGAAGTCAGGAAATTGATTAATAATTATTCGATTTCCTAATGGGAATACGAGGCAGGCCATAAGATTTCGGAGCATACCTGCCTACGTTATCTGGACCTGAGGATGAGGAGCAGAATGACGTTTTACCGGGATTCCGGAGTTTGTCATGGAAGCACTTCGTGAGTCACGCACTTGAATGGGAATAAAAACGGGGGAGGCCGTGGTCGAGTGGGGGCAATAATTGGGGCGCACGCCTTTAATTGGTAATCCCCTCTCGACGGGGGGGGACCGCCGCCGTCGTCAAAACGCATTCCATTCAAGGTCATCCGTGAGCCATCACGCTCCTCTCCTCCTCGCCGGTGACGTCATTCCAACATGGCCGTCACCCAGAGGATGGTGCGATAACGTCCTTATTTAGTTTTTCAACACCACGATTTTGAAGTCGCGTGCATTTGGATGCGATTTTCGAACGCGAACGCGCCGCTCCCGGTCCCCCCTTAGTGCTCCGCCCTGGAACCGCGCGCGCTCCCCCTTCGGAATCGGAAAGTGACGTCAGTGCAACCCCTTTTTTGTTTCAACGCCTACTCCAGAGGGTGACAGCGGTGGAGGATACACAACACACGACCGGAAACAATCAGAGGGGAGGAGGCACCCAACGAGGTAGCTAGATGTCTAAAAATAAGCACCCTGGTCCTATCTGACACATTTTAGAAATTTCCGGCTATTTTTGTATCTGCGCCGCTTATTTTCGGTGTGAATGTCTCTCTAGAAAAACTCAACGAGCGCGGGGTTTAATGACATGACACGCACTTTTTGCAGTTGGGGCTCCGATGGGATTTTGTGAACGTCTGCTGAGCGGAAAGTGGGGTTAGAATGCCGGTGTTGTCGCCGCACAGGAGCAGCGCCTCGGCGCTGGCCGGGTCCTACAGGAGCACCTTCAGCTCCTCAGCCATCGACAGGCCGTACTTCAGCTCGTCCAGCTACAGCCCGAGGATCACCAGCTACAGCGAACGGTTCACCACCAGGTCATACACCGATGCCGACGGACGCCGCTTGTACTCAAGGTACTGGGCCCCTCTTTACCATTCCTCAAGTGCATAGATGTCTCAAGTGACACCCCAAAACTGTCTAGGGGAATTTAGAATTTTACGTCTGTAACTATTATTGGCATGACATTTGAAACCTGCTGTTCTGTCAAAGAAGGGGGCTGCCAGGGCACATCTTTTCCATTCGAAACACTAGCAGTTGACGTCATAGTAGATCACGCTTCATTATTATTAATAAATTCCATTGATTTCACATTGACATCGCTAGTTGACATTTACTTTTTACCTTGAGGTTCATTTGTCTCACAATGCCAACTGTTTTATACAGGAGTGCTATTTTTGCGCGACATGTAGAATGATTTTGGCAAATTCAATTCACTTTTCAGCTTTATCACGTTTATTTTGATCATTTAGGTCATTTCGATGACGATGCTGCATTACTTCCCCCTTTTTTTACAAAACAAAAAAAACCTTTTTAGGTTTTTAGCCTGGCATTTACTTACTTATTTTAATTCAAAATGCGGAGGTGTTTCAGAAGGTGGTTGAATGGATTAATAATATAATTGAAAAGTATTCCATAAAAGTGTAGGTTGCCGGCTGCCATGCCATCAAAAGATTTATGAAAATTTGTTTTGCATTTCACCAATAGGCCAGGCGGTAGGTCATTCTGGATAGAAAAAATTCCGACCAAAGCTTTTATGGTGTCAAACTCTTCCTAAGGTGAGTAGGTATCTACCACTGAGTTTCCGCCCAAAAACGAGTTGTGCTGATTCCTCCACATCTGCCCAAAGGTGAAAGATGTCTTGAAGGTGCAAAAGAACCTGTTAAACCCCCGTACTTTTTCATTTTATTTGCCTCAATGCAAACGCACAACTCTTACGCAAACATTGGAAGCATTTGTCATCATCTCTGTGCCAGTCTTACTGTTGAAAAAAAGATTTCTTTGTGCGGGTCAGATAAATCACATTTAATGTTTTTCCACAAAAGAAAACGATGGAGCAACATGTATTTTGGATGTTTTCTAATAACTTGTACCCACTGAACCCATTTATGGTGCTAAAATTTCAATAACAGCATTTTTGAAGATGTTGCCCGCTAAGAAGTGAATAATTTTCACCCGCCTGTTCAGCAGCAATTTTTTCAATTCTACCAAACACCGTTCTCGAAAATTTTATAGGGAATGACAAGCTGGAACTCTTTTCTAATGATATTATGTCTGACTTAACCGCGGCACGCTTTTTGAAAGTGTAGGAAACTGATTTCTTTTCGAGCTGTTCTATTTTATCCGCGTGCGGCCGTGCCTACTTGACATGGACCGGACTGATTTCAAAAGCTTGGAAATGTACTCTCTTCCAGCTTTAAAACATGACTATTATTGATAAAATAATATATAATTTCTTCATGAATCAATGTACAAAGTCATAATAATAATGGTCGTGTTTTAAAGCTGAAACAGAGTACATTTCTAAGCTCGTGTAATCAGTCCGGTCTATGTCAAGTAGGCACGGCCGCACGTGGGTGAAATAGGATCGCTCAAAAAGAAATAAGTTTTCTAGGCTTTCAAGTGCGTGCCGCGATTAAGCCAGGCACGATATAGTTAAAGAAGAGTTTGAGCTTTTCATTCCTTATAAAATTTTCGCAAACGGTGTTTGGTAAAATTGAAAAAATTGCTGCTCAACAGGCGGGTGAAAATTATTCACTTCTTAGCTGGCAGGATCTTCAAAAATACTGTGATAGAAATTTTAACACCATTAATGGGTTCAGTGGATACGAGTTGATAGAAAACATCCAAAATACATGTTGCTCCATTGTTTTATTTTGTGGAAAAACAATTAAATGTGATTTATCTGACCCGCACAAAGAAATCTTTTTTTTTAACAGTAAGACTGGCACAGAGATGATGACAAATGCTTCCAATGTTTGCGTAAGAGTTGTGCGTTTGCATTGAGGCAAATAAAATGAAAAAGTACGGGGGTTTAACAGGTTCTTTTGCACCTTCAAGACATCTTTTACTTTTGGGCAGATGTGGAGGAATCAGCACAGCTCGTTTTTGGGCGGAAACTCAGTGGTAGATGCCTACTGACCTTAGGAAGAGTTCGACACCATAAAAGCTTTGGTCGGAGTTTTTTCCAGATTGTAGTGACTTTACCGACATACCGCCTGGCCTACAACCCCTTCTCCTCACGTTACTTTTTACCCTGTGTTCATAAATAATAATATCGGTGATTCTACGAGTTTCTACGATCTGTAATCGTGACGATCGCGTTCCCACTGAAATTACCGCCCTGTGTCATTGTCAGCAGCTCTTCATGCGGTGTGTGTGAGATGCAAAATTTCCGCTCACAGTTGGCTTTGAAAACAAATTTCCTTCAGTTGAAGCGACTGGATTGGCTCGATTGGCGGATTGGTATCACTCGAGGTATTACTGAATATTTTGACATCGACGCATGGACTTATTATCAAAGCCAACTCTAAATAGAAATTTTGTTGATCGCGTCCTCACTAGGTAATAATAAATTATTATGAACGGTGACATTAATAAACACCCGATCTCTTTAGTTGTTCAATTTTTTGTTCCTGGCGTGTGGCCAAGCTGTCAAGATTTATTGTCGAAAATCATCGTGTCAAAATGTGACATTTTGTCTGTTGTGATTGAAGGTTGATTTATGTTCGCAAAAATAAGAATAAAAATAAGGAAATGTTGAAAGTGAGCTTTCAGATTCAAAAGTTTTATATATACTCCAAAATAAGAAATAACGATAAAAATAAGGAATTCCAACTTTTCATTCACTGTTGCGTATTTTAAAGATGCGCACAGATGCGCATATGCAGGTGATTCAAAATTGTCGGACCACCTTGAAGGTGCGTAATATGGAAGTGTAGTAGAGTGCTGAAAAGTTGTTGAAAAAATTCTGTCTTTTAATTTTGAAGTTATGGAGAGACAAAAGTTGGTCCTTCGATCGCTTCTATTTTCGTTGCTTTAAAAGATTTCACTGAACTGTTTATGGAAAAACAATGAGCATAAAAAATCAACCTCTGAATATGCAAAGAATTTCTGTTTTGTATACAGGGTGAGTCATGAATCCTGAAAATTATTTTTTTCTAAAAGTGCTTGCAAACAGCCACATTGGTCCTATAACCTATGTAGAGCACAATAAACTCGACAATAAAACTATAAAACACAATTCATTTTAATAGAATTTTATTGCTTCTGGTTTTTTAGGAAAACTGAATTTTTGAAGTTTATATCAAAGTCACCTTTTATAGAAAACAGAAATTCAATTGAGATTCAGAGGTTGATTTTTTGTATTCATTATTTTTAGGAAACAGTTTACTGGAAAATACTTAAATTTTCAAATTGACAGGTGCCTAACTGTCTACCTCCTGACATGTTTTTTGCGTTCTGCCATGAAAGTTTTTACGCCACAGAGCCGGTGGCGAAACATAGATTGTGTTCATTAGGCGGCTCAAGCTAATGGCAGAGCCTTGTTGATTTTGAGTGCCCCCTTAACATTTCAATAACTTGTAGCAGAGTCTTGTTGAGTGCTCTCCTAATATTTCATATCTCCTGTCGTACCACTGACTTCAATTTTCCTTCCGTCCAACGCAGTAGTCCAACGTGAGTATTCAGCATTTCTTGTATTTTTGTATGTCTAAAGGGGAAAACCGGAAAGTTATCTAGCTTTCATTTTCTGCTTTGGCAGTTCATCTTTGATCGAACCAAGACGAACATTTCTTTAAAGTGCGTTGAATTTTTTTTTTCGAAGGCTTCTCAACGATGCTCTTCAACAAGTTGCATTTTATGCAAAGCAATGTCCCTAGAATAATGAACTCCGGCCTACGATACTATCTCTCGGCGACAAGGGGAACGAATGTCATGCAATTACCCTTTATTTTCGTTTGATCCAAAAAACGACCCAAAATCAAAACCAAAATTACAGAAAAAAGGAGAAAATAGAAAAATCATTGATTTTGTGTCGCTCCAACTGCAGAGCACGGAACAGCCACCACTTGACGCACCCTTTAAAATCAAAATGAGAAAGCGAGAGGAAAAAGCTGTTGAGAAAAAGTAGGTGTTTGGTGTTTTACAGCCAAGTTATACATTTCATTCATTACTAAATTCTCTCACTGTACGACAGGTAGAATTAGAAGGGTATTTAGGAACGCAAAAAGCAAAGAATACTCATCTTTCCAAAATAAGTCGTCCCGTATGAATAGAGACAGAAGCGAGGACAGAAGGACTTACATTTTTTCGCAATGAATTTCACAGGAGAAAATTCCATTTTTATCGATGATAAAGCTAGACCTTAGCGGAGTTCAAAACGCGTAAAAGAAAGAAATGCCCAAAGAAACACGGCAGACTGGCCGGCCATGTCACCAGACATGGATCCGATTGAGCCAATTGTTGATTGCAGCAACTGTCGTTCGAAGCAAAAATAACCTTCATTTCACGCATGTCGCATGACCAGGATAGAGTGAGTGATAACTCAGAACTCAGATACAGGTGAAGAATACTATCAATTTTCATGCAGGAGAAAAATTCTTATGTATGACATTTTACTTTGATAGTAAATAAACAATAACCGACATAATAACAATGCAGATTACTTCATTCATACATCTTTCACGTAAAAATGGCTCCAACAAACAAGAGGAAAGTTACAATTACGTATTACAATCCAATAAGTATGCTAGAAATGTGTTGAAATGTTCGTCATATTATTAAAATTCGTCAGGGTGATTCATTAAATACAACCACACAGTTACAAGCTTAGGGAACAAAAGCCGCAGAGTAGGCACCTTTTTCTTAATACAATAATAATATGTACAATCATTGACACGGTTTACTTTATTTTATTTGAAAAAATCTACCTTACACTACTTCCCTTATATGAAAAACGCAAAACTCATGTTCACTATGCAAGAAAAACAGCCGACAAAATAGCATTGAAATGAGTTGCTTATTGCACATTTTCAATCACGAGGACAATCACGTTCACAGACGAGGTTTTTTCCACCACGAAAAGAGTAGACATAACTGGTGTTAATACACTTGAGATGTCGTAATCCTTATAAATCACTATCGCTTTATAGACTGTGGAGGAGAATCCACTTGATCGAATTGGAAAGTTCCGTTGAAAATTTTCCACGCGTAAGTATGAGAGCACACACTTATGACATTGTAAAATTGTGTATTTCCCATTTAAACGGACGAAGAACTAGAAGGAAAATTAGAAGTGTTTAGTTCTTTTTTTTTTGAGAGGGGGGGGTACTGGATCTTACATCAATCTGCTGTTGATACAAACATTGCTGGTACGAACCAGCTTAATCCTGCACTCTTTACAGCATACCAACTGCTTCTGTCTGATTTAAACCACCTAATTACTTGATTACTTTTTGGACTTCCCATAAAGCATAAAACTGGTAAGCTGATAAGCAAGACCTACTATGACGATAATACGTATAATTTTTATTGGTTACTTGCCGAGGGACTTCATCCCCATGCAACTACCAATTCGAACCCATCACTTTCGTAAGTTTATTTCAACTTTACAGAAGCGCAGGTATTGTTTCTTTTCTTCATAACAATCGCAATAAATAATTCTGGGCTCGGACAGCGCGCACCGGTGATGTACATATCAATATAAACGTCAGCTCCATTCAAGATGATGTAATCGAAATGGTTTAAAGCCGAAGTGACCTTAACCTTTGTGGGACATTCTTGTGTGAAATGAAACAAAATCAACAGAGAGGTGCAAATCGAATTGAAAATCATGTTACGTAAATTCTCACCATTATTCAAGTGGGACAGGATATTAGCGCAAAATTACCGCATTTCTAGTCCAGACCGCTGTGGAAGAGTGCTTCAAAAGTGGACAAAAACAGTAACGAAGAAAGAAAAAAGACTTTTTCTTGGACTTTTTTTTTCAATTTTTTGAACTGTTCAAAGCGAGAGCAGTTTCCAGAAACGCTTAAAAAGTGAGAGAAAAATTAAAAAGAAAAACTGATTCACCGTGTGGAATAAGCGAACCGTTGAAACGAATCAAATGTTTTCTCTCTGTTATGTTCTAAGGGATTTGAATGAGGTCGAGAATGAGGTCTCCTCAGATAGCAAAAATAGCGGATGTCCTCGCGGGTATCAAAGTCCCACCCTTTGACCCCTCATACCCCTAAAAATAAAAAATCATCTGAAAAATTCTGAACATTCTCTGGCATTCTTGATACATTTCCCTAAATTGCTCTGGACTTCGAATGCACGGATTTTGAGACACAATATTCATGGAAAGGGGGTAGGAAAATAGAAAGGGTGGCATATTTACCTTTGAATTTTTTAAATTGAAATCCGCGTTGAAAAAAAAATAGCTAATCATGAAGTCGATTTCTAACCGTTTCTACCTGGGTGGTTTTTACTGCACTGTTCAAATTTTACATGATTACTTTATGGGCTTACTTTATAAGTAGGTACTTAGATAGCTAACTAAAACCAAGTGCAATTCAGATCCAGATTTTGGGTTACCTTAAATACTTGCCTAAAGCTATTATTACTCAAAACTATGGAAGAGCTTCTTTTCTTCAAGAGTTCACATTTGAATAAAAAGCAAAAGTGAACAAGTGACTATATTCTACATACCCACTGGGATGAGTGTGATGTCAGAGCCGGCTATTTATAAAGAAGTAAGTAGTAGGTAAGTAGCCCTACCACTTCAACAAAAAGTCTACGTACAGCCGTGCATTGTTTTGCTTTGCACGAGATTGTTTCCTAAAGTGAAATTTTCTTTCGAAAAAAAAGGCTTCTGCCAGAGCCGTCTCTGCAGACGTGACACTGGAGACCGATTCAATAAATTAAATTTTAGCAATGCTGCCCAGCTGGGGCCCTATCTTCGAGATACATGTGATCTGTCCACATGCGAAATAGCTAGGCAACCAAGGCTGTGATTGGCTGTCACCTAGGCAGCATCACATGAGGAGTTGTTTTCCGTTTCTAAAAACAAGGCCCTTGTTAACGCAACCGTATGAAACATTAGTAATTGCACGACTGTACCTGTTGCCAGTAGTTGCTAAAAAGAATGGACCGTTTCCCAAATTATTATTTTATTCAGAATCTTGAAGTTCAAACAAAAAATTATTATGTAAATAAACGTTTTGAATGTTTATTGGTGATTATGTCATATTTCTGTCTGGCTTTCTTCATAATAAAAATAACAAAATAAATCCCACAGAAAACTGAAGGCGGCGTAGTTTGATTTTGATACATTGTACTTTTTTTTTAATTTAGGAGAGACAGATGGATTAATGCTAAACCGTCCTAGAAAAAAACTCACTTGAGTAATTCTGGCAAAACATCTCCAAAAAGACTTACTAAAAAAAAAAACGAAAAAAAGATTTTTGCAATGCTTTTACCGAGGCTTTTACTTGACAAACTGACAAAATGCACCGGTGGAACTAAACTTGTACTTCAAATTGACACCCTTATCCAGTTCAAAGTCCAGTTTCTAGACGCCGAATTAAAAAAAAAAATTCTACGTATTCTCGTCATGAATTTATGAATTTGGCAAAAATAACGGCGTGAAATAAGATCCAATTCGAGAACAAGAGAACAAATAAGATTCCATTCAACGTCCAGAAGCTCAAGTTGAAGGCTGACGTTCAAAAATGAATGTTAGAAGAGACTGTATGAGCAAGGTTTTTTTTTGCCCACATGCTCAGAACTAGCCAAATAACTCGCCAAATGACTTGATGGTTGTTTATAATTTTTTTATTATTATTCAAGTAAATATCATGATACAGGGTGATTCCGAAACGGTGCGGGTGTCTCAACTGAAAGTCCCCCTTTGGATTTTCTGGAATAAAAAAAAAATAGGGGATACGAGACGAGTTTAATTTCTAGGAAAACGACTTGTGATGATTATTGTGATGTAAGGATATTTGGATGCAAGATTTCCTGGTCGTTGGATTGGAAGACGTAGTGCGGTAGAGTGGCCACCACGCTCTCCAGATTTGACACCGTTGGATTTTTTCCTTTATTGGAGTCACCTCAAGCCAAAAGTGTGTACACACAACCATTTGGTTTAAATAGATGTTCTTCGCAGAAGAATGGGGTAGTTGCCCAATTTTTTTTATTTGTCTAACTAATCGATAGTAGGTATGGTTAAAAATAATGTGCCCGTATTTTTTTTTTCTTCTAAACTGAAAACTTGCATTGAAAACTCAGAAAACTATTAGGGTGGCATCACAATATTAGAAAAATATAGACATAAAAACCCTACTGAAATGTCCCTACTGTTACCAATCTTTTGCATTTTTGATTTTTTGCGTTTTATACAGGGTGATTCAAAAGTGTCGGGCCACCTTGAAGGTGCGTAATATGGGGGTGTAGTAGAGTGCTTAAAAGTTGTTAAAAAAATCCTATGTGCTCTAATTTTGAAGTTATGGAGGGACAAAAGTTGGTCCTTCGATCGCTTCTATTTTCGTTGTTTCAAAAGATTTTTGTAAACTGTTTATGGAAAAATAATACGTACAAAACATCAACCCCTGAATCTGTATTGAATTTCTGTTTCCTATCCAGGGTAAGTCATAACATGACTACAAAAATCTAGTTATCAAAAAAAAAAAAAAAAAAAAAAAACAGAGAAACAAATGAATTCTATTCAAATGAATTGTGTTTTATTTCGCTGTACATAGGTTATAGGACCACTGTGACTGTTTTCAGACACTTTTAGAAAAAAATAATTTTCAGGATCCATGACTCACCCTGTATACAAAACAAAAATTTATCACAGATTCTGAGGTTGATTTTTTGTACTCATTGTTTTTCCATAAATAGTTCACTAAAATCTGAATCTTTTGAAGCAACGAAAATAAAAGCGAAGGACCAACTTTTGTCCCTCCATAACTTCAAAATTAAAAGACATAGAATTTTTCCAACCACTTTCCAGCACTCTACTACACCTCCATATTACGCACCTTCAAGATGGGTCCGACACTTTTGAATCACCTGTATTTTCCGGAAATTTTAAGGAAATACTCTTTATTACTCTTGTTGATGATTGAAAGTATTTTTAGTCAAATCTATTCCATTGGCAGAATGTCGACTCTTGAATCAGGAATGTTTATAAAAATGTGATCGGTAAGTTTTAAGTACCGACTTTATTGTTATATGGAAGTCAACGGAGGGCATTTTCAACAATTTCTGTGCAGTAGTTCACTTTATAATCATGAATAAAGTACGTAAACTTCTCTAGAATTATTTTACCTAAGCTGAATTTGAAAAAATTGGCATTCAAATGATACTGAAGCAAAAATTGAATTAAACCTGCAGGAAGTTTTGAAATTTGAACTAACAATACATCGATAAATAGAGAATGAAAAGGCCTAGGTAAAAACTTTTCACATTTCCAACGATATGCCACTTTTCCCACTTTTCCTTTTCAATTTGGAGATAGGGGGCGCTGGCTGGGGAGGGAGCTAAGGTAACTGGGATTGTGGGCACTACGTAGTAAGGATCCAGTGGTCTTAGAGAAAGCGATAACGTAATGGAGTTGGAGTTAACATCAGAAGTCATCCCCCTAGAAATGAAAATTGACCTATCTCGGCGTTTTCCTCTATTTGTTTTTTATTCGAGAAAACTCAAGTGGGAACTTTTCGTCGAGACACCGCGGAATCTTTTGTGCTAAAGGAAACTGCCAATTGGCATGCTAAATTATGTGGAACCATGTTGTCCATGTTAATTTCCAACGAAAAAGTGAATCCTGCTCGTAGTTTCCCGAAAAGAGAGAAAAGTCCGTTTGCAGTGTATAACTGGTTGCCTAGGGGGTGACCAATCCTCTAAGCATACAGTGTAAATTCATTACACTAGTCACGGGCTCGAATTCTATTTCAAGATCCAATTTTAGACTTAGACTTTTATTGTTCTAAAAAGCAAGCTAACGTAGATAATAGTACAAGAAAGATAGATTTCAACCTCGGAAAAAATATGGACGTTCTGAAAATTTGATATTCTCTTCAGAATTGAGTGCTCTACAATCCAAAATCGCCAAAAATCGCACCCGGGGGTTTTGAGTTATTGGAGGGGGGGTAAAAAAATTGCAACTTAAAATGGAGGGAATGAAACCCGTCAATCCATTGGAAGCAAATACGTTATAATCCGACGCATCATATCCCATTGATACCATTTTGGCACCAAAAGTGTCGATCTTTGTTGAAGGGGGTCGTGGGGGGGCGAAGCTCTGCTAGGTGGTACATTTTGTTTTTATGGCCATGTAGGACCGATCACGACAAGTTTAGTATCTTTTCCGACTAAATTCAATCTCCTAAACTCGAATTCGTTGTGTTAATTTGGATGAAAACAAGTTAACTTGAGAAAGAGAAAACTTGTTTTTTTTCTTTGACAATTTTGACGAATTTTTTCTTACTGTTAGAGGTGTTCATCTTTGAAAAATTTTCAGAGGCCATGAAATTGAAGTGTATTCTTCAGGAAAATCATCCGCTCGATGTATGATTTTGTTTCTCAAGTTTGAAAAATCGATTTGAACCTGAGCCGGCGCGACCGTCGTCTACTACTGACCAGAACATTACAACATGCACCTTTAAATGAAAGTAGCACAAACTATTGAAAAACTAATAACTTATCTTTGAAAATTCAAGGATTTGTGCAAAACTGAATTCCCTATAACATAAACAAAATCGCCATGAATCGCACAGCAGGATTTTGAGTTATTCGAGGAGGAGGATAACATTTTGGCAAGATTCATACTCTATGAACTGTTGCCTCTCCCCTCAAATAACTCAAAACACTGCCGTGCTATTCATGGCGATTTTGTTCATGTTATAGGGAATTCAATTCTGCACAGATCCTCAAATTTTTAAAGATCAGTTGTTATTTTTTCAATAATTTGAGCTATTTTCATTTGAAGGTGCATGCTGTAATATTCTGGTCAGTAGTAAACGACGCGCCGCGCCGGCTCAGCTTCAAATCGATTTTTTAAACTCAAGAAACAAAATTCTACATCGAGTGGATAATTCTCGTGGAGAATACACTTCAGTCTAATGGCCCCTGGAATATTTTCAAAGATGAACATCTCTAACTGTAAAAAAAATTCGTCAGAATGGTCAAAGAAAAAACAAGTTTTTTCAAGTTAACTTGTTCGAACTTGTTGTCATCCCAATTTACACATCGGATTCAATTTCAGGAGATTGAATTTAGTCGGAAATGATGCCAAGGTTCAATATGGCGCAGGAAGAAAAAAGAACCCCCTAGCCGAGCTTCACATCCCCACGAGCCCCCTTCAACAATGATCGACACTTTTTGTACCGAAATGATATAAACGGGATACAATGCGTCGAATTACGATGTATTTGCATCCAATGGATTGACAGGTTTCATCCCCTCCATTTCAAGTTGCAATTTTTTACCCCCTCTCCAATAACTCAAAACCCCCAGGGAGCGATTTTTGTCGATTTTGGATATGTAGTAGAGCATTCAATTCTGAACAGAATATCAAATTTTCAGGACGTCCATATTTATTCCAAGATTTTGCCGATTTTTTTACCATTTTTCTTGTACTATAATGCCAATCTCAAACCGTCCTGCTTCTTTGGAGAATCAATGTTTTGTTAGTGCCCACTTGCTTACCTATGGCGTATTTTTCTAACTGTTCATCATCGCTGTTTCCAGGTCCGGCAGCATAACGGAAGATGGCATCACGACCCGCTTCCGGGAGGAATCCCGCGAGAACAGCGTCTCACGTCGCGAATCTCTGTCGCGCGACTCTGGCATCGGTTCGATCCGTGAGAACTCGACAATTAGCGACTACGGCAGCAGCAGCCGACGCGACAGTTCCGTCGATCCCTCGTCCCGGCTGACCGCCATCAACGTCTTGGATTCGGTGGCCGAGCTGCGAAACAAATACTCGCCGGCCAACTACGTGCCGGCTTGCATGCGCAAGAGCTCCCAGGACAACATCTCGCGGTCCAAGTCGATCAACGACATTGGCCTGCCGCCGATCGAGTCGTCGTCGTCGTCGTCGAAGAAGAAATCCTCCGCCGCCGTCACCAACGGAAAGGTAACCACCACGCACGAGCTGAATTACAATAACAGTGTGGCAAACTCTAACAATACTAACAACGACAACAACGACCACAACGAGTACCATTTGCACCAGCAGCAAGAGCAGCTCGAAGACGACAACGGAAACAGGGCGTCCGTGGCGGATCTGCGGAAGAAATTCAACGCGGACGACGCCAGGAAGCTGTACAGGCCGTCGAAGACGGCGCCGTTGGAGATCGAAGGAGTCGCCGTGCGGATCTCGGAGAACCTGTTCAAGCGACAAGATCCGAAACAGAGACGCAGTGAGCGACTGTCGTCGTCCAGCAAAAGTCAGCGCGATGTCAGTCAGACAAACGGTCAGTTCGATGCCAAATCGGAAGTGAAGGATGGTGGAGTGAAGAATGGGATTTCTGCGCAACAGCAAGAGGACGAGGACAACAATCCGAGCAGCAACAGCAGCAGCTCGTCCAGTATCGGGTCGACGCGTTCCGCCGGGTCGCGGGTCAACAATTTCGCTTCGTACATACCGTCCAGGGATTACCAAAAAGGCGACAGCGGCAGCGGCGACGAAGGCAAAGAAGCCAACGGCGTTTTAACCAACGGCGAGGTCATCGAGGCAGACGGCGTTGGTGCATCAGAAGTGAGATTGGAAAACGGCGTCACGGGGAAGAAGCTCAATGTAAGTTTGGTTGCGCGCGTGTTTTTGTATTCACCTGAATCTAATGTTACTAATTTGGAAGTTTTCTCTGAAGCTTTGTCAATAATCATGTTTATATGGGTGTGTGTTTGTATGTGTGTGTGTATCGGTTTTCTTTGGAGCAAAGAACGTAACCCAAAGACATTAGATAAAGGTGAAATATTTACGGATAATTGGGGTTTGGTCTGGATCTTGTTTCTTCTCACGTGGATCAGCCAACGTTCGCGAATTACGTCCTCGAGCTTTAGTCCTGCTTGAGGTTCCTTTGGAAGTGTAGCGCTAAAATGTCCATGCCTTGTGAACGTCGTACTTACTTGATTATCTTGTCCGCACCGAAATTGGTAATGATGATGATTTATTTATCCCCGATGTTACGTTGTGAACTTTCAAAAGAAAACATTGAAGGCATTTATTAACTGGTACTACCAGACTAATGCTAGCTAATACCGTACGACCAAATACTTTGCTTCTCTAGCAGGCTGTGGTCTGGTCATTGGCAGGCAAACGAGGCTGATTTTGGCCAGGCCACAGCCTGCCTAGAGGAGGAAAGTTTCTAATCATACGGTAGTAATATGTATATTATTATACGAGTTTAATAAGACGAAGTTTGTCCCACTCCTTCCCACAAACAATCGTGTGACAAACTTCGTCTTTCCTAAACTCGATAATTGACCTTTCCCATTTTAGAAGATAGAAAACGGGGCGACATTCCAAGGTCATTTTCTGACGTTTTGATGTTTATTACGTTTCGTTCTGACAACGTGGTGGAATTTTGCCGGAGAGGTAGAGCAGCAGCAATTTTAAAATCACTCGTCTATCATGTGGGGAAAGTTGCTGCAGCCACCGAAACCATTTTCAACAATCAAAGCATTTTGCGTGTGTGGAGGTTGATTTTAATCACTACAGGTCTAACCACCACTGTGACAGCTTGTCATCTGGTTGTCACTAAAAATATGAAAACACACTTGAACCATTTCTACTTGGTTTTCCACCACATAAAACACAGTTAAGTGAAATCAGAAACAGACCCACTTCTACGAAATAAGTTATTGTTGGCCCATCTTCCTGTCTTGGACAATGTTTTTGACGATCCGCCGTTATGTAATAATAATAATAATATTATTAGTACTATTATGTATCTAATATTATATATTCGACACCTGTAAAGGTCATGAATAAACATTATTATTATTATTATTATTATTATTATTATGCATGACGTCACAATAGAAAGAGCCAATGAAAAATTGGAAACCCTGATTTGGAAAATTTTGAGCTATATTCTTGAGAGGTTTTGGCATTGCTTTATCTCCCTTTCTTGCCTTATTTCATTCCACATTAGCCCAGATACTTCAGATTTATTGCTTTGACAAATTGATGACCGGCTGAAAATGTGCAGAAATAACAGTAACAAATAACAAAACGCCGTGTGTCGCATAGCACGTAAAATACGAACGATGGTGCCGACCCCATGCGATGTTGGTGGTCGTTAAAAATCCCTACCCTGTGTTGGAACACACAGGGGTTCGGCAAAATTTCCGGTATAGTGGAGGAAAGCATTCACCGGCGTCGGTGTTAGGCCTCGTTGCGGAAATAGGCCGACGTTAAATAAACGAATTAAAAAAAAATAACAAAATAGGCTCGGCTATAACATAATCAAAAGCCCTCTAGAACAAATGTCAGAAGCTATATCTCACGGAACTTGACTTGCGATATGCCATTCGATGCTGTCTTCCGTCAAATAATAAAAAATGCCTAAGTCAAAACCTAACCATTTAATTATTCAACATCTATCCGATAGACCGGGACCAAATTTGGCAGGAAGCAACACAACAAAAGAGTCAAATTAGGTCTGCAGAGTTGCAATTTTCCACCATTTTCCAGTCGAGCGTTATGAATTTTCAAAATTTCCCATAGTCGTTGTCGCCCGTATTTTGACCATCACGACTCGCTTTTGATGCAGGACTCCACTCAAAGATTTATTTCTGTTCGGGGATCGACCTTTTTCGAAAAATTCCAACTGATATCGAAAGTAGATTGGATTGGGTATCGTGTAGACCCATTTTTAAAATCGGCAAGGTTCCGGTTTTCCGACGGTAATTTTTTCAGAATGAAATTAACGCATTCCGTTAATTTGAAAAAACTGCAATGCAAGCTTTGACATGCGGTGAGCCCCACGAAACATTCATTTCGGGTACAGAAATGCTGGGAATGAAAGTTGGAGAAAAGATTGAATTAATTTTTGGAGGGAAAACTTTCGAAATCGGACCTCACGGTTTCCGAGTTATCATCTCTGGAAAAACTGAAAATTTTCCAATTTTTTATCCCGTGAACAGATTTTCACCAATTTTTTTTAACAAGAAGCTCTTGAACATTCTCCACAATTTTC
Organism: Anaspis maculata; assembly: GCA_949128115.1. Classification (NCBI taxonomy): domain Eukaryota; kingdom Metazoa; phylum Arthropoda; class Insecta; order Coleoptera; family Scraptiidae; genus Anaspis; species Anaspis maculata. The sequence continues at coordinate 20,981,627 of OX421967.1, forward strand.
TTTTCAATTTCCCGGGAATTCCCCTGTTGAAAATGTAAAAGAAGCCTGGGTTATCGAAACCGGACTTAAATGATCGAGCTTTAAGTGAATCCGTAATTGACAATCTTCACAACAAGATGTATAATTTCCTGCAAATCATTTTCAAACTTTCTGTGGAGCCAGTTTCAGATCATTCACCTTCACCCATGTACCAATGCTTCTGACTGCCTCACTTGCTTTTATTTCTACATAATTTGGTTCCTTGTGAAAAACTGCAAATTTCTAACTTTTTAGTTTGTGAACAGATTTATACCAACTTTTTTTAAACAAAGGGTAAGTGATCTGGAAAACAGGAAAGTTCACATGAGATTCTAGAGAACTATTGATGTGGTGCTACGGCGACAGGTCCTATACATAACTAGCTGTTGGGCGTCGGGTTTGATAGAAATGAGCATTAGAAGACACCGGAGATCGCCCTTAGAAACAAGAGAAATGCTCACCTATTATGTTTAGTTACATCTTACATACAGGTGATTCAAAAGGGTCGGACCACCTTAGAGGTGCGTAATATGAAGGTGTAGTAGAGTGCTAAAAAGTTGTTGGAAAAATCTATGTCTGTCACTGTTGAAGTTATGGAGGGACAAAAGTTGGTCCTTCGATTGCTTCTATTTTCGTTGTTTCAAAAGATTTTAGTAGACTGTTCATGACAAAGTAATGATCACCAAAAATCAAACTCTGAATTTGTATTGAATTTCTGTTTTCTATGCAGGGTGAGTCATGAACTACAAAAATGTAGATATCCTAAAAAACCAGAAGCGAAATAATTCTATTGGAATGAATTGTATTTTTTTTGTGCTCTGCATAGGTTATGGTACCATTGTGACTGTTTTCAGGCCCTCTCAGATGAAATCAATTCTCAGGATTCGTGACTCACCCTGTATACAAAACAGATATCCATTACAGATTCAGAGGTTGATTTTTTGTGCTCATTGTTTCTCCATAAACAGTTTACTAACATCTTCTGATACAACGAAAATAGAAGCGTTCGAAGGACCAACTTTTGTCCCTCCATAACTTCAACAGTGACAGACATAGATTTTTTCAACAACTTTCCAGCACTCTACTACACCTCCATATCACGCACCTTCAAAATGATCCGACAATTTTGAATCACCCTGTATGTGGGATCGCAAAATCTCTACTAGGGTCGTGTTTTGTTTTCTCGTTAAAAATACATCACGTCGCTTACTCAAGTATGACGTAACGCAGCATTAAAATTGTCTTTGAAAGTGAAGGGCAATCCACGGATCTCTTGATCAAGTTGAACTGCTTATAGTTGCCATGTGAATGAATCCCCAGTGGTTCTCCAAAAAGCAGGCCTTAGAGACGCCATTAGATGTTTCTGAAGGTTTTATTAGGCGTCTTTCGTCACTCAGCTTATCATCATAAATTCCAGCCAATTTTGGTTTAAATTACCTAGATCAAGCTAAGCTATGTACTTGTGAATTAATTAAATTAATTGAATTAAAATTAAATTAATGTTTTCCTCCTTCTCGGCTTATCAGCGCCATAGTTGGGAGTATTAGGGAGGTACGAAGTTTCCGGGGAAAAAACAAAGCCAAGGCACCTGATAAAGGTAAAATCAATGTACTTGTGAAAAGACCGGTCTTCTGGGTCTGACGTGAAGTTGTTGTGACAACAAAACACGAAATTCGTGCACTTATTGGCGATTTTATTCCTGCTGCGGAATCATTCACAATGGCAACTGACAACGTTTGCGGATATCACACACATTGACCGTTAGTGTCCTGACATGATTTAGGTAACAGGAATGCCAACCAGCCCTAGTTATACTTCCCAGTGGTTCTCAAATACGTTCGTATTGCGATATCTTTTTTTTTGAGCGATGGAACTATTCTGACTGTTTGTGATAAAAATTTTATTTCTGCTTACTGAAACTATCACTTGCCTAAGGTTACGAACATCTACAGGTTGTCAATTTGAAAACTTCCCACCCCTGATTTCTCGCCGCCAAATTTTTTCACAGGAAAACGCCAGAACAGGTCGATTTTTGTTTTGAGGGGGACATCTAGGACACTAATTGTCAAATTTTCACCTTGAAAAGGTCTTTTAGTCCCTCGAGGACGAGGACATTCTCCTACTTTGACCGTAATTTCTGGGACATTCGCTATACAAATTGGCTCTTGGCAATTGGACCATAAATCTATCTTACCTGTGGCGATTGTTTTTCTAGGTGAATTTGAAACTGTGATTTCGCTTCATTCAACGTTGGTGTAATTTGGACGGAGGTCCATGGCTTGAACACTTGCGAAAATGCGGTCTGTTGAGTTGAAACTCCAGTCAGTTTACGATTGTTTTCCCATTGTTTTCTCGACATCTTTATCCCGCTCTGTACGTTTTCAACTAGCCTCTGGCGCTGTCCAAAAATCCGGCGGTGGTCGTTTTTCAAAAACTGACAAGTTCAACCCTGTGCCGCCCGTTTTTGTTTGGCATCGTCGTCGTCGCATGTGCAACAGTCGTCGTCGTTTGGTTGTTGTTGCCATGAAATGCCGAAGGGCGGTCGCGTGTTTATTTACGTCCCATTGTTGCTTTGGAGTTTCGAGTTGTCAAACAAACAAGTGTCGTGGCGTTTTGCTCCTCTCCTCCTGTCGGTCTCTCTTTCAAATGCATCGGGAATTTTTCTACTGCCACTGCTGCCGTTGTTGCAATCAAATTTGCTCTACAAAAGTGTCGTGGCAGCGCACCCTGCCCTTCTAGCAGTACCGACAAAAATTCAATCATCATCATCATCATCCCTCCTCATCATTTCGTCGCCGTCAGTAAGCAACCGCCCGTAAAATGTCCGGAAGGTCGCTGCTTTTGCACAGAAGACATTACTTGGTAGGTGTTTGCATCCCTTAATTTTTGTTTTTTGCGCCACAAATCTGTGTAAATATGCCTAGGTACCCACTAAGTACTTTTTTTCTCTCAAAGCCACGTGGGCGAAATCGCTCCTCGGTTTGCGTAATGCAAGAGCAGCACAGCAGTGTTTTATTTTTAACCTTCATGTCGTATGCCAAGATTTCGGGTGTAGGTACAAGTAGACGTCGTCGTGTGAAGTAGCACAATTTTCGCAACCAGTGGTGGTTATCGCTCAGTCGCGATTCCAGGGCCATGATCATGGATGACAACGTGTCGTACTTTTTGGTGGTGTTGTGGAGTTCGTTGTTGTCGATGGTGATGTACGGGTTCGCGATGGGCATCACTGGCGGAGCTTTAGACGGCAAAAGAGGGTCGAGCTCAGGAGGTTTGCACTACTGTGGTTATAGAACAGTTAGGTGTTGGCGCAGACATCATTATTATACCTATTGTCGTACGGCTAATGAATTAGTCCGGTAAAAATAAACAAACATTGGCTCCAACCCGGGACATTTGCTAAAAGCTCACAACATTTTGAGGGTTGATGCAGAATTTCATGCAGAATATCAACAATATAAAATTTACAGAAATTCCCGCCGTTAGCATTTGTGCTACAGGTGGTCAAAGTCAAAAAGAAGTAAAACTCAAATTGCATTAAAAAAAAGCTTTCGGCTAAAACCGTTTTTTTTTTAAATTTTGAAGTTCGATTAGATACTGATCAAAGATTGATAAACTTCTGTAAATCACAGTTTGGTAGAAAAAAAATCGAAAGTTGAAATATTGCAATATGTATCGGTAACATTTCTCTAGGCTTTTTTCATAGGTTATATCCCGAGAACTACGAATTTCACCGGGTACACGGCGGATAGCTGGTTTTTGCAAATTTTGCATAAGGTCGAGGGATTTTTGCAGTGAAATATCAAGTCAAGAACGTTTGCTAAATAAAAAAGTACAAAACGTACTCGAAACCATCATGAACATGTTCCCCGACCTCAAAAATGTAAAAACGACTTATTTCACGAGATCAGGCATCATCTCTGAGTAAATCTTATTAAATTTGAGTTTTACTAATTTGACTTTAACCACTCGTAGCAAAAAGTCCAATGGCTGGAATTTCGAGGATTCTAGATATATTGTGGAGGCTAAGTCTCACTCTTGGGCCCATTGTACCACCTTCCCAGACCAATTGGACAACGGACACACCGAGCCGCACTGTCATGCTTGGATGCTCGATGTTCGATCTATCCAAGCAGTGGGACCGTCAGGCACGGTTCTTAGGGATTTCGCTTTGACCCCCAACGCCACAGGTGCATATTATATACTGTGATGAAACCCCCATTTCCTAATAGTGGAGTCGGTACAGTATTATACGCTGCATTTTTAAGTAATGCAATGTCTTTTGGCACACAAGTTCTTATTAGCACCTGTCTGAACAATTTTGTCCATCGCCGCAAGCTAAATTTTAGTTCAGATCCTGTATACAGTGTGAAGAAGAAAAACAATTTAAAAAAATTGCATCTTTTGAACGGACAAAGGTAAAGTATTGCAGGGCATGTCATATGATGCGCAATTTGATGGTTGTTGAGGTACACCAAACCATTTTGAAACATTATTAACCGTTTTCGAGATATTCTAAAAAAAAAACTGAGATGTCAAAAAAACATTATCTTCATTATATCACTTATTTTTGAAGATATCGGAATAAAATTTGGTATTTGCTTTTTAAAAGACGTCATAAATGAATAACAGCTGCAGTTATTTTCTAGGCCTACTATTTTCCTAAATAAGGCAGTCAACTTTTTTTGGGGGGAGCCGCCATCTTGTTTTGTGACTATCAAGCTGATGACCGAAAAAATTACTGACAGTCATTTGGCTAGTATCATGCCATTGCTCTATCACGTGAAAGATCACCTTGGATGGACCATCATACCATTTTTGCTGAAAGAAATATGATGCACGGATTTTATCGGATTCCTCAGAACTAGAGGATCTATTTCCAGCCATCGAGCCATTGCAAGTAACTGAACACCGCAATTATGACTTCTGATAATTTCTCAGGTTGCTCACCAAGATTCATAGCCATAAGTGCAGTGGTTCGGTTTTAGCAGCTGTTTGAATTAAGAAGTGTCGCCTTTTCGTGAAAAAAACTGAAAATTACGAGGTCTTTGGGTCATTTCTTAGGTCATTGGAAATAGATCCTCCACGGAATGTTGATAAATTTATGCTAAATTATTAGAAAAAAGTACATTCTATGGCATAGGTTTGAAGAAACGGCTGAAAATTGTTCGAAACGGTTTCTTTTGTCTTGTTAAGCGTTGAATTATGGATCTTTTTGTCGATTTTCATGCCTCCAGCCTATTTAGATGATGGGATGAAATTCTTCAATTTCTTATCACCCTGTGATGTCATCTGCATAGATCGCCATCATGCCAACATTTCCCAAAGTTGAAGGAGGAATCTGAATAGAACATATTCCAAAATACATTGCGGAATCAAAATTTAAAAGGTTCTTTCCATTATTAGTGTTGCCCTACCGCATAATTTGTTCGCTTCCTACCTACTGCAAGATAGTCTTTAATGTTCTTCCTACATCACATGAGTACATCCTGTGCCAGTTTTTCAAAACCTATACTGAAGAATGCACTTTTTTTCTGATAATTCAGCATAAATTTATCAAAATCCCATGGATCTTTTTCCAGTGACCTAAGAAATGACCTACAGACCTCGTGATTTTCTGTTTTTTTCATGAAAAATCGACACTTTCTCATTTAAATAGCTGCTAAAACCGAACCGCTGAACTTATGGCTATGAATCTTGATAGACAACCTGAAGAATGATCAAGGGTCATAATCGCGGTGTTCAATTACTTGCAGTGGCTCGATGGCTAGCAGTAGATCCTCTAGTTCTGAGGAATCCGATAAAATCTGTGCATCATCTTTCTTTCAGCAAAAATGGTATGATGGTCCATCCAAGGTGATCAAACTGCAGCTGTTATTTATTTATGACGTCTTTTATAAGGCAAATACCAAATTTCATTCCGATATCTTGAAAAATAAGCGATATAATGAAGATAATGTTTTTTTTTGACAGATCTCACGTTTTTTTTAGAATATCTCGAAAACGGTTAATAATGTTTCAAAATGGTTTGGTGTACCTCAACAACCATCAAATTGCGCATCATATGACATGCCCTGCAATACTCTACCTTTGTCCGTTCAAAAGATGCAATTTTTTCAAATTGTTTTTCTTCTTCATCCTGTATACAAGATCTGAACTAAAATTTCGCTTGCGGCGATGGACAGAATTGTTCAGACAGGTTTTAAGAACATGTGTGCTAAAGGGCATTGCATTACTCAAAAATGCAGCGTACATGACTTTTTCCAAACGTGCCGACTCCACTATAACTAATCAATTAGACATTAGACGTGAAACAACTGATCCTCACGTTGTGTATTTTGTGCCGTAGGCTTGTAACCCTTTTTACCTGATCATTTGAATAAATGCCCAACTCCCTTTTGATTTCCAAGTCATTCTAGTTCCCCAGGTCCTTTTGGAAGAGGACAGTTAAATAAAGATTGCAATAAACAAAGTATTTAAAACCACAAATCCTTCATTTACCGATTAATCAGTGATCGCTAATTCAACTTAGTGAACCTTAATTACTTCATTTGCGTTAATTATTCATTGAATACTCTCATATTGTGCTGACTCCAGCTAACAGTAAGGAATTGGTTGATTGAATTTACGTTCGGTTTCTGAAATTGAAATTAATCCTAATCACTTGGGAAAACCCGCGCCTAATTAATTCCACTCTTCCAATTGAATTTCCGTTTCCGTATTCTTCCTGACTTGAAAAGATAGATGAGCCAAATTGCATACCGCATTGGAGTTTGCTTTCTTGCATAACTAATTCTTTATTTCAATCACTCATCTATAACGAAGTCCTACTTATATCTACTTGAAGAAATATCGATCACGCCACTTGGAGAAAGGTTATTACCCAGGGAGTATGGTCTTTGTATTCCAAGTCTTTGCAGTCAAGATATCACTTGACTGGAGCGATGTAACATGCGATATGTAGCACCCGGGAATTCCAAAATGTTCTACATGAAATTCTGCGTCTTCCCTCCACATTTCAGAAACTTACAAAAAAAAAAGGGAATTGTTTGGCCGTTATGATGAGAAAAGTGAGAATGACTGGCTGGTAGACTGGCTGCAGCTGTAGATATACAGCCGAAATATTCCTAATGAGCGTTTGTGAGAGTTGTATTTTTGCGTGGCCTGTCTCTGATTCTGATTTCTGAAACAACGCAATCGTTGCTTCTCTTTTCAATGTTTTGGGTTTTTTGCTTTTTAATTTTGCTTATAATGGTAAGTGGTCAGGCGGATCAGAGTCTAGGGCTCATAGAATCTCTTCAGTGAAGCTGGGTAATAAATAACAATAATTGTTTGTGCAGGATATATCGACGACGTCGCCGAAATTGAGCGTCACCAACAGCTCGCGTTCGGCCGTCTCGCCTTCGCCCAGTTCGTCGCTCAACTCTTCGAATTCCAACAGCTTGTCGAGGAGGTCCAGCGAGAGGGACAGTTTGAGCAGCAGCAGCACCGGCACGACCACAGCGACCAACAACGCAGCCACATCCAACAACTCGACGGCGATCAGGGGCGGCCAAGCCGCCTGCTACAACAATGAGCCGGAAGGCTCGTCGCTCGCCATCTACGACACCGCCAGCAGCAGCCTTTCGTCCAAACCCTCAGCCCGTACCGGCACCACCATCAATTCGTCGGCCGGCAAGGTGCTGGGCCTGAACGGCCTGAAGAACATCGGCAACACATGCTTCATGAACTCGGTCATACAGTGCCTCTCCAACACCAAGCTGATACTCGAGTACGTGATCAAGGACGGTTACGTGCGCGACATCAACACCAGCACCTCCAGCATGAAGGGGGCGCTGATCCGGGCGTTCGCCGAGGTGATCAAGGAGCTGTGGTCGGAGGATGCGGCCGATCGCGTCGTCAACACCACGTCGCTCAAGAGCCAGATACAGAGGTTCGCGCCGCGTTTCATCGGGTACGCCCAGCAGGACGCCCAGGAGTTCCTGCGCTACCTGCTGGAAGGCCTGCACGAAGACGTCAACAGGGTGACGGAGAAGCCCAAGCCGATACACACGGAAATCGACGAGAAACTTAGGTAGGTCGAGAGTATGGTATGTGCAACGCTACTGCGATTCGAGTGGGCTGTGACAAGGACCAAATTAGGACCAAGTAGCTTGGGTTAGGTCTCCGGTTAGCCGTGGACTGAAGTAAATTCAGTTTTTATATCTATTTAGTTCAAGTTCATATCTTGAAATAGGTCGGCCGCGTTAGTCTGCCGGTGAAAACGCTGAAAGAGAATTACTTTAGGTGGAATTTGGGTCAGTGCTTGGGTCAGTCCAGTTTTAGTCCACCGGTGTAAACGTAGCCAATGGCGTCGCTTGGCGACACTCCTAGCCAACTCGAATCACGCTAGGGTCGAAAGTTGTCACCGTCTACCCTTACGGCCTAGGGCCAGGCGAGCAGTTTCTCTCAGCCGAGCTGAGAAAGAGCTATGCCGACGCTCAGGGCAAACGCCGGCATGACAAAGAGCCCTAAAAATAAATCCAATGTTGTCATCGGGCGCTTTCCATTTACCGACACAAGTTGGCACAAATGTGTTCCATTTGATTTATGTTGCTGTGTGTCATCGACACAAGCTAACACAAGCTGATTTGTGTTGACACAAACCGACACAAAGGGTTTTAAATGGAAATCGCCCATCCGCGTCTTCTTCGAGGGCAGCGCCACAAATGCGGACGGTAGAGGGAGTCAAACAAAACTTGTTTCAGGTAGATCGGGGTATATTCAAGTTGCCTATGATACAAGCTAATGCTAGGCCAGCAACCTAGCTACAATAGTGACGGCAAAAGGACCTTGAAACTACGTAAATACGGGAATGAATTATTAGTCCAGGAATTTTAGAAAAAATAGCGAACAAAAATGAAAGCGAGCTGGATTTTTGTATATAAGCTCAGTTAAGCATGTAGTTTGACATAGTAAAAGTCCTCAAGAATCCGGTGTGAGCTTCGGCCGTTGTGGCCTCGAGAAGAACTTGAGGATCAGTTTTTCGCGTATAACTCGTGAACAATGGCACTTCAGAAGAAAGTGTTCGAGAAAAAATTGTTCGAAATTTTATTGTCTGTAAGAAAAGTCCTTACACATTTCATCGTCAGTCCACTCCTTCTTCGTCAAAACACAAGAAAATTAAAATAATCCAGATGCTCGATGCTGGAGACTGTAGGGACCTTGAGTTTTATGATGGCGGGGTGCCACTTGATAGAGGTGTTGCTCGATCTATTCTGTTTTGACTGAAACTATTTGCCATCAATACCAACTATGCCGGTAGCATATACAGGGTGGAATAAAAATAAAAAGTTGAACAAATGTACCTCAAGAACCAAAATAGGTGAAGACATATAAATCGCCAAAAATATTCCCTATTACATGGTCATGAAGTCGTCGTGAATTTGGATCAAATATGTTGAGCCGTTTCTGACATATCTTCAGAAGACTGAAGTCGTTACGAGAAAAAACTAGTTTTCCGTATATCAGTAATTCTTCAGATATTGAATCGAGACTTGGTGTTTTGAATCGAAACAATGATAAATAACATTTGAAATTAAATAATAATGAAAAACACTCTCTAGGCCAACTACTTCCAGAAAAAACACAGTCAACTTTTTTTCTGATGAGTAGGCGAAAAAATTATTTTTTTTGGTAACAACTTCAGTGTTTTGAAGATATTTCAAGAACGGCTTGAGATATCTAATTCAAGTTTACAATGACTTTATGACCATGAAATCAGAATTATTTATGGCGATTTACATGTCTTCATTTATTTTGGTTCTTGAGGTACAAATGTTCAACTTTTTATTTTTATTTCACCCTGTATATGCCGCCGGCATAGTTCGTATTGATGGCTTCAAGTTTCAATCAAGAAATAGTGGACCAACCAACACATCTACGAGGTGGCATTCCCCCATCATAAAACTCAAGGTCCATACAGTCTCCAGCATCGAGCACCTGGATTATTTTAATTTTCTTGTGTTTTGACGAAGAAGGAGTGGACTGACGATAGAATGTGTAAGGACCATTCTTATAGACTATAAAATTTCCAACAATTTCTTCCGGAGCACTTTCTTCCTAAGTGCCATTGTTCACGAGATATACGCGAAAAACTGATCCTCAAGTTCTTCTCGAGGCCACAACGGCCGAAGCTCACACCGGATTCTTGAGGACTTTTACTATGTTGAACTACATGCGTAACTGAGCTTATATACAAAAATCCGGCTCGCTTTCATTTTTGTTCGCTATTTGCGATTTTAACAGCTAAAATTCCTGGACTATATATAAAACAAAAGTGTACGTCACCGAGGTCTTTTTCGAGTTGAAATCTGCGCCGGTCTGGCTGCTGTGTCCTTCCAGGACCGTCGGAGGCCAGGTCCCCACTCCTGCCGTAGCGATGCGGCATCCAGCTGGCCCAACATGATGTTATCAGCTAGCCCGCTATGCCGTCTTGGTGCCACCGCTGAAGAGGGCTTGCGTCGCACCTGGTGCCTCTGTGCAGTGCAGCGGACACTGAAGCGAAAGAGGAGGCAGGAGGGGGCCCCTTGACCGACGTCCTGAAACAACACAAAATATCGGCAGATTATTAGGCCTCGACAAATGAAAAAGAAAGGGAACAATAATTGACGACGGGGTTAACGACCTCAGATCGGTTGTTCGTTTGTTCATTAAGCCTCCACCATTTACCACCTGGTGACTTGAGGGTAACTGGAAACAATGTATACTGCCTTCCAAAAAAAGTGCAACACCTCGAGGCCGTTGGCCGATTTTGATGAAATATTCACAGAATGTGTAGTTCAACTGTGCAAACAAATGGTTCAAATTTGGAAACGGTAACTAAATTTTTTTTCACAAAAATTAGTAATGGGTAGCGCCTGTAAGATTTTTTAAACATTCAATAACTCTACGAGGCATGCTTTCAATCGGATGATCAATATCCTGTTGCGGTAAGTTATCCCATGCCTCTTGAACCCCTAAGCGAAGTTCCTCAAGTTACGCGGAGAATGGGGCAATGGAGTGTTCCACGGATTTTGGGAAAAAATGAATTCAAATACTAGAGCCTTCGTGGAGCTCACTTGTTTTTTTATTTGATTTTTTTGCGTTCATTTAGGCCCCGAAAAAAAAATAAAGAAAATTTACTGGTACCAGAGTGCGTAACAGATGGCGCCAAATGACGCGGTACAATTTCTCGCTAGATATCGTACGGAATCGGGAACGCGGTGAACTCCGAACATCCGAGCGTGTCAGCCTATCAACCTGACAAACAGCTGATGCAAAGAAAAAAGTGAAGTGTTACCGCAAGCAAGCATCAGCAGCATTCAGCAACACCAGCCACGCTGGGGCTAGAGTTAGCCCATCACAGATGGTGATAATAAAAATAAAATTTGCGAAAATAAGGGAACTTTTGTGTCAATTTTGGAGTGTTTTGTGTTCCAATGTGAGTTCAATTTTCTGATTACAATTACGTTAAAATTACTTGAAAAGCATTCGAATATTCCCAATACCCCCCTATCGTGTACCCCTGGAGCAGGAGGTGGAGTTAGAAAGACTGAAGTGTTTGCATACATCATATACTGCATGCATAAATCAAAAACAAATTCATTTCACCCGAGAGTTTACCGCTAAGGGCCGTTTTGCAGCGGCCTGGCCGAGTTCGCTGTTCTGAAAATAAGTGAGTAATGTATTGAAAGATATAACTACCTACCTATTATTAATTTACACCGGATAAAGTTCCCTTAGGCCAATATCAACGTGATCTAATCCAAGAAAACCAATTTATCTAGACACAAACCCTGCTGGGATGCCCACAGAAAAATTCAGGAATGCTACCAGAAGCTCTCTCACTGATCTGCGGCGCTAACCTAGCTTGGTGGCCGTCATGGTTGCCTTCCTCAAAGCCACTCAAAGGACGTTTTTTCAAAATTGTTCTCGCTAGTGCAGTCGTTTCTAATTCAGACAACAAATGTCATGTGATTTGAAGTTTTGAATTGCACGTCATAATTGACAAAACGTGATTCAAATTCGAAGACGCCAAAATGTCGGCAAAGTAGGTCACGTTTGGTTTGCCGCATGGTTCACCACGTGACGTCACAGATTAATGAAAAAAAATATTTTTTTTCTAGATAATTAGAGCAAGAATTAACGTGCGTGTTACATGAAAGGCTTAATTAGATAAGAAACAATAGGAATACTCAATAAAAACAACTACTTTTTTTTCCAATATAACACCCCATTACCCTATCCTTCTCCCCAAAATGTCCCATACATGTTCTATGGGTGGTAAGTCTGGAGAGCAAGCAGGCCATGGGAGCCGGTCAACGTCAGCATTCTCGAGAAACTCTATTGAAGCCCTTGCCGTATGAGGCCGTGCGTTGTCTGGTTGGAAAATGGGGGCTTCAAGGTCCTGAAGGTGTGGAAGAAGATTGAGCTCTAGAACATTGGCGACGTAGGAGGCAGCTGTCAATGTGCCCTTGATGAATACCAAAGGTGACCTGCTTCCATGACATATCACTTCCCAAACCATCAAGCCAGGGGTGCTGGCCTTATGACGTTCAACAAAAAATTGAGATTCTGCCTCTCCACGGAAGCGCCTCAACCTTTTGCGGCCGTCGTGGGCCCACAAACGAAACCTTGATTCATCACTAAACACCACATGATGCCATTCTTGGACCCAGTTTCTTCGATAATTGCACCATTCCAGCCTTCGGCCACGGTGTTCAGAAGTAAGCGGCAAGGTCAAAAGGAGGTGGCAAGAACGAAGTCCAGAAGACCGAATTCCTCGATAAAGAGTGCTGGTCGAGATCGGGTGTTCCAAGGCTCCAGTCCAGTTGCTCCCAAATACTTGGGTTGTGCTGTGTTGACCTCTTACATACGACATTCTAAGACGCTGATCTTCACTACGGGTGGTCACCCGAAGGCGGTCAGAGTCGTTTCTGCGATGATAATTCCTCTCCTCATTCCACCTCAACCATCCCAACACCGAGGCTACATGCAACCAATTTCCCTGCCGACTGCACGATATGAAACACCATCGTTTCTTGGGCCCATAATAGGGTCCTTTTGAAACAATGTTAAATAGCGGTACGTTGACGAATTCGTGGCATTTCAGCACTTTTTGGAAATAGATAGCGTGATTGCGCAATCACAAATTTGGCAGCAACTTGCAAAAAAAAAAACACCGAAACCAATGTCTTCGGTTTTACTATCACCAAAGTAACAAACAAAGAAACTACAGCTCCTACGTTTTTGAAATTTCAATTATTTGTTTCTGTCATTGAAATACAAATCCTATGTAACTTTCATCAAAATCGGCCAACGGCCTCCAGGTGTTGCACTTTTTTTGGAAGGCAGTATATTTAAAAGCTCACAGCTACTTGCGGAATATTAACTCGGTTTGACACTACCTGTAGCTGTTCGAAATACACAGAACAAACTTGATAAAGTTTATAAACAAAACAATTACTTCCACCCCGTTGAACAATTATTATTTGATAACATGGAAGGTAAACGTGTCTTGGTGCTTTCTTCTCTTGTCACTGATGCGCTACAATTGTTACTAACTAGCTTGGCACTCTTGTTAATCAATATTTGAGGACAACTAATTTTCTCTGGCCAAACACATCCGTTAGTGTCGAACGCCCCCACGCCAGTCCTCTCTTTTTCACCAGTCTCACGTTTTCTCGCCCTTTTTTTCCACGCCCTCTCAAGTATCACAACCCCTGGTCTACAAACCGTGCTACTCTAGAATGCGGCGTGACTCCACCATCATCCCTTGTACCATTTCTTTCCTTCCCAATATTGCTTCTAACGCTGACTTATTCAGAAAATTTAATTATCTTCTAAAGCTACATTCACAACCTCCAAATTAACATCACAATTAGTGAGTCAAATTAACCGTGGAGGTTTGGCATATACGATTGTAAGGAGTTGTTCACAACATCCAAATTAGCACTTTACGCCGCACTTGTAATTCGTACGCAACGCCGGACCTTGCAATGTCCAAGCTTTTGGGTTAATTTGAGCCACTAATTTCAGAAATGCACAGACAGCGCAGACTCGCCAATCGGCATTTTCAAATAACATGACATCTCAACACAATTTGTTTTTGACAGTTTTAAGTTCTAACCAACCAAAGCTTGTGCTTTGTACCGTTTATAATAGAAATACAGAGGAATCGGCGACGAGGAGATTGTTTTACAGGTATCTATATCGACTCACAAGCTTTTCCGCTAGATAGGGCGGCAAATTTCGACCCATTAATTTGGACGTTGTGAATGGTGGGTCACACCAAGTACGAGTATAATTATATACTCGTATTAAGTGCAAGTGTTAAGTATCCTACTGATTTGGAGTTTGTGAATGTAGCTTAAGATTTTAAGCTGTATACCACAGTACCTACCCTGATCTGAGCACAGTATTAAGCGACAAGGGGGAAAGAACACATTGCTTCATATCAGGTGGTATAAATTGACGGAGTATCAACATTGATACTGACTGGCAGCTGTAATAGCAGAAGTGTCAAGTGATATCTAGGTATTTGTAATTTTAAAGAACGTAAAAACAAAATTCTAGGCCCTGCTGCGTTGCAAATAAAAGCTGAACGTATAATACATCCGTGTACCAAATTTCAAGGCATAATTTTGAACTTGGGGAGAAAAACTTAAAATCAATAAATTGATAACCGGCTAAACGGACCTCGGCGATACCGTATCAAAAGTCCCCTCAGATCCCGTGTGAGCTCCGTCGTTTTTCCTCCACGATTATTTTTCGTGTCTATCTATAAAATTTTGCCGCGGTGGTGCGGTCGAAAAAGTTTTGTTTCACACTGATTGTGTAAGAATCAACGTAATTTGTAAAATATGTGATGAATTGTCTTGGTTTCAGTGATAGCGAAAAGTCGGCCGAATCTTGGGCGCGCTACCTTCGCATGGACAACTCCAAGATCGTTGAACATTTCGTTGGCCAGCTCAAGTCGACGCTCAAGTGCACCCATTGCGGTCACTGTTCGGTGACGTTCGACCCGTTTTGGGATCTTTCTCTGCCGATACCACAAAGGGCCGGTCAGGTCAGATTGTCCCAGTGCCTGGAATCGTTCACCAGGGAAGAAACATTAGATGGAGACGAAAAACCGGTATGTTTGCTTTTCGTTTTCCGTAACCGCATATTGCAAAATCTTGGTCCGTGGTCTTATAATACAAGGAATACTATCGAAATTTTGTGCAGTAGAATCACACGGGGACCTTATACTAAGTGCTATATCCAGGCTCAAAGCTTTTTCAGATTTATTCAATATTCAAGCATAAATTCAAGGCATGGAACATTGGTTGTCATTTCAGCTGTGAATAAAGACCACCAAGGAATAGTTCTGACTTTGAGGAAATGAGAGGAAAAAAGAAAATTGCTAAATTTAATCTGCTTTTAAGAAGACTACCTTTAATAATTACATTGTTTTTTTTCAGACATGTTCAAAATGCAAAGAGCGCAGGAAATGCACCAAATCCTTCACCATCCAAAAGTTTCCCAAAATTTTAGTCATACGTAAGTCATTTCACTTCTCATATACTATTGGTCGTGGATAATTTCAATTTTTCTCCTTCGCTTTTACAGATTTGAAACGATTTTCTTTGGCGGAGCGGTTCAGGGGGAAATTGAGTGTGACTGTAGATTTCCCCCTGGAAGGTCTGGACATGAGTCATTATGCCGCTGACAACGGCGCGCCCTGTAGATACAATTTGTATGCCATTTCTAACCACAGCGGCACCACATACAGCGGACACTACACGGCGTACTGTCGTCATCCCTACACCAAAACATGGCACGAATACAACGATTCTAGGTTGGTATTTGTTGCACTTTTTTGCGTCACATGAGACTCGGTCAAATAATGCCAGCGGTTTGCGTCAAGCGGGCCCTAGAGTGAAATACTACGTTTATAGCTACTACTACGTTAGTGACGTCAGAAGCGTAGAATTGCCACGTTGCCTAGAAATCGCCTCTTTGATAGCTTGCAGCTAGGCAATGTGACATCGCGAAAGTACAGTGAGATCAACAATTATCTTGATCAAAAGTGGCCCTGACGTCGTATATACAGCCGCGGTATTGGTGTAGATGGCCAGTTGCGCCATTTTAAGACTACCCTTGACCAAGATATTTTTATTCACAGTAGTATTCTACTCGTTGTGATTTCACGCGCTCAGTCCTGTAGAAGGATTTTGAAATTGATTCAAGTGACTTTATTACCTGGCGAACCGCTAGTTGGGACCTAACACCGATGGAGTTGATGTTGTCATATTTTACCACATTTTTGTTTTGTTTCATAGGGTGTCGTCAATTTCGTCCAAGTCCACCGTGAGCGGAGAGGCTTACGTCCTATTTTACGAACAAGAGGGGCAAAGATCGCACCTGTGAGGAAGAGAAGCCCCGGTTGTAATTTTTTTTCTTTCTTTTGTATAACAAGACCCAGTGTCCTCTTTTAACCCAATCCTATTTTTCTCTCTATCTTTTGTTTTTGTACATATACACGCACCACGGTAATTACACCAATTATTATTATTGCTATTATTTATATAAATGTTATATTATTACTGATCCTAAATTTCGCCGGGCCAGCGCACCTTGTTAGCAATCTCACTGTCCTCCTATATTTTTGTTTTGTTTTTTAATTTTTATTGTTATTTTGTTTTCACAAAATATTGTGTGGATTTTATTTATATCTCTATTAGATATATAATTATTTATATATACATTATGTGCGCCATGTATTTATTTTGTTGTCTAGTCGAGTTTGCATTTCTCACGTTTTTCAAAAAAAAATACAAATTATTGTCGAGTTGTTTAAAAAAAGAGAATATTATGTACTTATATTGAATTGTTGATATTACGTAAATTATATATAACTATTATTATTGTCACTCGCCCCCCTCCCTTTGTGCGGTGGGATGTAAAGCAAAATTCTCACTTGATTTGTTCTACCTCTTGAGTTTTGAGCAGCTTTTTTTTCTAGTAAAATAATACATTGTAATAATTAATTGTAGAAGAGTACTTTATAAATTGTTACCTACTACTACTACTACTACTACTACTACTACTACTACTACTACTACTACTACTACCTACCATAGAGACAAATCACGGATAATGATTATGATGCATGTGAAGGAATACTGAATGAGGAGCTTTATAAAAACTGTTCAACAAAGCACTAATAATAAACTGTTTGCAAAATTTCGAATTTTGGCTCAGAATGACCAGAACCACTAAGACACTAATGCACGGTCTATGCAAGAACATTTGAGGGCAATTTAGTTTTAGTATAATTTAACCTCAACAAATTGAGAGATAAACCAGTTGATTTCAATGGATAAGTTTATGCAAGGTTTAAGGGTAAGCTTAATTTATTGTTATCCTAAAAGATGACCAACTTTTAACTTTTACGTTTAAATTAACCAAAAAATGAGAAATCGCATGCGCTAACTCCGGGAGTGAGTGTCAATGTCAAAATTCGAGAAAGTCCATCAATATCGTTTTTGGTTATGGTAAATCCCGCCAGATGTGAGAAGAAAGGGTACAGAAATAGGGTTGCTAGATTATCGACAGCTTTGGCTGTACAAGGGTTACGCAATCATCCGTTGCTAAGGGCCGATGGGAGGGGCTAAAATTCAGCTATGTGTCAAAATTTATCATGAGCGGAGAGAAAAGGAAATTTGCGGGGTCCGGTGCTGTTGCTTGATGTCCGCAACCGAACATACATGAAAATTTCATTCATATAGCGGCATAAAAGACGTGTTTTGAAACTCATCGGGCAAGTCATATCCACCTCTCACACGAATTGGTACACCTAAATCCAAAATAAACACGCTCTTGACAGCCAGAGCCCGTTGAGACGGACGCCTATGGCCTTCCGTGATGCCGACAGCTGTCACTCCCTAACTCCGTGAGGCCATTTAGTAAACAAACGCTCAGCCAGAATGCGGTACCCTTACACCGGCCGACCGGTCGCGTGATAATTAGGTTCCCTATACAGAAAGTGTAGGTAATTATTATTTGGAGGGGAAAAGGTCGGCTGATTAACATTTGACAAATGAAAGTTAGGAACAATACTATTTCGCCCCAAATATTTATGGTTTTGTGGTGGCACTTCCGAAAATAAATTTGATCTCAAAAATGCTGCATAAACCAGAACGAATTTTTGGTAATTATTGACGACCACTACTTCTCGACTAGCATTTTCTAAGAGTTAGGCAACCACTTAAACAGCTATGTAGGACGCTTCCTTCTTGCCTGTACTCACGTCGTAGGACATTGGTGGATAAGTAATGGGAAGAAGGGGCATTTTACAGTGGAAATAGTGGTTTCCCCAGGAAACTACGGTCGACGAACGTGATGTTGTGGTGGTGTCTACCTACCGTGAAAAGTTGGTGGCTGAAGTCGAGAAGTAGTGGTCGTCAATAATTACCGAATTTTTTTCTCAACGCAACATCAAATTAACTTAGGATTTAATTAAATTACCCTTAAATGTTGTTGCATACACGGTGCTTAAGATTAAAAGTGGCGTTCTCTTAGTGCTCTCTGATCGGATCACGGCCTAAAGAAAAAGGTCCCTAGTGATCACTCGATAGGGCGACAGACAAAGGGAACTTGGAGTTTCTATCCCGCACTTTTGAACGACTCCTGTCAGATTACTTTGACATCCGAGTTACCCGGAGTCGTAAAATGAAAACAACTATTGTTAGGTTAGTGATATGATAAAGCGGCGGCAAGGAAAGTTTGACATGTTAGGAATGTTAGAATGCAAGAAATCGCAGGCTCGTGTGGGAGCAAACAGGCATTGTGCGTTCGGTGGTTATTGTTTCAGTAGGTCTGTTTCTTTATCCTGCTCTAACTTACTCCCGTGCAGACGTTGCCTAGCAGCGACCAATCAGACAGCTCCATTTTCTGCTCTAAGCGCTCTACTCATCATTAACTTTTATCTCGTGGGTTACACATTATCATCATTGATTTTACCTTTATCAGGTGCCTTGGCTTTGTTTTTTTCCCCGGAAACTTCGTACCTCCCTCCCTCTAGAGTGAGTTAGAGCAGGACAAAGAAACAAACCTATAACCTAGTGACGCGCGATTCGTTTTTGTCGACACAAGCGCCATCTACTGACATATGCGCAATGCGCAAACTAAACTTCACTCTTGTCACTTGTGCGAAGATTGTTGACAGTCGTCAGTCGACAGTCGCCGGATCCCAGATCGTCGGCCAGCTGGGTGATCTGAACATGCGCCCTAGCCTGCGACAGCGACAGTGGACGGGAGCATGCTTATAGGCGATTTACATCGCCACCTGGTGTAGAGCTCGGTACTTGATCGTAGGGGATTTTTTTGAGAGGAACACATACTCCGACGTCTAGTAGCCTTGGTGGGCACTAGTGGATACCTGCAATACCCACATTATTGACATGGAAATTTGACAAGTAGAAATAATGTGAAAAGGGGTTTGCATTTGTGTCTCTTATTTCATGTTATGGTTAGCGTATCAGGGGTTAGCGTATTTAGCAGGCTTGTAGTAGATCTAGCTGCTCCAGAGGTGCGCAGCTGAAAGACTACGCCCCCAGCAATGCACTACATAGCGGTAAAAAAAAGACAACGTTTACGTCCCGAACAGAAAGGTAGCTACGGCGAGTTCAAGCAGATTTTTTTTTGAAAAAAGCAAGGAAAAAAGGTAGGTGGTGGTACTGGTGGTTGACTCTGCACGGCCAGTCCGAGGTGATTTTTTTTTGGCTGGCAGGCTGGCTTGTTGCAAGGCTGGTCGACGGCCTTGTGTGTTTCCCTCCGTGCGGATGCGGCAGTCTGTTGCTCTTCCTTGGGCGGAAGCTATGGATGATTTAGAGAAAGGTCTGCGACGACGCTGGTCATCAACATGGGGCCCATCAATAAAGAGCCTACGGGGTCCCTAGGGTTCACAGGAACAAAAGTTTGCTTGTATAGTGGACTGCACAAGACAGCAAAGTGACAGTTTTGACGTAACAGCCGATCGACGTTGCCTGCGGCAACTTACATCTCTTCTGACAATTAATTCCCTAAAACTTCCTCTACGAAACGGTCATTTTCCCCAATAAGGTCAATCGCCTATACTTGGCACTTGGCATCTGGACTATTTTATCTTTCTTGCATTTTGAAAGAGAATAATGGACTGGTGATGAAAAAACACATAAGGACTAACAATAGGCCTTCTCATATAGGCGGTTCCTTTTGCTCCCAGCTTGTGCGCAGGCGTTGACGTGTCAAAACTCAAAAATATTTGCTGCGTTTGTAGCCATTGTGATGATGGTCGACTTCATAAAATGTGAACGAAAATCGCGCCCACTGGTTCGATTGGTTGTTTTACCGGGAGCGCTTTATCGATCGGCTGGTTGCATGGACTCGACCAATGATAGCGCCGATAAGGCTAAACCTGAGTCCAGAGAACTCCAGGTGAATTAGAGTGACTATACCTATGCATGCATCAAGCACCCACGGAATCCTTTGTGTACTTCAACTTTATGGTATGTACTTTACAATATGGTAATTTTACTGAGCTTATCTACCTACCGGGTGATCATTTGAAAACTATCCACTGCTTGCAATAACTCCCGATTCGCAGTGGAAATGTCTTCGAGCAAAAACAGTTTGATTTTTATATCGAGGAGGACATCTATAACATACATTGGCAATCACGGAACGTCATGCCAGTTTGGTGTTTAATGAAAAAGCTGGGGAGTGCAAATCGCAATTTTTCAAAACAATTTTTTCTTAGGTTTCCCGAAACGGTGTGAAATGAAATTTCGGTTTTTTAGATCCAGTTTTTCATCCTCTAGGTACACATTATCATATTTTCTTTCATTGAGTCTAGGATTTTTGTAAGTTTTTCAAAAGAAACCACTTCATCAACAGGATTGTCGCGCAACTTCGAACGTGGTTCACGGCTAAACTAGAAGAGATAATAATTGGCCTTAAAGTTTTCCAGTGGAACATTCAATTCTCTATAACTTTGTCGCCCACAATTTTTGGATATCTCTAAAAGTTCTCGCAGAATTCAAGGAGGAATGTCTCGCGGACAGTTTTTCCATTTCACTGGACCGGCACGCAACTTTGACCGCGATTGTCGGCTAAACTGAAAAAGTTAGACATATATATGGACTTTTTTGTAGATTATTAAATCCCCTACAACTTTGTCACTGACAGTTTTCACACATCTTTCACCGTTCTCTCTCCGTTTCAGATCAGAAGAAAGACCGCGGCGCATGTTTTTCCATCTCTCTCCATTTTTGTCCACGGTTCCCGGGAAGGCTGGAAATGGAACTTTGGTTTTCCTTTTTCAGGTTTTTAATTCTCCACATTGTAAAAGCGGCTTCACAGAGATTCCACGTGTCGCCAGCGACACTTCATCAACCAATAGGGAGCCAGAATCGGATGTATTCCCCTCTGTCGCCCACCCCTTCCATTTGGTGTCGCCGTGTAGTTAGGATTTTCCAACTACACAAACCGTAAACCGTGTCGCGTGTCGCTGGGTGGTTATGGACCGCATGCAGTCATCAGTCCAATCATCGGCCGGTAAAGATTGCGTCAAGTTATTGACACGGACAGAAAATGATTGTGCACGACGGCACAGAACGACGGTTTAGGGTTCGCCTTCGGTCGCGTTGCTCAAACTGCTCACCACGTTCACGTGCTCTTTTTCCACGATAGCCTGTGCTGTGCGTGCTTCTACGTTTCCTGTTAATCATGTTCCCACGAGACCAGAGATAGAGAAGCAGGTGAAAAGCACCCATTTAACAACCACATTTTCCGGAGCAAATCGCCGTTCAACAGGACACTTCCAAGGAAAAGACTAATTTTATCAGTAGATATACCCGTGGAACTCGCCGTGGAATCAGTTGAAACAATTTTTTGGGGGACATTGGCAATTGTTTGACATTTTTGAGCACGTGCGTTGTCAGCTTGGCAAATGAATTTCTATATAATCAATCCTCGTATCAATCTATAGGTGCGTTCAGTCAGCTTATTTAGCCGCAATTTTAATTTTAGCCGTAAGCGCTGCATCGCTTATTGGCTGTTCCGAGGTATGTGGTTCCGAGGAGGCTGGTTCATTAAAGCCAATGGGCGTCGCTGCGCTTGCGACTAAAATTAAAACTTGCGGCTAAATAAGCTGACTGAACGGACCTTATCAAATCCCGCCAAATCGTTCGAGGTTGCGAACGACACCAATTTTCGCAGTCTTCTGTCGCCGGCGACAGCTGTGGTGTCATGGTGGGAGAATGTCGCCGGCGACACGTCGAAGCTCTGTGATGCTGGCCTTACATTGGCGAGTTTCAAGATCGAATACGCCATCTGACGGCCAACGTGTAAACGACGTTTGTGCACGGATCAACCGCAGATTTGTGTGGGCTCTTATGAGCGTTGCGGTGTTTGGTGACTTTAATTGATTCCATCTGACTTAACGCGGCGTTGATTTTTTCCAACAAAGTACGTGAGCCACGCACGTTTCATTATCTTGAATATACTAGGCGTCGTCGGTTGCAAAAGCATTGCATTTTTTGATTTTTAAATAAGAGTGGCACGTGTACGACGACTGGCAAGCAAAAGTGGCATCAGAATGGGAAGTGGTAAGATTTGTGATTTTGTCATAGTGACAAAAAGTGGCGGAGAATTTGTTGCGTTTCCGAGTGCAAGTCGCGCTGTGGAAACCGGAAAAAGGAAGAGTTACATTTTCACCGTTTCCCGTCGAAAGCGAAAGACGCAAGTTGAGTAGTCAAGATGACAAACAAACTTGGCACTGTGGAAAATATGACTACGAGAAAAGCCTGGGAAGTGTGCTGAAAATAGGAACTTTAAATGGCTGCATCGAAGAAGCACAGCTGCGATATGTTTGCATGTCCCGGACTGGCCTGCTTTGCAAGTGCATTTAAACGTTCCAATTTCACAGGAACTCTCGCAGGAACTTCTACTACTATTTCTTTAAATTACAATCTCAGTTGCCTCGTGAGGAGATTCATACAATGCGCTTGTTTGTAAACACAATCCAAATATGTCTATGTTTGAACTGAAGCTTGATTCGGTTTGCTTTCGACCATACAACACAAGAATTTGTGACTTCAGAATTTTCTCTCCCATCAGTATCCCATCACGATAGATCGAGAATCCGTTGAGGCTTGAGGCCATCCAGTGATTGAAAACCTTCATAACACTCAATTCGCTTCTGCCATTTTCGAGTTCCACCGCAATAGGTCCCTTCGTTTCGGTTTTTTTGAGTGCGCATGTCTGGCGCGAATTTCATAGTTTCGTACACCGATATTGAAAATTAACACTAAAAAATATTGTAGTGCACCTAAAATTCCACAAATAATTTGGTTGAATGTTAGATACCATTTTTTATATTCAAAGGATATGTTTCATTAAAATTAAGTTCAATGATCATTTGTGGAAGTTCAGGAACAACGAAAATGGCAACAGCGCTCAAAACAACAAGACATCGGCGCCAACTGTCACTTGCGACAATTAAGATCACATTCCTCGTTTCTACCTGACCTATATTAAATTTGCTCATGTTTTGACGAAAGAACACAACTTGTTGAAAATGGCTGTGCCGACAAGGAAGTTCAAAGAAGCTACGAAGAGATGCATTTACGGTGTTTGTAAAAGTGACAGCCAGGAACCAGTAGTTGGTCAGGCGGCTAGACAGAACATGCAGCGTTGCCATTCAACTGACAGGTGTACGAAAGTTTTCAAAATTTGGAGCCTTCAAGCATGCGTACCTGCTCAAACGAAGTAGCCTATAGGTACTAATTAACCACGTTTCACGTCTGGAGGACATTAAAAACCGCTTACTACTGATAAGATTTTTGAACGCGCGGGCAACAATCCGTGCCCTATCCGACATGTTTGTTTACATGCGAAGCGCATCAGCAGCGCCACCATCGGTAATGTTACTCGCCAATTGAGCAGCAAATACTGCAGCTTTCTTTGTAGCAGAGTTCTGATTGGAACTGACGCCTGTTATTGCTGTCAGTGACCAACATTTGACCAATGAGAGCTCGGCAGCAAAAAAAGCTGCAGCATTTGATGCTCAATGTAAGGCCACCATGAAGCCGCTTTTAGCATAAAAATCGACTCGTTTTACTAGACTAAAAAGTGGTAGGATATGCCAAATGCAGGGCCGTCTAATCAACTTCTTTAGCAGCATGGCGGCAAAACTTTTTGAATTTTGCCCATCCAATCAGAATTCTGCTGCAAAGAAAGCTGCAGCATTTGATGCTCAATGTAGAGGGCTACCATAATGCTGGCCTTACATTGAGCATCAAATGCTGCAGCTTTCGTTGCAGCAGAGTTCTGATTGGAACTGACGCCTGTTATTGCTGTCAGTGACCAACATTTGAGTCATTTGACCAATGAGAGCTCGGCAGCAAAAAAAGCTGTAGCATTTGATGCTCAATGTAAGGCCACCCAGAGGCCACCATAAGGCCACCATTACCCGGTTCTGTGCCGTTCATTGGACCACCTAAATTTTGTGCCATACTATGGAACATGTGCCGCCTGGTGGTATTTGTACCGTCTAGGTGGAAAGCACCCAGTCATGATCATAGATAAGGTCATGATATGGTCATGATGACCTAGTGGGTATTTTTGCAGTAGGCTGTTGCGTCGTGGTTCGTGGTAGTTTTATTGGTTAGGATGATTCTCAAGTAGGATGCTGCATGGCCTTCCAGTAGAACAAACCCTTGATGACCGAGTGCGATCGTAATCATCGTCGAAAGTGCGGAGGCGGAAGTCCGATCCATAGATAGTCCGAAGTCCGATCCTAGATTTGGTGATTTGGTGGAATTTCTGGTGTTTTTTTTTTTTTTGTCACCACGTGAATGCACCATTCGCTCTGTTGGCAGCATTCCTCAATCAAACGTCATCAACGTCAATCTCTTTTTTCGATTGAAATATGGCCGTCTTGGAAGGCACGGTAAACGAGGCCTCTTCTGGCGAAAGTTCCAAGAAAATGCCGGAATCCAGCAAAAATAAACCCAAAAAGCTCGACCAGCTGATCCAACTGGCCAGAAAGTGCGCTGGAAATAACAAGGCTGTGCGTGACAAGGCCTTGAAGAGCATCAGGAACATGTTCCACAGTGCAGGTGAGTTTCCCGTCCCGCATGCCCTTGCGAAGCTCCAAAACGCTCGCTTTCAGGTCTCACCGAAGAGAACTTCTACATCATATGGAAGGGGCTGTTCTATTCCATGTGGATGTCCGATGGACACCTCAATCAGGTAAACATAACCTCACTTTCTCTCACGTTCCCCCTTTGAAACGCACTTCGATTTCGTTTCAGGAACACTGCGCCAAGAACATTGCAAACTTGCTGCATTCGCTGTCGGACGTTCCAGCTGCTTTGACGTTCTTCAAATGCGGCTTGCGGACCATGATCAACGAATGGAATGGTCTCGACTACTTCCGACTCAACAAGTTCATGATGTTCGTCAGACAGCTGCTACGGCAAGCGTTCGTGGTGCTGCAACGAAGTGGCTACGTTACCGAACACCTGACGCTGTTTCACGACGTGCTCATGGATACAGTTCTCAATCCAAAAGACAAGAAAGCTCTCGGTCTCGTCATGCACTTCACGTCCATTTATCTCGAGGAGCTGGCCAAAGTTTCCAAGGGTCAGCTCAAGCAGGCAGCGTTCGATGCGCTGATCTTGCCTTGCGTCAAATCCATGGCCACTTGTTCCGACTCCAGAATCAGCTCCGCTTTGAAAAAAAATGTTTTCATTTATCTGATAAAGCAGTCGAATGTGGCGCTGAAATACGAAGAAAAATACGAAGCATGGAGAAGCATGGGTTTTCCCGGCACCATCGATCAGATGGAAAAAGAAGTCGATGAGGAAAGCGAAGAGGAACAAGGTGGGGGTGAAAAAGCAGGCGGAAGTCGTAAGGGCAAGAAAGCGGCAAAGAGGAAATGGCAAGGAAATGACGACGAAGAAGAAGTGGAGGAGAAAGAGGAACCAAATTTGGATCCCAGGGCCGGAAGGGTCGACGTCGAGCTGCCACAAATCAAGTTCAGTGCGAAAGCACTGATTGCCATGCTGAACAAGCACAAATTTGACCAGGGTAGCAACTCGAAATCCAGGAAGAATATCAATGAGTTGATATCACAGTAAGTCATCAAACTATAGGTCTTCCAGCGTAACCGCGATTCAAGTGACCTGGTCAAGTTTTCTTGTTTGGTATTGTTGGCTTGCCGCCTTCTTACCTGATGTAAAACTGTCTTGTCCAAAAATTATGTTGTCTGTCAAACTTTGAACAATTGACCGCCTCTTGAGCGGAAATGTGACTGGGGACTGCAGGAACGTGTTACCGTCGTTTTAACGCCAAAACCGCCTCTGAATTTAATGGCATTCAGGATTCATTTGACGGCCAGGTGGTACTGACAAACTCGTTTCGCGTGGGCCCAAACGGGGGCAAATGGCAAATTGAAGGTCAACACGATAATTCCAGTCCAACACCTCATGGCAGATCACTGGGGCGGGGAGGGAACGTTCCTTGTTTCATGTTTTGACAATAGTTCTTCAGGGCTTGGCGCATCTTTTTTGGCTGGAGCAGACCGCCAGAACGGTGCTTCCATTGCGACACTGTGAAGCGACGGCATCGAATGACACTTTTGACTACTTCAACAGTTTGAGCACCTAAAAATGTCAAATGAGTTATACAGGTGTCCCGGAATTAGTGTTACAAAACTCACAGGTAGATAGAAAATTGAAAAATAAGGGGGCTTTTCTCAATAAACATACTCGCAAACGTATAATAACTGAGATACAGGCCTTCAAAGTTGTTTTTTGAAAACAGTTTTTATTTGCAGACCTTTTGAACCGTTCAACCGATTTTATTCAAATTCAAACCAGAGTTTACTTATTATCCGTTTCACCCTTATTTGCCACCCAGCAAGCTATGAAAAATTTCAGTCACATTAGTATGCCTGAGACACACAGGTGGTTTCACGCAGTGGAGGTTATGTAGCTCTGACAGTCTGCCACCGGGAGACTGTGCACAAATTCGGACCGGGAGCCTAGCCCGGAAAAAGCGACAAAAAAAATGGCGCGGCAGGTACAGGTGAATAGTTTTTCAAGATTCGGGGGCGAAATTTTGACCCCCTAAACATCCGAACCTGGGGGGGGGGGAGAGGAAACTCCTTGCATCTGCTGCAAATACCACAGTAATTATTCGCAGTACCACCAGGTGTTGGGTGCATAATTGGGAACAAAACTGTGAGCTTTTATAGAGGTGATGGACAGAAAGTAAGTATGGACTGGGTTTTTAGGCACCAGCTCCCTGTCCATGAACCAAGACGTGAATTGCTTGGCTCTTCCAAGTCAAGCTTGAGCTGAGGTAAAGGAACCGTAGGTTTCTACTCACCCCAATAAAAACTAACGCGGTCCCACCCACTGACCCACTGCCATGTTTCGGGCCATGTCCGGTTGCAGGCGTTTAATATACTGGATTTATGCAGCAGAATTTGCATTTTTGTCTTATGCGGAATCATTTTTGACATCTTGTGATTTGACGTTGTCAAAATTTGTCAATCAATTCATGAGCTGTCGTCAGTAGGTATGCTAAACCTAACAAAAGAATATCATGGCTTGCTGTGTGGCAAATGAGGGTGAAATGCAAGGGTGAAATGGATAATAGACAGGTGTCTGATTGAACAATAATAACGCATTTTATCAAACATTTGTGAGGGCGAAGATAATAGGGGGTACCCTCCCCCTTTTCCCCCTATTTTTAACCCCTCCGGATAATTTTGGAAACTGTTTCAATTTTCGGATTCTACCTTCAATTCAAAGAAAAAGTTAATCGTGTAAAATTTTGATTAGAGGCTCCATTGTCGTGATATTTCAGTTTGAAACATTGGAGAACGTCTCGAAATGGCTACTTTCCAAGGCTGGAATGAGTTTCCTGGGTGTTTTAAGTTGAAAAACCAACATTTTTGCTGAGAAACATGGAGTTTTTCAGGAAAAAACAATTTGGGCCCTGTGAAGTGGCGATTTTGAGATGATCTCCGAAGTTTGAAAACCCAAATATCTCGAAAATGAAGCCTCTAATCAAAATTTTGCAAGAGGAACTTTTTTCTTTAAATTGAACGTAGAGTTCGAAAATTAAAACCATTTCTGAAAATATTTAAAGGGGTTAAAAATAGGGGGAAAAGGAGGAGGGTACCCCCTATTATCTTCCCCCCTGGAAATGTTTGATGGAATGCGTTGTCACTGTTCAATAGAGACCTGTCTTAGTGAACTTTGGTTTGGATTTGAATAAAATCGGTGTGCCACACGATGTCGTCCGGTACACTTTTGAAACGAATTTTCCTCATGTTTCCGCTGCAGATGGATTGAAAGTTTTTGCGAAACGTGACGTTTTTCCATTTTATTGGGAATTGTGTTATATTCCGACTTGTTTTTAATTTTCGTCAATTAACGAAGTAACCAGCGTAGCCTGTGACATTTGACCGTTGAAAAAATAAATTATCCCTCTTGAAGCGAGTTCGATTTGTCGACGCTTCAGTCCAAAAAATGCGATGCCGTCACCCCAAAGAAAGTGTCGCAGTAGAAGAACCGACCCTTTGGCCTACTCCAGCCAATCAGACGCGTCAAGCCCTTAAGAAACACCAACAAAATAAGAAAGTCACGGCGCTCGCATCAAGATTTACGTGTAAGAAGTTCATTATACAAATTTCCAAAAAAAAAAACAGGCGTTAAAGTTGCGCATTGGACTGAAATGAATGCGATTACCTTCAACTTGCCATATTTGCCCCCGTTTTGAGGCCCGCGCGAGACGAGTCTTGAACACATGTAACACATCTCTGCGGCCTCCGAGTCGCATTTCCACGCACTGTTTTCACACCAGGGAAAAAGGCGGCAAACTTACAATGTCACACTAGAAAATTTGCCCAGGTCACTCGAATTACGGTTCCGCTGGACGTACTATATTTATATTGATTGCGTTTGGTCGATGGATATTTTGTTTCCAAACAAGCCAACCCCAATTCCGAATTTTGTAGATCACGCGGTACTTGAGCTAACCGTTTTAAATTCAAGACAATTAACCAGATTTATGCATGTCGTTGAGGCTGTATACGCAGGGTATCAATATTTATTCCTCAAAAATTAAGATAAAGAGATATAGAGATTTTGATGGGATTCCATTGAATGTTTGTCCACCTTGTTTCCGTTTGGATTACCCCACATTTTTTTAGGAGCCCAATAGCCCTAAAACACTAGAAAAGTTTCTAAAGGATTACTGGGACATTTTTTGACTAACGAAAAAATTATCAACTGTTTTATAATTTTTTTTTATATTAATTATATTATATTTATATAATTTTTTTATTAATTATAATTAAGAGACGTAGAAAATTTAGAACAGCCTTTTTTTTTTCAAGTTGTCAACAAAAAAGAAAAAATATTTTTTCCACATAATTGAAAAAAACGCTTTGCACTCAATTTTGTAATACACTCAGTACATCGTATTAAAAAAGTTGAGTTTTTATCTCCATTTTTGAGGGAGAAATCTTCAAAATAATTTTGGCCTGCTGAGAATACAGCCTTAAGGACGTCATTTCCTGGCCCTTGGTTAAACCTGTCTGCAGCAAAAAGTGGAAAAAATAGGAATCTAGTAAAATGGCTTCGGCAACATAAGTAAATTTTAAAATTTCAGTTTTCAAAAAATTCAAATGTTCATTTTTCGAAAAAATACTTATTCTCTTGCCAGTTCACGCCAGAATGTCTGTAATTTTGTTAAATTTTTTTTTTCGGCAGACAGGTCAGGTTTTAGATGAGGGTCATGACAAAGTCTTTCTGTGTCTCTTTCACACTGCCGGTAGTCCGCGGTCTGTCCTTGTGATGGAAATGACAGCCTTAAAAGGTACATTATTCTCCAGTTCAAGTTAACCATGAATAGAAATAGGTACAAGCCCTAAGCACAGAATATTTCTATACCTCGTTCCTCGTTAACTCAACCCAAAAGGTAAATGTCATAGCAACGATTGTTGGAACAATGGTATCTGTGGCATTTACCTCAGCGTAGAATTATCCCGACATGGAAATACTGGGCTGAACATAAGACGATAAAGTATTGCACTACCTTTTGATGTATCAAGTCACAATTTCGTTTTAAAATTACAGCTTGGAGAAACTGTCCAAAGGAATCTACCCATTCGGCGTAAAGAAAGTACGCGAAGATTACCGGGATTCCGTCGATAATGTCAAGAAAGCTGTCAGTCGTTTGGTTAAATTCGAGAAAAAAATCGCCACGGCCGGCAGTGAAGGGCTGAAAAGAAAAAAGAACAAGAAGAAGAACAAAAAAGAAGCGGAGCACAACGCAGAGTCAGAAAACATTGAACAAAAGCACCGAAACGGGGAAGAACAAGAGGAACAAGAAGAAGAAAGCGCCGACAGCGACGGTAGCGGTAGCGGAAGCGGAAAACGGATGCGTTTCGAAGATGCCGACGAAGAAACGCCGTCGTCGTCATCGCCGCTACAAATTTTTAAAAGAAACTCCGGCGTATGGATGGTTACGCAGGGCAAGGGGCAAGCTTCCACGTCAAATCCCATTGTGGAATCGAGGAAAAGGCCGAAACAGAAGAAATCCGAAAGGCCGCGAACTGCCAAACCTGGTAACCAAACCAAATATGTCGTTACTGTGGAACTTTAGCGTATTTATCTATAATCCGTTGAACCAGTGCCGAGACTCATTCCCGATGCGAATACACACGAGCACGGCCCGACCGTCGCTCAATAGCCGTCCTCGTATTATTTCTTGCAGACTTTTCTGGTGGCCATTCGCGCAACAACTGGGGAGCTGGAAAGTGAAATCTACGTATCTTGCAAAATCAAAGCCGAAATTGTTGAACGTTTCCAGTTTTGTGATACTGGCGATAATTAAACAAGATAAGCTCTCCAGTCGTTTCTTTTCTACTCTGCAGTTACTGCGGATCGCCACCAGAAAAGCCTGCAAGAAATAATACGGGGACGCCTACTGAGCAGCAGTTGAGCCGTGCCGAATCACCCCTAGTGTGATTCGAGTTGGCTGAGAGTTTCACCACGCGTCGCCTTTTAAGAAAAAATTCTTTGCTTTTTTGTTTGTTACGTGAATCACTTTGCAAAACATCCTTTTGATACAGTTTATCGGAATATTAGTGCTTTGTAATAGAAAAATGCGCTTTAGGGAAGCGCACACCAGTCAAGATAACGCTTGTTGATTGTTCACTTTTGACGTGCAGCTTCCGGTTACATCCAGTTGTTCCCGCAGTCCGAATGGGATCGGCCGGTCGAAGACGGCGAGTACGAGATTTACGTGCCCAGCAAGAGATTGCGCATCACGGAAGAAGGGGCGAGCACCAGCACAGCAACGATGGACGTCGACGATATGGCGGCCACGCTCGAAAGTTCCATGAAACTGACGACGCTGACCCCGCCCGTGATCAAAGAGATCCAGCGATGTAAGGCGACGTCGGCCAAGAAGGTCAAGTTCAACACTAGCTTGAACACGTCGCAGGAGGTGGAAGAGCACGAAATCCAAGTGCACTCCTCACCGGCCATTCCCTTTGACGCCAAGAAAAAGCCGACGAAAACGTTGCTGAAGAAGAAATTTGTCAACAACGTTGTGAATCCTTGGTACAGGAGCGACAGAGAAGAGGACGATGATGATTAGTTTTACATAGTTTATAGACGTTTAAGCAACATATTATGGGACTCTGTTCCAGCAGAATGAATTTGTTTCTATTGAACGCAGCTTTGTTTTCTTTCCCTTCCACATTTTTTAGAGAACTGCCTAATACACAAGTGTTCACAAATGTATGCCCTCAAAGTCCAGGGCAGTTAACGAAAGTAGTAGAAGTGCCAGAAAATATTTGAAGCAAAAATAGTTTTTATTTTTGAAGTTTCAGAGAGGGGAGGTCGAAGGAACGAACTTCATAAATTGATGTTTATCTGAAAAGTTTTCTAATCCAACCTTACTGAGGCCACTGGGTAGTGCGGGCATTTTCATTCCATTTTCTTTAGCACTGTCGCTCTGGCATAATTTTTCGGCAGTGGCCACCACTAACTTAACAGCATTAGCAAAAAACCACCAATCAGTAGACAAATGTCCCTTATTGACTGTAGCAAGGTTTCACTCCAAAGAAACTCACGTTAGTTAATAGACGGTTACGCAACATAATTATGGTACTCTGTTCCAGCAGAATGAATTTGTTTCTATTGAACGCAGCTTTGTTTTCTTTCCCTTCCACATTTTTAGAGAACTGTATACACAAAATGTTCACAAATTCATGTCCTCAGTCCAGGGCAATTTACGGAAGTAGTTGTAAAAGTGCCAGAAGATTTTTTTTAATTTCTTTCATTTACAACTTATAGAGGGGGAGGGGGTGTCGAAGGGACTAACTCCATGAATTAATGTTCCATCTAAAAAGTTTTCTAATCCAACCTTACTGAGACAACTGGGTAGTGCGGCCAATTTCATTTCATTTTCTTGAGTACTGTCGCGTTTTGGCATAATTTTCTGCAGTGGCCACCACTAACTTGACAGCATTAGCAAAGAACCACCAGTCAGTAGACAAATGTCCCTTATCGACCGTAGCAAAGTTTCACTCCAAAGAAACTCAGGTAATTGTTGACGACGACTACTTCTCGACTAGCATTTTCTAAGAGTTAGGCAACCACTTAAACAGCTATTTAGGACGCATCCTTCTTGCATGTACTTACGTCGTAGGACAAGTAATGGAAAGAAGGGGCATTTTACAGTGGAAATAGTGGTTTCCCCAGGAAACTACGGTCGACGAACGTGATGTTGTGGTGGTGTCTACCTACCGTGAAAAGTTGGTGGCTGAAGTCGAGAAGTAGGGTCGTCAACAATTACCGAAACTCACGTTAGTTGATAGACGTTTAAGCAACATAATGGGACTCTGTTCCAGCAGTATGAATTTATTTTATTGAACGCAGCTTTGTTTTCTTTCCCTTCCACATTTTTAGAGAACTGTCCAATACACAAGGTGTTCACAAATTCATGCCCTCGCAGTCCCGGGCGGTTTACGGAAAAAGTTGTAGAAGTGCCAGAAATTTTTTTAAAAGAAAATGGTTACATAATTTTTTAGTTATAGGGGGGGGAGGGGTCGAAGGGACCAACTCCATAAATTAATGTTCATCTAAGAAGTTTTCTAATCCAACCTTACTGAGGACACTGGGTAGTGCGGGCATTTTCATTCCATTTTCTTCAGTACTGTCGCACTTTGGCATTATTTTCTGCAGTGGCCACCACTAACAGCAATCGCAAAGAACTACCAATCAGTAGACAAATGTCCCTTATCGCCCATAGCAAAGTTTCACTCCAAAGAAACTTAATTTCGAAAATTTTCACTTGCGCGTACACCGTTGGTGACAAATTTTAATGTCACATGATACATAGCGCATCTAGACAACTAGCTGCTAAGACGTTAGCATTCTACTATTTGTACTAACAAAACACATTTTTTTATTGCTTACTCTAATGAAAAAAGGCGTGAAATGTGAAACTGATTATCAACTCCTGGGGCCGACTCTTGGATGGCAGGGGTGGAAAGGGTAGGCCAGTTGGAGAGGTCAGGAACTATTCAGTATGTTGAAATGTACTTCAAAGCCTCCTGATTTTTAGGAATGAACTAATTTTACGTTGTATAGAAAAAACTGGCAATTTCAATTTTTTCCCCACTTTTATAAATGACTCATTACACCATCATTACACGCTCCAAGAGAGGTGAGAAACGAATGTACATGAAATTGGCAACAATGTAGTACCTGTTCACTGGGCCACCCTCAATGCATGTAGGTTCACAAAAATGTAAAATCTGTAGTTTGTTTAAACTTAAAATTATTGATAAGAAAATACGTATAAAAAACAACGTCCAAGTAAACATCAGTCTTGATGAAGGTAGGAAGAACACTTTCCCCTGGAAGCATCCACCTTTGAAAGATCAGGAAGGCAACGACGAGATATTGAGAGCTCCTAATGCGTTTTCGAATTCTGAAAAAGATATACAGTTACAAGAATCTATCAGATACAAATAAGCACTACTTATTATTATAGGTACGATTGCGGCCAAAATAATGTGGACGACAATGTCAACGAGTTGGCTTGCTGTCATGCGACGTTCAGGCCAGAATCCTGAGAAATCTGTCAACTGTCGTCCACTTTAAAAAGGCCGCAACTGTACAGGGTGTCACAGAAGTATCACATTCCGAATCCACACTCCACAGCGATACATGGAATCCACTCAATAACGCAAAAAAGTATGAAAACTAATGACTTTCACTTTTGAAAATACGGAGGGGGGGGGTCAAAGGATGGGATTTCGGTGTCCTCTATTTTCGTTATTCGAAGTGATATTTTCTATAAAAATGACGTCAGTAAAAATTCTATGGAAACAAAAAGTGTCATATCTTGTTCTTGACTGTTTTAGGGGCCAAGAGAATATTTTGGAGGCATTATTGAAGAAAATTGGAGTTTTGTGATTTTGACTCATCCTGTATAGTTATCGTTAACCAAAATTCAGTGCACACCCAGTAGTTGATAATTTTTTATTGATCAGTCTGATTCAAACAGTTCCCCAAAATCACTTTAAATAACGGAAATAGTGAGGGGCGAAGTCCCAATCGTTGACCCACCATATAGTATATCTTTAAAAATAAACGTCATCAATTTTTTTTAATATTTCTCTCGTGTTTTTGAGTGAATTCCATACACCGCTCTCAGAATGCGATACTTTTGAGACAGCTTGTATGAAGTTCGTTACATTGGCGCAGTGACGCATTCTGAGGCGAATCGAATACACACGAACGGGACACGAGCGAGGTCTGACCTTGGACCTTGGTCCAAACTGCCGTCCCCTTCTTGCCAACTTCTGGTGGCGTTTCACAGCAGCTTTGGAGTACCCAAGTTCTCTTGACTGGAAAGTAAAATGTACGATTCTTGCAGAAGTTTAGCTGAAAACGTTGACGAACCTTTACAATTTGGTGACACTGACATAGTTTATCAAAAATGTTATTACCTACCTGGCATACCTCCCCAATTATCCAATTTTTGACAAACTATGTCACATAGCTTTCTTACTCTCCAGTTGCTGCAGATTGCCACCAGAGAAGGCTGCAAGAAATAATATGGGGACGGCAGTTTGAGCAGGGGATCAGGCCGTGCTCGTGTCCTATTCGTGTATTTGCATCAGAGCTTAGTCACTGCACTGGTTTAACGAGAACTTCAGTAATAAATAGCTGGTACTAATAATGAAGCAATCATACTTTGTTTGAGATGATTTTGGTCTCTGTGAGCAGGGTTCTTTTTTTCGTACCTGCATCCGAATCCACATCGACATCCGAATCGTCCAGCTGCATCTGCGGGTTCCAGCACTCGATGGGGCCGTGGTACTGCCGCGCTTTCCTCAGGCAATCGATGTAGCCGACGATGTCATCTTCGTCTTCGAAGTCCGTCCAGAAGAGCACCAGCACCGTGCCAGAGCCCTGCACGATGCCGAAAATCTGAACGACGCTTCCGTTTTTCGGGAACAAGGCACTGGTCATGTCCAATTTGATTGTGGAAACTGGCTGGAACTTGTATTCGGAGTAGCTCTGCAACATGTGGGTGCGGGTTCGGTCGCAGCAGTTCAGGTAGGTTCCAACCAGCCTGGCTTGTTTCACTTTCGGCATGTGGGTGTCTGTGTACGACAGAACTTCGCTGAACTCGTGGAATACGTACGACATGTTTTGGATTTGTTTACGTTTTGTTTGGCAAGTTTGGAATTTTTGAGGTTATACGTCAATTTTGACACAACCGTCACGTTGACAGTTCTGCTGTGGCAGGTTAACGACACAGTGGCGTAGATGTAAAGGGGGGTGCACGGGCTTTGAATACTTGGTCGAATAATACAGGTGTTCTAAACTTGTCGAAAAAGAATGTAGAACAGTTGTCTCATTTCTCACTTTTTTGACATAGGTAGCAGACTCGGTAGCAGAGCTGTCAGTGAGCATCAAGGTTTGTTGAGGTAAACTCCAACTCGTTTAAATGTTGTACTTCAAAATTTTGCTGCCTCCAGTCTTCCTTCTTATTTTTATTTTGCTTGCCCAATGAAAAATTAAGACATCAATGGGGAACTATAGGCAAAACGGATTGTAGAGGGCGACGTGTTCCATGCACCCATATTGACAGTTAACGTACATAACCTCAAAGAAATGAAAACAAATGTACGGAGAGTGGAAAGTGCTCAATGAAGAGTTGAGGCGGGGAGGGAGCCCCACTGAGAGGGAATAAAAAAGAGATAGTGCAAACTGCAAAGGTATGGTCCTTTGGAACTGTTGCAGCCTGATACACAACACGTCACTACCATTTTTTTTACCGCGATTTTTGGCTTGTCGGCGTTCCTACTTTTCAACTCACGAAGTAACGCAAACCGCTGGGTTCCTATGCTGAGTGCTGACAAATGAAAATGAAATGACAACTACAAAGTTGAGGTTATGTACGCTTAAAATGACACTGATGATAGCTGGGGTGCATGGAACACGAGCGCCATTACTTCAAGCGTTTGCCACTATAGTTCCCCATTAGGTATTGTTTTCTCACAGAACTAATGTACGCCACTGGAATAGAATAGCAAGGTCAGACGCACACTCGCAAAATCGATGTCAAAACAGAATGAAACAGCTGTTGTTTTCAACAGGTGAGAAGTGTCGTATTTTGTAATAAATTATTAGTAACAATTAATAATCATCAAGACATCATGGTAATACCAGGTGCTCCAAAAGCGTATCAAACTAGAAGGCTCACGTTTTCTGCTTGTCATCGATTGCACAGGTAGGTAACTTCACCTTACGATAATTAATTTATTGCCCTTATTTGCCTATAGCCGGATTATTCTTGTCGTGCATCAAGTGACCTATACACTTGAATCTTTCGATTTCTTCCTCTCGCAACCGCGTCGCGCATGGGTGTCGCGTGACCAGGGTAGCTATTCTTGAAAGTGTGGGAGAAACTCCCTGGGAGTTTTAATATAATCCCATACTACACTGTTGTAGCGAAAGTTGCCTAAAAAACGCTATATCAGTGTACTGCGGAATGTATTTTACTCCCAGGGAGTTTCTCCCACACTTTCAAAAATAGCTACCCAGGGCCGCCATTCTGTACTCATCCACCAACACTTGTCGGGTGTCGGTGTCGGTAGCTAGGCAGGACCGACTTTGATTGGTTCCCACCTTAGCTACCGATCCGACAGCTGTCTGTGGGCGAGTATACAGAATAGCGGCCCAGGTCAATACACGTTGGCGTTGAGTCCTCAGGGAAGAAAGATATCGATGTGGTGTAACGCTGATCAATAGTACATATGTCCAGGATGTCAAGTTGACTTTTGGTTTTTTGTTATTCTGCCGCCATCTTTGATCCGCCATTTTGAATTTTTCTAAAAGTGATCCGATTGAAATGAACTTTGCAGGCAATGTAAACCACATCAAGATCTATCCAATTTTTGACAATTGATGCCCCGCCGTCATCTTGTATTCTCCATATTGAGCATAATGTTTCAAAGTGATAGAACTAGGAGAATTATGCCTCAACGAAAAGAGATATCGATGTGGTGCAACCGCCAATCGCATGCGTACGTGACCACCATATAAAGTTGACCAAAGATTTCTGTCACTTGGCCGCCATCTTTGATCCGCCATTTTAAATTTCTTTGAAAGTGGTCCGATTTGAGTGAAATTTGCAGGCGATGTGAACTTCACTAGGATACATCCAATTTTTGACAGTTGATGCCCCGCCGCCATCTTGTATTCTCCATATTGAACGCATTTCAGAGTGATAGAGCTAGGAGAATTATGCCTCAACGAAAAGAGATATCGATGTAGTGCAAATGCCAATCAAATGCGTACGTGTCCACCATATAAATTTGACCAATGATTTTTGTCACTTGACCGCCATCTTTGGTCCGCCATTTTCAATTTCTCTGAAAGTGGTCCGATTTGAGTGGAATTCACAGGCGATGTAAGAGGCGATGTGAACTTAATCAAAATACATCCGATTTTGGACAAATAATGCTCTGCCGCCATCTTGGACGCCATATTGGAATTTCTTATCACTCTACGATTTTCATGGAGCTTGGGACTTACCTTTGTTTCGTATGATTATTCTTCTCCAGCCAAATTCCAACATTCTGCCGCCATCTTGGTCGCCATATTGAAATCTCTTATTATTAGTGGAACGACTTTCATGAAACTTGGAACTTACCCTTGTCTATAGTACGATCGTTTTGATTTTTAAGCCAAATTTCATGATTCTGACGCTATTTTGGCCGCCATATTGAAATTTCTGCCCAAATAACGGTAGAACCCTAATTAACATCTTGCGTTCACTAATCCTTCGGCCTTCCATGAGGCATATTCGCTTGTTTAGTAATATTTTAATTCAATTTTGGTTTCAGTCCACACTTGAGCGACGAGAAAAACAAAGAAATATTCGGAAAATGCAACCACATCAATGGTCATGGACACAATTATATTGGTACGTAAAAGCCGTACACGATCTTTATGTCTGGTTTTCTTTGGAGTGAGCATTGAGTTGCCATAGTAATACATATATAGGGTGTCAACTTGAGAACTTCCCACACCCCCGATTTCTCCTTTTTAGGTGTAAAAAGAAGCAAAATGGAACCAACTGTTTTCAAGTAACAATTTTTCTCAAGTCATAAACTCTTCATGTTACATTTTCGTATAAAAAAATCGTAACTTGAAAGCACATGGCTCGATTTTGTGTCTTTTTACACCAAAAGAAAGCTGGAAGCCCTTCAAGATGATGTTTTACTCGACCCCTATACCTACTAAATTTGTTGTCACCATACAAGAGTGGCCAGTTGGTCACCCTGCCTTAGAAGATCTCAAAAACTAGTGGTTCGATTTTTTGTTTTCCGCTAAAATAAAGAGCGTTGAAAGGTCTTGAAAATTATATATTATGCGACTCCTACCCCCATTTGAAAATTTTGAAAGAATGGCCACCTTGCCTCAACGGATGAAGCAGGAGCATTGAAATCATGCTAATCATGTTCCCCTCAAATATAAGATCGATCTGTCTTGTATTTCTCTACGAAAATTTTTCTAAGAAGAACTCGGGGATGAGAAGTTTTTAAATTGACACCCTGTCTAGGGTGAGTCATTACTTCGGGAAAGCTGAATTGCACCTACGCACTACGCAGTTAATGCAGTAGTGCAGTTTGTAAAATTATTCAGCCTTCAACTATTTTTTTAATGGTACTCCCTGTATGTCTTTATAATATTTAGATTTGCCACTTTCTAGGCTTTATAATCCGTTTAGTTTTTGCAATTCAATGTAACCATTTGGGAGTTAATCCTTTTTTTAAACGTACTGGCATCACTTTGCTGTGACACATTAATTTTGCTCAACTTCGAAGGGTCATAATATGATTTTTTTTATGGCATCCCCTATATTTCATTACTTACAGGCTTATTCTTACTTCATCGTTCACTATTTCTCTTTTTAAGGAGTCGAATAAGGTTTATATTTTTTATAATCCGAGCGTCAAGAAGTGATCTATGAGATGACAAATGATTGTGTCAGTTACAGTCAAGAACCAATCACAATCCTTGCTGTCTGGCAGCTTTCAGCTTTTTTTTAATAACATCCCTGTCCCAAGTGGTCTATCCTAGCATATGTTATCTACTAAACTGGGCAACATTTGAAGTGGACTACCCCAAAATTTTGCCTCGGTTAAAATGAGGATATCTAAAGAAAATTTTTTCCTATTTTGGAAATTTTTGTGATGCTCGACAGAGTAGATTTTTGACTATAATACATCATCTTAAATCGCTTGATTGTCGACCTTGTATACAATATACAGGGTGGCAATGGAAAGAATGCAAAAATCTCCCAACTTCAGCAAGGTGCCATTTAAAGAAAACAAGTCGCAGAATTTTTTTCATCATATTTTCGAAAAGCGTAACTACATCAATATCTCGAAATTTTTTTGGACTTTTGATCGTATTTTGTTTTTCCAAGGAGCTATTAATTTTTTGCGATTTTTGGATTTTTGGTAGAGACTCTGCCGGGGCTGTTGCTTATATCCTTGAAATTTGACAGAAACGTACATAATAGCTGTATCAAATTGTACCATGAAACAATTTGATCCCACCGGCCCTCAGAAGTGGTGGGGACCTAGACTTCTTGTGGGACCATGGCAAATCAAGCATGCTGTGACATTGCATTACATGTTAGATGGCCCAGAATGGTTCAAAATGCATCAATGGCAAGTATATCCGTTGCATTAAGATTGCCACAGTCACCAGTTTGTACCATCATGGGTGCTTGATTTACGGCTCAATTCTCACTCCATAAATCACAGAACAAACAACGATATATGCTTTCTAAAAACGTGGCCAACAATATTCTACGACTTGTTTTCTTGAAACAGGATCTTGCTAAAGTTTGGTCTCTTTTGCACTATTTCATTGCCACCCTGTATATCCTACATAAGATCAACAATCAGGTGATTGAAGATGGTATCTTCTAGTCAAACTAGAAGATTGCTCTGTCGAACATCACAAAAATTTTCGAAATCGGGCAATGTTTTCTCGAGATATCCTCATTTTTGCCGAGTCAAAATTTCGGGGTGGTCCACTTCAATTTTGGCCCAGTTTGATTGAAACATTCAAACGAAGTGTTTTGCAGTAAAAGTAACGTTGTTCGGCCGCATAGACGAGCAAACGGGCATGTTAATGAACATGACTGACCTGAAGAAGTACATGGAGGAGGCCATCATGAAACCCATGGATCATAAGAATCTCGAC
The DNA here is from genome assembly GCA_949128115.1 of Anaspis maculata. Taxonomy (NCBI): domain Eukaryota; kingdom Metazoa; phylum Arthropoda; class Insecta; order Coleoptera; family Scraptiidae; genus Anaspis; species Anaspis maculata. The sequence continues at coordinate 21,022,528 of OX421967.1, forward strand.
AGGGACGTGGAGTTTTTCAAGGATCGTCCGAGCACCACCGAAAACCTGGCAGTGTTCATCTGGAAACAAATGAAGGAGGTTATGGAATCGTCCGATTTGTTGTACGAAGTCGAAGTGCACGAAACGGAAAACAATATTGTTGCTTACAGAGGAGATTGAAGGATCTTTTTTTGAAGTCCCCGATTGATCTGATTGATTTTTAATTTTTATATTTTATATGGATATTTTTGAAATATATTTCATTTGTTTGGATATGAATTGTGTTTTGTTTAATATCGAGGCAGTTTGACATTCATGGACCATAGGCAACCCCCTTTGATAACTGTTACAGAACAAATCAACCCTCGAATGAACTATATATAAATAAAGTACGTCTAGCTGAACTGTGATTCGAGTGACCTAAGCAAATTTTCTAGTTCAGCATTGTGGGCTTGCCCCGCTTTCTTACCTGGTGTGGAACTTGTCCAAAAGCTACGTTGTCTGTCAAACTAACAACAAAACGTTGAGATCTTCGAAGACTGTGTCTTGACTGTGTCATGCGTGGAAATGCGACTCGGGGGCCGCAGAGATGTGTGACCGTCAGTTACGAACCAAAACCTTAAGGCCCTCCTTTGAATTTAACGGCAGTTGAGGTTCGTCTTGACGGCCAGGCAAACTGGAAGTTATCACAGTAATTTCGGTTCAAGGTTCAATGTTGAACTGCTTGAGCTTTTGAAATTTGGATTAAATTTTTACATGTAAACCAAAACCCTGGTGCGAAGGCAAACCCTGGCAGATCTGTCACAGCATTCCTTGTATTGTCAATAATCCCTCAGGGCTTGGCGCGTCTTTTTAGCTGGAGCAAGATAAAAATTTGGTGCTTCCATTGCGACAATTTTTTGAAGCGGTGGCGTCGTATTTCGCACAAAGTTTTAGCAGTTGTCGTCCATTCGTTTTGAAAGCAGCGGGTGCCGATTGATCGGTCGACATACCGATCACTCGGTGTATAGTGTTACACACTATATTCACTCATGAATAGAACAGCAAATATTCACATTTTTTAATAAACGGTCTATTTGGTTTAAGTAAACTGCTAAACAACTGGAATGACGGTATCGAAAATTTTGTCCCTTTTCAAAATGACGTAACTTTGGATTGGCACAACCGATTTTGAATTCGTTTTCACAGTTTTTTAGATTCATCTTTCAGCAATCCATATCCTATTGACGAGACGAGTTTTTTTATTTCAATTACTTTTTTTTACAGGGTGGAATGTAAAACATTGCAAAACTGTGCTAAGTTCGACCGATCCCCATTTCTGCGAAAAAAAATTTCCTCGATTTCTAATAAATTATTCATGAAGCCTGATGTCTAATCTCGAAACGGTTTTTGAATTTTCCAGATCAGAAGTCCAACAATGACGATATGATTTTTTTACTTTCCCGACCCACCACCCAATGAGGAGGGGAAGTATTGTGAAAGCGCCGAGGGGTTGACCACCTAGTAAATGTGGTGTACAAGCTCGAGTAAATGTTGGTAAATGTTTGGTAAATGTGGTAAATATTTGGTAAATGTTGGTAAATGTTGGTAAATGTTGGTAAATGTTGGTAAATGTAGTAAATATTTGGTAAATGTGGTAAATATTTGGTAAATGTTAGTAAATGTGGTAAATATTTGGTAAATGTTGGTAAATATTTGGTAAATGTTTGTAAATGTGGTAAATGTTTGGTAAATTTCAGTGAATAACAGTCAATTTTAGTGAATGTTTAGCGGATTTTTATAAATGCTTAGTAAATTTTGATGCATATTTGTAAGTGTTTGGTCAATGTTGTAGTTTTTCAGTTATTCCAAGATAATTTTTAGCGCATTTTCGTAAGAAAATGACGCTCATATGGCCGGTTTGTCTGTCTGCCCGTCTGTCTGTCTGTCTGTCTGTCTGTCCGTGTAGAAATTGAGAAGTTGTACTCCTCCTCGGGGAATTGAGTTAGAACCCTGGAACTTTTTTTGAATGATAGCTGATGTCTTCAAGGATGACCAATGGGCATTATTTTTTCAACCATACATAGTTATCATTATTATTATCAAAAAACAAAGATTCACTGTGCACTTCTGAGAAGTTGAACTCCTCCTCGGGAAATGAACCTAGAGCCCTGGAACTTCTTCCTATGAATAGCTTAGGTTTTCAAGGGTGGCCAGTGGGCAGATTGGGTTTCATGGTTGCGCCGCCATCTTGGCCGCCATATTGAAATTTCTCACTGGTGGAACGATTTTCATGAAACTTCGAACTTATTCTTGTCTCGTATGAACATTCTTATTTTTGAATTAAATTTCATAATTCCACCGCCATCTTGGCCGCCATATTAAAATCTCTTATTAGTGGAACGATTGTCATCAAACTTGGAACTTATTCTTGCCTTGTATGAACATTTTTATTTTCAAGCTGATTTTCATGATTCCGCCGCCATCTTGGCCGCCATATTGGAATTTCTTATTAGTGGAACGATTTTCATGGAACTTAGAACTTACCCTTGTTACGTGTGCATGATCATTCTCATTTTCAAGCTAAATTTCATGATTCCGCCGCCATATTGAAATCTCTTAGTAGTGGAACGATTGTCATAAAGCTTGGAACTTATTCTTGTTTCGTATGAACATTCTTATTTTCAAACTAAATTTCATTATTCCGCCGCCATCTTGGAATCTTTTTATAGTGGAACGATTTTCATGGAACTTAGAACTTACCCTTGTTACGTGTGATCATTCTCATTTTCTAGTTAGAATTCATGATTTCACCGCCATATTGGAATCTCTTATTAGTGGAACGATTGACATCAAACTTGGAACTTATTCTTGTCTTGTATGAACATTCTCGAGTTTTCACCTTCGAACAAGTCGTCGAATCTCTAATTTTTCTTTATCAGATGAATTCTCTATCAAGTTCTTGCCCTGGCTGCTGAAATCAAATGTTTATGATCGAGTTCATGACCAACCACAAATTAAAATTCCCAAAATATTCTCCTCTTTAGTCCTAGTCGATAAGTTCAGATAAAGAGTTCTTGTAAACTCTAGAATTTCATGCAAATCTTCATTTTACTTTCCCAACCCGTCTCCTCACTCGAAAGAGAAAGTTATGTGATGGTGCAGGGAAAACGTTCTGACACGATAGCTGATGCCGAACCGTTGACCCGATCGACTTGAAATTTGATATACGCATACAGACAGGACCTTGCCGTCCAATGAGCTGATTAATTTTTGGTTGTCATCTGTGAAACGGAAGTGTCATTATCAAAGAACGACAGAGCTTGTTTACGCGAGGCTTAGCAGAGATTTTAACAGTGGTTAGTTAGGAGTGTTTACGCGCCGAATAGCTTTGAGTATTTTTGGGAAAATCAAATAATTTTCTGAACCAATTGTCAATTTCCTGTGAATGTATTTTAAAATTAAAAATTAAAAAAAAATTAATGTTTTCCTGCTTCTCGGCTTATCAGCGCCATAGGAGTTTTTGCGCCTTTTATTGATAACAGTGAATTATTACATAGGAATTACAATATACGCAAATTTTTTAACAAACACAAAACATCCATGACTTACCGGGATTCGAACCCGCGCCATCCGCACCACAGACGGCAGACGACCGACTGTGCTACGGGGCCGTCTTCCTGTGAATGTATTAAAATCTACCTTTCGAACTCCAACTTTATACCTGAAGAAACACATCGAACAAAAATTTCCAAGGGTTTCTGGATTCTGGTCGGGAAAGTTTTGTGTCGCCCACAACAGATTTTTCAAATTCCCAAATGATACGTTTTGTAGTCGATTCCATGAAATTTTAGAAATTTAGAATGTTTTTGATAAATGTTGGAATTGTTGTGTTCATTTCCCGTTCAATAGATGAGAAAAAGTCAACTACTTATCACGTCTGTGGTTTTCATTTTTCTCACAGAAAATTCTCTGACGAGTTCCAATTTCCAATGATGTGTAGTCAAAAACTCTACCCTAGACACTGGTAACAGGTAACACAAAATTACTCGGGAGACAAGTAGCTGACTTAATCAGTACGACGATATTTTGTTCGTTAGGTACCTATTTTCCAGTTGGTATTCCGGTGATTATTAGTAATTGGGTAGTATTGATAGAGAATAAGCATAAGCATTTGCTTGAATTCCATAGGCGTTGCCAGTGATAGTCTGCTTAGCAACTCCTCAAATATCTGAGCAAGTGCTTATGCTTATTTCATATTATTACCTACTACCCATTATTGTTTTCGTACATTTCAGTACTTAGGTAGTTCATCTTATGCTTTTTACTAGTGGATTTCGTTTATAAATGTGGTAAATGTTTAGTAAATGTTGGTAAATGTAGTAAATATTTGGTAAATGTTGGTAAATGTGGTAAATATTTGGTAAATGTGGGTAAATGTGGTAAATGTTTGGTAAATATTAGTAAATGTGGTAAATGTTTGGTAAATGTTGGTAAATGTTAGTAAATGTGGGTAAATATTTAGTAAATGTAGTAAATGTTTGGTAAATTTTGTAAATTTTGTAAATGGTGTACACAAATTTCTTGGGTGGTCAACCCCTCGGAAAGCGCTAAAAATTGTTTCCGAGATTTCGATAGATAATCCGTTCTGAGATCCCTTATGACGATTAAGACCATTTTCAACGTGTAGATCTATCTTCAAAATCGACGCGGTTTAGGTTTCCCGACGGTAGTTTTTTCAAAATGGAATTCGCATATTCCGTGAATTTGAATAAACTGCAGTGTAAACTTCGACATGCGATGAGCCCCACGAAATATCCATTTTAGGTGCAGACATGCTGGGAATAAAAGTTTGAGAAAAGATTGAATTGATTTTTAGAGGAAAAACTTCCGAAATCGGACCCACGGTTTTCGAGTTTTCCTCTCTGGAAAAACTACAAATTTTACAACTTTTTATCCCGTGAACAGATTTTGGTGGGTCGGGAAAGTAAAAAAAATTATATCGTCATTGTTGGACATCTGATCTGGAAAATTCAAAAACCATTTCGAGATTGGACATAAGGCTTCATGAATAATTCATTAAAATTCGAAAAAAAATTTCCACAGAAACGGGGATCGGTGGAACTCAGCACTCTTTTGCAATGTTTTACATTCCACCCTGTGAAAAAAGTGATTGAAATTAGAAACAACATCTCGTCAATGGGATGGATTGCTGAAACATGGATCTAAAGAACTGTGAAAACAAATTCAAAATCGGTTGTGTCAATCCAAAGTTACGTCATTTTGAAAAAGGGCAAAATTTTCGATAGCGTCATTCCAGTTGTTGAGCAGTTTATATGATTTGCTTGGCATGAGAATATTACGGCGTCTAATGATTAGGAGTGCAGAAATTGGAAGAGCAGTAAAAGTGCGACGGGTTTACTATGCGCACGTTTGGTCGAAGAAACGATTTGTTTGGAGCAAATAAACGGTTTATTTGGTTTGACTATATGATTTGCTTGTCGTAAGAATATATCGGCGTGGCTTGAATAGGAGTGCATAAGATGGAAGAACAGAAGAACTGCTTCGGGTCTTATTATACGAACATTTTGCTCAAATGAACGATTTGTTTGTGACAAATGAACGGTCTATCTGGTTGAAGTATATGATTTGCTTGGCATGAGAATATTACGGCGTCTAATGATTAGGAGTGCAGAAATTGGAAGAGCAGTAAAAGTGCGACGGGTTTACTATGCGCACGTTTGGTCGAAGAAACGATTTGTTTGGAGCAAATAAACGGTTAATTTGGTTCAAGTATATGATTTGCTTGTCGTAAGAATATATCGGCGTGGCTTGAATAGGAGTGCATAAGTTGGAAGAACAGAAAAACTGCTTCCGGTCTTTTTATGCGAACATTTTGCTCAAATGAACGATTTGTTAGTGACAAATAAACGGTCTGTTGGTTCGAGTATACGATTTGCTTGGGCGTCTAATCATTAGGAGTGCAGAAGTTGAGAAATCAGTAAAAGTGCGACGGGTTTACGATACGCACGTTTGGTCGAACAAACGATTTGTTTGGAGCAAATGAACGGTTTATTTCGTTTAACTATATTGATTTGCTTGTCGTAGGATCATAATCGGCGTGGCTCGAATAGGAGTGCATAAGGTGGAAGAACAGTAGAACTGCTTCGGGTGTTACTATGCGAACATTTTGCTCAAATGAAGATTTGTTTGTGACAAATAAACGGTCTATTATTTGGTTCAAGTATATGATTTGCTTGGCATAAGAATATTACGGCGTCAGATGATTAGGAGTGCAGAAGTTGGAAGAGCAGTAAAAGTGTTACGGGTTCACTATGCGCCCGTTTGGTCAAACAAACGATTTGTTTGGAGCAAATAAGCGGTTTATTTGGTTCAAGTATATGATTTGCTTGTCGTAAGAATATATTGGCGTGGGTTGAATAGGAGGGCATGAGTTGGAAGAACAGAAGAACTGCTGCGGGTCTTATTATGCGAACATTTTGCTCAAATGAACGATTTGTTTGTGACAAATAAACGGTCTAATTGGATTAAATAATAATTTGCTTGGAATAAGAATATTACGGCGTCTAATGATTAAGAGTGCAGAAGTTGGAAGAGCAGTAAAAATGCTACGGGTTTACTATGCGCACGTTTGTCCGAACAATCGATTTGTTTGGATCAGATAAACGGTTTATTTGGTTCAAGTATATGATTTGATTGTCGTAAAAATATATCGGCGTGGCTTGAATAGGAGTGCATGAGTTGGAAGAGTAGAAGAAGTGCTTCGGGTCTTATTATGCGAACATTTTTAAGGTCCCATTTGGTTCAAGTATATGATTTGCTCGGCATAAGAATATTACGGCGTCTAATGATTAGGAGTGCAGAAGTTGGAAGAGCAGTAAAAGTGCTACGGGTTTACTATCCGCACGTTTGGTCGAAGAATCGATTTGTTTGGAGCAAATAAACGGTTTATTCGGTTTAAGTAAATGATTTGCTTGTCGTAAGGATATATCGGCATGGCTTGAATAGGAGTGCATGAGTGGAAGAGTAGAAGAAGTGCTTCGGGTGTTATTATGCGAACATTTTGCTCAAATGAAGATTTGTTTGTGACAAATAAACGGTCCATTATTTGGTTCAAGTATATGATTTGCCTGGCATAAGAATATTACGGCGTCAGATGATTAGGAATGCAGAAGTTGGAAGAGCAGTAAAAATGCTACGGGTTTACTATGCGCACGTTTGTCCGAACAAGCGATTTGTTTGGAGCAGATAAACGGTTTATTTGGTTCAAGTATATGATTTGCTTGTCGTAAGAATATATCGGCGTGGCTTGAATAGGAGTGCATGAGTTGGAAGAGTAGAAGAAGTGCTTCGGGTCTTATTATGCGAACATTTTTAAGGTCCCATTTGGTTCAAGTATATGATTTGCTCGGCATAAGAATATTACGGCGTCTAATGATTAGGAGTGCAGAAGTTGGAAGAGCAGTAAAAGTGCTACGGGTTTACTATCCGCACGTTTGGTCGAAGAATCGATTTGTTTGGAGCAAATAAACGGTTTATTCGGTTTAAGTAAATGATTTGCTTGTCGTAAGGATATATCGGCATGGCTTGAATAGGAGTGCATGAGTGGAAGAGTAGAAGAAGTGCTTCGGGTGTTATTATGCGAACATTTTGCTCAAATGAAGATTTGTTTGTGACAAATAAACGGTCCATTATTTGGTTCAAGTATATGATTTGCTTGGCATAAGAATATTACGGCGTCAGATGATTAGGAATGCAGAAGTTGGAAGAGCAGTAAAAGTGCTACGGGTTTACTATCCGCACGTTTGGTCAAACAAACGATTTGTTTGGAGCAAATAAGCGGTTTATTTGGTTCAAGTATATGATTTGCTTGTCGTAAGAATATATCGGCGTGGCTTGAATAGGAGTGCATGAGTTGGAAGAGTAGAAGAAGTGCTTCGGGTGTTATTATGCGAACATTTTGCTCAAATGAAGATTTGTTTGTGACAAAGAAACGGTCCATTATTTGGTTCAAGTATATGATTTGCTTGGCATAAGAATATTACGGCGTCAGATGATTAGGAGTGCAGAAGTTGGAAGAGCAGTAAAAGTGCTACGGGTACGTTTGGTCGCACAATCGATTTGTTTGGAGCAAATAAACGGTTTATTTGGTTCAAGTATATGATTTGCTTGTCGTAAGGATATAGCGGCGTGGCTTGAATAGGAGTGCATAAGTTGGAAGAACAGGAGAATTGCTTCGGGTCGTTCTGCAAAATTTTGCTCAAATGAACGATTGTTTGTGATAAATAAACGGTCTATTTGGTTTAAGTTGATTTGTTTGGCATAAGAATATTACGACGTCTAATGATTTGGAGTGCAGAAGTTGGAAGAGCAGTAAAAGTGGGACAGGTTTACTGTGCGCACGTTTGGTCGAACAATCGATTTGTTTGGAGTAAATAAACGGTTTATTTGGTTCAAATATATGATTTGCTTGTCGTAAGAACATATCGGCTTGGCTTGAATAGGAGTGCATAAGTTGGAAGAACAGAAGAACTGCTTCGCGTCTCATTATGCGAACATTTTTCTCAATTGAACGATTTGTTAGGGACAAATAACATTTTCCGTCCTCGTTTTTTTCTGGTTCTTGTCTCAAGCAGAGTCTAGCACGTCGACAGCTCAGAGCTCGCACACTTCATACCTATATACAACACTACCTCTACTCCTCTACACCACGGCTAAATCCTCTTGCACATTATTTCCCCACTTCGGATTTACATCGTAGGTAGTAGGCATAGCGAGGCACGCTGTTTTCAATTGTTGCTTGGCCCACATTTCCACAACATTCAACATTCGATCTTTGCCGCTCAGGACAATCGCGCGCGCGTTCCGCGATTTTTTTTCAAACGAGAAGTGTTTGATAGTCACACGAGTGCGGCATGCGTGCGGAAAAGTGCGTTTAAAAAATGTGAAAAATTGTGCTGCTGCGGTACCGCCAAAACAAAAGTAGAGGATTAAAAAATGGATTTCGCTTTTGGATTTACGTGAAACGAAAAAAAAGGTAAGAAAATGATAAATTCAGGTACTTATCTACTTACTGATCATTATAGTACTTGTATGGGTATACCGAGGGATCGAACAGCTTATTTTAATTCAGCCAAAGGCACAAAATAAGAGATTCAAATGCACTTTAATCCCGTGGTATATAGGTATACCAATAAATTGATTATTTACAATGTTAAAACATTATCAAGTCATTATGTCATAATTATGGCAATCAATTAGGCCAAAGCAAAAATCATGGCTTCTGATTATACCGATTATGGTCGCTGTTGTAATAATTCTACTCCCTTATACAGAGGCAATGCAAAAAAACAATTAATGTAGTATGTCATATCGTATTTATTAACCGTAAAGTTAAGCAAGCATCCTCCAAGGATACGACAACAGTTTTAAACAATGGCCATCAAGTTCTATTGATTTTTGAAACCTGGCCAGGTATTCGCCAAGTTAACCCAATTACGACACGTTCAGGATATCCTCCATCCTCTATTAAGTTTTTAAGTGTTGACCTTACCCTAAAAAAATCGTTTTGTATACATCTTGTCCTCCAAGAATTTCAAGTACCTAGACGCTTTGGGGATAGAAAAAATGATTTAAAAAGGCGCGAAGATTGATTGACAAACGAAGATCGTTTCGCAACGCTGCGACTTTTAGAGTAGGCGCGGGCTTCATTAAGTAGGTACCTACCTATCGTGGTGTGCTTTGAGAACCTACATAACCTCTCCGGTTAGGCTAGGCTAGGCCTCCAGAGAAAGAATTTCAAGGCTGACTTGATTGTGTTCCGCAAAACAAAATATGCTCGCCGTACAATATAATTCCGACGCGGTCGGTGTGATGGGCATGTCGACAGGATTCATACTTGAGTACACAATTGTCATATTTTTATTTATATTATTATCTTATGTCTACTGTAGAGGGCGTTCATTTTCTATTGTAATTCATTATACATGTATTGAAACGTGGAACAATAAGAGGATGATGTGACATGCTACGGGCTAGATCTAACGTTATGTAGTTGCCCGGATGTGGAAGTGCATATACCTACGGTTTTTGAACTTTGGTGGAATATGGGAAGTATGCGTTTCAAATTATACGTTCCTTTCTGTTTAAAACAGCAACTGAACTTTTTGAGGCCACTGTTACAAAAATATATGGGCCCGTATTCATATCCCACTTTTAAGCTAAAAGCGCTTTTAGTGCGATGCGCATTCAGGGGCATCTCTCATATTTCAGTGTTCAAAAATACATTATTGCGATTAAGAGCGATTGTATGTACTTAATTGCAATTAATTTACGAGTTGATTTGTATTTTTGAACACTAAAATATGAGAAATGCCCCTAAATGCGCATCGCACTAAAAGCGCTTTTAGCTTAAAAGTGGGATATGAATACGGGCCATGGTTTCTAGCCACTCTTGCCAACTTTCCGTTAATTTGTTTTCGATTCTTCTACTCATGTTGCACGCTTGATTTTAATCGGTGCTGCACCTGTTCCATCGAGTCCCTGGCTGGTACTCTTGCGGCAAACCAAATTTGGTTGAAATCCGTTCGGTACTTTTCGAGTTATTTAACGTCAAAGTTTTTATTTTGTCAGCTTTTAACTTTTGACAGATGACAGAGATGTCATAATGTTCACATGTTTTGAATAGAGTTTTCCTTGGCTTAAAAATGAGCTATCGAAAACCAAAATTTGTCCAAATTTTGTGTCATTCTTCGGCAGTGACATTTCTCGTAGACAGATCACGTTAAAAATCATATTTTCTTTACTCTACCATAAACCTTACGTGCATACCAAATTTGTCGAAATCAATCGAACGGTTTAGAATAAATCAGGAGGTCAAAAAAATCTGACAGACATACAGACCGACCAAAACGGATTTTTTTTTCGACAGATCTCGACGTTTTAGCATACGAGGAGTCCTCGGAGGAGTCCAAAAAAACGAATATATATTTTTATTTTTATATTACGCGATTACCTTCTAATTCTTTGAAGAATTCGATGAGAGGTAAAAACAGCAGTTTAAAGTTACGTATTGAACCGAAATCAATGTGATTACCTTCAATTTGACATTTGCTTCCATTTCGGGGGCCCTCGCGAGATGAATTTGTGTCTATTTGTGTCTACCGTCAAGATGAAGCCTGAAATTCGTAAACGACCCTTGTGGTTTCAGGTATCTGAACGACGGTAACACGTTTCTGCAGTTCCTGAGCCGCATTTCACGTATGAAAAGGGCAATTTTTTTACGATTCCAAGATTCTTATGTCAGTTTGACAGAAAAAGTAATTTTTGGGACAATAAGCCAGTTTCACACCAGGTACATAAGGATGCAAAAATCCTACAATTTCAAACTGGAAAATTTGCACAGGTGATTCGAATTACAGTTCAGCTGAACGTACTATCGTGATAACTGAAAGCGGCCACTACACTGTCATTCATTGCTCCGCCTTTTTTGCAACATTTTGGGCTCCAAATGCTCCTAAATTTGGATATGTCCATTTTTGGCAGTTTAGTTACAACTGAAGCTCAAACTGGAGAGCACTTGGAGCCCGAATCATTGCAAAAACGGTAAAGCAATGAATGACGGTAGTCGTTTTCAACTATCACGATGGTACTATATCGCAGTTTTATTTGAAATCGACTAGTAGAAGTTTGATCAATTTCACGAGAACTGATTAGAAATCATAGAATATGTCATCAAGCCCTGTCTTATATATTGTTACGGGTTGTGAGGCTCTTGTGCAATTCCAGTGCATACGCGTTAATTCAGATCGTTCCCACAGGCTGGAACGCATCTGCACAAATGGCGAAGGCGCTGCTTTCCAGAGAATGCCTGTGTAACACGGGAATGTGATAAACGCGTAGTGAAATGTTCCCGAAGGTAACAGCCGGGTAATCGGCGAAGTTGAGCTAGCGATATCCAAGTGCGGAATAATAATCGACGTGTATTTAGTAGTATACGCAGTAACAAACAGTGTGTATGAACGTTTGTTTCTCAATTATTAAAGAATCCAGCGCAAATCTGTAACAATATGATAGAACGACAATCTCTTGATTATATCTCACTTATGAACTAAGCACAGGTACTCGGGCCTTATTTGTAGATGTTCCTGACGCTATTTTGTAGATAGCTATATCTTCCACCAAAATGACCCAAGTACCTATTATACCTACCAAGATTCTCAGAATATCACCAATTTCCGGTCAGCTTTCTTCGTCCATGCGTTACTGATTGATAATCAACACTTCACGTCTAATCCCGGAGAGCTAAAAACAATAATCACAGTTACTTTCAGGAAATTAGCTAGAGTTTTGCCTTTTTATCGATTGTTTTATTACCCCAGTATGTAATAATAATGCTAAAAGTTTAAAGATTTACTGCGTGAGTTCAATGTACTGACATCCATCTGCAATTTCTTTTCCGTTGAAAAATTGTGCGAGTACCCATTACCCGTTCACGTTGCAAATGCAGAGCTGGAGTAGGACTTTCTGGATCAAAAAGTCGTTAGTCGCAGAGTGTCCAAAGGTTGGTACTTTTTTCCTGTCAAGTTGGCACAATAGAAAGATTTTTCTTTTCGGATCAAGACCGCGCTGACTCGCATGTCAACCTGTCAATCAAGGTCTATCGAAAAGGATAAAATGCAATAACATAATAAATACCTAATGTCCGATTTTGACATTAATCATTGGATTGTTGAAACTAGTGTAAGACACATGAATTTTCAATGGTAAATTTTGGTATTAAAATGAAAATTATTCAAAACACAAAATGCATAACAGGTGCACATTGCGGAGAATTCCAATCCACGCACCCTCTTAACTAAAACTCTGGAGCTTTCGGGTGGCGAAACCAATAGGTCACGCTGATTTCATGGGCCTTCCGGTCCCTTGGGTCGAGTGTGCATTGATACACATTCAGAAGAGCGCATTAATGCAAAAGAAGTCAAACAGAGAAGCTGTGTTGTTGTTTTGTGCATTGTAGGTACCTGTGAGTTATTTGTGTGAATCGAGTACTACGATTATTAGGTGAGTTTATCTCATTGAGCATATCCTTTTGTTTGTATTGTTTTAAGTATCATTGCGTACGCGCATATTTAAATGGCATGGTCTTCAGCAATGCTCTTGCCTAAAGAAGTACACATTCTTGTTGTTGTTTGTCTTGTTAGTGACAGGAGAGAACTACCTAGGTGCCATTTTAGCCTCTGTAGCTTCATTCGCACACTCTGCACTAGCTCCTGTAGCTGGAGCGGTACTTTGCTTGACCACGAGGAAGTACCATTGCACCCTTCAGTACAGGTTAAGTGGCGTTCAGGCTGATCACCTGGTTGTTGACAAATTTGGTATTTACTAGAGCTGGTCCGGGACCATTGCACAGCCCGCTGTAAATACTGGCCACGTATGTGGCGTAGCCTAGAGTTGTTGGGCTGGTGTACGACTTCTGGGGGAGGGGTGCCTGTACTGAGTTGAGAGTACATACCCATTGCACTACCGAAGTGGGGCAGAGAGTAACGCTTAAGTCTGAAGTTGAGAAGTCATTTGACACCGCATCAGGTACTCTTACCTTGCTCTGCATTACATGGTGTCGTGAAATGACCAGTAATAAAGTGTGAATAAAACGCTAAGAATGAAAGGGTTGCTCACAGCGGTTTTTATTTTCAGGTAAACGCAATCCAGAGTCATCCTGAGTTCAGTCCTGTCTTCCACGGGCCTGGTTATCAAGTATTTTTAGTATTAACGTACTTTTAGTCATTGAGTTACCCGTGAAGTGCCATTTTTATTAAAAGAGTTGAATTAGCGAAAGTGATTGCATTTATTATTTTTGATTATCCGCAGTCATCCTGACACATCGACAGTAATTAATTCACATTTATTGGGCATCAATCAAATATGTTGCCTCCGCAAGTTTATTTGCGCTACACTAGATATAATACACCATACCAGTACCTACCTCTAAACTTAACAAAAAACATGGGTGCAATATTTCGAGTTCTCTATTTATAATTCATTATTTTATCGTGTTTTCCTACAATAGAAATGCCTAGAGCGCATATGTCAATGTCACTCACAGTCACGGTTGTAATAACCCAGCAATTACCATTTTTATGATATAATCATATCGAATTACGTTTTTGAATTGAACCGTTTTACGAGACCTGTACTAAAAAAGTCCATTTCCTGGTTTTATACGGCTGGGTTGACATTTTTGGAGAAACTTGTAGTAATTTGGATGGATATTTAAAATCAGAATCAAGTTGCAAACGTCTTTGATGGTGGGCAAGTAGGTAGGTAGGTAGGTACCCATTTACTGTCACATTGACGTTTCCGGTTTCCGTAACAACTGCTAAGGAGCTTGTGGTGTGGTAGTTGGCGCGTTTGACTAAAAAATAAAATTTATTATGTATAATAAATGTTTTCCTCCTTATCGGCTTTTTTGCCATAGGAGTTGGCCCGTTTATTCTTTAAACAATTTATTACAAAGAAAGGTGCGACTTCGACCGCAGGCAGCCACAGAACCGCCTGCGCCATGGAGCCGTCTTAGCGCGTTTGACTACCACTGATACCACTCCAGAGGTCGCGGCCTCCCCCCGGCGGAGGGAACGAATTTTCGCTTCGAAAACAAGCTTCTTGGTTTAGTTGGAATGCTTGCTAAATGCTGAATCGCATAGCCGCATAGTGTGTCGCATAGCACGTAAAATACGAACGATGGTGCCGACCCCATGCGATGTTGGTTGTCGTTAAAAATCCCTACCCTGTGTTGGAGGGGTTCGGCAACATTTCCGGTATAGTGGAGGAAAGCATTCTCCGGCGTCGGTGTTAGGCCTCGTTGCGGAAACAAGCCGACGTTAAATAAACGAATTGAGAAAAAAAAAACTGCAATAAATATGGATAGCATACTTGTATAACACAGGGCGTTTGAAATAGGGCATTTTCCTGGCCATACTGCACATGTGCGAGGTGCAAGTAATGGCGGGAAATTGAAAACAACCGGACAAACTATTGCATTCACGCAGATTTGTCATAAACAAAATTTCTGCATAGATGAAATAGTATAGCATATTTTGTCTCAAAAATAGACTAGCCTTGGAAATCTACCGCGTTATATTACATTACAGGTGCATTAGGGTAGGATTCAAGGGCTTTTGTCCGGTTTTTTCAAAAAGCCCGCCTAAAATTTAGCGCATGTCCCTGAAATGATTGCTCAGGACAAGCCCCTATTGAATGTCAATCTTGCCACCCTAGATTCAGATTTCCAAAATATGAGGATTGTGCTATATTTTTTTCCGAAGTGTCAAAGTAACAGGACTACAATACTACAAAGTTGATCTATTGCACTCCTGTAATTCGCCAGGAACATATTTAGATTTAGATTCACCGCCCACGGCAACCGGCAACAGAACGGTTACAGACTGATTTTTTGAAAAGGATCCACCTCCGATGGGGGATGGGGTTTATTTTTATATTCAACTCCTTCGTTAAGCGATTTCTTAAAAAAGCCGAAACAGGTCGATTTTTTTGGGGGGATCTTCAACTTCTTCGTCTCCATTTTATCCTACTTTAAAATTTCAAATAGCGCTACCTACCTTGTGATACATCAAATTGAAGGTTATGAAATTCTCTCGGAAATTCTCTTTCTGTCAAAAATATTAAAAAAAAATTGAACACCCTTCTCAAAATAATCTCATTGTTAATTAAAGGTAATTTTTTTGACCTTTGAGTCCCGATTTTTGAGAAATACATTATCCAGCAAAAACAGGTGGATTTTTATTTCGAGGAGGACGCCAGATTCTATCTTCAACCCCTTCGCCCTTCAATTGAGAGAGTTTTCGAAAATGGTTAGGGGGTTAGTTGTAGTATTGCTACATGAAATACATACAATGAACAATGGCATTATCTACCTTTCAACACATTTTTTAAAATTACCTTATTTCGTTTTATGGTGGTCTTGTTCTAGGGGTGCGATGTATTCACAAGTGAGAAGTGACATATGAACGTGTCAAATTGTTTTTCTTTCTTTTTCCATCGTAATTTTTATATTGTTCAACCGATTTCATCCGAGTTTGGTACAGATAGTAACAAAATGATTCAGAATTTGACTTGAACCTTTCGAAAAGCTCTGAATTTAAAATATTTGCCGGGGGCCATTTCTGTAGGCAATAACCTCAACTGAACATACTTTGCTTTTGAAATTTTTTAAAACATTCAAAAGTACAAAGCAACTTTAACGATAAATTTGAAAAGGGAATTTTCCATTAGGATTTTTTTAGGAAGGTACGGCAAAGAAAATCAATATTGACTCGAGACAACTACGTTGTTTGTCACAAAACGCATTTCTTCCTTTCGGTTCGCTTGATGCGGTACCTCTAGGTACCCATAACAATGAAAAAACATGTAATTATTTATGTAGATCAAGGTCAGCTCGTGACAAAATCTGTGGAACCTACTAGCTATCTACCATGCATGTTTGTTCAACTTTTCTGCAGTTTAATTGAAAAAATCACGACAATCACGTTATCGCAAGACAGGCGGCTGTGACTGAAAATTAAAACATAATTGACCGCGACGAAGAATAAAGAAATGCTGCGTGACAAAATAATGCATTTGCTCGAGAGGTTTTAATCATTTCGTGCATTTCAATTACGGCGTACAAGCAAAAAGAAATTTAATCGGAGCGCGAGGCTGGGTCCTGGAGCACCGATGACGTGGGGCTCTTTGACAGAAGAAAAATGGATCATTTGACAGTTTTCTGTCATATTTAAAAAAGTCGATCTAGAGAGACCTGTGTGCTGTACGTACAGTCTCTCTAAAGCTGGGTCCCCAGAGGCGAATATTCGGGCAAAAAACGCGAAATTTTATGTCAAATTTTGAATTCGAGGGCTCTTGATTGGCCAATATGAGGACTTTGACATGATATTTCGCATTTTCTGTTCGAATATTCGCAACTGGGAATCCAGCTTAAATCGATCTATCATACTTGTCAAACTGTTGATTTTTTGATGATAGTGGCTCTCAAAACATGATTTACAGTGACTGTATGATTTCGATCAAAAAATTATGATGGCATAGTGCTTTGAAGGTACAGGGTGATCACGCGAGAATTGACCCCGTATCTTTTGATTTGGGATCGATGCAGTTTTTTATTCTGAATACAAATATATATCATAGTTTGGAGCTATTCACGCAAGAATCTCTCCCTACTGAAGGGTGATCACGCGAGAATTCACCCCTCTACTGGAGAAGTTTCCCCTTTAAAATTATTTCGAATTTTTCCGTAGATTTCGAAATTGTAAAATACAATTTTTTACAACCTATAATAAACAGGGGAAACCTCCGGCAGGAGGATGAATTATCGCGTGATCACCCTTCAGTAGGGGGGAATTCTTGCGTGATCACCCTGTATCCAGTGTGATAACTTCAAACTGTGACTGTATTCAAAATAAAAAACTGCATCGATTCCAAATCAAAACATACAGGGTGTCGTATTAGCAAAAATTGTTTTTGCGACACCCTGTATATTATTGGTTGTAAAAAAATTGTAGTTTACAATTTCGAAATCTACGGAAAATTTTTGTCGAGGATAAGTTTTTTCACTTCCAAATTATTTCAAAGGGGAAACCTCCAGCAAGGGTCTCAATTCTCGCATGATCACCCTGTACAGTCATTAGTCCGGGAGCATAGGGTCAAAAAAGACTTGGCCCTCCGTGGAGATATATAGAGTTATGTCCTAATCGATTCCTGAGCGATCAAGGACCATGAAAAATTAAAGTGGAATATTGACATCTGCTGCAGGCAAATATGGTGGAGGCGCCAAAATGGGCTTCATCTGGTAATAAGAAACTGGCTGTAGATCGTTTGTTTTTCAACGGATTTTAATATCTGGAACGTCATTTTGTAGAGAAAAGAATGCTCTTCTTATTTCATGCCTAAATTTACAAACGTCATTTCGGGGAACTGTCAAAATTGTCTTTATAGGATATGCTTAATTCCGGCCTTTTTTAAGGTTATCCCATATTTTTGAAACTTGGCAATATCATAGATCTTGAAGTGCCCTTCCCGAATTTCCACTTTTCCACTTCGTATCTCTGCCGTTTTGGCCGCCATATTCAAAAGATGGCCCTAAAAAACAGTTTTTTTGTCAATATCTTTATTTCAGTCAATGTGGAGTGGGAGCCTTTATATGCGAATGGAAGCTTATTCAATTCTCTACAATTTGACACCTTACTCGTGTACGTGCTACTTCCGGTTCTTGGGTTATGGCTTCTAGAACTCCCTGAAGCATCAACTTTTGTCATCCAATCAGCATGTTGAGTTGGTCTCAGCTTCACGTGACAGTCAAATTAACCATAAATAATGATCAGTTGTCAACCACAGACAATAATATCCAGAAAATCACTCATGGTAACGGTTGTTACGCAATTACAGGGTGAACTCTAAGGGCGAATTGACTTTGAAAAGGTATAGCTTGAGAACCGTAAGTCGCACATAGGTGATTTGGATATCGAATTTTAGAGAATTTGATAGACCGTGACTCTGATGTGAATTATAAAATTTTATGACAAATTTTCCAATTTTTTTTCGAAAATATGTTTCTTTGTGTGCCATATTTTCACAATTATGGCCAGAACGGCAGAGATACGAAATGGAAGAGTGGATATTCTGAATGATGACCACAAATTTAATTATAATAAGTTTCGAATGTATCTAATCTCCTTCAAATGTTATATTACCTTTATATTCCCTTCTAAAGTCAGTTTGGCTACACAGTTCACCCTGTAATTATAGACAATTAACATCACCATGATCGATTTTCTAAGTTTTTATTACCTATGATTAATAGCCAAGAGCTGTTTATGGTTAATTTGCTTACTACATGACGGTGGTATCAATTCAACATGCTGATTGAATGCCAAAAGTTGATGATTCCGGAAGTTCTGAAAGCCCTAACTCAAGAATCCTGCAGTATGCAGACATGGTTTCTCTGTGGAATGAGCCCATTTGTTTCTGGCTGTCATCTGTTGAACAGAAGTGTCACTATCAACAAATGTCAGAAGCTATATCTCACAGAATTTGACTTGCAGCATGTCATTTTAAAGCCCTCAAAAAACTGTATTCAAAACAGTTGGAAGTGGGAAGTATTGCCCTATCTGTCATCTGTCAAATAATAAAAAATGTCAAATTTTAAAACTTCACCATTCAAGTATTCAAAATCTATCCGATGGATTGGAACCAAATTTTGCAGGAAGCAACACAACAAAAGAATCAAATCAAGTCTGCAGTTGCAGTTTTCCACCATTTTCCAGTCGGACGTTCTGAATTTTGAGAATTTCTCTTAGCCGTTGCCACTCGAGAGGGCCTCTCGCCCGTATTTTGACCAGGACGACTCGTTTCTAATGCAGGACTCCACTCAAAAATTCATTTTTGCTCGGGGATCGACTTTTTCCAAAAAAATTCCAACTGATATTGAAAGAAAATTGGATTGGGACCGTCGTGTAGGCCTATTTTCAAAATCGACATGGCTCCGGTTTTCCGACGGTAATTTTTTCAAAATGAAATTTGCATATTCCGTGAATTTGGAATTACTGCAGTGCAAACTTCGACATGCGGTGAGCCCCTCGAAATATTCATCGTAGATGCAGACATGCTGGGAATGAAAGTTGGAGAAAAGATTAAATTACATTTTGGAGGAAGAATTTTCGAAATCGGACCCAAGTTTTCGAGTTTTCCTCTCTGGAAAAACTGCAAGTTTCCCAACTTTTCATCCCACGAACAGATTTTCGCCATTATTTTTAAACAAGTAGTATCATAACTGGTTCTTGAACATTTTCCAACTTTTTTTTACTTACAGATCTTGGGTAGGTAGGTAGGTATGTTGAAATGAAACCGTAAATGACCAAAAAAATCCAATTAAAAAAAATGTAATCAAAAGATCTGGTATCTTTTTCGGGCATACTTACAGAAATAAAACACATATTGTACAAACTGATTCTAAACAGATCTTTGACCGATCCTGATCGCCTATGTTTCACTTGTTGATCTCACGGACACGTTGCTACTCATTGCATTATATTTTTTATTGCCTATCAAAAAATTGGGATATTTGTTTTTTTGCGCTACATAATTTGACTTTAAGCAAGTTTACCCAATACAAGCCTCTGGTACATACCTACAGTCGTTTTTTTTTGTTTCAACTATATAACGGGAATGTCCAGAAATGTTGTTTTCTCGGTTGTTTTGCACGAAATGCAAAAAATTTGACCGGACGCTTTGCGAGCAGGTAAGGTAGATAGATGGTACTTGGCAAAACCACAAAAACTCATTCAGTTCCATACCTGTTGCTCGTCGCGGTTTCTTGATCCAGCCATAATTGCCACGATTGTTGTACATATTGTTGTGTATTACCTGCCTACGAATAACTTTCCATTCTCGTCGTGGAGGCACGTTGTTTCGTATGTTTGGATGTACCGTACCAAAGTACCGAATGCAGCAAGCTCCTCTCTTATGATGAACGAGATACAATTAAAGCCATACCAACCAACAAAACAAAATTCGCTTTCTTTCGTCACTTTCACTAACTGCCGTAGCGCTATTATTACTATAATGGAACATAAGTTTGTTGCACCTTTTTAATTGGACGAGATAAATACTCGAGATGACGCAAGAGAAAACATATGGACAATCGAAGAACACCTGGTCGAAAAAAAATTGATTGAGAAAAGTTCATTGATCATGACACGTATAAAATCGTGGGAGTGGACGTATTCTTTTAGAATAACGCCCCACGCGCTTTTGGCACTTTCCGTATTTGGCAGGATGCGGAAAATGTGCTAAAAAGTTTAAAAACAAATTAACATAAGTTGCGAGTTCATTGTGCCACACTTCTACCTACATATTTTATGATGATGTTATGTTGTGCTGTACAGCACCACAGAGTTTATTGAAACTCAAAAGTATAGGTTGGTCGTTATGAGGTCAAAGGCTCCGCGCCAATAACATTGTTATGGTCTTGTAGCCATATACTCTCCGGCGAGGCGATATCTATCTCGCGGCCTTATTGAGAAGAGAGCAATAAGCTGATGCAGAAAGAACAAATTGACAGACTGATGGTGATAAAAGCTGTCCTAATAGAGGAGAGTAGAGCTGGCCCGGATCGAAAAAGCGGAACGGATAGGTCACGATGGAAGTGTGCGTTGTTTTTTTTCTGCAGAGATGATCGGTGACGCCAGTACGAGGCGCGACCTCAAAAAAGTGATTGTGCGCTTCGATTAGGTTATTTGCACTTGTAATTTTCGAATGGATTTTCTGGGTGATGATAATAACGATGGGAAATATTGATTCAGTCCAGTTTTGTA
Source organism: Anaspis maculata (assembly GCA_949128115.1). Taxonomy (NCBI): domain Eukaryota; kingdom Metazoa; phylum Arthropoda; class Insecta; order Coleoptera; family Scraptiidae; genus Anaspis; species Anaspis maculata. Next base: position 21,043,890 of record OX421967.1, read on the forward strand.
TTGAAACAGCAACAGCGTCAGAATTGCTTGTCGCGCAAGTGTCGCTCCGTTGCGCCAAGGGCGCCGTGAAGTTGTGCATATTCGATCACTGACTCACTGGGACCTATTTTTGAAACCCGTGAGGTACATTTACATGGCATGGCTATGGCAGCAGCTAATCGCAAAAGCGCCAACAGGCGGTTGCCATAGCAATATCTTGGAAATTATATGGAAATTCATCTCGACGGTTTCAGAAATTCAGGCCTGGGTTTAACGGGACGTTTGAAGCAGGCAGGCCCGTAGCTAGGATACTTTTATAGAGGGGGCAAGAGCAATTTTCAGGGGGGCATACATATATTCTCATGGGTGGCCTAGCAAACATTGAGTCGCAGGCGAAAATTTTTGCTGAAAAAGAGCGTGGCCAAAAAACAGTATTTTTTTACTTGCAAAAATGAAAAACTTGAACATTATAATGAAAAAATCTAAAAAAAAATAAAAATCAATCCTGATTGCAATGGCCCATTTTTACAGCCACTGAACTTCCCCAGGAGCGGCGGTGGCTGAGTGGTTTTGGTGTTGCCGCGCCAAGCCAGTCGTGATCTACCGCGCGGGTTCGAATCCCGCCTCGTCCATGGATATTTTGTGTTGTCCGATTATTCCAAAAATTGTTCCGACCTTACTATGCCATATCTGCACCTGTCTGACTACAGCGGTTACAGAAAAAATGGATTTCTGACTACAGAGTTGAGTGCTATCGGAGTACTGTGGCCTCACATAGTTAACAGTAGGCAATCCAAGAATAATTGAGGACGTGTACCAAAAACCCACTGAATGTCCCGTCGACGCTAATAACCTTGTAGTTGATGCGTCGTAAAACATTCAAAAAAAAAAAAAAAAAAAACTTCCCCAAAAAAAAGTTTAAATAGATTTTTTTCGTTCTATTTCGCTCAAATTCCAAGAAGACTTAATAAGCCAGCGCTGATGACCGTATAATATACACACCCAAATGACAAATGACAATTTCTCGAGAAAACATTGCCTGAATTTGAAAATTTTTAAGGTGTCCGATAGAGAAATCCTTTCATTACAAATTACCATCTTAGATCACCCGACTGTTTACTGTTTTTGTGAATTATGAACTGAAAATTAAGCTGTAAAAGAGCATCCATATGATAAGACAAATTGGTTGCTATGGCAATTGTATTACATCGGATACTTGCCACTGATGCATTTTGAACCACCCTGGGCTATTCATGTAATGCAATGTCGCAGCATGGTTGATTTGTCATAGTCTCAAAAGAGGTGCAGGTCCCTCACCACTTTTGAGGGCCGATGGGATCAAATTGTTCCATGATATATTATTACGCTTTCCAAAAATGTTACGTCCTCGAAAATTCTGCGACGTGTTTTCTCAAAACGGAGCCTTGCTGAAGTCTGGGATTGTTGCGCACCTTTCATTGTCACCCTGTATATCGTACATAGGGTTGAAAATCGGGTGAATCAAGGTGATTGCTTGTAGTTGAAGGATTACTCTATAAAGCACTATACAAATTTTCGAAATCGGCTGATGTTTTCTCGAGAAATGTCATTTAAACCGAGACAAATGACGGGGTGATCCCTAGACCATTTGGGTGTGTATATATTCAGATTTCGTAATAGTCCAAGAGCTGGCGACAAAAAAAAGTGCAACAGTTTTCTAAAGGCTGAAACTCTGGAATATGTTAGATTACTCAATTACATCCATGAAATAAATAGTCAGACACCGGTTCATTAGAACCTGCTCAATCGGCAGCCAAAAGAAGTCCGAAATGCCCGAACGGACAGTTCTGACAACGCACAGCATTGTTGTCTGACGCACAGCTCTGTTGTCTGATGCAAATATATCAGCAGTTGCATCTGTTGTCCGAGTTACGGTTCAAATGAATCGCCCGTAGCGAAATACAGATTTGGGGAAAAAATCAAAGAAGCCTTGCGTAATGGAACCATCTAATGAAGAGAGGTAAGTACCTAGGTGTGGTCATAGCCGTAACTCAGACAACAGCTGACAGCTGTGAGTCAGACAACAGAGCTGTGCGTCAGATAACAAAGCTGTGCGTTGTCAGAACTGTCCGTTCGGGCATTTCGGCCTTTTTTTGGCTGCCGATTGAGCAGGTTCTAATGGACCGGTGTCTGACTGTTTATTACATGGATGTAATTGAGTAATCTAACATATTCCAGAGTTTCAGCCTTTAGAAAACTGTTGCACTTTTTTTTGTTGCCAGCTCTCCGACTATAATTCATCATCATGATAGGTGCATACGTTGACGGTAGATGGTAGGACGTGGGTTTGGTACACAGTTGATTTTGACACATTTTTTTGTAACTTTTGTGGATTGTGTAATTTTTTATTCAAGTAGTTTTTTCTCAAAATTAAATTTAAAATAAAAGTTTTCTCTTATCTAAAGCTCTAGGGGGGCAAACGATTATTCTAGGGGGGGCTTAGCCCCCCCATGCCTCCCCGTAGCTACGGGCCTGGAAGCAGGGCCGGACCGAAACCGATTTGGTTGGGGGGGTGTGAAAGATCCTAAAATGCCGACTATTATAGTGGTGACCAGTGGTGCACCCAGATTTATTGACAGGGGAGGGGGGGGCGAGAAGCTCTAGTGCATGCTTTAAAAGTCAGAACAGCGCCGCAGCAGAATTTTTTTTGGCATAATAATAATAATAATACTGACAATAATTCACTTCACACAAGAGGAACCTCCTTAATTCATTTGTGGTTTTTTTCCGCTTATTCAACGTTGGCCTATTTCTGCATAGAGGCCTAGCACCAACGCCAGTGATGCTATCCTACACAATACCGAGAATTTTGCCGAGCCCTTGTGTGTTCCAACACAGGGTAGGGATTTTTAACGACCACCAACATCGCATGGGGGTCGGCACCATCGTTCACATTTTATATGCTATGCGACACACAAATCAAGAAGCTTGTTTTCGAGACGAAAATTCGACTGCCTTCGGTGAGAATCGAACTTTTGACTCTTGGGATGACATACAAAAGAGCAAAAATATTCGAAAAATAGAACATAAATGTTATCAAGTAGGTATCATAATAATAATCATAATTGATCTACAAGTGATAATATTTCAATATAATGATGATAATCAAGCCGCCTTGGAGTCTTGACCAGCTCATCAAAAATTTCGTCTGGATAGTGTGTATACCTACCTAAACACTACCCTACAAGGAAATTCTACAATTTTTGGAATAATCTGAATTATATATTTGTATTATCATGGTGTTTTCTTCGTGTTGATGCAAAACTTCAAAAAAAACCTTCGAACTCCCAACATTGATGACAATATTATGCTGACAGTGTTTGAGAGTTATTTGAAACTATTTTATCCACAACCAATGAACCGTGGATTCCACGACAAAGATTCATGAAAACGAGCATCTTAAAAACCTGCTCAGTTAGCACAATGACTGTAATTCCGCAAATCAGACTATAAATGGTTTCACGAACAATATTCGAATTTATCTCGATTTTGCCGACTGAGCTTGATTTTGCCGACTCGATGTTCGCGACTGGGGGGTGTTACACCCCCCACACCCCCCTTCGGACCGGCCCTGGTTTGAAGTCGTTACGGAGTTGAAGCCATTTTTGTGGCAAAATTGTGACGTCATATTGCACTACTCTGATTACACCTTCAAATCAATGACTATTATCCATTCCGGTCAAAAAAAAATCTGTTGTGTCACCCCAAAACTTCCCCGACCAGTAGCAAAGGAACGGATGGAAATTTTTGAATGAGACGTCCCTTCGGGTAGGAAGTTGGAATTTGAGAAAAAGATTGAAGAACTGAGATATTTTCCTCAATAAGAGCTCCATTTTGAGTTCCATAATTTGAGGCCGGTCTCGATAACCCAGCCCGGTTTTACATTCTCATTTTTATTCTCAACAGGGAAATTCTCGGGAAATTGAAAACAAAATTGTTGGAAAACATTTGGGAACCAGTTACCTCTTGTTAAAAAAAATTGGTGAAAATCGGTTCACGAATTGAATACCTGGGGCAGAGTTCTTATTATTTGCACTTCAGAGCCTCAAACGAGAGGGGGGCTCAGTGGGGCTTCAAGAGACACCCGTAGACACCAGGGAACCTATAAGGTTTCAACCAACCCAAGGAGACACAAGGGCGTCGCTTTTGGCCTGAAACGGCAAAATCTGATAGTCACAAGTGGGGGCCCCATCAGGGCTTCAACGGGATCAGGAATAAGACACCATTGGGTCCTGATGGTACCAAATCATACAAGGGAACTGCACACATTAGAGCTCGAACGTAGACGCCAACGGGATGGGCATACTGAAGTTGCTAAAGCTACAGAAAACACATGGGGGTATTTACGGAGCTCCAAAACGATACTTGAAGACACAAAGGGTCGAGGCGCACTGTTGCCTTTAACGATACCAGAAAACGCACCGAGATCTGCATCTATAACCATTTTGTCACTTTGACATAGATACGTCAATGTAACAAAAACTTACCGGTTTGGTTGCTGAGAAAATTGAATGGGCCAAGAGTCGAGCGAACAGACAAAACCGGCTGAAATCGGCCAGGCCAAATTTTAAAAATTCATAGCGCCCGTTTTGTGAATGATGGGAAACTCCAACTGCAGTATTAATTGGATTCTTTGGTTGTGTTGCTTCCTGCCAAATTTGGTTCCAATCCATCGGAAGATTTTGAATAAATAAATGGTAAAGTTTTGAACTTTGACATTTTTTAATATTTGACAGATGACAGATGGGCAAAAAAATTTAACAGCTTTATATAGAGTTTTCAAGGGCTTTCAGATTACATACTGCAAGTCAAGTTCCGTGATGTATAACTTCTGTCATTCTTTGATAGTGACACTTCCATTTGACAGATAAGAGCCAAAAACTATAATGGGCTCATTCCACGGACCAACAATGTCCGCATGCCGAATTTCAAGAGCGATCGGATCAACGTTGGGGCTGTGATCGTAGCAGATTACAGACACACAGACATACATCACTCCAAAAATGTTCCTAATCATCTTGATGGACCTCAAAATGAATCCGTCTTCATCTCGAATTTTTTTTTTATCGCGTTCACAATACTTCTCGTTTGGTGGTAAAAACACCTCCTCGTCTCGGGGAAGTAAAAACAACATAGTCGCTTATGATTTTTTTTGAGTTGAACAATCTGATAAGTTGATGGATTGAAAAGGTCAAGATGATTTAATCAAGTTTGCCAAAATAATGTTTGAATAGTGAGAAGTGTAGTTTCAAAAATGACGACCATTTTCAGCGCCGAGGTGTGATTTTGTCGCAAGAGATCTCGTAACCCGAGCTTATGACCCCTTACTATCAACCTAGAGGCACGGTCAGGTGAGCTCGAGAGTGTATCGTCTGTGAGTGTATCGACCCAAAATTACAGACTTTTATGCAAGAAGGTCATCATTTATGCCGGACGGGCTAGAGAAAGGGATCTCACTGGCGCCCCGTAAGAACTGGGTTATTGACGTACGGAGTCAAAAATTCACGTTAATTCACTCTCTGCGTTGGGATTATGATGTGTGATCCTGGCCGAAAGAAAGCGGTGAGCAAACCGGCGACGCAGTCCCCAGAATGACAATCTGACAACACAGCGTAATTCACCTGAAGGTTTTATGTCATATGGACAGAAATTCTAACGTAACCTGTCTTGTATCAAGATGACATTAAACATAAAAAATCAGGGACACCAACAAAACTCAAATTTTACATGGCAAGCTGTGTTTTTTTTTTAACTTGGGAATAGATAAAATATAATTATGTATAATTTTCTTGAAGTATAGTTCAGCATTGAGCTCAGGCAACGATTCTTGGTTCTCGTTCTCATACGAAATTTTGGCAAGTTGAACACAACGACTGATATTGAACAAGTGGCTTGGTGCGTCAAGGGCGCAGTAACTTTCACCAAATTAAATAATGTTAGACGGCAAAAGAATGGCTTTGATGTCGTGTGTTTTGACGTTTTAATGGTATACGAGATGCTCTGTGCAAGTGAAATAAACGAATTTTTTCTATCAAGCGGTTTGGCGGCCATCAGCTCAAGCGTCACTCGAGCTTCAGCCGCTGCGCGACACCCACTCCGTTGCGCCAAAGGCGCATTTCTTGGCAGGTTCAACGCAGTAATTATAATGTTGAACATGTGGATTAAATGTTTTGTCAATGATTTTTTTCGTTGTTTTTTTTGCCAATTGGTTATTTGTACTTGAACAGACCAATGTGAGGATGGTGCGAAATCTTTCGCCAGGCCGCTTATTGACCTTCAGCTCAAGCACTGCTCGTGGTCTGGCCCTTTCGTAGCAGTACTCCGCTACGCCAAGAGCGCAGTGAAGTTGTGCAAGTTGAACGGAATTCATACTCCGTTACGCCAAGGGCGCAGTGAAGTTCTGACGGATTGAATGCAACGATTGACACTGAACTGACATTGTACGGGTGGATTTTTTGTTGTTGGTAAGAAGTGTACAAGATGATGCATTGATGCATCTGCATTAAAAGGGCCTTGTGTACCTACCAAAGTATAATGCACTAGCTTTTGCCAGGTCACTATGCAGCCAAGTGCAAGATCACTTGTGATTGACCGCTTCGTTGCCTCATGCTCCTTCGCGCCAGGGGCGCAGTGAAATTTTGGCAACAGTAAATGAATGGACAGTGGCCCAAGTGTTTTGTCAAGAATTGTGTCATTTGTTTTGGCAAATGTGTACGATGTCATCGAGGATGTGATGGATGTCCTGTGTAAGCGAAATACACTAGCTTTCGCCAGGCTGCTTGGTGGCTTTCAAGCTCCAGCGTCGTATTTCCTCTCATTGCATGAAGTATGTGAATTGACACTGTTTCTGAACAAGTTATAGTCCGGAAGGCAGTGAACATTTTTTGTACTTATTTTCTCAGTCACCAAATATAGATAGGATTGTTCAGTTAGTGATACTAACCATCTATTGCTAAGTCTGGTTAAAATTTTCCGATGAGTTGAAGAAGAAAATGCATTAGAAAATTCATAGGCGTTTCACTTATTTTCACCATAATGAAAATGGTTTTACCAACAAGGCGTATGCTAAAGTTAACTAGAAAAGATAGTCTGGCTGATCTCTGGCGATGGAAAATATGTCTGGCCCGTCAAAAACAATTTTTTTTAACGTTAGTTTTTGACGAGCCAGACATATTTTCTATCGCCAGAGATCAGCCAGACTATTTTGTCTAGTTAACTTCAGTATACGCCTTGTTGGTAAATCCATTTTCATTAGTGTGAAAATAAGTGAAACGCCTATGAATTTTCTAATGCATTTTCTTTTTCAACCCATCGGAAAATATTAGCCAGACTTAGCAATAAATGGTTAGTATCACTAACTGAACAATCCCATCTATATTTGGTGACTGAGAAAATAAGTACCAAAAATGTTCACTACCTCCCGGACTATTACGGAGTTTTAGGCCACAAAATGCACCCGTACTGCATTTTACAGCAACTTTTCTAACGCTGCCATTATTGATTTTATTGAGCGAAAAACGCCACAAAATTCAAATCCCAAGTTAATGCAACTAACATATGATTCAATTTCCATGTCAAAATGTGTGTGTATGTATCCTGTAGGCTGTAGAAGTTCGACAAGACGACAAGAACGTCAAAACTCATCATTTTCCTACTTAACGCCACACAACAGCCACGCGTAAATTTAAGTACAATTTTTGAGCAAATTACGCAAATTCAAGGCAGAAGTTACCAATTTCCGATTTATTGGTAGGCAAGAATTTTGGCACCGGCTAATATTGAGTTATTGAGAGAAAGACAGAGGATGCGCCAAGTTTTCAACTTTTCAACTTTTAGACAGTGACTAGCACCGTGTCCTAAACACTCACACTAGTAACACAATAACTAAAACTCTTTCGACATTCCTTCTTAATAATACAGTAACAGCACACCTAAGAATTTCAGTAATTTCACACAAAAACATTCAGTGATATAATAATTAATAACTAAGGCATTTTAATCCAGTTATACATGGTACTTTTTGCTTTATGAACTGATTATTTCATTAAAAATATGGGTTACTAAATTAATTACATAAAACGTTACATTTAATTGTTATCTATTACTATTACAACAACGTTTCCGTTACCATACCTACTCTACAATGCTACATTATTAGAAATTCAAGTACACCTAACACATCGCAATTATTTATTACTTCTGAAATAATCCTTGGAAAAAATAAAGCTAATTGGACGGCTAAATTGGCATTATCCATAACATGTTCAAATGACTTGAAAAGTACAGAACGCTATGTAAATTTGACAGTTTTGACAGTACTAATCCATGACAATCGCTCTGAGACTTCACTTTCACTGATGCCACTACAGACTGCACTACACTACAAAATTGCAAACGCTCGAGATTATTATTTCTTAATATAATTGCAGCTCATTATCGAAATCGCAGTGTTATTATTACGAAACGCTCTTTAACGATGGGAACTCGCATTATCGGAATAGATCTTCGAACAATAATAATGCTGCTAGGACGTGCAATTTGTAAGTTTTATACTCTGATTGTGGAAGCAGCGCATATTACCTATATTTTATCGTATTGTAGCAGAGGTACCCCGTATCACCACCTGTTATTATGATTGCTATTATTAATCAGCAGAGCTGATATATGGAATATATCAAAGTACGCTTTGACTTAATTGTAGGCATCTAACTGTAAATAATTATGGGAGGAATATACAACGCTAGAAGTGAGCGAAGGCGGTTAAGAAAAGATAGATAATGTAACAACAACACAAATCGCAAATTCTTCCATTTTCAATCCAATAGCAATAATAGCATAATTATCGTGAAAGTCCAATAATGGTGAGTCGTTTATTACCGTTTTATTAATAGCGATGCTCTTTTTGTTTTAAATTAATGAGTTTTATACAGCTCATTCCAGTTGCTTGGTGAACGGAAAATATCAAATTGGCACGCGAATTGTCTATAGGAAACGACTATGTCACTATAATAAATAAATTAAGGATTGTCGCCTTGTTTGGAACAAAACTGTCAACAATAAAATACTATTTTATCTAAATACAATGAGTTAGCAATCGATACATTCTCAACTTTTAAAAAGTTGGAAAGTGAATGATTTCTTACATCTTCTTTCGGAAAGTGACGTATGCAGAGGGGTGATCTGATCTGAACAGTTGTCGCGGAGTGCGGAGTGTTGATGATGCGTTGTTTGAAAAGCTTGCCTATGCCTCCTGATAAAAACGCGAAAAACTTTAAATAAAGCCAATTATTTGCATTTAAACTGGATCATAGTGAATAAAGTCTTACACATACCATGGAGTAAAGCGTCATTACAGCCTACGGGATTCTATCTCACCTCGGCGCGCCTCGGTAATAATATTGAATCCCTTGACTGTAATGAGACCCCTTTCACCTCGATATGTAATATACTATTGTTACGAGCGGCGATTCCGTCCATTCTGGTAAACACGCGATCTTTCTAGATTCTTCCATTCATTAGATCGCGGTGTAGATACAAGTGCAGAGTTCTGGACAGACACATCTGTCCACTTTGGCGGAGGTGCAGACACTCCGGAGCACACGGGAAGCTCGCGAAAGGGTGTGATTATTCAGGAGTCGTCTAGAATTCATATGCCGGGCCACTATGGAATTTGCTGGATGACCCATGGAACATTCGAGATAATTATTCGGGACCTATACAAGCACTATGAATCGCCCACAGCAGTAGTTTTGATTTGGAATGCGAAGTGGTAACGAGCGGATTAAAAGCGAGTAGTCATCACTGCGATATTCCTGAGTAAATAATTGTTGGCGTGTAGTTACTGTAGTACGCAGCAATAAACAGTGTGTGTTTTAAAACGACCGTCTCAATTATATTCGAACCCGTACGCGAAATACGTAACACTATTATGATACAAGAGCGCGTTTTCAGGCCCGAAGCCTTGTCTGCCATCATGAGGCGTAGCCGAATGCTGCAAAAGAGGCTGAGGGCCTCAAAGAGCTCAGCGCTCGTGTGTCCAACAACGTTTTTCGTAATCGTTGCTTAAATTGAGAGAAAACTCGAATTTTTTTGTAAAGTTTGATACTACTTTGACAAATGTTAAGCTATTCAGATACTGTTACGTATTTCGCGTACGGGTTCGATTATAATTGAGACGACCGTTTTAAAACACACACTGTTTAATACTGCGTACTACAATAAATACACGCCAACAATTATTTACGCTTGAGAATATCGCAGGTACTTCGCTTCTATTAGCTCGCTACCACTTCGCATTCAATACTGGTCGTAAGGCGACGATCGATGCTTTATATTTGTCTGCGATTAGCGTTTTCGAACTTTCCATCGTCCTCCAGCAAATTCCACAGTGGCCCGCCATACGGTTTGGCGGCGACTCGCGAAAAATCACACACCTTTTCCGTGCTTCCCGTATGTTCTGGAATCTCGGCACCTCCGCCAATTCGGTAATTGTATTCTGATGGACCGTTCAAGTCTCCCATATAATTTCAATCGCAAACCATCGCGTATAGTCCGGAAATGTTCAGAGCTCCGCACTTGTACAATGCGACCTAATGGGAAGAGTCTAGAAAGATCGCGTGTTATCCAGAATCGGCGCTCGTAACAATACATAAACTGCAAAACATATTTTCGCTTATGTATTACTTTGCGCTTTATGTATCTACGAAACGATTACGAAATAGTTATTTTCCTAATAAGTGCCGAAAGTAGGTACCACTTTTCCGCAAGAGTTAGAAACAAAATTTTTCATACAAGCGTGCGGAAGGTGCATGCATACAAAATGGAACCAACATCAAAAACTTCAGTAGAAATAAGCGAACATTTATAAAAATCCACGCATCAACATTTTAGTTGATAAGTGTAATCAATACGCTCAATTAGTGTGACGTCAAAACGTGGGTTTTGTATGAAAACAACGAACACGTAAGTTGGCAACACTTCTTGTCAAAGTGGCAGCCAATGGAATATTTGCGGATCAATAGATACCGAGCGTTCATAAATTAAATGGGTCAAGGGTGCCTATGAGTTTGAAAACATCTGTGGGAACTAGCATCGTTCATTTGATGTCTGTAATTTTTTGGTTATCGTAATTTGTCAAACCAGTCGCAGTTTTTGTTTTCGGAACATTTTAAATGTGGTTTTCACGGCAGGGCACAAAACCTACATGATCGAGGAGTATTTTCCAACTTGAAGTATTCTCGTGGACTTATGGCAGATCAGAGATCAATAATATGAGACGTGACTTGTCAAAGTTTGACAATTTTTTTACAAAAGGATTACGCTAGTTTCGACAGACGTTTTTGAATCCACAGGCACCCTTGACCCATTCAATTTATGAACTCTCGGTACAACGACCTTCCTGTAGGTGTTCCGTAACTAGGAAGGCCTTCGAGGGTGGGATAATGCTGGTTAAATTCATTTTATATTTTATTTGACAGCTGCAGTAGAGGATGTGGGAAGGGGAGAGGGTGGAAATCAGGAGTGACAGTGAGTGCTGCCAACCTAGCAGAGATTCTTTTCATACAAAACTCAACTTTTGACGTCATCACTAATTGAGCGTATTGTTATTGAACATGTTATTGATATAAATAGTAGGTTCACTTGTACTGTGACTCTAGTTGGCTGGGCAAATTTTCTACTTTAGCATTGTAGGCTTGCCGCCTTTTTACTTGGTGTGGAACTGACTTCTCTAGAAGTGAAGTTATATTTCTTATCAAATTGATATTAAAACCTTGGAAAACTGACCTTGTCATAGGTGGAAATTCGACTAGAGGGGCGCAGAGCTATATTACCGTCATTTAGACAGCAGAACCCTACGGGGCCGCCTTTAATTTAAGTCATCTTGACGGCGGCCATTCAAGGCCGACAAAAACTCGTTCCGCCAAGGTTCAAAACGAAAGCAAATTGAAAGCTGAGGGTACTCATATGAATTTCGGTCCAATACGCAACTTTGAGCGGCTGGATTTTTTGAAATTCGGTTGAATAAACTTTTTACACGTCAATCCTGCTGCAACAGCAGGCCTGCTGGGATGTTCCTTGTCTTGCCAATAGTTCTTCATGGTTCAGCGTGTCTTTTCGACTGGAAGAGGTGAAAGGATTGATGATTCCATCGGACCCCTTTTTTTGGACGAAGGACTAGTATTTTTTAGTTTGAATGATCGTAAAGTTGAAAGTATCCTGACGTGCCGTTACGGAGATTTCCAGCCGAAGGAAAACAAAAATTCACGAAGTTCTGGTAGCTTCACTTCATCGTAAGCCACCAACAAAAATACAAGCGAAAGTTTATAATTTCGATAATATATTACTTTTACGAACGCATTTACTTTTCCGCAATCATTTGCGTGCGGAAAAGTGCAACTTTGGAAACGCATTCGTGTCCGGAAAAGTGGAACTTTCCGCACGCTTGTATGAAAACGCTTTTTAGTAGTTGCATATAGGTAACTAAAACAAACATATTTTGTTCCAGTGGCGTGCGATGTTCCAGTACACCAACGAACAACTGGCCAGCGTCGTAGCACTGCCCATTGTCACCATCCTTCTAGTTTGGACTTCGGCCATCTTCCACCGCAACCGGAAACGATGGGGCCCCTACGACATTCCCATTTTCACGCTTCTAGTCCTGTCCATCATCCGAAATCTGACCGTCCTCACTTACACGCTCTTCATCACCCTGAACCAATCGACCATCGACATCGACTACTGCAGCGGGATCGTGTGGATCTTCAACTCGATCCACACGTTCCAGGCCTGCTCGCTCACCACGCTCGCCATCATCGGCCTGTTTTCCGTCAAGCTCAAAAAGAAGCAGCAGCACATCCGTCAGTTTCTCACGCCCACCCACCTCATCTACCACCTGTTCTGCCTGACGACCCTGTGCGCCTGCGTCGGCGTGGCCGCCATCTTGGCCCAAAATGGCGCCGGCCGGTTCAACCTCTTCGATTCGAATCCCTGCAAGTTCCTGCCGTTCGATCTGGATCTCAAGTTCAACGTGTTCGTGCTGGTCCTGAACGTGTTCTTGGCCTTGGTTTCCGTGTTTTCGTTCGTCGGGATCTGCGTGAATTACGTGAAGATCAAGCGGAACGGGTTCGATTACTTGAAGAAATCGACGTCGGATCTGAGCGATCTGAGTTTGGAAAACAACAAAAACTACTACGATACTTACACTATCCAGCGGGGGGGCGGCGGGGGCGGTCTCGAGTACGAGACTGGGCAGAATACGGCGTGGAACAGCGACGTTTCGAATATTTCGACGACGGTTAGCTCGACGAACAGCAGGCGACCCTGCATTTCGCAGACGCAACAGCACCACCAGCAGAAGAAGGTGCAAGAGGAGAACAGGACAGGACTGGAGACCATCCACCCGGTGCTGATTGTGTGCTATTTGTTCTACCATCTTCCACTAATCGTGAGTACCTACCTATTGTCTTCGATTGTAGTTATCAACTGTATCAACCGAATAATCACAGTATAAAGTTGAACAAGTTGAACGAAACGACTGTTGAACGCGTGGCGTAGAAGTTTTGCGCGCTTGCTCCGTTGGGTTAAGGGAGCAGTGAAGTTAGTCAAGTTGAGGCATGACCGCGTCACAGGCTTCACTCACGATTTTTTTTTAAACCTCCCACAGTTCCTTCTTTTCATCTTGCTTCTGCCCGTGTCCCTCTGAATCTATGACATCTGGCGGTTCCCACCCTATGTTCTTCCCTTTTGCATATCGGGCAAAAGCTTCCTTCTTTGCCTTTGCAGTCTTCGACGTGGTGCCCCACTTTAGCGCAATTTACGCATGCGGTTCTTCACACGTATTTGCTATATGCCCATAACCCCAGCACTTAAAACATCTCACTTCTCTTCTTAATGTTACTCTGCATCTTGTCACACCAATTAATAAATATCCACTCCTTCTTGACCAGGATATCAGCCTTGCTCTTCGGAACCTAAACTGTCGCTATCTGCCATCCTCCATATCGTCCAGAACCGTCGCTTATACCTATAGGGTTGAACGTGCCCTACCGTACATTGCCATGAATGACTCCAATAAAACGCCGACATGAAAAATTATAACTAGGGACTCTCATTTTCCAAAATGAATATTGACCATCCTGCTATGATGGCCTTTCTCTGATGGCGGCATGACATGACAGTGTAAAGTTTAGGTGTCAAAATGACAGAATATTGACATTATGAATTACAGACTTACAGAGTAAGAAACACATCAAATTCAAATTTGACACAAACCCGAAAGCTTTAACGCCCAAACTTATTTCTGCTGATAAAGCTGATGAATCACGATTGCGGCGATTCCGAAGAAACCTGTTGGAGCTAAATTGGCAGGCAGTGACTGTCAAACCTTCAAGACTGTTCAACCTGCGATGAATTTTTCGGAACCAAACAAACCTGATGGCTACTTTCGAGGTGAAATACATATTATTGCTAACTGATTTTTTTATTAATGAATAAGTATCATGCCAACAAATAATGGTACAAAATTTTTCGATGCAACTTGTAAACCTTCCATAGGCTTTTGAGAACTTCTGTTATGTTAACTACACACATCAAAAGAATCTAGGGGACAAGCAAATTCAGACGATTTCTAAAATCATCATAACTTTTGATTGCCGTCAGCGATCTCATGTCTGTTTTCAGTGTTCGATAGCCCAATCCTTCGTTTTAATGTCTTGATCACGTCGAATACGAACAATGTTTTATAAGGTTGCTACAGGGTGATCAATGGAACAGTGTAAAATAGCCAAAAGTTCAGTACGAGCGCGATTTCCCAAAAAAAAATATTTTATGCATTTCAATAGCACAGTTATGAAGACTGGTATTTCAGCTTCAGTAACGTTTTTTAATTTTGAAAATCGAAGGTGAATTGCCAAAGATATTGATCATTTTGTGCCGCCATGTTGAATTCCCAAGAAGTGATCCGATTTCATTGAGACTTGGATCACATTCATGTCTGGTTTCAGTAATAATTGGAATTTCAAGGTCAAATGTCTTTCTCGGTCACTTCCAAGCCGCCATATTAAACTTTTATGTAAATGATTCGATTTTAGTGTGTTTCAAGTTTCATTTAAATTGAATCATTTATGTAAAAAGTTCAATATAGCGGCTCGAAAGTGATCGAAAGTGACATTTGACCTTGAAATTCCAATAACTTGAGCCAGACATGAGTGTGTTCCAAGTTTCAATGAAATCGGACCACTTTCTTTTTTCTTGGAAATTCAACATGGCGGCACAAAATGATCAATATCTTTGGCAATTCACCTTCGATTTTCAAAATTCAAAAAAGTCACTGAAGCTGAAACACCGATCTTCATAACTGTGCTATTGGAATGCATGAAATATTTTTTTTGGGAAATCGCGCTCGTACTGAACTTTTGGCTATTTTACACTGTTCCATTGATCACCCTGTAGCAACCTTATGAAACACTGTACGTATTTGACGTGATCAAGGCATGAAAACGAAAGATTGGGCAATCGAACACTGAAAACCGATATGAAATCGCTTGCGGAAATCAAAAGTTATGATGATTTTAGAAATCGTCTGAATTTGCTTGTCCCCTAGATTCTTTTGATGTGTGTACTATGGTAGCGCTAGTATGGTTTGGTCCGGTACCGCGATCAACAGCCCATTTTACATACAGGTCCATGTTCCCCTTCTCCATCTAATCGCCTTCTCCTTCTCTTGCCTTGTCCGACTGCTCGTCGGAAAGGAAATTTTAATCAGTTTTTCACACTTGCTCAGCTCCTTGTCGGTGATTCTTAGCATTGCCGCTTTGTTTCTGTTGGTTCCTTCAATTCCCTTTGGAGCTCTTTGAAATTCGATGATCAGCGTCGTCGCAGACCTTTCTTTGCATCATCCATAGCTTTCGCCCAAGGAACAGCCAGAGATTGTCACCTCCGTACGGATGGAGTCTTCACACACAAATTGTTGGCATGCCATGACTGTATCTGTGAATCCAGCCAAGAAAAGGTCACCTCGGCCTGGCCACGCCGTCAACCTTTTTCTAAGAATGTCTGCTTGGACCTCACCTGGAGATCCGCATCTTAGATTTTAGAAAAGGGTGTGAGCATAACGCTACTCTTATGAATTGACTTGAGGTGAATTCAACTTCAACTCAGTCTCAAATCAATATGGCTCCAAAACAATTACACTCAGCTTTACTAAATACGCGACTTGACCCAGTCAGAGTCAGTAAACACCGTGATAAAGAAACGTATAAAGTACCGAGCGTTCATAAATTAAATGGGTCAAGGGTGCCCATGAGTTTGAAAACATCTGTCGGAACTAGTATCGTTCATTTGATGTCTGTAATTTTTTGGTTATTGTAATTTGTCAAACCAGTCGCAGTTTTCGTTTTTGGAACATTTTAAATGTGGTTTTCATGGCAGGGCACAAAACCTACATGATCGAGGAGTATTTTTGAACTTGAAGTATTCTCGTGCACTTATGGCAGATCAGAAATCAATAATATGGGACGTACTTGTCAAAGTTTGACAAATTTATTACAAAAGGATTACGCTAGTTTCGACAGACGTTTTTGAATCCACAGGCACCCTTGACCCATTTAATTTATGAACTCTCGGTACAATGGTACCCCGAACAGGCACCTGTTCCCAACAATACATCACCGTGATAATGAAAAGTGCAATGTACCCCAAACAGTGCAATTGTACCTATTCCAAATATCACATCACGTGCATCAAGTGTGATTATAATTCATTCTTGGTTTGTCTACAACGGGTGATCACCTTCGATACAAATAACTCGGTCCTGTGCCGATTCGTGCAATGGAGCCCGTGGAGACTACGCACAAGGCTTCTGATCCAGCCACACAGAACCACTCTAATACCGAACGTGCAATGGAGCCACCAGCGAAGCCCCTGCCGCATATTAGCGCAGACAACCTCAACCGTCTACTCTGTATAATGCTGAGGTTTTCATGTTAATTTATTTACATATGCATAGTCAATTACAGTGAATAACTAGGTATATGCTCTGTAAGAATAACTCACCGTTTGGATGTTGGCAGCTTCGTAATTTGTCACAAAGAGAAATGCACCTTGTCAACAGTAACTATGCATAATTTTACACACAAAGGTAAACAAAACACAACCAACTGTTGTGGTCAATTGTTATAAAAAAATAGGTGTCTTACATGATGTAGGTATCTACTAGTACCTACCAGGCTACTAGACGTTCCAGTATGAATCTCTCTAAAAAAATTCCTGCACGATCAAGTACCGAGGTCTACCGCAAGTAGAGTTTTTCAAATGTAAGTCGCCTATAGCAAATTGGTTAATCTGTTTGATGGCGTATTCCTTGTTCCATTTCCCCTTTATCCGGGAGAAAGCACATTGCAGTGTCAGATTCGTCCCCCATTGAGAACGGACTTCCCTCAGTTACTTCCGTATGCGTGTATGCTTCTTCAGGCCATTCGTCTGCGCGTATCCCGTTCACTTCCTCTTCGTTTGCCGCTGGCTGTATCCGTCTTCTCATCCGTTCTACGAGTTCTTTCTTTTTCGACATACCATCAGGGCTGCTTCACACTGCTAAACGGAAATCGAATCACTTGACAAAAGTGACGACATTGAATTGAACATCCCTTGGTCGTGTACCAGCCAAGTATTGAATCAAACCGAAAAGTACTATGGCACAATTGAGAAGGAGTGCATTTGAGAATTTCAATTAAGCAAAAATAGCGTTGTGCACGATTCCGAAAAAATCATACAGAGTGCCCCAGAAAGGTGTTACTCAACCGCCACACATCATTAACTGCGGCGAAAACATGTTTTTTGGGTGCCACTGGGCGGTTTTTTCCTCGCCATAATGCGTGCCTCCGTCCGTATAATAAACCTGTCAAAATTTCAAATCTTTACCAAGATTGATGTCGTTATAATCGCTACTTCCGAGAAACCGCGTCCTCCTCGAATTTGGGTGCCCCTTTGAGGCGACCTTGCTAGAGTTGCACGAACTCATAGCCTACTTTGTGACCTCGGCTCTCATCAAACGCAGTAGGTAGGTAGGTACCTTCCTACCTATAGCTCGTGATGCCATAGCCAAGCTAGTTGTTCGCATTTAAAAACTAATTAAAATTCATAATAATATACGTTCTCGTAAATTGATGATTCAGGAAAGACTGCACAGCATCAGCAACGTTAATAAAATGCCGTGTGAAAACTGGAAGAGCGAACTGTTATTGTGATGAATAACAACAAAACTGAAGTACATTTCTGTATATCCTAGCGAATCATCATCAGGGAAATGCTCCCATTGTTTCTTCACACAGCCTTCCTCAAGGCTGTTCTTTTGTTTTATTGTCGTTTCTATGGTCTCTTCCTTGCGTATATCTCTTCCTGCGTTGACATTTCTGCCGTTTCCACGGTTTACACATACGTAACGTAGGTAGGTATTTGGTATTTGTACACTATAAGTCTCTTCTTGCGGGTTTTGCTGCAACAAATATTATGTTATAAACATATGCATTTTCTCTTTTAGCAAAACATCGTTGTTGGAACAATTTTTTTCTTCAATCATTCATTTCCTCACTTTCACATGTAAAAACAATTTGCGATCGTGTATGTGTGTACCCTCGCGATGGATCATTGCGCAATAAAAATGCGCGTCCGCTTAAGTCATAAAAAACTTACATCACGTATGCAAAATATAATAGAGAAAATCGTTTTCCTTTTCAAATGTGAGTTTCTAGCCGGCCGTGCTTTGGTCGTTTACTTGTAGAGTTGGCTGTGCTTCCGTAATGACGAGCCTTCAAATACTTCCAAAATGGGCGATGATAAGATGTGAAAGTGGGAGATGTCAATCCAAAAAAAAAAAACGTGGGGCTCAGCTCATACGTTTATGTGCTCGTTTGCCCGGACCGGCCAACCCGACCCCCAGAGACCGGCCTAACTGAACCGGTTTGCATGGATCGGTTCCTAGCAGGAAGAAAAAAACTGATAAGAAACAAGACATTGAATAAAACTATGGAACTGAAACCATAGGCGCCGAATTTAGTTTGAATTTTGATTGTCAATTTTTGAACTGTAACAACTCCCCCCTTCCTTCGAAGGATCGAAGGAAGAAGCTTCATCAAAAAGACGAAGGTTCTGACGATCAGGATAAAAACAACAACCACAACCACTCTGTATGACAGAGAATTTAAAAAAATATATATAAACACTCTTTGAAGGATGGAAGAAAGTAATTTTGGACTTGAGGTCAATTACAGAGAATGATACGTCGAGTGATACGTTAAAGATAAGACTTCTTCAAACAAATCCTTTAAGAAGATGGGAGAACAAAAAAAAATGCTTGAGTCATGGTGGATCAAAATTGATCACCGGCTTCAAATCTTGACATTGCCAAACACCCTTACTAATTCCGCTATCGTCCGTTAATACATGTTCCCGTTTTCTGTTAAACAGTTAAAGGTCCGATAAAGGTAGCGGCTAGTTTTGCATTATAATAGTTACTTAACTGCATTTGACAAACTTTTGCTTTTCCGCCATACTTGATTACCAATTTGATAAGTCACAGGTCGTCTACGAAGATTATAATGATGACGAGATTTTTCCAGATTAGATTTCAGTCTAGCCAAAACATCAGCAAACAGTTTCTGAAACCCTATTTGTCTTCTTCTCTTGACTTCGCTTCGCAAATCAGTTGGTTGAGCCTCAGTCACAGGATGTTTCAAATCCTGACCGGAGATTTTATGCTCACGACCAAAATTTACATAAAAAGGAGTTTGCTGTACGATGATCATTCTTGACATATAAAGAAATCATAGTTTTACCAACACGGTTGACTCTTTCAGTTGGATCGGCTCGAGGATTATAATTTGCAGTGTAGAAAATTTTACATTGGTAATCAGCACAGAGGGACTGAAAGACATTACTTTTCATTTGGACGCCGTTGTCGCAAATTAGGAATTGCGGAGCACCATAAACAAGGAAGATACCCTCTTCGAAACTATTAGCTGAAGACTTAGCAGTAGCCGCACGATGTGGAGAAACAACGACATATTTGGAAAAATAATCAGTGACCACTAAAATGTAGCAGTTACCATGAGTTGATCGTGGCAAAGGTCTAACGTAATCTAAGCTGATCATCTGCCAAGACTAAGTGATGTTTGGTCTATCAACGAGAAGACCTGCAGGGGACTTTTGCTCAGGTTTTTGTTGGGCACAAACGGTACAAGATTTCACATATTTCACGATATCCGCACGCATCTTTGGCTAGAAGTATTCTCTGTGAATTTGCCAAATTGTTTTAAAAATACCGAAGTGACCGGAAGTTTCTTTGTCGTGACAGGAATTGTAGACGATAATCTTTAAGAATAACTAATTTCCAATCATCAGATTCGTTAGATAATTCAGGTATTTCATCACTTCTACAGTATTTGTAGATATTACCTTATGCTCTACGCGATACTGTGGAAAACGATCGAGATTTAGACTGATTTTATCGCGGAGTTCACGGTATCAATTATCTTTTGTGTCGGAAAAATTCAGACTAGGAACGGATGCCGAAGCGATGTCAAGGACAGGAACAGAACGGGATAACATGTCGGGGACTATATGATCTTTTCCTTTACGATGTATTATTTGGAATGAGTAAGCTTGGAGACGGAGAGCCCAACGAGCTAGTCGACCTTGAGGGTCCTTCAAACTGTTTAGCCACAAAAACAACCCCTTCCAAATATTGACGTGAATGTTCAACAGCCCAGATCACAGATAGGCACTCACGTTCCGTAGTTGAGTAAGTTCTCTCTTGTCTTGTTAGTGACCTTGACAAAAAAGAGATCACCCGCTCTCAATATCATCAAATTGTTGAAACACACAAGCACCGAGACCGTAGGCAAAAGCATCGTTCTGCAAGACGAAAGGACGATCATAGTCGGGACAGGATATGAGAGCTGTGTCTAGCTTTTCTCTCACAGTTTGGAAAGCAAGATCGCAGATTATGCCAAGAAAAGTTGACGTTTTTCCGAGTAAGGTGTGTAAGAGGAGAGGCAACAGAGGAAAAATTTGGAACAAATCGCCGGTTCCAAGAAGTGGTTCCGAGAAAATGACTTGAATGTTCAAGATTTTTAGGAGGCGGAATATTCAAAATTGCCTCAACCTTACCTAGGTCAGTTCTAATTCCCTGCTGATCAATCACATTACCTAGATATTTTTAGCTGGGTCGGCAAAAATGACATTTTTCAAGGCTTACCACCAGACCAGCAGCAGCGGTACAAAGACGATCAAAGTCAATTTCGAGGGTTTTTATGTGAGAATCAAAACCTTCAGAGGTGACAATGGTATCACCTAGATATACCAACATAGTCGGTGTCAAATCTGCGCCTAAAACCGTATCTATAGTACGCTGCCAAGTCGCAGGAGCGTTAGTTAAACCAAATGGGAGACGTTTAAAATGATAAAGTCCGCGACCAGGAATCGTGAAGGCGGTTAACTCGCGACATTGCTCTCTTCTAGTGGAACTTGCCAATAAGCATTTTTTATATCGAGTGAGCTCATATACTTAGCATCTCGAAGCTGATCTATAATCGAAGACATGTATGGAATAGGGTATGCATTTTTTTGTGACTGCATTGAGCTGTCTAAAGTCAACCCAAAACTTGAAGAGCCGTCATTCTTGGGAACGAGAATGATTGGAGACGACCAGGCACTATGAGAAGGCTCAGCAGCATCTAATTCCAATATTTTTACAGTTGTAACATAATGACATAGCAAACCTGTTCTGCGCTTGCGCACTAGGTAGGTCATCGTGTCAAATGCATTTACCGTTGTCAGGTTGTGTCTGACAGCCAGTCTCCGGTCCATGAGTTATTTACTAGTTATGATTGAAAATCACGGAAAAACAATGAATTCCTATTTCCTTTCAGTGGGAAAGTTTTTTTTAAATATTTTTTCAACTGGACAGTAGTGATTTTATTCACTCACGCATCGACCCACGCCAAAAACAAAGGGACCTATTTAAAAAACCTCACAAATTAAAACTGACATGCGTCAATAATTCAAGTCGCAGGAAAAATAGTAAAAAAAATCATGCAACAATTATGTCCAGTAATTGGGCGTAGTTCATGAGCAGAGATGACAGCTGAGCGGCTACAAGGTCATTCGTTTACCTTCCTTCCCGATATAATATCCTCCTAGGCAAAAACAGCCTGAAAATCAAAAGCCAAATTCCAAAGCCAAAATAAGATGCTAAGTTAGCAAAAGAGTGTTTACCTGCCCGAAATGTTAAACCCATTCTAAGGGCACTGCCGCCCGATGCTAGAACGCTAGAAAACAACGTCAACACTGCGTGTTTTAGTGATAATCAGGACTACCAATGGTAGTCTACCATCAGAGTGACAATTTGATTGACTGTAAAAATCCCTCAACTTTGAACTTTTGATACATTAACGGCTACTACTTCTGGATAGTAGAATAATGGAACGCTGAAAAAAACTGACCCGCCGACCATTACGAATCACAATACCAGAACTAGACACCTGGGCCTGCTGAGCAGTTGTGCCAACTTTCATTTTCGCCGTGGGAAAAAATCCCAATGCACATTTTTGTTGTTTGAATAATATCCTAGCGCGCGCTACTAAAAACAAGAGCCGTCTGCTGTGTGATTAACATTTGGTATTGTAATAAGTAGTACGTTATTACCTTTAGTAATTGTTTATTATTATATTAAATTAATTAACGTTTACAACGGAATCTACAATGAAAACCTACCCAACTGCCTACTAATCTTGCTACGCAGACATGAAAGTTTCTCCAAGTACCTATACGAGATATAGAGTCTTCTCTTCTAAACGATATGTTTTGAATTAAGTAGGCCAAAGAGAAGATAATAATTATCATAATTGTGTGTTTGTAACTACACGTCTAGATCAGTCTAAATATACAGGTGCAAAATGTGTAATAAAGCAATGATATATCTTGGTGATACCTGTGTGTGAAAGGAACTGCCTAGTGAATAGCAAAAAAGTACCTACTAAAAGCAGGCACTTAATAGGAAAAGACTATGCACAAACTAGACATTGATAGACAGATTTATTATTATCCAACCAAAATATATGGTAATAGAAACATTTTTATGAAAGACCCGATCGTTTGTCCTACTTTCATTAAAATTTCAAGCTAGAATGCCTAGCGCGCCAGCTCCAGCTAGCTTAAGGTACAAATTGGATTATGTAAGTCGGAATCGTGAAATACCAGCGTAATTTGACATTTCTACGTGGGTGGGTGCCAGTATACTTTATTAAAGGCAGATGCGTGTTCACCTTTCCTAGATGCAACACACCAACCTGTAGAATTCCAGTTTTAGTACTCACCTACAATAGGTATACTTATATCGCAAGAACAAAAAAAAACAATAGAAATATTTTTAGAGCATCTCACAGCGAGAGAAGACCTTGAGGATCGTGTTCGACAACAATAATTGTCTTGCCTGCCGTCTTAAGTGGGCTGCTAAAAAAAGCGTAATTTCGCGTCATCTTCAAGGTGGTTTTCACTTGAAAACACTTTGGTCTCGGCTTTACTGCTTGGTAGGTAATTGAAAAATTAATCAATCTAGAAGTTGCTGAAGGAGAGTTGGAGGAAGCATAATATGAGGCTAATCGCAATTCAAATTCGTCTCTCCGCCACAGGTTGGCGGACAAGGCGAAATGTACCTAACTGACAACGACAATCTAGTGTTATCGATCAATTTTTTGAAGAATTTGAAAGTATTCTTGAGGAATAGTCTGAATACTTTCGCAGTTTAAGGGACCAGGAACAGGATAAACAAGGCTATATGCTGCTAATGATGTGTTTGACTTTTTGTCCGAGAATTTCGCCGTCGATTGTCAAGCTACGGGTGCTGACGTCAATGTTATCAGTGATACAGTGACAGCTTTTAGTGATTACAACCCATATTTTGACAGATTTGAGTGTCATCCAGTAATATTTTTTCAAATTTCGGAGCTTGTTTGAGGTATTCCAAGTGAATAGTTTCGGCTGCATGTTCCCCTAAATTAATTTAAATTGAGCTTTGATGACAGACCTACCAAAACAACTGATTTTGGGGCACGGCGAGCCTGTGGGGACTCGTATAATAATATACTAATATTATACTTGTTTGATAAGACGTATCATTGACATATGACTGGTAAGTTCGTCGTGCTCCAAAAGAAGTGTGACAATACGTCTTTTTTTTAATTCGTTTATTTAACGTCGGCCTATTTCCGCAACGAGGCCTAACACCGACGCCGGTAAATGCTTTCCTCCACTATACCGGAAATTTTGCTGAACCCCTGTGTGTTCCAACACAGGGTAGGGATTTTTAACGACCACCAACATCGCATGGGGTCGGCACCATCGTTCGTATTTTACGTGCTATGCGACACACAGCGCGTCTTGCATTTAGCAAGCATTCCAACTAAACCAAGGAGCTTGTTTTCGAGGCCGAAAATCCGTCCCCGGTGGAGATCGAACCCGCGACCTCTGGAGTGGTAGTCGAACGCGCTAACTAACCACACCACAAGCTCCTCGACAATACGTCTTATTAAACGAGTTATTAAAATAAACGCACCACCAAAATTTTTACCCGATTTTGAAGTCACATTTTTCCCAAACTACCCATTAGATTTCAATTATTTTTTCACCAGGTTGAAGTCATTTTTTTTTATGAATGTCACTGAGCTCATCTTTGATTAACATTTAGTATTGGCAGTATACTGGGTGTTACAATGAAGGTGTTTTCTGTACTGCAGATTTGAAGCACCTTGTGGGAATTACCAGCAGCAACAGTAAGACATACTGAAGACCAAATTCAAGTTACAGCCTTTTTCAACACATCTACGTTTTTTTTTTCATATATCAATTTTTAGGGGAGATGAACCATTTTATTGCACACCATGTCTTTATTGCCTTTTTGGTCGGTAGGACCGGGAGTACCTCTCGGATTTTGATGGTCTTTTTTACTGGTTGTAAGTTGGCTCTTCTAAAATGTTATTGATTTGCTCGTGTTCAACAATTAATACAGTTTTGTCTGTACACTGGGTGTTACAATGAAGGGCTGTTTTTTTCGAAAATTTGTAACACTCTCTAAAGACCACCAGCGTGAACAGCAAGTTATGCTGGGTGCCAAATTGAAGCTTTAGCTTTTCCTAACAAAACTGCGTTTGTTTCACTCCATTATCTTCATTAACCCGGTCGGTAGCACGGTGAGCTCGGCTCCGCTATCAAAGGTGGAGGTCCCGGGTTCAAATCCGCACCGGGCCAGATGAACTTTTTCACGCATCCCTTAGTATTGGGGCATCTACTACCGTGCAGTGATACCCCGGGAGGGATGAAACAAAAAAGCCATCGGAAAAAACCACACTGAAAATCATCCACTGTTTGTTCCAAACATAGCATCGTCATTGTTATAATTACAGAAAAACACATATAAAAAATGACCTGCTAATAACCACAGTATTTGATGCAGGTGAAGAAAAATATCTTCAATTTTGTGGGGGTACACAGTTGTATTGCACCCCATTTTTTTACCGACATTGGGCTAGGCGGGGGCCGAGAAGTGTCTACTGCTCGAATTTTGTACATCCTCAAAGCCAGTTTCTTCTTGAACCATACGTCCGATTTGGATAGCTTTTTTTACATGGTAGGAAAATTCGTAGCAAATCTTACCGGTTTATTCATCTTCAATAGCCCTTCAATTCAACTTCTATACTGGGTGTTACAACGAAGGTTGATAAGATAAGAGTACAACTTTTGTTGTAACACCCAGTATATAAGTTGAATTCAAGGGCTATTGAAAATGAATAAACTGGGTGTTACAACAAAAGTTGTACATCTTATCAACCTTCGTTGTAACACCCAGTATAGAAGTTGAACGGAATGGCTGTTGAAGATGAATAAACCGGTAAGATTTGCTACAAATTTTCCTACCACGTAAAAAAAGACCATTCAAAGCGGGCGTATGGTTTAAGAAGCAACTGTTTTTTTTATTTGTTTATTCAACGTCGGCCCATTTCCGCAAGGAGGCCTAACACCGACGCCGGTGAATGCTTTCCTCCACTGTACCGGAAATTTTGCCGAATCTCTGTGTGTTCCAACACAGGGCAGGGATTTTTAACGACCACCAACATCGCATGGGGTCGGCACCATCGTTCGTAATTTACGTGCTATGCGACACACGGCGCGTCTCGCATTTAGCAAGCATTCCAACTAAACCAAAAAGCTTGTGTCTAACGTGAGTGTCTAACTCTGTGTAGTCGTCCATCGTAACTCCGAAATGGTACATCCAATTGAGCTGAAATTAGGTATGCAGTCATGGTTTAGGCATCCAACGAACTTATGTGATCTTGGTTAAAATCCGCCATTAGAGGGCGCACTTATTGCATCGTATTAATATGGGAATGTTTGACGTACGGACCTCAAATTGACTATGTAGATTTTTGTTGATTTGGAAACACATTCAAAAATTTCAGTTTGAATATGTTTCAAAAATATAACCTCAATTTCTTATTTTTCAAAGATTTCTAAAATACAACTTGTAGCGGGAGTGTAGTGTTTGTGACTCACCACCTGTTCGGTTAGAGTCGTGTGTGTCGCGAGCGCTCCGGCCGAAAGAGTGGTACTAGACTCTTCGCGTGAGCCTGCGGCGTTTTGCTAGAGCTCCGCTCAATTATTGCTTTTCTTTGTTTGTATCTACTTAACAATTATGAGTAATTGTACCAACAGTACCTAGTTAGTAGTGAGTAGTGAATAAAACACCTAAAACAACTGCAAGTATTCGCAAACCCGTCTTTTCCACACAACAAAAGCTCTTTGGCGGGAACGAGCCCGTAGAGAGACTGTTACAAACTTTTATAAAAAAAAAATCATATCATCATTGTTGGACTTCTGATCTGGAAAACTGAAAAACCGTTTCGAGGCAAGACATCAGGCTTCATGATTATATTGTTAGAATTTGCAAAAAAAAAATGTTCACAGAAACGGGGATCTATGGAACTAAGCACAATTTTGCAATGCTTTATGAACATTCCAAAATAATGTCGAGCCGTTAAGATGAAAGTTATTTCAGCCCTGGAATCTCTGGTAACGTTATAGCAAAATTTCCACAACTTGAAGAGGACAAAATCAATTCGAAGACAGTTAGTTTTCAACGGTGTTGTGCCAAAATGCAGAGCAAGCGACAAAACAGTAAATATTGTGGGATGTTTAAACTTTCAATAGGTAGGTAGGTGTAGGTACCAAGCGAGCAGGGCCGGATCAAGAGTATGTGGAACATCAACATGGAATGGGGGCCCCACATAAAGAGTATGTCGGGAGAATGATAGCAAGGGGGGCCGGGGGACGCAGCCACCCTGGAGAGCGCCGCAGGAAAAAAAAATCCTCTTTGGGCCCCAATTCCCGGCCGAACTCCCCCCACCCCAAATGACACCAAATTGCTTACGGTTTTTTTTCCCGCCACTGATTCCAGCCAACTCCCTTTCTAAAATACCGCCAAATTTACGGCGACATATTTTTTTTGTACTTATTTCAAGAAAAAAACGCGTTCTGCGTGCCAAAACACTTGGGAACTTGGGAGAACAATAATAACTCAACACAACAGCACCCAATTCAAGGAAGGGACAACAATAATAAATAGAAGAACAGAAATTTTTATTTCAGTTACTTTTTTTATCTAAAATATTATATTATCCAGCAACATACTTTTTGTTCAGCAATTATTTTTGTTTGTATATCATTCATTTCATTCCTAGAATTGAAATAAAAAACCTTTTGGGGCTCCTCCTCATGTGGGGGCCCGGGGCTATAGCCCCTAAAGCCCCCCCCCCCCCCTTAATCCTGGGCTGCAAGAGAGATTCAGTTCGCAGGTAAAATATCCGACTTAGTTGATCTAATAAAGGCAAATATCATGTCAAGATATCAACCGGCTAAAGCCGAAATATCAACAGAACACTACTTAAAGCTTGACTATGAAGGGAAGTAGGTACGTGTCGAAAAACAGCAACTTTTATGAAACTTTGAAAAAGCAAGCACTAGCGTGTTTGGGACCAAAAGAAGCGGTTATCAGCCGAACTTGCCGAATTTACCTTTCAACCCCAAGATTTGAGCTTTCGAGCAGAACACGCGCGATAATAAGATGAACCTGACTTTCAAAGCCCGGACTAGCGGTAAAGCGCTAATGGGGTACTTGCCAATGGAATAGATTCAGCTGGAAATACTTTTAATTGCTAGTGTAAGTGATAAGGGGTCTCTACTGAGAATTTCACAAAAATCCCGTCGTTTTCTACAGAAAAAAACGAATTTGAAAAATCCTCCTAAAAGCTTCGCACCAGGACAGGGATTTTGAGTGGGGTTGGTCTGACTGTGTGACAATGGAATAATCAAGAATGTCAGGGATGTCACTGTGACACTGTCATTTTGAACATGCTATCGCAAAACCGGTTTCCTATCGAATTCTCTTACCATGAGCATTTAGACAATAAAGTCGAACAAGGTTTCGAAGAAACTGACTCCAGAAACCTCTTATAACACTGTCTCAGTCGAAATAATTTATTTCCAGGGGAAAATCTGGAGGATCACCAATAACACAGAAATAAGAGGCTGAAAATGAACAGTGAGTTTTTATAGGTTCATCATTAGCATACAATTCCGGATAGGTAATACTTTAGAGCTACAAGAGATCCATGTGGGGAGGACGCGATGGATCTCCAAATAAAATGTGGGGAGCAGGAACACTGATGTCCGAAATGAAGCCGAGGGTCAGCCAGGTCAGAGCACGGGTGACAAACATGCGAAAGGCTTTTAGGTGGACAGCACTGAAGACTAAAGAAAGAGACTAGTTAGGTTGAACAAGAAATGAACAAAACGAGTAGGTACTTACCGCGTAGATCAAAGCCTCGATCAAAGCAGTCAAAGGCAAAAAAAGGACACAGGAAGAAATTACGGCCGACGGTTTGACGTTGTCAGTCAGACTCAGATCTTGTTGTTTGAAAACGGCACCTTGGCGACGTTATATCATTGCCAACCCAACGAGGAAAAAGAGTCCTTCTATGTTCTATATCTAATATATTTGTGACGTCACAAATATATTTTTAAAACACGCATTGTGGCCGCAATTTTGGGAATTTAGGGAAAAGAAAAAATACGGGTACAATATTTTTAACCATACTATCGATTAAGCCAATAAAAAAAAATTAGGCAAGTACCCCATTCACAATGCCAAATCTGAACACCCTCTCGGACAACATTTTTCGTATTATGAAACGAATCGGACTGTAGGCTAGGCAGATTCCTCTTGTAAGGTACCTACCTAGTTCCAAAACGTGTGGGCGAGGGCTTACATCGCCGATTCCCATTTTATTGCGAAATTCCTCCAACATGTAACCCAAAACCTACGCTTTCTAACGGTACTAATTGCACGTGGTGAACGCAATCAATGGGACTTAATTGTCGATAATCATGCTCAGCTCTTCTGAAATTAGCCAAGGATGAGAAAAGCGAGTAGAGAAAAAAACATATCGTGTTCAGAAATCGGAATTATTGTAACGTGGATGAAGGAAGTTGCGCGTTTACCTGGAAATTATGCTATGCTAAAAGACAACTCAACAACAAAGAAACAAAATCGATAAGTCGTGAAAGTCCGTCACAGTCTCTTCTCATCGATTCCACCTCACACTCCGCTGGTAGGTAGCTGCTTCTCTTTATGTAGGAATACCTATTCTTCAATAAAAATAGAACTTGATGATGATGATGGCAAAACAATTAAAATTGAAGCAGCAAAAGTAGACGTCGTCCAGCATCGATTACTTTCATCTGAGTAGGCCGTATATGGCTTTATGCCAGTCGGCGCTCGAATGAGGAGTGAAATTGTGTCAATGTTCTGAAATTCGCAGCACTCGGATTGAATAACAACGATGAAATAGAAAATGTGCGTGTCATGAGATTTTTTCTTGTGCTATTGTTTTCCTCAAAAAATGCATATGTATGAAATGGAATGAATGAGGAAAGATTTCGAATGATGATGGTGAAAAGCTAGAGGAAAAGATTCCGTCGGCGTCTCGTCCGCATCTCTTATAAACTTCTGACCTAGTGCCTAAAGACATCATGCACGATACACGACCTGGATTGCAACGCTTCAGTTTAAACTAGATAGATACTTACTGGAAACCCGAAAGAGATTCTAGTATTTTTTTACACCTCATTTTCACAGACAAGGGCAAGTACAAATTCCGCATCAATTGTCTGTCTGACTGGGTGTATGTGTGTTCGTCACAGGAACTACACCATGAAGGAACTGAATAGCTACGGTATACATACGAATCCTAATCTTTGGACGAACCTCTTTACCCAAAACTATTGCTGTTTGGCTCCAGAGGTAGCGAATGACCAGTAGTGGTCCAGTGACGAGTGTGTTAAGTGTAGTGGGATCAGAAGTGGGATTTCACTTTTCGAATGAAATTGGTACTCATACAACCTTTATAAAAACAAGCAGTGTCTCATTTTCACCTTAGCACTTTACACACTGGCTTTGCTTTCGTCTTGGGTAAGAACATTTTGGCCTTGACAGGAACATCAAATGGTCAAATCTTGTCCAGCATCGCAGGTCGCGTGCAACAATCGAGTGTTGCTAAGTAATAACAAAGGGTGACTACTCGGTAGTAAATTCTCTTTTTTGTTCAAGCTTCAATGTCTATCCTCGGGTTCCACCAAAATTTTAAGAGCTGATTAAATCTATCACGCTGATAGTTGCTATGCACCAGCCAATAGGATGGCCAGTTGCTTAGTTACTATCAGACTGATGAAGTTATCGCGTTGATAAAAGTTTGGTGGAACCCGAGGTTAGTCAAGTGCTTTTCCTCGACTTCCATAAACTGCCGTTTATTTAGCTCGAAAATTTCTCAAATTTGGTTGAATTTTCTTTTAGGGAAATTATTTCCTAAAAAAGCTGCTTTTTAAAAGCTGAATATAGTAAGTAAGTAAGTTTGGGTCAGTATCATGGGATTTTTGTGAATTTTCTGACAATTTGCTTTCCGAAATAACACTAGTATACAGGTGATTTTTTGAAAAGGACCCACCCCAGATTTCTCGCGGCCAAAATTTTTCCCAGGAAAACGCCGAAACAGGTCGATTTTTATTTTGAGGGGGACATCTAGGACACACATTGTCAAATTTTCATCTTCAACCCCTTCGCCCCCACCCTACCCTACTTTAAAATTTCAAATAGCACTACCTATGTTGATGTATCACAGATTGAAGGCAGTAGAATTCTCTTTCTGTCAAACATATTTTAATTTTTTTCAAATCACCCCTCAACTCTTCTCAAAATTCTCTCATTGTTCATTAAAGGCAAGCTTTTCCCCTATTAACTTCCGATTCTCGGAAAATAGATTTTCTAGCGAAAACAAGTTGATTCTTATTTCGAAGGAGGCATCTAAGACAAGTATCGCTAAATTTTTATCTTCAATCCCTTCGCCCCCACCCTACCCTATTTTAAAATTTCAGCAATAGCTACCTTGTGATGTATCAGACTGAAGGTAATAAAATTCTCTTCCTAAAAAAAAATAATTTCAAGTTTTTTAAACTACCCTCTAACCCTTTTTAAAAAATCTCTCGATTAGAAGGTGAAGGGGTTGAAGATAAAAAATAGGCAATACGTGTCTTAGAACTCTTAGATGTCCCATTCGAAATAAAAGTCGACCTGTTCTCCTCGGTTCTCAGAACGAAACGTCATCAACGTCAAAACGTCAAACGATGACCTCGAAAAACCAATGTGTTTTCTATCTCCTAAAATTGGAAAGGTCAATTAGTGGATGTGCACTGAATTTCTGCTTATGATACAGGGCAAGTCATAACATAATTAACAAAAGTCCAGTTCTTCACCAATGCCTGTAAAATATTTCACCGGTCCATAAAATAATTGAAAACAAGATCTTCTCGTCCTCGTAGAAACATTTTAGTAGCGTTTTTTGAGGAAAATAAATTTTTAAGAATTATCAATCACCCCATATACAGGGGTGGTCCAGTATTGATCTGGAAAATTTAAATGATCGATAGAGCATAAAAACCCAATAGGAATAAACCCAAAAACCATGTATCAAAAATCCATATTAACGGAGATACAGCCCGGCAAAGTTGAAGTTGAAAGAACCGGAATGTCTGGAACTCCTGACAGAAAAATACTTTTCAGATTATGTATATTATCCATTCCAAGCTTAAAAAAACCACAGTTGCCTTTGATATTTTTTCTTCAAGTTGGACAGTCTGATACGTTGATGGATTGGAAAAGTCAAGATGATTTGTCAAAGTGATGCTTGTTATGCTGGATTGCCGTTTTAATTCGATTGTTAGGTCAGATTTTGACACTGAAACAATATTTTCATTAGTTTCCGTCTTGAAAACGCCATTAGGCACGTTTTTTCAATAGTGGAAGTATTGAGAAGTGCAATAGTAAAAATATACAGTTTAAAAAGTGATCGAGGCGAACCCACTTCTACCGCCGTACTGTGATTTTGTCGAAAAGTGATCTCGTGACCTGAGCTCGTCGCGCCCTGTAAGAACCTAGGTACCCACGTTAATTTACCCTCTCTTCCAGGATGATGAACTGTGATCCTGGCCGAAAGAAAGCGGCTGAGATCAGTGGGCAAACCTGTGACATGCCGGAGACGCAGTCCCCAGAATGACAATTTGACAACACAGCGTAGTTCAGGTGAAGGTTTCATGTCAGAAGGACACAAATTTGAACGTAACCTCTCTTGCATCAAGATGACATTAAACATCAAAAATCAGGGACACCAACAGAACTCGAATTTTTCATGGCCAGCTGTGGTTTTTTTAAGCTTGGAATGGATTATAGATGCTAAGGAAATGCATTTTTTAAAATCTGTTATAGTTTGTTTCTGTCGTGTTACCAAGTTACTGATTCAAAATAAAATATTGTTACAATATCTCGCGTACGGGTTCGAATATAATTGAGACAATCGTTTGAAAACGCACACTGTTTATTTCTGCGTACTACAATGGATACACGCCAAAAATTATCTACTTGGAATTATATCGCAGGTACTTCGCTTGTTTCGCTCGCGTTACCACTTCGCATTCCAATTTAATACTGCCGCGAGCTGCCGGCTGACGCCTTATATAAGGCCTCCGAACAGCGTTCCCGAACTTTCTGTCTACTTCCAGCAAATTCCATAGCGGCTTGGTATATGCGGTTTCTAGACCATTCCTGAATAATCACACACACCATCCGAGTGCTTTCCATGTGTTC
This sequence comes from Anaspis maculata, assembly GCA_949128115.1. Classification (NCBI taxonomy): domain Eukaryota; kingdom Metazoa; phylum Arthropoda; class Insecta; order Coleoptera; family Scraptiidae; genus Anaspis; species Anaspis maculata. The sequence goes on from OX421967.1 coordinate 21,077,206, forward strand.
TGGAATCTGCACTTCCGCCAAAGTGGACAGATGTGCCTTGATCGAACGTTGGAGTCTCCATGCATTTCAATGCCTCCTCGCACACTCTAGAAATGTCCAGAGCTCCACGCATTTGTACACTGCGGCCGTGAATGGAAGAATCCAGAAAGATCTAGTGTTTACCAATATGTACGGGATCGCCGCTCGTAACAATATGATGAAAAGAAGTAGTTGCGTGTACTCAAGTGTTTCTGAAATTTCAAACCCAAGTATCTCCGAAGCCTCTGATATGATGGAAATTTAATAACCCTAAGTTTCTGCTTCTAAATGCAATGGAAATATAAAAAAATCTGAAGATTTTCAACAAAAAAAATTAAGTGGAATCGAAAATGTGAGGGTGAAAATGGGCAATAGCCCAAAATCAACGCCACTGAGCCTTCTGTAGGGAATTTCACTTGAAAGAATTTTGGAAAAAAGAGGGAATAATATAATAATATGTAATGATCAAAATATTTTTTTCAGAAAGAGAATTCAATTCTTGAGAATTTGGGGTGAGTTGGGGGTGAGGGGGTTGAAGATGATAGAAATTTGCCAATGCATGCTTTAGACGTCCCCTTCGGAACACAAATCGATGGGTTTCAGGAAATTCTATAAATTTCTCTAGGCAAAAATTTATCCAGAGTGGCTCGTTTCCATTGAAACACACTGTATTTCCGTCCAATACGCAACTCTAAGCGGCTGTGTTTGTGTGTGTTTTTTTTTCAATTTAGATCACCTTTTGAACTTTGCAGACGTTAATTTTGGTGCGAGTGCAAGCCTGCCAAGAGGTTCCTTGTTTTGCCAATGATTCATCAGGGCTTGACACGTCTCTTTGGCTGGAGCAGGCCAAAGGGTCGGTGCTATTCTATTGCGACACTTTGGAGCGACGGCATCACGTTGGCCATTTTTTACCAGACCACCCCGTACCCCGTACCGACCTGTTTTATATGCCGAAGTGCCAAAAGCAAAATAAATTCCCAATCAGGTCAGGCGTTCCGACACAAAAGCCAACTTGGAAATTTTTGGCAAGACTTTTTCTGGCACCCACTTTACACTCCAGATACCTATCGATTTTCTTTTCTTTATCATGATGGTAGCAGGTACAGGTACAACAATACCTAATTATTGGTGCATATCCAAAGAATCGCCGGTGTGCCACGATCGGTGCACGTAATGACGCAATAATAATACCGAGTGCCGGAAATAATCGGTTTAATAACAAACAACAATTGCCGAGTTCTCTAAACAATAAGAACATAATAATTATTGCTAAACAAGATTACGACACCATTACGGTACTTACCTACCGTCATTATTTTTTAATATTTTATACCTAGGTACTTACCTGTCTATATTTACCGGTGTTTTCGTCAATTTATTTCTAGGTAAGTACAATGTACAATAATTAGAAATTAAAAAAAAAAAAGGTGAAATAATGAAAGTAGCCAACAAATCAAACATTTCCACGGCGATCTAGGAGGCGAAGACTGGATGAAAAAATGCGCGTTCGAAATTAGAATGGTATAGGTACAGATACCTACCTTTAAAAATTAAGTGAATGGTGAAGGTAAAAAAGCAAAGGTCAAACCCCGAATGTCTTATAAATTATTACTTTTCTGATTATACGTGCTGAATGCATATATTTTATGAAATAAACGGAAGCCATGTGTCGACTTTTTCCTAAGCACGAGAATTAATAATAATTGGAATTTCCGTAATTTCAGATCATCGCAGATGTTTGTTTACCTGTCAACTTTCAATTTTTTTTCTAGCAAAAAAACGTTATCGCGCCTAAATTTATGGTAATTCGCTTATCTTTGAGCATAATTCCAAAAATAATAGTTTTTCGTGATAAGAACGGACAATTCAGCAGGCCGTGCTTTAAATTGCGGCGCAGCGCAGCTTCACGTACAAGCCTCTTTAGCTCAGTGGCAGAGCACTGGTCTTGTAAACCAGGGGTCGTGAGTTCAATCCTCACAGGAGGCAAATGGAACCAGTATTTTTTTTGCAGTTTTTCGCTTCGAAAATTCCAAATTGATTTGAATAAAGCTGTTGAAATTGTAAAAAGCAATTCTGTTGCTTTTTTTGCAAAATTTTTTAACATTTGTTTTTTCTTTGTGAAATTTTTGTAAAATTTGTTTTTTCCTTGCAGGTTTTATGCAGTTACCCTAATTTAGTAGCGCCTTGGCCAGTGGCGGGCGTGGCTCTGTGGCTGGGCCTGGTCCAGGACCTTCTGATACCGATCGGATTGAGTCTGGTGGATTCGAGGTTCTGCAAGTGGGTCTCGAACGTTTACCGGTGCTCAGACAAGCACGATGACAAGTTACCACATGGTAAGTTTCTCATTTGAGACATTTTTCGGTATAGTAATTTTTCGTCGTCGAGTTGGCAATATGCACTTGATCGACTAGATACGTATGAACCGTCATCATCTGTCCCTGGAATCTGAAACTTTCGTTTGACGCAATACACCTGAATCACCCTGTATAAATAATTATAAATAAATAGGTGGGTAGGTACACTAGGTAGGAATAGGCATCTATCCTAAGTAGAAAGCTGGGTGAATGTAAATTTTTGCAAATAGTCAACGTAGTAGTAGGCGTGAAACTAAAAACAAAAGATAAAGCCGTCACCGAAGGTGCTTTTTTCGCGTCATTCTTTTGTCTCGGCATAATTGACAAGGTATTGTGTTAGTTCTAGACCACTTGATGGCGTATATACAAAACAAAAAAGCCATTTGAATAAATTGACGATATTAAATCTAGATAGCGCTGAAATTGAAATATGAAAGCGCTTTTCTGAAGTTATCTATTACACAGATACATTACTCCTGTGGTGCTAAGGTTACCTATCATAATACATCATCATTTACATCATATCTTAGAAAAATAATTGAAGTTTTTATGATACAGGATGTCTCGAAAGCAACGTATTCCGAGCAGTGATGTAAAATTGCAATTTACCGGGTAAATTACTAGTATTTTATTCACCGTAATGTACCAATTTTGAATTACCGTAAATTACCTCGTAAATTAGGATTAGGAGAAATTACAAACCCCTGTTAGTTGCCCCGTTCATAGATTACTGTTACATGTAGGTATACCATTTTCGAGCTTGTATTTTTTATTAGATTTTAGGCACAAAAACCACTCCATTACAAACAGTTCCCCAAAATCACTTTGAATAATGAATATAGAGGGGAGTCCCACCCTTAAACATCTTCAAAAATAATCGTCATTATTCTTTTTAATAATATTTCATCACCTCGAGTGGATTCTATACTGATTAATATATCACTCTGGACCAGTCCATAACTTTATTCCTTTGGGATATGTAGATTTTAATTTTTTATGGGGTATTAGGGAGTATTTTCGTTATTTTTTGCGTTGATCATGAAGCTGCTCTCACTTCTAGAAGTAACCGGAAGTGACATCAACTTTTGATTTTCAAATGGAACACTTGTATTTTTTTCTGATATTTGGATAAAGATTTTTTTATTGACCCAGTGGGGGCTATTTTGAAAATTCTCTATGATGAAAAATGACGATTTTATAGCGGATTGAATATAAGTAAATTATTATTACCGAAAGTGGCTGCGACCCTACTGCGACCACAAATGAAAATCCGAAGTTAGAAGTTTGTTTATTGTTTATGTCGATTTTAACCGGCAACACTTTCTTACATAAACAATTCAGGAACTTTTAGCTTCAGATTTTTATTTGTGGTCCTTACCTACCATTACCTTGAGTAATGATTATTCAATTATATTCAAGCCGCTATAAAACCGTAATTTTTCATGGCGTATTTGGAGTATAAGGAGGACCGAAAGTTTGATGGGCTAAAACTGGAACACCTGTGTAAAAGTTTCCTTCTTTTTTATAAAATACGTCCAGTGGAGCCGTAATTGGTGTAGCCTGAGAAATTTTAATTCTCAAGCCCTGAAGAATTATTTGCAAAACAAGGAACGCCCTTGCCATGTTTATCGTCAATATGCCATTTGTCCCCGTTTTGAAGCCCGCGCGAGACGAGTTTGTGTCGGTGCCGTTTGATCAAGACGAATTCTGTATGCTGCAAAATTCAAAGGAGGCCCGGTGCGGTTTTGCATCGACAGGTTTTAGTGTCTAAAAGACGGCAGCACGTCTCTGCAGCCTCTGAGTTGCATTTTCACGCATGACACTGACGACTGTCAAAGATTTCAACATTTTGATGTCAGTTTGACAGAGAACATGACCTATCTTTTGGACAAGCCAGTTTTACTGCATCGGTGTTGAGCTGATTTCGACTGAACTTTCCTTCAACGTGCAAAGGGAAAAGTTGTAAAGTATTTTTATGAAATTGGTTCTGGTCACTCGACTCACGGTTCCACTGGATGTAATAAGTATACAAAGTAATCTCCTCGTTATCCCGGTTCAAAAAAAGTACTTATACCATAGTATGTCTCATTTCACTTAACCCCAAGAAAAAAGACACAGGGTGTCGAAGTGCCATACAGTGTCATAAAAGGGACCTGAAGCTGCACATTTTACAGTCATGATTCCACCACCATTCCCTTCCTTATGCAATTTTGAGTCGATGTAGGTACGGAAGAATGCGATTTACCTACGTTAACTTTTCCATTTTCGCACTTGAACATCGCCCAGTTTCCTTACTCGTCGCCACTCCATTCTCGCTGTTCTTAAGCTGTATTGTTGGTTGCCTATCAACTACCTATTTTTCGTGACTCTCTTCCCATTTTCTGTATTTTATTCCTTCTTTCCTGCAATGAGTAATGTCGGAATGTCGCACGTAGCAGTCGGCCAGCTATCAAACGTTGTAAATGAAACTTCATTGGGCGAAGTTCAAGTGCGAAAATGGAATAGTTAACGTGAGTGAAACGCATTCTTCCGTATCTACATCGACTCAAACTTGCATAAGGAAGAGAATGGTGATAGAATCGTTACTATAAAGTGTTCGGCTTCGAGTCCCCTCTATGACACGGTCACCATGTACGCTTTTCGAAAATGTTACCTAGAAAAATCTGCGACTTGTTTTCTCAAAAAGGGACCTTGCTAAAGTCAGGTCATTTTTGCGCTTCTTTCATTGTCACCCTGTATTTATCGTATATAGGGTCAACAATCGGGTACGCACTTCATCTATGCCGTTGTAACGACACACTTTCCCAATGATTCACCGCAGACAATGTACGGTCTATATTATTGATAGTCTAAGGGAGCACCAGTGGAGTGCAACAAAGACACCTTGGAATTATTTCTAAAAAGAAACTAGGTACTTTATATGGTTTATTGATTTTTTGTATGTTATTTTTCGAAATACTTGTTCAATTTGGGGTAAGATTTGCTTTTGCAGATCATCGATTGAGGTCTTAGTTTCAGAGATATTAGCTTTTTCTAGAAAACGTGCAAATGAGAAGGTGGCATCGGCAGCAGCGTTGTAGGCCGCTGTGTCACAGGCGATTCACGTTGAGTCAGATTTCATGCGGGCACAATCACAAACACAGATAAAGAAAACACAATCAATACATTACTAATGAACAATTTGAAAAAAGAAAAGTAATATTACTGATAATTATTGGAAATTAGAAAATAATGCAATAAGAAATCAACGTTAATGATAATACTATGATAAGAAAACTTAAATTATCTTTTATCTGGAAATCAAGTGAACGCGAAACTTAGTAAGTGGATTATGGACACATGAATCGCGCCGCAGAATCTAGGATTCGTCGATGAGTACACCGAAAGTTCGAACTTGGCAGTGTTCCTCTATCAGCACGAGAAGCACGACCGAGAGCACGACGAAATTCTAATACCGTATGGTCGAAAAACTTTCTTAATCAAGGGAGGCTGGTGGTCCTGGTCATTGGCAGGCAAACGAGGCTGATTTTGGCCAGGCCACTAACAGCCTCCCTTGAGTAAGAAAGTTTTTGATCATACGGTATAAGCATACCTACGATCGAGACTAAATTGATATGAACAAAATACGCCAACATCAAAAAGGATATAGTTATGTAATGCAAAACTCAAAATTCCAATATCTTGCAAATGTAGTTTTCAGCTTCCAGCGTTCACAATTATTTCAAATCAATCGCGTGGACAAGCTGCTACTTTTTCAAAGTATTGAAGATTCAAACTAAATCACCCTGTATATCAATTGAAGAGTAAGTGATCACCGATCACCACTGAACGCCTGATTAATAAGATTTTGGACAACATCCATCTATCAAGAGAGTTGTGGAAACAAATAATATACTTTGGTGATCACCCAAGCATGCACAGGTAGGTACCATTCGAGGTTTATATCAAGATGCGTGAGATTTGCCAATTATTTATTCTTTTGTTTCGTTGTGACGAAACATTAGCGTTTCTTGTTTGTTTCGCAGCCCACTTGAAAAAGCGATTTAAATAGGTGCCTGTCGTAGTGGAATATTCATCACATCATCATATGGAGTAGGCAGATAATCAAGAAAGCCGTGAAAACGGACACGCAAAGACAATTGAACGTCACTTTGTTCAGAAAAAAAAGATGTCAGTTTGGGTGATCGTTTTTTGTTATAATTCGCGCAGATATCGTCCGATCCACTGACGTATAATACTAGACGGATCTTTCCTATCCCCATTACACAGTGTGTTGACGCGCGAGAACCGCTAGGACCAAGGGAAAGTGGGGGGGCGCGGGAGTTTGTTATCAGGACGACACATAGACGTGCTTGCAGCGTTTTCTCCATGTTAAGGGGGCAAAACAAATGAAGGTCAAAAATAACGTCAATCTAAGCTCCCGGTATGCCGAGGCTTTGCACACCTGGCACTGCTGCACCATTATTACCTCGCGAAATAAGCAAAATATCGAATGAAACGACAAATAATAATGAGCAACAAAGAAATGGGCTGGCTATGGTGTGACGTGTGACAGCATACAACGCGATCAGCTGACCGCAGCGCGCGACTCACATCAAGGTGCTACAATACGAAGTGTGATCTCTTGGAATTTAATCCCTACTCTCTACCTCTACTCCTACTTTACTTCTTAATTTTCAATCAGACATGGAAAATCTTCCCAAGAAATAGTACAGAATTGAATATCTTGACGATTTGGAGTAAAAATCCACACATTGGCCCTGCATTCATCAAGCGGGCTCACCTCAGTTGATATACTTGCATATTGTTATTTTCCTGACGTCGGCCATACTGGATTTAAGTCTTGGTCGCATGCACGGATGTAAATAACTCGGTCTAGTATTATACGTCAGTGGTCCGATCGAATGAATTCATGGGTTAGGCAGACCGTGACGGGGAAAACGTAGTTTGAGCAAGTCAAATTATAATACTCCGCCAGCGACGTTTACTCGGATTCAGTAGGCCTTCGACGTACGTTTTTAGTACCACAGCCTGCCTTAATTCTGAATTCGTTTATCCACTGTAGCCGATCTACTTTTACACTGACAAGAAGTGGTCTTCAACCTACTTTGACAACTTCTTTTTTTTATTTTTGGAAAAGATCCCTCCTAGCGAAGTAATTCTTAAATTATTGTTTATATGTCTTCTCCGCAATAAAATGTTTCAATTTATTCACTTGAGTTTCGGCCATTACAATAATTTGAAACATTTTACAGAAATGACAGTCAAGGCCGTCTCATATCAAGACTAGGTACAGTTGAGCCCGAAATAATTCATAGGGCTCCGCTAGGAAGTCGGCAGAATTTCAGAAAGTTCATCTGCTTGAATCGTTCTTGAATGCCAATTTTGATTTTTTTTTTTGCGGTGGGTGGGTATCCATGTAGTCACTGGCAGTACCTCCTTAGCACCGCCTCAGTACTCTGAGAGCGACGCCGGGTGATTCCCACACCACCCACCATTTTATGGACGCATCAACAGCGAGGTTATTAGCACTCTTTTTTCGGTGTCCTTCTTGTTTCACCCTTTTTCCCTTGACTGCACGGTAGTACACGCCAAGGTACTAAAGGGAGCATGAAAATTTTCACCTGACCCAAGCCGGATTGGAACCCACGATCCCCAGTATTGCTTCCAAAGACGGAGTCCGCCGCGCTACCGGCCGGGTTCAATTTTGATCATAGATTGATCATTATAGATTATAGATTGACCATAATTAAAATTGGTATTCAAGAACAATCCAGCAGCTGAAATTTCTGAGATCCAGCCGACTTCCTAGTGGAGCAGTATGAATTATTTCGCTCTCAACTGTACCTCCTATTTAATTATTTTGTAAATTGTTGCCTTATTCGCTCAACGCAATTCCCAACGAAGTCAAGAGAATGTGAAATGTGCATTTCGTCCGTCTGGCCGTCACAAGCTCTACTCCTCGAGGGACATTTATCGATCTAGTCGTAACAGCAACTGCTTTTATAAGCCTTGCATACTTATATCACGTAGAAAATATACAAGGTGTTACACTTTTTACTCAGTATTTTGGAAGATGGTAGAGCATCAAAAAATAAGTGGATTTTCTCGAAAGAAATAATATCGGAAACGCATTATAACGGAGATAGAGGCTTCCAAAGTTGGAGTTTCGAAAAGTTTTTTTCTTATAACTCCATGTTTAATCACTGGATTTAGACCAAATTTGGTACACAAAGTAAGTTGATGCTGGTATTCACCAAAAGCTGGTCATATTGACTTTTGTAAAATATGTAAAAATTTGCATTTTTTTGTTTTATAATTTTTTTTGCGAAAGTTTTATTTTTTGATGCTCTATCATCTCCTGAAATATTGACAAAAAAAGAGATCACTCCGTATACTTTTGGAAATCCGCAGTCATCTTTGCCCCACCATATCGACCATCTTGAAAACCGACCCGATTTCAATGAAATTTACCTACTTTAATGTAGGTAGGTATTTCTTGACTTTTTGATTGATTGTTGATATTCCGACCCGATATTTCGGAAAATCGCTTTAAAAATGCACTGTTAGAACTTGCTGACGAGTAACTACCTAGCTACTCGCAATTTCTTGTTATTTATCGTTCCTTGGTAACTTTATTGCTACTTGACGAAAATCAATCGAAATAATATTGGATGGATCAATTTTCAAGGAGAACCGCAAATAAAACGGCAAACAGAAATTTCAGACTGTTTTAAGCTCGTCCATATTTTTTTACCCAAGACGTTTTTCATTTCATATGTACATTATGATTATTATAATTTATGTAAGGTAACAAAAGGGCCAGAGTGGACAACATAATATATAATATACAATGATAATATGCTTCGTAACAACTTAAAACAATCTACTATCACAACTATAGACCGCAGGTACTCAACGTGCTAAGCCGTCAGCCCTTAGCTTAAGACTCCCTGAGTGGCGGCCATCCAGTGGGAACGTGAGGGGCCAGGATTTCGGTAATAAAACATGCAGACGGATCGGGTTGCCGTCTTGCTTTATCGTCGTTCCCAACATTCGGCCATCCTGACTTCTTATTCTGTCCTCAGAATAGCAATCACTCTAAAAGAGGTACAAATACTTGAACCGTGAATAGCAAAATTTTTCAACTTCCCTTTTTGTTGCATTTGGTGATGCCCGGATACGAATCGAATTGAAACTCATTTGGCATGACTTTTGTTGATCTTCCATCAACTCGACTGTATTCCTTGTTTTATGACACACCAAATTGATGTCATCTCTTCTCCAGTGACATGAGTACTGGTCCTTGATAGACCCCATGTCCATTCAGCTTGATGGAATGGTCCTGCATAGGTACTGCGTCTTGGTAGAGCCCATACCAATCTATCTTGGTCGATCAGCAACTGTCAGCGTAATCGTGAGGCACCGTTGGTCTCGAATGTGCTTCGTGGATACTGCTTGTTGGACCTTGGTAGAACCCATATCCATCCATCTTGGTCGATCAGCAACCGTCAGCGTAATCGTGAAGCACTGTTGATCTCGAATGGTTCTAGATGGATACTGCTCCTTGAACCTTGGTAGAACCCATATCCATCCATCTTGGTCGATCAGCAACCGTCAACGTACTCGTGAGGCACTGTTGATCTCGAATGGTTCTAGATGGATACTGCTTCATGGACCTTGGTAGAACCCATATCCAACCATCTTGGTCGATCAGCAACCGTCAGCGTAATCGTGAAGCACTGTTGATCTCGAATGGTTCTAGATGGATACTGCTCCTTGAACCTTGGTAGAACCCATATCCATCCATCTTGGTCGATCAGCAACCGTCAACGTACTCGTGAGGCACTGTTGATCTCGAATGGTTCTAGATGGATACTGCTTCTTGGACCTTGGTAGAACCCATATCCAACCATCTTGGTTCTTTGTCAACACTAGTCATGAACTCTGTTGACCATTGTCAACGTCAGTCATCAACTATGGTGGTCCACGGCCAACACTAGTCATGAACCTTGTTGACCTTTGTTAACGTCAGTCATGAACTATGGTGATCCTTAGCCAACACTAGTCATGAACCTTGTTGACCTTTGTCAACGTCAATCATAAACTATGGTGGTCCACGGCCAACACTAGTCATGAACCTTGTTGACATTTGTCAACCTTAATCATGAACTATGTTGGTCCTTCGCCAACACTAGTCATGAACCTTGTTGACCTTTGTCAACGTCAATCATAAACTATGGTGGTCCACGGCCAACACTAGTCATGAACCTTGTTGACCTTTGTCAACGTCAGTCATGAACTATGGTGGTCCTTGGCCAACACTAGTCATGAACCTTGTTGACATTTGTCAACCTTAATCATGAACTATGTTGGTCCTTCGCCAACACTAGTCATGAACCTTGTTGACCTTTGTCAACATCAGTCATGAATTATGGTGGTCCTTGGCCAACACTAGTCATGAACTTTGTTGACCTTCGTCAACTTCAACCATGAACTATGTTGGTCCTTTGCCAACACTAGTCATGTACTTTGTTGACCTTTGTCAACCTTGATCATGAACTATGTTGGTCCTTTGCCAACACTAGTTATGAGTCTTGTTGACCTTTGTCAACCTTAATCATAAACTATGTTGGTCCTTTGCCAACACTAGTCATGTACTTTGTTGACCTTTGTCAACCTTGATCATGAACTATGTTGGTCAATTGCCAACACTAGTTATGAGTCTTGTTGACCTTTGTCAACCTTAATCATAAACTATGTTGGTTCTTTGCCAACATTAGTCACGAACTTTGTTGACCTTCGTCAACCTTGATCATCATATTTCAAGGATTGAGTCTCGCTAATCGTTATTAGTCTTTACATGCCACTCATCGTATCTTAAGGGTTGAATCAGACCTTGAAATATGAAAACTCAGATCCTCACCTTTCAAAACCACCCAGGGTTTCCTCTTGTTGACCGCTATCACGGTGGTGGTAGCTCGTGTGCAGTTTTCTCGTAAGTCCTTGACTTCGTAACGGTCGTTCGGCAAAATCTTCCAAAACTCTGAATGGACCCTTTGACTTCGGTAGTAGTTTCCTGCTGTCACCCCTACTCGATGTCGCATTCAAGACTACTACCGGCTGGCCTTCCTCGTATTTGGTAGCTGCAGCTCGAGTCTGGTCGAATCTCTACTTTTGAGCCTTTCGATCTTCGGTAATTCTTCGTTTGATGGTGCCTCTCCATTTCACCAAGTCTGCTCAAGTCACCTTGTATTTTGCCAAGATACTAAAGTCAGCAACGTGACGTGGTTTGCATTCAGCTAGTGTTTCAAGTCTTGATACACGCTCTGGTGGCACCCTGTATTCATTTAATGGGCTTGTCCCATTCGTCTTCTGCATTTCTTAAACAAGTGACAGTCAAAAAACATTCAAAACAGTACGGTTACATCTTCCATGCACTGCTCATTGACACAAAGTAGGTAGTGGCGATAGCATTCAACGTGTGTTTGATCTCATTTGTTTTCACAAAACAACTTGCGACTTGTGAGGTGAAATACCTTCCTTCTCTCAGTAATAATGTAAAGGTAAAGGTACACCAATCAAAAACATTATACTCGTCATCGTCTTCGTCAGCATCTAATACCTATGCAATAAAATTACCTCTCTCACAAACTGTCATTCGATACGGTCCGTAACCATCGGCTCGTCTGTGGTGTGATGATGCACTTCGATTTTCGATGCTCTTGCTTTTCCCCCAAATTACTTACACATTGAAAACGAAATACAACCACGGCATTCTTGAGGCGATTTTACTGTGGAAATCTTCTTGTCTTGCGGACATTCCTTATACTGTTATACTAACAAAATAATAAATTCGCACTCATTCCCAAACTTCAACAATCGTTACTTTAATTGCAATTTTGTTCGTCGTATTTAAGATTTCTTACGACCATGTGCGTCAACAACCCAAAAGGGAACTGCGTGAAATATCTTAATTTACCATGACATTAGTCTAGACGCTCCAACACGGCTCGAGCGTCTGACCTAGGAGGGTAGGTCCCATATCAGCTTGCACCTGTTATGCGTTTTGTGGTGTTTTGAATATATTCATTCAAGTTATAACATTTAGGTACCAATCTAAACACGGGGTCGGCAAGAATTCGTACAATATTCGTGCGTTAGGTACCACGTAAACTATAGTGGCTAATTCGCACGCGGTCATTTGTTTCCAGTTATGGAAAGTTACCACTTCATCAAATTTGCGAATCCTGTCGATTATCACCTTCTGACTGTTCTCTTCGTCCCATTTAAACAACGGGATGATGGCCTCATCAAGATTGGTACTAGAACGAGTACTTACAGTTTTGTAGTTCTGATAGCTCACGTTTCAATCTCGTATTTTTCTCGACAACAAGCATCATCCTCGTTTCGAGAGGGTGGTAGTGGCATCCTACTCGGCGACTGCGAGCGGCGAGCTCGGGAGTCGGGACTGGCTTGAGCGGTGTGAATATTCTCGGTGGTGTCCTGGTGATCGGTTCATCATCACAATAATTACCCATTACCCAGGTGTGCACCAAACTTCAATAACAGGATTCACTGCTCACTATCATTTGAATACAGTTCTTTCGTTTTGGGTTGCGGGAAGCTCACCCCGAACATTGCTTGAACATGTGAGTTAACTTGAGGTCTACATTTCAATTTCAATTATTTTTCAAAAATTGTGGGCGTACACTTGGAGTTTAATCCCACTTCTGACTTCTGTAAGGTAACAAAAGGGCCAGAGTGGACAACATAATATATAATATACAATGATAATATGCTTCGTAACAACTTAAAACAATCTACTATCACAACTATAGACCGCAGGTACTCAACGTGCTAAGCCGTCAGCCCTTAGCTTAAGACTCCCTGAGTGGCGGCCATCCAGTGGGAACGTGAGGGGCCAGGATTTCGGTAATAAAACATGCAGACGGATCGGGTTGCCGTCTTGCTTTATCGTCGTTCCCAACATTTATAACCACTGGCCCACTTGATTGCACACGTCAAAAAAATTAATTTAAATAAAACCATCACCATAAATTAGGTTGTGACCACACTATTCATATTGTGAACCATATACCTACCTTCTTTTACCTTCTGGTTTTGAGAAATTCAAATTCTTGACCTTGAAATTAGATATCTACTGTATAAATAAGTCGATCATTATTCCGTGCTCATAATTATTAGGTATCTGAATCGTCCGGTTTTTTTTTTGTTAAATTTAGAAACTTAATAGATTTGATCTTAAATGAAAGTAGGTACCTACTATTCACCAAACAAGATTTTCTTTGTTTTGGCTGCGACTAAAACTAGGGTCGTGTTGAAAAAAAGCATTACGAACGAGATTAGAGTTCATTCAAATTCATAGTTTATTCAACTCTTTATGGTTTTCTTTTGGTCTTCATAGGGCTCATATCAGGTCCCATTGTATTATTATTATCCTAAAACTAATTTCCGACAGACAACGGAAATTTCTTTCTTTTGTTTTTCATAACTTTTGAACAAGTGGATTGTATTCGGATCTCGCATAGAATATCAAGCTTTCCTGAAAAAAAAGAATTTCAAATTTTTCATACCTTTGAATTTCGGGCTCCCGCTACTTCTTGCGCTTCTAAGTGACAAATTCACGAGAATTTACGATTATGTAACAGTGAAAACATGCCATGACTTTTTTGTTGTGAGACCTTATGGAATTGTATTGGAAATAATGCATTCATCGCGGTGACTGATATTTATAGATCTATACATATAAATTTTTGCATTCAGTTTTCAAATGGGAATCTAACTGGAGTTTGAAGGAATACAACTTTTTACACTGCGATTCCATGAGGTATTCCCAATAGCACAATATATCGCGTATTGACTCCCATAGAAACATTTGTCGATGGGTTCTACTTATATGGGCTTCCAAATATGGACTGTATGGGAAATGTGCACAATCATAATTACAATAGACAAAAATGATTTCCTCTGATTTGATCTTTCGTTTCATTTGGTTTCACAGTGGGATTGGACGGCAAGTTCCGACCGTTCAGCAGTCAGCCCCAGAGCTTGGAAGTCAACCAGCCCCATCACCAGCAGCAGATCCGGGGTCTGCAAGCCGTGGAGCACAGATTTCCCATCACCAACGGTTCATTGTACACCAGCATCGACGGCAGATTGCCCGTTATTCACAATTACAGAAGACACAAGGAACAGCGAGGTATAAAATTAATTCGAATTCCGAGAATTAGGTATTTCTTTTTATAAGTGGGTATCTCTACGACTCTGTAAGTGGCGGCACCTAGGTATGGGTTGGTACTCCGTGTTCAGTTATTGAGCATCAGATTATTATACGATGGTATTAATTGAGGAAAATTAACAGTCTCTTTTATGACGACCACACAACAACGGTTAATGAGAATGGTTTACTTTTCACTCACAGTACCAGTAGCCTGGAGTATAGTAATTTCCTTCGCTGCTAACGTATTCTGAACCTGTATCGGTAGTAGTAAAGTAGTAGTGTAGTAGACATAATAATTTCCGGTTAAAGTGTTATTTTAATGGGCTTTATGTTCGAGTAAATGCGTCTGGTATAGTTTGAACGGATTGTTTCCTCCAATCAATGCGATACTAATGTTCGATCCTTTATGCTATTTATTTATATTATGCATACTTATCTTGAGCCTGTCTGTAGCAATTCTTCCGGCTAGATTTTCTCCGTGAAAAAAACAGAATCGCCATAAATTACTCGCTCGCCCTGCCGGGCTCCCCCATGTTCGGCCTTTTCCCAATACACACCTACAGCCTACAGAACTTGAACGCGTGAAAGCTCTATACAGGATGTCCCTAAATTAGCCTGCCATACTTCAGTAGCAGATTCTACGATCAAAAATAAGAGAAAAAGTTCCTACAAACTTGGGTCGAAAAATGCTTCATAAGGGAGCTACAGCCCCCTAAAGGTGGGTCCCTGAAGATGGTTTTTATTTAATATCTCCAAAACTGGTTGAGGAACATGATGAAATTTGGCACATACTCAGAAGTTTCAATGCTAAAAAGGATCGGATAAGAATCATTTGAAAAATTTGCCCGGAGGTGGGGTAACTTGTTAGGAGGTGGGGTAAAAATTACCCCAACTTTTTTGTGTATGTCTTTTTTCAAGATTTTATGCAAAATTATGAAATTCCACGGTGTTTCACGAAAAAAGGTGCTCTTTTTGAACTTCGATAGCTTGCCCTATTTTTGAGTGAATTTATTTTGAAATTTTTTGCATGCTGAATAATCGAATTTGTAGACGATGGACTTTTTTCTGGTTCCAAAATCAGCCCTGACCGTCAGTTCCACAAAAAAGATGATCAGCGATCAAGGTTGATTGCAGATTAACTGAACTTTTTTCTGCTGAATGCTAGGTGATTACTCACAAAAAATGCCTGAAATCTGTACTAGACCCATCATTTTTAGATTATTGAGGGATAAACCAGCATTTCCATTGATCAGCCAGCTACAAATTGACAAACAAAAATCGCAAATCAACTAATCTCGTATTATCTGTTTTCTGGAACCCACGGTATTTCCTCCGAAACTAGGTAGGACAAAATGACGGAATTCTGCACGCCAGAATTTTTATGCTGGATAAGATGGAGTAAAAATCATTAACAAAAATCACCCAAGGATGAGGTAACTCCCCGAGAAAGAGAGTGAAAATTACGGGAGTCGAACAACTCGTCGACACCCAACTGCCCAACTCATTGACAAGACAACTCGCCGACAGGACAATTCACCGACAGAATAACTCGCCGACTAGAAAACTCACCGACAAGACACGTCACCGACGGGACAACTCGCCGACCAGAAAACTCACCGACGAGACAACTCGACGACAGGACAATTAATTAAAGGTGCCAGGACAATTCTTCGCGCGGACAATTCTTCACACCGGGGGGCCACATAGGGCTCTGAGAAGCCTAATAAGGCACAAAGGAGCTTTTTAAGATTCCAGAAACTTTGAGACATCAAAAGGGGGCACCTGGTCTGCCAACGATAATTGAAGACACAAGGAGGCTCAATAGGGCTCCAAACGATACTTGAAGATACAAGGGGGCTCAGTAGGGCTTGAAACGCTTCAATGTAAACACAAGAGAGGAGAGGTGTCTAAAAATCGGACCAACGCCTGGCGAGGCTCACTGGGACTCCAAATGACACTTGGGGACACGAGGTGGCGCCCCGTAGAACTTTGACCAACACATAAAGACTAACCACTAGAGCTTGAAAAACTAGCACATCGTAGAAAGGGGCTCAGCAGGGCTACAAATGCAACATGAAGACACCAGGGGGTCACATAGGGCTCTGAGAAACCTAAGAAGGTACAAAGGAGGTTTCTAAGATTCCAGGAATATAAAAAAATCAGAAGGGGGCACTTGGGCCGCAAACGATAATTGAAGACACAAGGGGCTCAATAGGGCTCCAAACGATACTTGAAGATAAGAGGGGGCTCAGCAGGGCTTGAAATGCTTTGATGTAGACACAAGGGAGGATAGGGCTCTGAAAATCGCAAGAAGGCCTGACGGGGCTCACTAGGGCTCCAAATAATACAAATATAAGGGGACCCTGTAGGACTTCAACCAACACATAGTGACTCACAGGAGCTAACTAGAGCTTTGAAAACTAAAGCAATGAAAAAGGGGCCCAGCAGGGTTACAAATGAAACACAAAGACACAGGGGGGGGGGCACATGGGGCTCCGAGAAACCTAAGAAGGCACAAGGGAGCTTTCGAAAATTCGAGAAACCTCAGAGAAATCAGAAGGGGGTCACCAAGGATGCCAACGATAATGATTGACTACACAAGGTGGCTCATTAGGACTCCAAACGATATTTGAAGATACAAAGGGGGCTTGACAGGGCTTGAAAGGCTTCAATATAGACTTAAAGCAGGATAGAGCTTTGGAAATCGAAAGAAGGTCTGCCTGGCCCACTAGGGTTCCAAACGACACTTGAAGACACAGGGGGGGGGGGGCGAGTAGCATTTCGACCAACACAAGAAGACACACAGGAGAGCTAACTATAGAGCTTTGAAAACTAATGCAAGGACAAAGGAGCTCAGCAGGGCTACAAATGCGACATGAAGACAAGGGGGCCTAATAGGGCTCTGAGGAACCGTCCAAGGCATAAGGGCGAAGCAAATCTCCAGAAAATTTGAAGATACCCAAGGGGGTTCATCAAGATCCCAAACGATACTTGTAGAGACAGGGGGCTCAGCAAGGCTTGAAACGCTACGTGAAAACTCAGTGGGGAATAGGGCTCTGAATTTCACACTCACAATGGGCCACATTGGGCCTCTCCACAGAAGAAGAACTTGGATGGCGTAGTAAGTACAATGCAGAACTAAACTGCTCAACAATGAAAGTGTTACAAAGCAAAAATTCACCAAATTTTGAACCGCTATAACTTTTGATTGGCACATCTGTTTCTGATTTTGTTTCAAGAACTGAATAGCCCAATCTTTTGGCCATCTTTCTTGTCAATATGAAATGCATAGAGCTTTTCATAAATTTTCTACAGGATGATGAACAGAGCAGTGCAAAATTGATGAAAGTTCAACATACCCCCGTTTCCGCCAAATTTTTTTTTTGGGAGTAATAACACCAAATTTATGAAGAATGATGTGTTCCCTCAAAACGGCTTTTGAATTTTCAGGATTCCAGTCGAAACAGCCAAAATGTGATTTTTTATTATGAATACTGCACTGGGTGATCATTTAAAAACTATCCACCTGCAATAACTCCCGATTCCTAGTGAATATTCCTTCGAGCAAAAACATGTCGATTTTTATATCAAAGGGGACATATAAAACAGAAATTGGCAGATTTCTATCTTAAGCCTCCTCGCCCCCCCTCACCCCAACTTTGAAATTTCAAATGACATGACCTACCTTGCGATACATCAAATTGAAGAGAATCAAATTTTCTTTCTGAAAAAAAATTCACAAAATTTTTATCCACACCTTCCTCCGCCCTAAAAATTCTCTGACTGTTTTTTTTTAATTCTGGACCTCTCAATTGTTTTCAATTCAGTCTGTGTCATCATAGAAAATATCGAAAAAAAGAATTTTCGGTGAAAAAAGTGCTACCCAAATTGACCCTTTTGCTCTCCCCCACCTCAGCTTCAAGATTTAACGAAACACCACCTACTTTGTGATACATCAAATTGAAGGAAATTGAATTCTCTATCCGAAAACAATTTTTTTGAAATTTTCAACCCCTCTCCAAATAAATTAGACATTTGGGGTGTTTTGTGAGAAAAATGGGGGTTTTAAAAAATTTGAAAAAATTTTGTTCATGGAAAGAATTCAATTTCCTCCAATTTGATGTATCACAAAGTAGATATTGCCATTTTAGTTTTTTGAGATGAGGTGGGGGGAGCGAAAGGGTGAAATTTGGGTGGCATTTT
Organism: Anaspis maculata; assembly: GCA_949128115.1. NCBI lineage: Eukaryota > Metazoa > Arthropoda > Insecta > Coleoptera > Scraptiidae > Anaspis > Anaspis maculata. The sequence goes on from OX421967.1 coordinate 21,096,025, forward strand.
TTCCACAGAAAATTATCTCTTCCGATGCTATGCAATATGACGTTGACTGCATGGAAAAGAATTGAGAGGTCAAGAATATTAAATTGGACACTCAGAGAATTTTAGGAAGAAGAGGGGTGGGGTTAAAAATTCTATAAATATTTTTTCGGAAAGAGATAGACAGATCTTATTGACAGAATCCCATTTTGGGGACCAACATTTCAAGAAATGATGCCAAACATGCCTATATTTTAAAATTTGAGGTGAAGGCAAAAAATTCCAAAATGGCGGAAATGTGGTTAATCCAATTCTAATGACGTAGTCCCATGTTGACTAAAGAGAGTAAAAATTAACCTTTTTTTCAATGCTAAAAACCCAAATTTTAGGAGTAGTACCAAAAAGAACGCTGCCAATTGGGCTTTTCTTCACCCCTACACTAGATAATAGGAACGTGTTGCAAGTCAAATTGCTCATAATTGTTTAGTGAATAAGCCTACCAAGTGGCGTCATCTTGATATGAAAAGTTCTAATGTTTTTGTGTTGCTACAAGAATAACATACAGTGTTCACAATAAAAAATCATATTTTGGCTGTTTCGACTGGAATCCCGAAAATTCAAAAACCGTTTTGAGGGAACACATCATTCTTCATAAATTTGGTGTTAATACTCCCGAAAAAAAATTTCAACGAAAACGGGGGTATGTTGAACTTTCATCAATTTTGCACTGCTCTGTTCATCACCCTGTAGAAGTTTTATAAGGGGCTCTATGGATTTAATATTGACAAGAAAGATGGCCAAAAGATTGGTCTCTTTAGTACTTGAAACAGAATTAGAATCGTTTGTGCCAATCAAAAGTAACAGCGGTTCAAAATTGGGTGAATTTTTGCTTTGTAACACTTTCATTGTTGAGCAGTTTATATGACTTGTATAAGCGAGAGGACATAGTGACATACATAAAAATGAGACGACTTAAATGAGTAGGACACATCATCAGAATGGACAATACTGAACCATCCAAAAGAATCTTCAATGTCAAGTCGATGGATAAACGAAAACTGGGAAGACCTGCTCTTAGATGGATGGATGACGTAACGGAGGATGCAGAAAAGCTTGGAATAACTAACTGTAGAATGGTTGCAAGAGACAGGAATGCATGGAGAAGAAAATTGGATGTAGTGGAGTTTTAGCGATATAGTAATATTCATGTATAACTGTTAGTTGTTATGTGTCGCATATTTTATTGTAATAAGTGGAAGCCTTGACTCTGTAAAGAATCGTAGTGCTGATAATAATAATAATAACAATGGGCCTCATTAGAGCTCCAAAGATTCCGGCAAAGAATTGTCCGCGCGAAGAATTGTCGGCGAGTTGGGTGTCGGCAAGTTACCCTGTCGATGAGTTTTCCTGTCGATGAATTGTCCTGTCGGTGAGTTGTCTTGTCGATGAGTTTTCTTGTCGGTGAGGTGTCCTGTCAGCGAGTTGTCCTGTCGGCGAGTTGTCTTGTCGATTAGTTGTCTTGTCGGTGAGTTGTCTTGTCGATAAGTTGTCTTGTCGATGAGTCTTGTCGATGAGTTGGGTGTCGGCAAGTTATCCTGTCGATGAGTTGGGTGTCGATAAGTTATGCCAAACCCAAACCCCAATTTGTGTTCCAACTTTTTCCAAGATTTCGTGCAAAATTATGAAATTTCAGTGTTTTACGAGTCCGACTTCTTTCTGGTTCCGAAATCAGCCCTGAGTATTCCATAGGCGTATTCTACGGTTGAAACCATAAAGATAATTTTTCTTGATTATAACTTTTTCAAAGTCGATCGTCCACAAATTCGATCCTTCAGCCTGCAAAAAATTTCAAAATGATTCTACTCGAAAACGGGTGAAATTTCATAATTTTGCACGAACTCCTGAAAAACACATAAAAAAGTTAATTAATTCAATCTTTTCTCCAATTTTAATGCCCAGCATGTCTGCACTTAAAATGAATGTTTCGTGGGGCAAACCACATGTTGAACGGAATGTGCAAATTTCATTCTGAAAACTTCTCGCGTGATCACCCTGTATAAGCAGTTCAACACTTTGTGATCAATTTTATAGCTGACTTGATTATTCTCTCTCAACAGCGTTGTAACAACTGTCCCGACAAAAAACTGTTGAGCGGAAATTACCCAAGATGAACCCATAAAATGGAATTCTTTCATCTTTCTCATAATGAACCAACATTTCTGATCGAGTTCAAATTTTTTGCAGCTCCTCAAACATCGCCCCATCACCACCACAACCAACCGCCGCACCTCTGCCGCCCGGACTACGTCGACCCTTACCACAACCTGGGCCCGGGCTTCACCTCCTGCCGCAGCTGCGAAGCCGACCTCTGCCCCAGCCACTCCAACCTCCACCACCTGAGCCCGCACTACGCCAACAAGAACTACAGCCTCATCCACCAGCAGAACAACAACATCCTCATCAACGCCCAGAACCCGTTGATCCAGCGAAAGCCCATCTCGCTGAGCCGCGAGAGCCTGCGCTACGGCCCCGAAGAAGTCACCAATCCCATCATCAAAAACTCCCGCAACCTGGTCAGACTGAACCGCATGCGGCTGTGCAAATCGGAAGACTCGCTCAACCTGGAACCGGGCACGAGAGAGCTGCGCGATTTGAAAATCGATCCCAGATTCGATCGCATCGACAACAACCCGTTCGGCAACCAGACCTTTTTCGAAGCCCACCACCGCGAAGACTGCCAAACCGCCGCCGCCATCAACAAAGAAAACATGCGGAAATTCGAAGAGCAACGCAAGCGAGAGCTGGCCAACGAACAGATTTTGGACTACACCAGTTCAGAAGAGGAATACCCGTCGCAGAATTTCGGAACGCTGAGTTCGCAGAGCTCGTTCTCGATCACGACGGAAGCGAACTGCGATTTCGAGTTCTTCAAGCAAGACAAGCCTCAGGTCGAGAAGAAAGCGGCGGCGGCCACCCAAATCCAAAGATCGAACTCGCAGATACAGAGCCTGTTCGCCGAATCGCCGTTCCACAACATCCCGAAGATCCAGCGTTCGAATTCGTACATGACCCTGGAGGACAGGCAGCGGGCGAGGAACGGCGTCAAGAAGCTGCTCAGGTCCGATTCGAAGCTGAGCGATTGCACGCACAACATACGCCAGAAGATCAAATCCGTGGAGTACCTGCCCAGTTCGAACGCCAGCACGGTGTTCATCGAGGACGTGTACTATTTCAATTATCCGAACAAGGGGGAAAGCGGCATCCGGGATTTCCACCAGGATAATCCGCTCAAGAACCACCAGACGAGGATCGGAAGCGTGCCCGATTTGAAAAAGGTCTTCATATCGGAGTACATCTGATTCGAGCGCGCACTCTCTTTGATTGAGAGGGCGAATGATTATTTAATTTAAACGACTAATATAGTGATGTAAATACAGAGTGTACATAATACTCATATGTAACAGTATTACGAATAACTGTGTGGAAAAGTTGATTTTAATGATTTATTATTATTATTTTATTGAATATACATATTACATTGTCATAATAATGGTTGTTGTTTTATTCAATCAGTTCTTGTGCAAAAATCTGCTGTGATTATCAAACCAAGTACCTACCTACTAGGTATACACAATATTGAAACAGACTAGATTCTTACGTAATGATATGTATAGAGGTTGTTCCAGAATTGATGGCAGAAAAAGTAACCGTAGATACCACAGTTCATGTCAAGTTCGTTAAAAAAACAATTGGCCCCACGAAAGAGATACAGCTCTTCAAAGTTTCACTTTTTACTGGTTTTTCATGACTGGTTCATAAACGGGTCGAGGTAATTGACCGTAACAGGAACGAGTTTCTTTTGAAAGAATTTCGTCGGAACCAATTTACCTAGAAATAATTTTCGCTGGAAGGAATTTCCCAGGAATTAATTCCACCGGAATGAACCTCCCTCGGAAATAATTTCCCCTAGAAGGATTTTTCTCAGAAATAATTCCACCGGAAATGATTTGTCTTGAGGGGAACAGCAACTAAAAACACAATATCGAATTTCCTCCTTATTTTAAGAAGTGACTGGACAATTCGTCGCAAAATCATAGTAGGTGCTTTCCTTTTACAACCTAAACTAAGTATTCTGACCTAAGTTGTTAGTGGTATCTCACTTTCGCGCATATGGTCTCGCTTTTTCTCTCTCTAACTTAGATCATATCCGTCAGTTTTGTGGTAAAAGGAAAGCACCTATAACGTTTTGACCTTTGTCCTTCAAATAGTAAGCTCCTTGTACCTTCATGTGATACTCCGCCCCTAGAGGCCTTCAATCTTCATCTCCTCTAGTGTAACTTTAGAGCATGATTCATAGTAGAGCATGTTAGAGCACGTTACAAACAAAAACCAATTTAACGTCAGTACGGACGTAATAAGGACTACGGATGTGTAAACATGAACACTGAACAGTTCCTTATGGCGGCTTCACAGAGCTTCGTATGTCGCCGGCGACAATCCCCCACTCACTGTAGTTGAATAATTTGAACGACACGACGACCGAAACTCGTGTCGCGAGAATTATATGGAGGGAGGTAGGGGAGTACAGGCAGATCGATCGAATCCTATTGGCCAGCGACACTGTCGCCGGCGACATACGAAGTTCTGTGAAGCCGACATTAATTTGATAAGTCAATAATAGGTCATTAGTAGGAGTCAACAGTAGAGTAATCTTTTCAAAGAATTTGATGTAAATATATTCATTATTCTCAACGACAACAAATCTTTCAAGTCGATTAGCCCAAGAAAAATAGATTTTGAACTCAAAAAAAATACTGTAGTCGTGATCACAGGTTTTGTTCAGAATGTTGTGCTTTTTCCAAATTTTTGGGTTTCAGAAAAATCCCAGCGGAGGCTTTTTTTTAGAGCTGTCAAAAATCTGAAAACTTATAGTTCCGAACAATTTCAAATTAGGCTTGATTTTTCATGAGTTTTCAAGTATACACAGTTATGTGGAGACTGCAAATGTTGAGAATGAACATTTGAACAATTCTGAACCAAACACGATGAAAAATTTCATAGTTCTATTGGAATATTTCGATTTGTTCTGTCTAATGTAACTATATGATACAGGAAAAATAGTAAAAAAATCGCTAATTCGCTAGAACCTTGGAAAAAATATAGACGTCCTGAAAATTTGACATTCTGTTAAGACTTCAATGCCCCACTACATACCCAAAATTGACATAAATCCCACGTCGGGGTTTTGAGTTATCAGAGGGGAGGTATCAATTGCAACTCAAAATGGAGGGGACGAAACCTGTTAATCCATTGGATGCAAATACATCGCAATTCGACGCATCATATCTCGTTGATACCATTTTGGCACAAAAAGAATCGATCATTGTTAAGGGGAGGTCGTGGTAGGGGCGGAAGCTCGGCTATGTGGTTCTTTTTGTTTTCCTGGTCATACAGGGTGTTTCAGGGATGATAGCAAAAAATTTAACTGTGGGTAGATCTCGTCAAAATATGACGAAAACCTATATACCATTTTGCAAAGTTCGGCCAATTGACAAAGATACAGCCCTCCAAAGTTCACTTTTTCGGATTTCAAAAATTTGTAACTCAGGAACGTTTGGACAAATTTAGCTTTAATTCAGCAAAAGCTGGTTTGTCATAATTGTCTATCAACCTACCAAATTTGGGAAGAATCCAACGAGTGGTGTAGGAGTTATGAGGGTCAATAATTTAGAAGCATCTGAAGAAAAGTTGACTTAAGGTGACCCCTCATAACTTCTACGCCACTTATTGGATTCTTTCCAAATGTGGCAGATTGATAGATAATTATGAAAAACTAGCTTATGCTAAATTAAAGCTGAATTTGTCGGAACGTTTCTGAGTTACAAATTTTTGAAATCCGAAAAAAGTGAACTTTGGAGGGCTGTATCTCCGTCATTAGGCCGAACTTTGCAAAATAATAAATAGGTTTTCGTCATATTTTGAAGAGATCTACCCACAGTTAAATTTTTTGCTATCATCTCTGAAACACCCTGTATAGAACCGATCACGGCAAGTTTGGTATCTTTTCCGACTAAATTTAAACTCCTGACCTCGAATCCGATGTGTAAATTTTAATAAAAACAAGTTTGAACAAGTTAACTTGAAAAAACTTGTTTTTTTCTTTGACAATTTTGACAGTTTTTTTCTCACTATTAGAGGTCTGAAGTCCTCAAAAATATTCCAAGAGCCATTAGATTCAAGTGTATTTTCCAGGAAAGTCATTCACTCAACGTATTATTTCGTTTTTTGATATTGAAAAATCAATTTGAACCTGTGAGTCGATCCGGCGCGGTGTCTACTATTGATCAGAGCACTACATCATGCACCTGCAAATAAAACCAGCTCAAACTCAAAACCCTGCAAAGCGATCCATGGCGATTTTGTTTTATGTTATAGCGAATTCAATTCTGCAGAGATCCTCGAACTTTCAAAGATAAGTTATCATTTGTTCAATAGTTAGAGCTAGTTTTATTTGCAGGTGCTTGTTGTAGTGTTCTGGTCATTAGTAGAAACCGCGCCGGACCGACTCACAGATTCAAATTGATTTTTTAATGTCAAAAAACAAAATACTACATCGAGTGGATGATTTTCGTAAAAAAAAACACTTCAATCTAATGGCCCTTGAAATATTTTCGAGGGATATTACCTTTATATACCTTAACAGATATACCTTATAGGATATACCTTTAACTGTGAAATAAAGAACTGTCAAAATTCTCAAAGAAAAAAACAAGTTTTTTTCAATTAACTTGTTCAAACTTGTTTCTATTCAAATTTACACATCGGATTCGAGGTCAGGAGTATTAATTTAGTTGTAAAAGATACCAAACTTGTCGTGATCGGTTATATATGACCAGGAAAACAAAAAGACTCACCTAGCCGAGCTCCGCCCCTCTCACGACCCCCCCCCCCCTCCCTCATTAATGATAGACACTTTTTCTGCAAAATGATATCAACGAGATATGATGCGTCGAATTGCGATGTATTTGCATCCAATGGATTAAGGACGGAGTTGAATTGGTAAAAGAAGCGTTGCGAAATCAATCCGTCTGGGTTTATTCCTTGACGGATTTTTACCATTTTGGTCTCTTTCGAAAGCTACAAAGATGTACTTTGGTTTGAGCCCATTGGCATTTCAAAAATCCATAATTTTTTTTTGGATTTTGGAAATGCCAATGGGCTCAAACCAAACTACATCCTTGTAGCTTTCGAAAGAGACCAAAATGGTGAAAATCCGTCAAGGAATAAACCCAGACGGATTGATTTCGCAACGCTTATTTTACCAATTGAGCTCCGTCCTTGACGGGTTTCATTCCCTCCATTTTGAGTTGCAGCTGATCACCCCCCCTCCCTCCAATAACTCAAAACCCCAAGGTGGAATTTCTGTCAATTTTTGGTATGTAGTGTGTAGTAGTCTGAACAGAATATCAAATTTTCAAGACGTCCATATTTTTTCCAAGGTTTCAGCGATTTTTTACGATTTTTTCTGTATGATATACATTTGACAGAAAAAAATCAAAATATTCCAACAGAACTATGAAATTTTCAATTGTGTTTGGTTCAGAATTGTTCAAATGTTCATTCTCAACAGTCTCCACATAACTGTGTATACTTGGAATCCTCGTTGGAATCTCATGAAAAATGAGGCTTAATTTGAAATTGTTCAGAATTATCAGTTTTCAGACTTTTGACAGCTCTAAAAAGAAAGCCTCCGCTGGTATTTTCCTGAAACCCAAAAATTTGGAAAAAGCACAAAATTCTGAACAGAACCTGTGATTTTCACGACTACAGTATTTTTTTTTGAGGTTGAAGTGATATTTCAGCTAAAATTCCTGTACCTACTAGATGGAAATCTTAAAATCGAAGTTTAAAGTACCTATGTCCCAAAACTGGATAAATCGCAAGTTATGTGTTAAGGACGGAGTAACCCTGTGTTAATCTCCCATAATAGACTAGGATCATTTTTGTAAAAGTGGCCTGGAAAGTGGTTCTAGAGGCAAGTCATGTTAAAGTTTGGCAACATATGTTTTAAGGGTATTTGGACCTCGCTAAATACGAAAACCATTGTTGCCAAGCCGAATTTTACACCGGAAGCCCTAAATAGGGGGGTAAAGGGGGGGGAAGACCAAAAATCACCATTTTCCACCATTTTTTATACCGGGACTGAGACCTGTCATCAATGTGGAGTAAATTACATCGTATCTTGATTAACTGGGGTCTCATACTACCATCTTGATATGATTACTGTCAAAATTTCCATAGGGGGGCGACTGGTGTGGGGGAATGTTGACTGTGAAGATGATTCTTTTTTTCTCTTGATTTTGAGTGAATATATACATGTTTGGTATCTTTTCCTCTCAAGTTTCATATTCTCAGTTCAATTGTGGGGTCAAAATTGCAATAGGAGCAAGTTTGAACAAGTTTTGGATGATAAAACATGTTTTTTTGTCAATATTTTTTTACCACTTCGAACTGTGTTATTTAGTGCAAATCGTCATTTTTCTCTCAAAATTCTTGCGTAGTTCGTTAGTCTGGTGTATTTCACACAATACAGTCATGTAACTGATGTGCCTTCAACTTTTAAAATATGAAAAAAATATTTTTTTGTGAAAACTGTTTGGCGCTACTTTTCAGCTTTATTTTTTGCTATTATTTTATTGTATGATGAAAAACTGTGGTCCTCCACCTCATAATTATGAATAAAACCTTAGCTGAGATATTCTAGAATGTACTTTTTTCAAAAGAAGAGTTTTTCATGTCAGAACCTGATGCCCAGTGGGCAAGAGTCCTCTCAGAGAGACCTGAGATGTTCTATTGAGCTCTAGAAACGGTTACCTCTTCCAAACGGCTTTGATATGCCCTATTAAGATACAGAGAGGTTACCTTATTCCAACTTTTTTGTGATGTTCTCTTGAGCTCCAAAAATGTTACCACTTTTGCACTTCTTTGAGATGTTCTATTAAGCTCCAAAGAGGTTACCTTTTTCCAACTTCTCTATGATGTTCTCTCAAGCTCCAAAGAAGGTTACCTTTTTAGAACTTATTCAAAATGTTTTATAAAATTATAAAGCTCCAAAGGTTACCCTTGAGGTTACCTTTCTCCAATTTCTCCAAAAAGTTCTATTTCGGCTCCAAAAAAAAAAATTTCTTTGGTATGTTTGATTATGCTCTAAAAAAGGTGACCTTTTTTGGATTTCCGTGAGATGATCTATCAAACCTCCAAGAAAAGTTACCTTTTTCGAACGTCTTGGGCAGGTGTTCTCTACCATCAACCTCTAAAAACGAACAACTTCTAAAAATTTACGTTCATGAGATGTACCTATATTCAAAAAAGCCGCATTCCTCTAATAATACCCAGGGAAGAGGTAGATAAAGAGATTTTGAAATCGAATGTAATAAATGTGAATGATAAAACCTATAATTGTATTATTCAACTTAACGTTTAGGGTAATGTACGTATCTGCCTTCGGTTGCACCAAGTTCTCTACAGTTTCATTAGCGTATTTTTTTAAATTCTATAAATTATGATATTTCAATGCAAATCGGAGTTTTTTTTCGACAATTCTTGCGTAATTCGTTAGTCTGGTGTATTTTACACAATACATTCACATACTAAGTGTGTCTTCACTTTTTAAAATATGAAAAACTTGAGTTTTGATCATACATACATCATACAGCAAAAAACAAAGATGAAAAGTAGGGCCAAACAATTTCCACAAAAAAATTTTTTCTTCTTATTTAAAAAAGTAGAGGCAAATCAATTGGATGCCTATATCATGGTAAATACATGAGACTAACGAACTACGCAAGAATTTTGAGAAAAAATGCCGATTTGCAGTAAAATGACACAGTTGGAAGACGTAAAAAAATATTGACAAAAAACATGTTTCATCATGTAAAACTTGTTGAAACTTGCTTCTATTGCAATTTGAACACCATAGTTGAATAGGGAATATGAAATTTAGTCGGAAACGATACCAAACATGTTTATATTTACTCAAAATCGAGAGAAAAGAAGAATCATCTACACAGTCAACATTCCCCCCACCAGTCTTCCCCCTCTAGAAATTTTGACAGTAATTATGTCAATATGGTAGTATGAGACCTCAGTGAATCAAGATATGATATAATTCACTTAATGTTAATGACAGGCCGCAGTCCCGACATCAAAAATGGTGAAAAATAGTGATTTTTGGTCTTTCCTCCCCTTTACCCCCCCATTGCGGGCTTCCGGTGCAAAATTCGGCTTGGCAACAATGGTTTTCGTATTCAGCGGGGTCCAAATACCCTAAAAACGTATGTTGCCAAACTTTAACATGACTTGCCTCTAGCATTGCTTTTTATCCGAAAAGATCCTAGACTATAAGAAAGGTTCATAGTTTGCGCACATTAGCTGTCGTTATTTTCCAGCCAAAAAAATTGAAATTAAACTGTTGATAAAGAATTGTGGAACAGGGCCGTAGCCAGGGGCTGAGCCTCCCCTGAAAAGATCCGAGCCTCCCCTGGCAAAATTCATCTTTTTTTTTATTAAAAATACGAGTAGGTACCTACTTACTTACCTACCTACAGTGTAAAAAATAAATCCATTTTTAATCTTCACATTCTGCCCTCATATATAAGTTCACAACATGATGAATAAATGCGCTAAGAACGTTTTTAGCATTTTTCAATATATATTTTTATTTTCGTCAATGTGTTTTTCCTTGACGCGCGATGTAGGTCAAGAAAACTTTTATTATGATAATTTACTTAGAGCCACCACAAAAATTTCGCAAGCCCCTCCTGAAATCGTATCCTGGCTACGGCCCTGTTGTGTAAACTGCAGCCCCATCCAACTTTTTTTTTGAATTTTCTTTTTCTCCGAATTATGACTTTTTTTACCTAGGTTTGGTTTGTGCTGCATGAATGGGAAGTCAAAAATACCAAAAGATACAGCCAATATTCAGCTTCATGCTGCAATCATTGGTTTTCACAAAGTTCTCTTGGTTTCTGATGAGCAAAACCCAACCTTGTTTTTCGATTTGTGTGTAAATCAGAAATGCAGGTGAAACAGGGGTCGGTTACCGACCTCTGGCCATTGAAAAGTTTGGCTTCCGTCTGTCAGATGACGCTCGCTGTGGACGCGGATATGTCGTCTGCTGCCATCATCTTGGTCCATCTCGACCTCGATATTCTAGTGAATTTTGTCGCTTCCGGTGTCAATACTCTCGTGTGCATTCGTCGGGACTCGGGTCGCCTTACCAACGCGTGTGCCGGCCTCTGGCAAATAATACGCTACCTGTCATTTAGGCTGGGTTACTCGAAGTAGTTCTTTCTTGCAAATCGGAAGCGCCTCTGGAACTTATTAATTTATCGTTCAAAAAAACCGATGCCGCCTGACGCAAAAAAAAACGGAAAGCAAGAAAGTTACAGTGACTACAAAATTCATTGTGTTTCCTGTCCATTCGACATCACAGGAAAAATAGTTTCAGCCGCCGCCGCCCCTCTATATGCCGCCCCGACGACGACAAAAAACAGAACCAAAGAAGTTTTAAACACAGGACAAAAAAAATCGTGTTTCCTACCCTTTTGCCATTACAGGAAAATAATGGAATACGCATGATTATCAAATAACTAAGGCAAAATATGATAACTGCAAGAGGAGCTTGGTATAGTGGTCAGCGCGTTCGACTACCACGCCAGAGGTCGTGGGTTCGAGTCCCACTGTGGGCGCTCGGATTATCGTCTCGAAAACAAGCTCTTTGATTTCGTTGGGATCATAATACCTGTTGGAATGCTTGCAAAATGCAAGACGTGCTGTGTGTGGCATAGCACCTGAAATACGAATCATGGTGCCGACCCTATGCGATGTTGTTGTCGTTAAAAATCCTTACCCTGTGTTGCAGCACACAGAGGCTCGGCAAAATTTCCGGTATAGTGGAGGAAAGCATTCACCAGCGTCGGTGTCATGCCTCGTTGCGGAAATAGGCCGACGTTAAATAATTGAATTAAAAAAAAAACTGCAGAAGTCGCGGTGACCAGGTCTTTATTTCTCGCATCGAACTGGCACCTTCGGAAACATCTGTGCCATTTATTTTGAAACGCAGATAATATGCGATATTCAGCGGCACGAGTTGCGCTGTAGGTTCGCAAAGCTAGGGGATGGAACTCATGCGTCTGCGCGAGCTACAACATGAACACACATGAAATGAAACTGTAATGTTCTTTTTGTACGGTTTTTGCAGCCCGGCACTCAACAAACTGCCCGTCATTTTTGAAAAAAAACCCAGAAAACACAAAACCTCTGATATATTATACATATAACCCGATAAAATTTCAGTTACCATTTGTTTACATGCAGTTTCATGCCACTGACAGACAGGACGGCAACCGTAAGGCAGAGAAGAATACTAGAAGTAGGGCGGTATTTTCAAAAACACACCAACTGATAAACACGTAACCATATTTTCGCTCATTGTGTATCTAGAACTGATCCATCATTGCTGGTCTTGAGCACAATGAAAGATCAAGAAACACTCTTTTTTCCATAGCTTATTTGAAAGTTTCATTTCCAGCCGTTTCAATAATATACAATGTTGAAATTACGCTTTTTACATGTGTTAGCATACAGCACTATTCTCAAATCCCCTAGCATGGTTGCGCCAGCGCAGAAATGGTACTGAATTTCGCCTATTCTAACAAACGTCAAAATGCATATGAATCAATATTATTTTTTCCCAATGAAAATTTAGAATGCCATCAAAATTGCTCGGTTTATCCAAATGCTCAATTTTTGTCAAAAAATACTATATTGGAATGACTGCAACAAATCGACCGGTAGCTCCCGCACCCTTAAGGACGCGAGCAAAAATAGCTGGGAAGGCACTTATTGTATCCTCTGTTGTCTTCAAAATAAGACATAAGACGTCGATTTCTGGCATAAAATAAAACTGGTGAACAAGAAGTGAGCTGTTTCTTTTCATAATTATGTTTCACCCGCGCCCTTAACGTGAGAGTTTTGGAGCCCAAACCTGTAGATAGCATGTAACAACGAATAATGTATATTTGGCTGCATAACCAAATTGAATAGAACTGAGCCAATTCTTCGTGGGATGCTTTCAGCAATCATTTCAAATCCACTTCGATTCACTGAGAAGAAATCGCGAAAAAAATAATATAAAAAAACAACAACAATTGGGATTCGGGATTCCATCGAATAAAATTCGCAAAATCACTGTTTTTACATTACTTGATTGCTCAAGGATGTGACTCGACCCGATATAGGTATCTAATTATACAAAACTGATATCAATTCTTACAACAGCCTCGGGGGGAGATACTAAGGGTGAAAAGGTTGTCTCTCGGTCGTAAAATTCAGTTCAAAATCTGGATATTTCCAGATTTGGTTTTATCTGGCGCTGAGATTAGCAAGAAATTAAAAATAATATCGAAAATTTGTTTATGGCGCTGATTGTTGCACAATTTGCATTTATTTTTAATTTGAATTTTCTTCTAAGAACAAGCGACATGTGATTTTAGAATAAATAATGAACCAGTTATAATCTGTGTACAAAAAAAAACCGCAACAATTTTGAAAGAATGATACACATTAATAAATTCTTGAGTACCTACTCGAGTAGGTATGTCAGGTACCTATGCCTTATACCTCAGAGTATTCATGTGTGCTACATAGCAATTAACTTTCAATAATTGCCCCGACCTTCCATTAATTTGCGACATAAGTACGCATTTTTCCTTTTCTAGTCATGCTGGACAAAATCACCAAACTAGTTTGGCTTGCATTTTGAGCTCACTAGGTAATAAGTATTCAATTTTTCAACAAATACTGAAATTATTGATAGGTAGGTACCCTCATAAATAATCATTTATCTATCATAGTTATTACGTACTTAGTTATAGCTGGGTAGGGGTTGTTTTTATAACGTTAATTTGGTTATAACAATTATTAAAGATGTATCGAATGAATTACTGAAATTTACATTTAATATTCCATACCTATCTGAAAAGTAGCCAAAATAGCCGTAGAGTCCACTTAGGCCTTATACAGGATACAGCATTTTTTTTTTGCCCTGCATCAACTACTTGGTTATTAGCAGTTTTTTTCCGTGGGGGTTTTTCGGTAACGATAAAAATGACGATAACGATGAAGTAGGTATAGGTACTGTAGAATTTGTATTCTTGGATCCGGGGGGAATTTATCAGTGGGGGTTTGTTTCGATGGCTTTCTCATTTCATTCCTCTTCCCGAGGCATCACCGCAAGATAGTAGATGGCCCAGTACTAAGGAACGCGTGAAAAAGTCTTTGATTTTTTCAAGTAGTGGCCACAAGCCCAAAAATTGATAACGAGTAATTACAAAATTTTCATATACAACTTTAATTGATTTATTCATAGCTCTACCGTTGCTCGATGAATGTCGCTGGATGTCACTCCGGCTCTGTATTGGAAAGGTAGGTACCTGCACTCGGATCACGCACAGTGAGGTCTACCTCAATTAAGTGGGCCATAAATAGCCGACGCTCTTGTGAAATGTTGCCATTTAGGTAATTTGACTGATTCCACTTGATTTTTAATGAGCCCGACTGGAGCGATCCTGTTCAACTACAAAATCATACGCAACTGAATGTTTCCAATATCATAAACGGGTACCTACGTGATGCTGTGTCAAACGTATAAGGTATTGATCTTTTTCAAAATCAATATGGCCGCATCATGTGTTGTAATAACTGTTTTATGGCGTCGCAACGTCATCCAGTGGTTTGACGTTGCGACACCATGAAACAGTTATTTCAACACATGATGCGGCCATATTGGAGCGTGTTATTTATAATTTATTTCTGCCAAATTTGAATTTGAATACTTGATAAGAAGTACCTAGCTGTTTTGACGCCGGTCATAACTGATTAATCACCCTGTATATGACCGCGTTGAATGCAGACCCCTCAATTAAGTTGATGTCATCAATAGTCTTCAACAAATTGAAAGGCACCATTTGGATACTGAATATTGACAACTCAAATCTGTCAAAAGTCATTTTATCCATGACGTAGACGGCCCGCTAGTCGAGTAGACTGTGTGTTCGCTCGGCAAGCTGAGCTCCCGGGTTCGATTCCCGGGCACATCAGGTCTGGGTGTTGTGCTGTGTAAACGGATTTTTCACTTAAGCGGCGTTCATAATGGCTGTTAACTTAAACTTATTCCGTGACCTTAAAACTTCAACAGTTGAAAATCAATGTTTTGGTCCACAATGGGATGTTAACTTATGCCGTTATGCCGTTCTGTCAAACTTGTCCAAGATTCAAGTTCTACATCCAAGATCAAGGGTATTTGGTACCAACTAATACTACCAGCACCAGCTATACTAGTCCTACTATTATACTACCAGTTACCAGTACTACCCACCCCGCAAGCCTTCAAGTCTGTGTATATTTCATATTATAGACCGTGGTCCGTACTGTCCAGTTTACATCCTACATCCTACGGCATACGGCATAAAAGCTACCGGCCATTATGAACGAAACTTTATACTTCAATTTAAAAAAAAATGCAGCAACTACACTATGGTGTAGAAATGCCGATAAGGAGGAAAACAAAGGCACCTTCCAAAACGAACCACTTGAAAACCAAATCCAACCACAGTACGGCTCAGAAGCCAACCGAAAAAGATCAGACAGAGCTCTCTGACAGACAGCAGACAGCACTGAACTGTGAACAACCATAACGAAGTCAACTCAAATGACGGTAACTCTTCATGAGTGTGGTCAATTTTACGTCAGAACGACGAAAGTCATAACATAGTGGAATATTCCTTAATTTGTCAACATGGGTACCTTGGCAGGAGTTCGAGTTACCTACCAAAAAATTACAATCAACTTTCAAAATGAAACTGGATTTTTTTTGCTTGACTTGACTGAATCGAATAAATCACGCGAAAAGTTCCGCCACGAACTGGTTTATCGAATCAAAGGAGGAAATAAAAATCGAATCACCGCGCCGATACGAGAACAAAATCGAAAACAAAATGCTCATCGCTTCCTAGTTGACTAGAAACCTCTTTCGATAAGAAAGATCACATTAATTTTAATATTATTGACATAACATTTTTCCAGTTAATTATGAATAAGACACAAATAGTTAAATACATTTTGTGTTTTCGTAAAAATTGCTGGAAATCTGATCACATTATTTTGTGCATAGCGTTCCCTGATACATCATGCAGTCTTGCGTACAGCCTGCGGAGATAAGTTGCGCAAGGTTTCCTTATGGGCATGGGAACTGATCATTAGCGTAATGTCATATCTATCACTTTATTATTGTAATTGAGTTTCTCCGATCCGGTTATTTCCAGTTATCGACTGAAGAATTGTGACCTGTTGTGCCCACTTTGATAGATAATATGGAAACACATGTGTCATGTTGCGTGTGCTCAATTTCATATACAGGTGGGTCCGAAATGCCTTACTTTTTTCTATCTTGTTACTAAGTAGATATATTGCTATTGTTAAAAAAAACAAATGAAAAATAACGAAAATGAAAAAACTCACAAACCTTATAATTTCTAGCGACAATAAAACACCACGTCAAAGTTCTGTAGGCAAATACCTCCCTGTTAAAAATACTTATAGAAACCTATTGGGTTCTATCTGGACATGTGTGGCAGCTACTTGTTTCTACAGGGTGGTTTATAACCAAAAAAACAATAAAGCTTGTATCAAGGAAGATTTTGTAAGTGCTGTGGCGAGCAAAACCTTTTGGCCGTAGAACTTATTTCTGCAGGAGTCTATACGTCGCATATTTATCGTAAGGCCAGCAATCATGCCAATAACTCACATTGAAAACCTTCTAACTTTTCATAGGTTTTCCTGTTGGATTGCATTTGAATACATCTATGTCTTGCAGATCCATTTTGTTTCTTTCACTTTTTATGTAAGAAGTGCTCTTATCCTTCAATTTGGCATCACAAATTAAACTTTACTAGGTAGTTTCTAATGCCCTAATCATTTTGATTCAAGGTCAACGTGTTGAGTTTCAAACTGTCAGACTATATACATATAGCGGGACAAGGATATCCAGTGGATTTCTAAAATCATCATAACTTTTGATTGCCGTCAGCAATTTCATATTGGTTTTCAGTGTTCGATAGCCCAATCCTTCGCTATCATGCCCTAATCACGTCAAATACGAACAATGTTTTATAAAGTTTTTACAGGGTGATCAATGGAACAGTGTAAAATTGTCGGAAGTTCAGTAATCAGTACAGTACGAATTTTCCTAAAAAAAAATTTTATGCATTCCAATAGCACGGTTATGAAAATTGGTGTTTCAGCTTCAGCAACGTTTTC
The DNA here is from genome assembly GCA_949128115.1 of Anaspis maculata. Classification (NCBI taxonomy): domain Eukaryota; kingdom Metazoa; phylum Arthropoda; class Insecta; order Coleoptera; family Scraptiidae; genus Anaspis; species Anaspis maculata. Next base: position 21,113,380 of record OX421967.1, read on the forward strand.
GAATTCTGGAAATCGAAGAAAAAATGGCAAAGATATTGATCATTTTGTGCCGCCATGTTGAACTTCCAAGAAAGTGATTCAATTTCATTAAAACTTGGAACACACTCATGTCTGGTTCAAGCATGGATGGTTCAAGCAATGGAATTCCAAGGTCAAATGTCACTTTCGGTCGGTCACTTTCGAGCCGCAGTACCTATTGCACTTTTATGTACCTAAATGATTCGATTTGAATGAAACTTGAAACACACTTGGGTCTTGGGTCTTGTTTGGATAATTAAGATTTTGAAATCAAATGTCACTTCTGGTCATCTTCAAGTCGCCATAGTGAAATCTCATAAATGTGATCAGATTTCAATGAGACTTGGAAAACACTCATGTTTTGCTTTGATACTGGAATTTTGAATTCAAAATGTGATTTTCAACAAATTTCTCTCGAGCTGCCATGATTATTCTCGAGATTTTCAAATCAAATTCATCTTTTGGGCTTTCTTGGAATTTTTTGGCAAAGTTATTCAAGTTGGCCGAAAACTCACGACCGATTCTTTGCTATGATGCTTTTCTACGAAAAAATCTTATCTCTAGTTAGATTTTTTCACGGTAAAGCACTTCACACCTTAGCAAGTTCAAGGTTTGAAGATTAGGTGAATGAAATGAAATAAGAAACATTTTGTAACGTAACAAGGTTTGTAATGTTGTATTGTGAAGTAATTTTTTTTTAGTAAAGTGTGTGCCTTCACGGCTATCGATTGTTCTCGGAAGCTCTCGATCTGCCTTGGGTTGCTCAGTCGCCTGCATGAATCCTATCGAAGACTTGTGGGATATGGTTGGCAGACGTCTGAGACAGAGCAATGGGTTTCATACGAGGGATCAGCTGATCGAGAGCCTCCGAGAACAATGGTTTGTCATCGACCAACTAGAGATTGAGAATTTGATCCTCAGTATGCCCAACAGGTGTAGCTGTTATCAATATCCATGGGGGGCACACGTACTTTGTTAAAACCAAAGTTTCACTCCACTGCACAACATTACAAACTTTGTCACATTAGAAAATGTCTATTTTATTTCATTCACCTTATCTTGAAACCTGAAACGCGCTAAGATGGTGCTTTACCGTGAAAAATTCTAACTAGAGATTAATGCTGTATTACACTACACAATTTCCTGTACAATTTCTTGAACAATCTGCCAAAATAGTGTCAAAAAACAATGAACTTGATTGTTTAACTGACAGATTGTACAATAAATTGTGTAGTTTGTAGTGAAATACAGCTATTTAGATTTTTTCCCTGAATAGCACCATAGCAAAGAATAAGAGTCGTAGGTACGTTTTCGACTAATTTGAAAATTTTGCCAAGAAGTCCCAAGAAACTCCAAAAGTTGCATTTTATTCGAAAATCTCAAAATCAATCATGGCAGCTCAAAGCAATTTATTGAAAATCGCATTTTGGCTTCAAAATCCCAGTAACTATCAAAGCAAAACATGAGTGGTTTTGAAGTCTCATTGAAATCTGATCACTTTTATAAGATTTCAATATGGCGTCTTGAAGATGATCAGAAGTGATATTTGATTTCAAAATCTTAATCATCCAAATAAGACCCAAGTGTGTTTCAAGTTTCATTCAAATCGAATCATTCACATGAAAGTTCAATATCGCGGCTAAAAAGTGACCGAAAGTGACGTTTGACTTTGAAATTCCAATTACTTAAACCAGACTGAGTGTGTTCCAAGTTTCAATGAAATCGGATCACTTTCTTGGAAGTTCAACATGGCGGCACAAAATGATCAATATCTTTGCCATTTAATCTTCGATTTTCAAATCGTTTTCATATCGAAAACCGATATGAAATCGCTGCCAGAAATCAAAGGTTATGGTGATTTTAGGAATCGTCTGAATTTCCTTGTCCCCTTGATTCTTTTGATGTGTGTATGACAAATGACAATCCTACAGCTCTGGCCGTTTTTCATGCATCGCACTCTATATTTTTTATTGTTACATTATAGCCAAGCTATGATTAATTCTTAGTTCTATGGGACTTCATGTGAATCCCATTTTGTGACAGAAACCCACAGAAACCTATAAGAAACCAATCCTTTGGGGATTCCGCATACAGATTCTTCATTATCACTTCTGATGTTTCTGCCGAACCAATGAGACCTTATACAACCCCATGCTCGGAGACTGATATTTGCAAAAAACGGATCAAATAATTTGTGGCTGGTCGTAATGTCACTGGGCGGGGGCCAAGCAGGTAATTTTGTACGAATAGGTGTAGGTACTCACCTCCACAAGAGGAATGGCTTGCGTTGTGGTAGCGGACCACGCTGTAGAGCTGCAAGAAAGAGAAAGGATCAAATCGGATCTTTTGCATGTAACATAATAACAACAAGCGAGATAAGAATTGTGCGTCCAGTATATATGAAACGGTTCGCTACTGGACAGCCAGAGAGTTAGAAAACGACCAGCGAGAAGTCGAGAACATTTCCAAATAGTTTTCTCCCAAATACACACACAAGCACATTCTTCGCATATATTCCACAACCAAAGAAAACAGCATGCCACCTAATGTGAGTTTTCGCTTTCACTATTTTTAACCGTTCACGAAACCTATTTGTTTTATTTTCTTGTTCGAGTTTTTCTTGTCCAACAATTTTTTGATTACACTTGATTTTTTCTGATTCAATTTTTATCAGTGTATCTAAACACCTATGTGATTTTTCATCATTTAATAATTCAAACAAGAATTTAAGGCGGTTAGTCTAGCTGTCGACTATGTCAACAAAATGTCAATTTTTATCATATATGGACAAGACTGGAAAAATGCACATTTTTTACAGAATCCTCTTATCATTATGAACTCTCTAACGCAGAGCTTAGATAACTTGGTTTATTGGTTCAAGGCCAATTTTCTTCTCAAATTAAAACTTGGTTTAGAACGAGGTTTAGAATGGAACGAAACACAGGGTGTCTAGACACGATATCACTTAAGCCATTGCGTGGCGGAAAACGAGTCTGTGAAAATGTCTATTTTTCAAGTCTGATAACGACAAAAAATTGCCATTGATAAGTTGAAATCATTGGTCTAGCCGCCTCAATATAAACCTCTGACGGCTCAATTTCAAGTTAGGTAGCGCAAAGTTGCGGTGGTGCAAGTAGGCGAATACAGCGGCCTTATTGGCTAGAACACGTTATTTCGCTCCGTTGTCATGGTCAAATTTGGTGCAATTCCGGACGCAAAGAGAACTTGAAATTGAGCCCTTGGTAGATCCGTAACTGAAAATCCTAGACCGATTTGGATTATTTGAAATTCATCTGGCTAATGGCACCTAATGAAAAATTGCAGCAAAATAACGTCAGCGCAAGCTTGTCCCTGAAAATAGCGATCATAGGGCAAAGCCCTTTCGCCGTTGACGTTTTCCACAGGCTAAGGCAACATGGACACATCATCGTTGGAGTTTTCACCATTGCCGATAAAGGCAAACGTGAAGATCCTTTAGGTAAGCCTTAATTAATTCTACTACCTCCTATATAAAGCTTTGGAGCCAATTTAGAACCGATTAAAAAATGTTAAAAATAGTACTACTTCTGGGCACAGGAATTTAACAAACAGTCCATTTTTTTCAAGTCCATTGTGGTGCAAATGGCACACACCTTTGCATTCACCGTCAATGAATGCCGTTTAAAAAAAAATAGACTGTATTTTTTTGTTATCAAAACCATCAACCATCGAATCTAGGTACTACTTAAAATTCTACACTATCGAAAGTTTAGCGCGTTACCTTAGATTTCAAGCCGCCATATGTCAAAAGTGACAGAGTTTAGACATTCCTCTTTTGCTCCAATACTTCATACTTTAAAAACTGACGGAATTACAAGAAACTTTGAAGAATTTGAAATTGAGAAAATATAGGCACTACTTATACGAATTAAATGATTAGAATAACGAACCAAGAATTCTCAAATTCAACTCGCATACAATATCTAAACTACAGGCAAAGATAAACTTTAACCCAAACATTTTTACGTTACATAACTAGATAACCTCTTGTATATCAACAGCCAAAGTTGCGCAAGAAAACGACGTGCCCCTATTCAAAATCAAAGCATGGAGACGAGCCGGCAAACCTCTGCCGGAAATCCTGGAGCTATACCAGAGCGTCCATGCCGACCTCAACGTGCTACCCTACTGCTCCCAATTCATTCCCATGGAAGTCATCAACTACCCCCGCTTGAGGACAATCTGCTACCATCCTTCACTGCTGCCCAGACACAGAGGCGCAAGCTCCATCAATTGGTAACTAACATTATTTTACTTATTCTCACGAATAGGTCGCGGAAACATGACGTCACTTTGGCACCGGCTATGGCAACGTTGCAAATATGCCTGACGTGGCAACCTGATTGTGCATTTCCGCGCTTCTTAGCCGCTTTTGTTTTGCGCCAGGGGCTGCTCCAGGTAGATCACTAGATAGAGAAAGTAAATACATACGCCAATCACGGCCCAGCTGGATCTACTTTCTTTGTCAAACGATCTACCCTGAGCAGCTCCTGCCGGGAAAACGAAAGCGCCTCGCCAGCTTATTGCCCGCGTTTGCGCATGATGGGGTGCCAAGGTACCGCTGTTGAGATTCGCTTGTTCTTGACATTACTCAGTCAAATCTTGAGTTTATTTAGCACATTAATTTTTTTGATAAAGCGACAATTGTTCAATAAGTTATCTATATATTTATTACAACTTTACAAAAAAAGAAAATTGTATTAACCGATCTTTAGGACGCCATTTTATTAACAAAAGCTTTATAACAGGACTCTGATCTGTGGCGACAAGAAAGCCGGACTGACGATCTTCTGGGCAGATGACGGCTTAGACACTGGACCGATCCTCCTCCAAGAAGAATGCCAAGTCCTCGAAAACGACACAGTGGACACCCTCTATAAACGTTTCCTCTACCCTGTCGGAGTCACAGCCGTAGCACGCGCAGTGGACTTGGTAGCCGACGGATATGCACCGCACGAAGCTCAAAGCGAAAAGGGGGCAACTTACGACGCGATGCTGAACAAACCCGAACTGCAAAAGATCGACTGGACGAAATCCGGAACGGAAATCCACAACTTCATCCGCGGCATGGACTCCGTCCCTGGCGCCGCTTGCAGCATCAAAATCCCCGGAACGGAAGACTTCCAAGAAGCCTTCCTGTTCGGATCGACCATCTGGCGAGGCCCGAAACCCGAAGGAAGACCCATCCAGGTGCACGGAACCGCTCCCGGATTGATCCACGACGACGGCTTGGTGCTTTCCGGAAGCGACGGCACTTTGATCAACGTCAAACGAGTCAAAATCAACGGCAAAATGAAGCTGGCGTCGGCCCTGGATCAAATCACGAAACAAATCACCGTCGAGTACACCGAAGAAGAGAAAGGCCTGGTCGAAAAGGTCCAGGAGATCTGGGAAAGCATTCTGAGCGTCGACGTGGACGAAGACACGGATTTCTTTGCTTGCGGCGCCGGATCCATGGACGTCGTCAGGCTGGTGGAAGAGGTGAAGGACGTGTTCAAGCTGGAGGAGCTGGAAAACGAAGACGTTTTCATGGCGCCGTCTTTCGGGGAGTTTGTCCTGAACGCGGTGCTGAAGAGCCGGGGAGGCTCCGGCGGAAACGCGGAGGTCGAGTTCAGACCCGTCGAGCTGGAAGCGAACGGGATGAAGCTGAAGTTCCCGTGCCAGCTCTTCATCGACGGCCAGTTCGTCGATGCGGAAAACGGAAAAGCTCTGCCTACCGTCAACCCTGCCGATGAATCGGTCATCTGCCACGTAAGTTTCTTTATCTATTACCATTGTATAACTACTACTAGTAGGTCAGCCTCGGGTTTAGGATGTTATTACGAGAGGTCGCACAAATCGGGAAAGAGCACCCGTCCTGGAAGAAATTATTCGCCATCTAGCAGCAAATTCAGCAAACTGATAAAATGGAATAAGGTGCGCTGCCCGGCTTTCACAAGCGATGAGGCTTGGTGCATAACTAATTGGCTCCGCCCACGGTCTATGTTAATAATCGAGTGTACAGTTAGTACTTATGCCCAATGCACTTTACTACCTGAAAATGTGTTTCTTTGCGCCTCGCCACTGCAACCACAGTACAGTGTGCGTAGTTTGTGTGGATTTTTGGCGTATAGTGCGAGTGCCTGTATCTCCTATTTCCAAAATAGTGCCTTGTTGGGTCCACTTCTTTGAAATTTTGGCGCTGCGCTCTCGCTAAAATTGACTATTGCTATGATCAGCTATTATGATTATGAATCATCTATGCAAATGCAGCTGAAAATGATCTATTATGGCCTCAAATTTCAGCCGTTTCATCAAAAACAAAATTTGCTCTCGTTTTCTTAGTATGTAGTAACGAAAAGTTGTAGCAACATTTTTTTTTTGTAACGTCCCTTAACTTAAGCTCAATATGGGATAATATGAAAGTCCACAATTTCCATTCATTTGGTTTATGACATGGAAGAATATCTTATGTTTCATTGTAGTCAACTTCAACCCTCTGTGGGGTGGAAACTGGTCATACGAATAAGTTTTCCCTTGGTAATCTTGTTTAGCGTAACTGGTAAAGCACAATACAGAAATTCAGCCGAATTGACCGATGTTTTTTTTTTCAACCCCACCCCCTATTTGGGGGTTGGAACAATAATTTGTGCCAAAATTCATAATTCGACAAAATAGAACCATCTGCATGACTTTCAAACGTATTTTCGAATTTGATACTCACAAGTAGGGGTTGGGGTTGCTTTTTTCACAAAAGAAAAAGGGAATTGTCATGAGCCATATGTGTTAGAAAGGACGTTGAAATGTTCTCACTCACGTTAGAACATATTTTTTTACCTTGAAATAACCCATCTTCAACCCCTTATACACAAAAAACTGTCCATTTTTTTGGGTAACGGACGATGGTTTTTGGCTCGTGTCGAATTGGGCTACAACATATAAAAAAATTAGAGAATAGGCTACTGGACATCAATCGCATTTCAGTATAAAAGTATCATAAACCTGATAAATATCTGAATGACGAATTTGTAGTTGGAAAAGTTTTTCGAAATATGATTTCATTTCGGTAAAAAATCAATTTGAAAGTGGACTTATTCAAATCAGGAATAATATGCTACGTCACAGCTTGAAAGTGGGCTAGAACGTGGGAGGGAGGAAGAAGGGGAACGCATTTGACATTCGACCGAAGCATTCGTTCTGGATCTATTACGTAGTGGTGTATTTTCACGTGCGAGCACAACTTTATCACAAGGAACTTATTTTTGATGCCATTGCATGGAGTTATTATGTATTATGAAGCGAAATTGTATTAAAAAAAACTAGATTATTTGACGTGGGTCTGACATATGGCATGCGACACTCGCAGTACTGCCACTCATCTGGCACTAATAACACTGTTGTGACATTAGTCCGAAGCCTGCACGAGCAAAAATAAGTGAATTTTAAGGAAGAATAGACCAAAATGTGAGGTTAAACCATAACACTCCAGCATTTCATTATATTTTTTTGGTATAAATCAGTTCAAAACGAGAAGGTGTTCTTCAGTCATTGAATGACCAACTAGAGTTTCTATTGGCTCTTCAAAATGTGACGTCACGCACTTGCCGCGCCATTCAAACAGACAAATCTTCTTCATGTTTTTTTTATATGTACAAAAACTTTTTTAAACAAAATCACCTTGCCAATGCAACAATTTTGGGAGGATCTTTCATAAAAAGAAATAAAAAAACCCATGTCCACTAGCCTATTTGACCGAGACCCATTTTCCATAAGAATCGTGCGGGGTCCTTTCAAACTTATTGATAAACCTACAAAATTTCAATCAAATCCATGCGGCCATTCTAAAAATATGGCTCATCAAAAAATTCGACAAAATAATGGAATCGCACCGTGTCGTAACTTCGAAACGAATGAACAGCGTTAGAGAAATTTCAAAGCCAGATCCTGGTTCGCCTGAAAAAACTGGACCTATCCTTGAACTATGTCCATTTGGTGATTTCTCGCTTTTCCTCTCTCAAACTCAGATCAGAGCAGTGAGTTTTGTGGTAAAAGGAAAGCACCTAATTTCACCCTAAAATGCACGATGTAGCCATACTTCCGGAAAACAGAAATTTTGTCAGAAACACGTGACTCCTGTCAAGTTGGTTTCAAAAAATTCGGCTCCATATCCGTAAAGAAGACACGTACAGCTCTTAGAACTTTGATTTTTTGCTGGCATTTCATCGATAATTTTCGAAAACTGGTTGAGGAAACTTGAATTTCACTAAAATCCAAACAGTGGCATCAAAGTTACAAAATAGTCCCACAAAAAATTTCCCAAGAATTGATTTTTGAAAATTCTGTTTATCACTTTCTCTTTACTTCGATTGCAAAGTTCTTGTACCTACAGAGATGAGATATTGCTAGTTTGTTCATCAAAATAAGTGTTTTTCGAAATAACAGAGTGCATTCGCCAAATTTTAGGCGGGCTTTTTGAAACAACCGGACAAAAACATTTGAATCCTACTCAAAAATTTTGTTTATGACAAATCTGCGTAAATGAATTGGTTTGTCCGGTTGTTTTCAATATCCCGCCAGATACGTGTGCAATATGGCCAGATACGCGGTAGAAATCTTTGAAATGTGTACAATGTCCCAGTATTCAGGAAACTAACAATCGGAGGGAGCTTCCCGCTGCGCAGGAGGGCGGAGCCAATTTCACGGTAAATGATGAAGCCGAGCGCTGAACCCAGCTTTCGCGCTCTTTGCTGAGTTTCGAAAAGCGACAGATCCTGAACACGCCATCTGTCCGTGCTTTACACAACCTTTACAATTTGAACGGAGGCTGGCCTACTAGGAGTAGTTATACAATGCTATTACTCTACGTGCACTTTGCATTCTATCAATGTTATTATTTTGGTGAAGTGAGGCAGCCGTGTAGTCAAAAATTACCATTGTTCCGTCCGATGTAGTCAAGATTCTGGAAGTGGCGAGGCCCCTGTAGCCAAAAAGCTTCGCCGTTTTCTAGATTGTTTATCATTAATAATGCAAACTTTGATTTCAGGTCCAGTGTGCTTCAGTTAACGATGTGAACAGAGCGGTGGCTGCGGCCAAAAAGGCTTTTGAAGTTGGAGAATGGAGCAAAATAAGCGCCAGAGAAAGGGGACAAATGCTGTTCAAGTAAGTTGGAACACTAGTCTAGCATAACCACATATTACTCCCTCCCATATTTTGAAGAAGCGAGTTCTTCAGAAACTTTCGAGGAAGTTTTCAATCAGAGTGATCCTTAACTGGATCAAAATACCGTATCAAGGGAGAAAACAGGAGTGAAAAACTAACTTTTCAATTTTTCCCCTTTTTTTTGTAAAAAGGCTTGTATTTGTCCAATGTCTAAAGCTAGGTTGTTATTACAATGAATACTTCACCGGGTAGAGTAAGGAAACCGGCTTCTTTTTCTCGACAAATTTTTGTTTCTTATCCGATTTCAAGAAACTCAGTAACCTAAGTTGAAAATTGTACTTACAGACTGGCAGATCTGATGCATCAACACCGCGAAGAACTGGCAACCCTGGAGTCCATGGATTCCGGAGCCGTGTACACTCTGGCCCTGAAGACGCACATCGGAATGAGCATCGAAACGTGGAGGTATTTCGCCGGCTGGGCCGACAAAATCCAGGGCTCCACGATTCCCGTGTCCCACGCCAGACCCAACAGGAACTTGAGCTTCACCAAAAAGGAACCCATAGGGTGAGTCTGCTGGAAAAAACCGAGAGAAAGAGAATTAAAAAGAAAACGGAATTGACAGCTCGAATCTCTCAAAAGTCATTTGAGGATTTTGAGGCCTTCGACATTATGGACAGGGAGCTGGTTCCTCAAAACTTACCTCATAAGGTACATGATTTTAACCCTGTAGGTCTAACGTGCGTTGATGAGGTTGTTGAAAATTCCTTTGTCTTACATGTCAGACCTGGGGCTTTAGGCTGGGTTAGGCTTGTCAATTTTTGAAAAATGTCAAAAATTCATGTCATCAAGTACATGGATGGAATCAACCAGCTTTTGTGTGGGAATCGACATGACCCTTAATCAAAAATCGGGTCATGAGACAAAATTTTTGGGGGCTCTCGGTCCGTAAGACAAGTTTAAAATTTTCAAAAAAGGCCACAATTCACCTCCTCCTGGAGACATCTCCTTTGGCATAATTTTAGGAATGAAAAACGATTCTCACGTGATTTTTTACGCAGGTTTCGAGTCTGTCTACAATTTTTTTTAATGGTACATTGCTTACAGGGTGCGACATCGAAAATTTTGTCTCAAATCGTACACCCTGTATTTTAACATGGAAATCGATTCCGTTTTTCATCCTGATCACAAATATACAATCACACTTGGTGGGTTAGTCAACAAAACGCCTCTGAAAAAATTGAGAAATTTTGGTCTTTTTTTGGAAATTTCAAACTGGTCTTATGGACCGAGAGCCCCCCAAAATTTTGTCTTATGACCAGATTTTCGATCAAGGGGATGTTCCCACACAAAATCCAGTTAGTTTCATTCATGTACCTTATGACGTAAATTTTTGGCCATATTCTTCGAAAATTGACAGGTTCATACCAGCCTAAAGCCCCCGATCTGACATGTAAGACAAAGCAATTTTTAACAACCTTATCAACGCACATTAGACCTACAGGGTTTAAATCATGTACCTTATGACGTAAGTTTTGAGGCACCAGCTCCCTGTCTATTACTGAGGACGAAGGCATGTCATTGTCTGCTGCCTGTCGGGACCTGCTTGAGTTTATTCGCGGGCTCCTGAGCCGTAATTGGTTGTTGGAAGCGCGGGTAGTTTGTGTTTTTGTGAGGCGGCGTCTCTTTGCCGTTACCTGTTGGTCCTTCGGGTGGTAAATATGTTATTTCAAAATTATGTGCACCTAGGCGGCCGCGAAATTGACACTTAGTAAGCCAAATTGGGTTCAACACCAATGATTATTATCAAACGTTCTCAAATTGATGATCACCTGTAAACTTGAGCTCGATTTGGCTTACCAAACGCATCATTCTCAACTCAAATGACAAATTTCAAGTATAGCTTTTATTTACGGCAATACGTTGCCACCTCCTCCAGGCGTTCAAGTTTAAGTTTATCCGGATATACAGGATGGTCCAGGTTATAGTAGCAATAGTTCACCATTCGATGGTCCATCAAAAACTAGGTCGACACGCATAATTTAATTTTTTCTCCAAAACGCTTCCTAATGGAGATAGAGCTTTTCAAAGTTCAATTTTTAAAATCTTTTTTACATAACTCTCAAGTCATTGAAGCAATTTTGACCAAATTTGATACAAGTGCTTACAAAATAGATATTCATCACTTGACGTAGATAACTTTTGCCAAAATTGTCCAGTCGCGTAGATACGGGGGGATTGTTCAACTTTTCCCACCCTATTTTCTACGCACTGGATATTTTTGAAAAATTATACTTTTTTTGAACTCCTTGTTCAATTTAGGAAAAAAGCTACTCCTCTGAAATTTTGATTAGAGGCTTCATTTTCGAGATATTTGGGTTTGAAACTTTGGAAAACGCCTCGAAATCGCGACTTTCAAAGGCCTAAAAATTAAAATCCAAGAAAACTCATAATTCCTTAGCTGAAATAAGATTTCTAGGTCGTTTAAGTTGATTTACTGTCATTTCTTGCTAAGAAATGAGGCGTTTTCAGAGAAAAACAATTTGGGCTCGCGAGAAAGTGGCGATTTCGAGATGTTTTCCAAAGTTTAAAACACAAATATCTTGAGAATTAGGCCTCTAATGAAAATTTCACAAGAGTAACTTTTTTTTTAAGTAAACAAGGAATTTAAAAATGTACAATTTTTCAAAAATATCCAGTGGTGGGAATGGAGGTGGAACCCCATAGAAAATGGGATGGGAAAAGTTGAATAGTCCCCCGTATCTACGCCACTGGACAATTTTGACAAAAGTTATCGACGTCAAGTGGTGGGTATCTATTTCGTGAGAATTTGTACCAAATTTGGTCAAAATCGCTTCAATGACTTGAGAGTTATTGCAAAAAAAGATTTTAAAGACTCAACTTTGAAGGACTCTATCTCCCTTAGGAAGCGTTTTGGAGGAAAATTAAATTATGCATGTCGACCTAGTTTTCGATGGACCATCGGATGGTGAATTATTGCTATAACCTGGACCATCCTGTATATAAAAAAGTTGCTTTTCTATGCCCTTAATATTTACCTACCTATTTTTGTTTGCAGTGTTTGCGGACTGATAACCCCTTGGAACTACCCTCTGATGATGCTGTCGTGGAAGATGGCCGCTTGCTTGGCCGCCGGCAACACGGTCGTCATCAAGCCGGCTCAGGTCTGCCCCCTGACGGCCCTGAAGTTCGCAGAGTTGACCGTCAAAGCGGGAATTCCTCCCGGCGTCATCAACGTAGTCCCTGGAACCGGATCCGTGACGGGTCAGGCTATAGCCTCCCATCCTCACGTCAGAAAACTGGGATTCACGGGCAGCACTGAAATCGGTCAAGTCATCATGAAGTCTTGCGCCGAGTCCAATTTGAAAAAGGTCTCCCTGGAACTGGGCGGCAAATCACCTCTGGTCATATTCTCAGACTGCGATTTGGACAAAGCTGTACGCTTGGTAAGTTCTTTGTTTAGGACAAAAGGAGAACCGATTAAGTACCAAAGGTCTATTTTGCGTGTGGGGTTCTTGCTTCTTCAGAGCTCCTCAGAGTACCACTGCTAAGTTATTTCGGAATTTCTTGAAGTTCTAAAATACAGTGCCTCTTGGGCTCTTGTAAAAAGCGGACTCTTGACTTGAACTGATTCAATGTGAATATTTGTTTTACAGGGAATGCAGAGCGTGTTCTTCAACAAAGGCGAAAACTGCATAGCCGCCGGCCGCATCTTCGTCGAAGACTCGATCCACGACGAGTTCGTCCGGCGGGTGGTCCAAGACACGCGCAAGATCCAAATCGGCGATCCTCTGAACCGCTCGACGTCCCACGGACCTCAGAACCACCTGGCGCACCTCAACAAGCTCCTGGAGTACGTCCAGATCGGCGTCAAGGAAGGCGCCAAGCTCGAATACGGCGGCAAACGCGTCAACAGGCCGGGGCTTTTCTTCGAACCGACGATTCTGAGCAACGTCGAGGACCACATGTACGTTGCCAAGGAGGAATCCTTCGGACCGGTCATGATAATCAGCAGGTTCCACAACGGCGACATCGACGGTGTCCTCAGGAGAGCGAACGCCACCGAGTACGGCTTGGCGTCTGGCGTGTTCACGAGGGACATTTCCAAAGCGATGAAGTTTGCGGAGAAGGTCGAAGCCGGCACTGTGTTCGTCAACACGTACAACAAGACGGACGTCGCGGCGCCGTTCGGCGGGTTCAAGCAGTCCGGGTTCGGGAAGGATTTGGGACAGGATGCGCTGAACGAGTACCTGAAGACGAAGTGCGTCACTATCGAATACTGATGAGTCCATGTGTCATAGGTTCAGAGATTAATTTATTGTTATAAGCGTGTTATTATTATTATTATAAGGAATAAATTATATTTTTAGTAGTTTGGTGATTTTGTCAACGAGAAGAAAAGCCCACATTTCGTTTCGATTGACCTGAAAGAAACATGACTTCCGGTCGTCCCTTGCCTTGTTCCTTGGATCCTTGGACTATAACACAGTGTCACAGAAAGAGAGTGTCTAGCGATTTTATGGGACTCGCATCACATAGGCACGTTGGAGTCTTGATTTACCCGCAATAATTTGAATTTTTCAATCATCTTGAAAGTGTTTTTCTCTTTTTCCCGAGAGTTTCACCCTCCTTCGAACGAAAATCGAAGCCCACATTGGGATGAATCTGATGGAGGAAACATAAGCCTCAGCCGTTTCTTACATTAAGCGAAACAACTTGACACAGTGTCAGTCGGCATCGCAGAAAGGGAATGCGTAGCTGTTTTATGGATCGTCGAAAAATTCCAGTCTAAATTGAAGTTACTGAAATCACGCTAATCACAGACCAGTCGTAGAGCTCATTTTATAGAACTAAAGGGGTTGAAAATAAAAATTCACCAATGTATATTTCATATGTCCCCCTCAATATACTGCCCGCCAAAAAAAGTGCAACACCTTCGCTCTCCAAGAAAGCCCCCTACTATCGTCATAAGCGTCAAAACAATAGTGGAATTCGTCTCTGAAAACATCCTTCCATTATTCTTCAGCTCCAGTGATTTATTCAACACACTATTCAAGTCTTTGGTATGTCGTCCTCTTCGGGTCAAAAGAGGACGACAGAAATTGGGATCAGAAGATGAATTCGTCTAAAATTGGTATTCGCCGAGATCAGACATTATAGGGCGACAGTCCATTTATATCCGATTGTACCTACCATTTGTTCCTATCATCTTATAGCAGCCACTCGAAGACAAACATTTTCATGAAGAGCAAAAACTGGTGGAGGACGAACCTTTTTTGTCGGTCACAACTTGCCATCTCGGTCTATTAGTTGATTTGAGTCTTTGAAACACATTTTCTGTGAATATTTCATCAAAAATTGGTTCACGACATTTTAGTGCTGCACTTTTTTTGACAGGCAGTATATGTATAAAAATCGACCTGTTTTTGTTTGGAGAAATATTCACTAGGAATCGGGAGCTATCACCGATATGGATACTTTTCAAATGATCACCCGGTATACATACCTACAGCCAATCGCAACGGGGGGCGCCAAGAAAATGTGGGCTGCTGATGAAATTCTTCCTAAAACTCCAAAAGCTTTCGTAAATGCAATTCGTTGTCTGAGTAGCACTAGATGGTTGAATTGGATGTCGACAGATTTCTGACCCCCAAGGCTATTCTTCAGTCATCATTATTTATCCAACAGGAAGTCCTCGGAAGGTGTCAAGTCTGAGGTCGAAAGTAAACAACTTGCTGAGGTATCAGTCAACTCCGAAAGCTGAGGCACAGGCTCATAGCCCGCTAGCAGCGGGAAGAAAAAAGGTTTACATTTCGGTTCGTACTGTTACGAGTAGTGAGCCTCGCGTGCATTCGAAAGAACACTTCGAGAGCATACGCGATGGTTTGGACCATTTGATTTACATGGAGATATCAACAGCCGGGTAGGATACATCACCCCAATTGGACGGGCTTGGAAACGCTCAAATCAGCTCCTGGAACGATCTCGTGCAGTTTAATTTTCTCCAAAATTACTACAAGCTCATTCGACGCATTAGAACGAGCCATGCATATCAGGAAACCAAAATGGGTTGGAGTGAATTGAAGGCGTTCCTACCGTGTGAACGACAAAATTCAGGGGTCAAAAGTTGACAAAAAACAAAAATCGTAATTAGGTGTAGCCTTGAATTTGGAAATTCCAGCCGTTCAGCCAATCGAGTCACTTCAATCAATGGATATTTTTTTTTACAAAGGCACCCTTTTAGTGGGTTTAGTAGAAGTTTAGCCATATCATTGAGTTGATTAAATTATTCACGAAAGATTAATTCCTCATATTTCCATGTTACATTTATTATTATTCTTATTCTTACAATTTTCAAAGTCATTTCTGCTTTACTCAGAGAAAAACTGTTTATAGCAACATTAATAACTGTCGAATTAATCGACTCAACTTGAATACCTACTTGATTAAATATTTGAAGTTACCTGTGAAAGTCAAAAGCAAAGCAGCGCGAAAAATCACCTCATTAAAAAAAAATCGTATTTCTGTAACTATGCAACCTGGAGCATCAAGCTAAGGAACAATGAGTTCCTCATACTATTGCTTACCAAATACAGCAAAATCCAAAATTATAGGGTGGCCACGAAAGTTCCTGTACCATTGCAAAAAAGTACAAAATTACAAGGCATTATTTATCACCCTGTATTAAACATATCGCTATCACGAGCCAACAATCACTTGCAGCTGGTGAAAGTAGAAGGATTTACCTCAAAGTTGGTGTAAGTTATTTCAAAAACCGATAAGTTTCAAGAGATTGGCAGATATTAAAAACCGAACAATTTTTCGGGTGACCCACTTCAAATTGAGACCAGTGTAAGTTTCTAGACTTGACCCACCAGGTCTGGTCTCTCCGTTCACCGGGATCACAAAGCAATTACCCAAAGGGGCCCAGGGGTTCGAATACTTGTTCTGTGAGAGATACCCTCGGAAATACCCAACAAAAGGCAGATTCCCGCCTTGGAAAGGAAGCCAACTAACACATCAACTTTCCAAATGAATGTAAACAGATGTTCTGATTTGAGTGGAATGAAACTAAATTATCATTTCAAACATTGTTTTATTTAAAAAAAAAACTTCAACATTACAATAAAAAAAATGAAGTCATTCTGACTCGAGCTCCGCTCGAAGTGGAAACGAACGATAACGACTCGTGAAAAAAAGCCATGATTCCAATTAAATTAAAGAAAAAAATTAAAAACAACGTACCTACTCAAAGTACTTTCAAGAAGCATCAAGTCTACAAAAAAAGCAAGGAAACAAAGTCCAAAAAAGTATCACTTCAAGTTCAATTTTTTGTAAATTCTCTTTTTCAGATATTTATTCGGATTCTCATGTTTTGAAACTTCATCTCTGAGATGGACAGCACTTTCTGCAAGTTGAAAACAAAAATCAGTAAAACTTACAGAACAGCGTTAAAATTGGAAAATTATTATTATAGCGTTAATTATATAAGAGCCGCCACCGGTGACATTTCTGACCGGCGCATCTTTATATATTTCCACTCAACGATTATAGGAAGGACCTTACTTCTTAAGTCTGCATGAAGTTTTTTTGGCACATGACCCGCGACAAGATCCTTGTAAATTTTACAAATTCTTTCAGGGGTAAATCCCTTGTACTTTCTAGCTATTTCCGACCAATTGATAGTCCTCCAGTCATCTGCTCCACTCTCGTATACACTGGAAAGAGCACAAAAATGTTGTGAGTGTTGTGATGTTGTTTTATTGAAGGCCCACTCTGACTTGGCCATACTACTTAAACCATCGCATTCAAGTTCCTTACGCCAAACACGGAAAAAAAATTGAACATTGACATGAACATTGAAATTGACAGGAGTTTCTGGTCGACACGGTTTCAATTTGTAATTTTGTCACATTCTACATATACAGGGTGTTTCAAAAAGTATGTGCCATACGTGAATGGCAGATGGAGGATGTCAAGGCGAGCTGAGATCAAGAAGAGAAAAATTTTTTTGGCGATCGGTCTCGAAGATACAGGGTGTTTTGTTCTTTGGTCACAATTTACAATAAGCGATATCTCTGGAGCGGTTTGATATAAACAAATGAAATTCACCTGTCACATTCCTTTGCTGGTACTTGATCAAATGCCATAACAGGTAGAAAAAAAAAATCAGGTCCGGACTTGAAAAAAAAAGTTTTTGAGTTTGCCTGTCAAAAAGTACATTTTTTGAGCGGAATTCGGAAAGAGCACTACCATATCTGGAAAGCTCAGGAAAAATGCTACAAGAGTGACTGTTAAATTTTTACGGCACACTTGAAATCATCCGGCAAAGAAATTGAGAAACAACTCATACCAGTGTTACTATTCAGAGTGAAATTTTTATTAGGCGCAATAATGGATACAATTCGGTACGATCACTGCAGATTCTTCAGTTCTATCATATCGTTAAGACTCGACATGTCTCACAAGGAAAGACATTTCTAAAAAAAATCTCGAGAAACCCAGAGTTCTCGCCAGAGTTGGACTGTTACAATTTCGTTCTTTTGCTTCATTCAAATTTATTTGGATATGCAGAGTTCACAGATTTTTGTTGAAATTGTTATCACATTTGGCCGGAATAATCAGTTTTCTTGGTAGGTACCTTATTTGACCATAAAAAAATTAAATAAGAGAGAGTTCCATCATTTCTCATTCTCATACCACAAAATTTTCGCTATAGTTTTTGTTACACCTACCTAGTTCACCTAGGTAACTTTATTTTTTTTGAAACATTTATTGTTGTGTTGTCAGTTGTGTTACAAGTTGTTTGTTCGATCCAAATAAATCCTCGCAAACAAAATGGCCAACCGATTTACAAACGCTGAATTCGTCGATATTATTTTCGTGTATGGGTTCTGCGATGGCAACGGGAGAGCCGCCAGAAGGGAATACGAGCTAAGATATCCAGGTCGCAGAATAGTTACTATCTTGAAACACGTTTAAAGAATTTTTTAATTCCAAGAATTTAATTTTTCAACTTGTAACACAACAAAAAATGTTTCAAAAAAAATGAAGTTACCTAGGTGAACTAGGTAGGTATAACAGAAACAAGCGAATATATTGTGGTATGAGAAATGATGGAACTCTCTCTTATTTAATTTTTTTATGGTCAAATAAGGTACCTACCAAGAAAACTGATTATTCCGGCCAAATGTGATAACAATTTCAACAAAAATCTGTGAACTCTGCATATCCAAATAAATTTGAATGAAACAAAAGAACGAAATTGTAACAGTCCAACTCTGGCGAGAACTCTGGTTTTCTCGACATTTTTTTTAGAAATGTCCTCCCTTGTGAGACATGTCGAGTCTTAGTGAAAGATATGATAGAACTGAAGAATCTGCAGTGATCGTACCGAATTGTATTCATTATTGCGTCTAATAAAAATTTCACTCTGAATAGTAACACTGGTATGAGTTGTTTCTCAATTTCTTTGCCGGATGATTTCAAGTGTGCCGTAAAAATTGAACAGTCACTCTTGTAGCATTTTTCCTGAGCTTTCCAGATATGGTAGTGCTCTTTCCGAATTCCGCTCAAAACATGTACTTTTTGACAGGCAAACTCAAAAACTTTTTTTTCAAGTCCGGTCCTGATTTTTTTCTACCTGCTATGGCATTTGATCAAGTACTAGCAGAGGAATGTGACAGGTGAATTTCATTTGTTTATATCAAACCGCTCCAGAGATATCGCTTATTGTAAATTGTGACCAAAGAACAAAACACCCTGTATCTTCAAGACCGATCGCCAAAAAAATTTTTCTCTTCTTGATCTCAACTCGCCTTGACATCTTCCATCTGCCATTCACGTATGGCACATACTTTTTGAAACACCCTGTATATTATATTCATTTATTCATTTGTATTTAGTTTTTATGTTTCTCATATTTTATATTTTCTATTGTGTTTGACACGTTCAACGCTCACGGGCACTCGAGCGATGCCCGAAAGTCCGTGAAAGTCCATCTATCTATCTGAAAGCTTTATCTTCATTCATTATATACAGGTGCTTCAGAAGTAACTACGTAGCCATATATCTTCGGGTTTAGCTTTCAAAAATATGAAGTTTGCGAGAGAAACGAATAGCAAGAGTGCCTCTTAAAATAACCAGGCACCACTTTGCGGCTCGGTGGTGGGGCACAATAGACTCCAGGTGGATTTATGCTCGCAAAAAATTAGAATAAAAATAAAAATAACGATAAGAATGAAAATAAGGAAAATAAGCACAGCAACTGCCCATTCATACTTCAGAAATAAGAATAAGAATAAGAAATAGTTTGAAACATTGCTCCTGGATGTCGCTCGAAGCATTGGAAATGACAGTCGTCAAAATTTTTAGTTGAATTTTTCAACTTTATCTTGTTATTGCGGTTGTACACCGTTGTACTTGTTGTATATCCGTTGTACACGCGGTTGTACACCGCTGTACTTGTTGTACATCCGTTGTACACGCGGTTGTACTACTTGTTTTGTTCAGTGTTATACTGTATCACTAATCTGTAGATAATACAATAACAGGTAGGTATTTGAATGAATTTTTTACATCGCATTATTTCAAATTAATATCATGTGTAGTATAGCTAATATCTACTTCTCAATCTAAATTATTGCAGTACCTAATAGACAAATACAGTGATGAGAACTTGTGAGGATAACTGGTAGATGGCGCCACGTTTGGACTGCCGTTACAAAGCAACCCGTGGGAGTTTCTCGCTTATCCAAGACAGGCGGTTTCAGGCAACTCTTGCTACATCGATGTACTGCGGATTGCAAAAAAGCAGCCCCCCCATCGTCATCGGCAAAGCTCGACTGCGTTCGTCACTCGTTCGGCTTATCTTCGAGCCGTCATTCACGGAAGGAAACAGAGCCACGGAAAGCTTTAACACATTGTAGAATAATATTTTACATAAGTTGACCGCGTAACTTGATTATTCAATAACATTGAGGATGATTTGTGCAGAATTTAGGGAACATTCCGCCCTCAAAGACCCTTTTACGCCGCCACAGTTGACACATCTGCGCATCTTCAATACGCAGCAGTGAATGGAAAATTGAAGTTTCTTATTCTTATTTTGGAGCATAAACGCTTGAATCTGAAAGCTCATTTTCAACATCTTCTTGTTTTTATTCTTATCGTTTTTATTTTTATCCTTATTTTTTGGGAGCATATATCCACCTTTGATTTCTTTAAAACTGTGGCTATAGCCATTCTCATCCACCTATAGTAGTCTATAGTAGCATTGTATAGTAGTATACGAAAAGGCGGTACTAAATTGTAATATTCTAGTGATTTGTTCAGACTAAATTCGCCTCACATAATTACGATCGAACTTCACTTAGGTAAGTTTGTTTAATCGCCTAATAATAAATGTAAATAATTATGATTACTTACGTTCCGATGAGGTCCAGTCTGAGATGCTTTGAATTAACTCGTCCGTCGATAAACAGTCTGACGTACACAATATGAAGCCAAGCTCGCTTCAGGATCCTCACTGGAATCTTCATTTTTTTTTCCACTCGCTTCCACTCTTCGGGGCTAATATCCCAATGTTCAAGTTCACTTTTGGAAACTCCACAGCACTTTTGTAAACTGTCCACTAATTTTTGTGACAATTCGACAGACCATGTGCCGCTAACTCCTGCAAAAATTGAAAAACAAACACTAGATACTCGACTAGAACTCCAGGGCATCTATATGCCGTTCACATTTTAAATTCAGGTAGCAGAATGACTTTTTGGAGCAAAAATGAAGTGACAAGCTGGGGAGCTACGCAGACTTACTTTCTGTTGTTAATTTCTTGTATCTCGATTCGACAGAGTACCTATCCCTGTTGAGAATCTGGCCAAGCTCTAGATACACTTGACCAGTGTGCGTTTTCATGTAGTCAATGATGATTTTATCCTCGGCTGCTGTGTACCTACAAACGAAAATTCAAGTGAAAAGTGAGGGAAAGCAAGGAAATGGAGCATGACAAATTTTCAAAAATTTACCTGCCCGAGTTCAGTGTTTTCGTTCTGAAATTCCTCTGAAACCTTCGGTAAACACTGCTCAGCAGTCGATCTGGCATGCCGTGGGCCAAAAATCGCAAGAATTTGAATCTCTCTGAAGCTGGCAGTATTCCAGCGTTCTGATGTTTGAAACGGGTGAACAAATATGGCTCTTCTTTGTTTAAACTGTGGTGCTGAAAAGATATTTAAGCGAATGAGGAAAAAGTCAAAAAAAAAACGAAGTAGGTCTTGGTATTGTGATAGTACCCCTTTCCCTTAATTGGACGTGATACAATTATTGACCCTTACGTTGTGTTGTGCCGTAGATTTTCCGTAACCCTTCCCTCAATCAGTTAAGTAAATTCCCAAATCCCTTTTGATTCCCATATCCTTTTAATTCCCCAGATTCTATTGAAAGAGGGCAATTAAATAAATATTGCAAATAAACAAAGTCTTGAAACCACACGACCTGCTTTATTGTCGAACACTCCATAATCGCTAATTTAAGTTATTGAACCTTAATTACTTCATTTGAGTATTATTCATTACACATACACATTCCCAACTCGTGCTGAATCCAGCTAACGATAAGGAATTAGTTACTTCAATTTACATTCAGTTTTGAGGTTCCCGTATTCCTACTGATTTAAAGGAGATATAAACTGCTCACAAATTGAAGTGGATATTTTTAAAAAAAGGTTTTTCTGAAATCGCCAGAAAATTTTTGAAAATCACTCGATTGTGAAACCGCTTGCACTGTTTTGAAGAAAAATGACAATATTTTGAAGCACTACTGAAGTCCTCCACAAAAATCACACGGATATGTCTAATACAGGGTGATAAAAAAAGTCGTTCAGTTTTGTTCTTTTTTAATCTCATGCAGGAGATTGTTTATCCACCCTGTACACCTATATTTAGTTGGATCTTATAGTCTGTAGCTTATGTAACTCGCTAGTTTTTATTTTTCCGCTTTCCGTTGCGTACTTACCGAAATATAGCCTTTTTACTTTCCAAAGTCAGTTTGTCGATGAATAAATCCGGGGGGGCTACTGGATTTTTTGGTGCTTACAAAATAATGCCTCTTGGTACTTTTAGAACGATTTTTTGAGCAGATTTAAAATGGAAGACTACATAAAAATATACAGGGTGTCGCATAAACGAAGAAATTTGTTTCTGATACCTTATTACAGGTTGTAGAAAATTTCACTTTTTAATTTCACAGTTTTATGTCTAACATAAAGAGATCTTCCATTACTGAAATTATTCTCGGGCGACCTTCTCCATGTGTGATTCGGGCACTGCCAGTGGCCAGGAGTCGTCTCTTTGCCCACCGATGACACTTTGTGATACGTTCACCAAATTGACAATTTCTCTTTGCCTTGTACCGTTCCGAAAGATATTTGCCACGATATCCAACTTACCTGGAGTTGATCTTTGCAACGGCATTTTGCTACTGATCATTTTGAAATAAAATGAATCTCATAAATGATTTTTTTGCGACACCCTGTATACATCAGATGGTTGAGACGCCATACCTTCGTTAATTTTGAAATCTGCGCAAAAAATCGTTCTAAAAGTACCAAGTGGCATAGCTTAGTACAAAAAAAAATCCAGTAGCGCCCGGATTCAGAATATCGATTCAGATTCATCGATAAAACGACTTGGGAAGTGAAAAGGCTATATTTCGGTAAGTACGCAACGAAAAGCGAAAAACTAAAAACTGACGAGTTACATAAGCTGCAGACTATAAGATCCAAGTAAATAGAGGTGTACAGGGTGGATGAACAATCTCCTGCACGAGAGTAAAAAAGAACAAAACTGAACGACTTTTTTCATCACCCTGTATTAGACATATCCATGTGATTTTTGTGGAGGACTTCAGTAGTTCTTGAAAATATTGACTTTTTTCTTCAAAACAGTGCGAGCGGTTTCACAATCGAGTGATTTTCAAGAATTTTGTGGCGATTTTAAAAAAACCTTTTTTAAAAAATATCCACTTCAGTTTGTGAGCAGTTTATTATAGATGAGTTAAATTTCATAACACACTTGAGTTTTAATTCCTTGCATTATTGATTAATATCTCGTTGATTTTAATTAACTCTTTAGTTAATTTGAATCAACTCCTTTTGTCGTCTAGCCCATATTTGTACTTCGAGAGATATCGATTATTCCACTCAGAGATGGATTACTTAATTGAATATGATCTTTGCATTCCGAAATTATAGCCATTATTTTTATTACTGATCAAAATAATTTACATGGAAGTTGACTGTAGTAATTAGATCAATTTACTTTAAGCTGGTGCTGTACTTCTAACTTACAGACTTCATCAGTCACTCAGCACTCAGCTAGAGGTCAGTTTGGTGTACATTTACTTAGTCAGGTGTGCAATTAGATGTGAGCCATTAATCAATCTGGAAGATTACATTACATCTGGACGTCTTGTAGAAATTTCTAAGGGTTATTGAGGCCTCCACCATCCACCTGGTGACTCGAGGGTAACTGAAAACAATGCATTTAAAAGCTCACAGCTATTTACGGAATATTAACTCGGTTTGACAAGGCTTCTGGCTGTTGCCGAAATACAAAGAACAAAACCTAACAAAGTTTATGAACAAAACAATAATCAACACCCCGTTGAAACCATCATTATTTAATTACATGGAAGGTAAACTTGCTTTGGTGCTTTCTTCTCTTGTCGCTGATGCACTACAATTGTAACTAGCTTGGAACTCTTGTTGATCAATTTTTGACGACAACTAATTTTCTCCGGCCACACACATCTGTTGGTGTCGAACGCACCCACGCCAGTTCTCTCTTCTTCGCTAGCGTCTCGTTCTCTCTCCTAAGCATCACCCCTATATCTTCTTTCACTCCCCCTCAAGTGCGATTACCCCTAGCCTACAACCCCGCTGCTACCATCCCTGGTACTATTTCTTTCCTTCCCAATATCGCTCCCTAAAGCTAATTTATTCAGAAAATTTAATTCTCTTATAAGACCTCAAGCTGGACACCACAGTACCTACAGGTCATCACGCGAGAATTCCCCCTAATGGAGGCTTTCCCTTTGAAATAATTTCGAGGAGAAAAACTTTTCTTGGGCAATTTTTTCGGTTAGTCCAGGAATTTTAGATGTTAAAATCGCAAACAGCGAACAAGAATGAAACTCAGCCGGATTTTTGTATAGGTATAAGCTTAGCTAAGCATGCAGTTCAACATACTAAAAGTCCTCAAGAATCCGGTGTGAGCTTCGGCCGTTGTGGCCTCGAGAAGAACTTGAAGATCAGTTTTTCGCGTTTATCTCGTGAACAATGGCACTTGGGAAAAAAAACCTGGAGAGAAATTGTTGGAAATTTTATTGTCTGCAAGAAAGGTCCTCACACTTCTTCTTCAAAACACGAAAACATCTATTAGCGGATCTCCTTCAAGTGTCGCTCTATTCTTCCAAAGTAGGTGAAAAGGGTCAATTGAGGGAAAAGGGGGGGAGGGCTCTATTGACGAAGCTCACTCAAGTGTTTGCTTCAATCTACAGTAAGAAGCCAGACAGCAGTTAGGTATAAATTTGCATTTTGTTGTTTGACGATCACGCCTGGGGTATTGAAAGAAGTGTTCATGAAGATGAGAGCGGGTTGGCACCGTTACCGTTATCTATTTACTAGCCTAGTAAGGGTACAAGAGAATCATGCTGACCTGGCAGAACTGTTCCCAGTTGTGCTTGATTTGCTCGTCTTCATTTTTACTGTACACTCCAGTTTTTACCGTCAAATCCAAATCCGTAACCAACCTCTTTTCTGATGGCGTCAAAGCTTTAACAATTTGGGTTTCGATCAAGTGAAGAGGTGGAATATCGAAAGGAACACTAACGCATAAATTGTCCAGTACCTGGAACAAAAGAAGAATCAAGATTAAATAATCAATAATTGAAATCAACGGGATAACCAATGACAGGATGTCAAGGGGAATTGGCCGCCTGAGCGAGTGACAAGCGTGAACCATATTTTTTCAAGGCCGAAATATTTCAACCGAAAACTGAAGTGAAGCTTTGGCACGGACTTTTTGCCCTGGCTTTGTTTTCGAATCATCATCACCGGCCTTAACTGCGCTTTGAAAACCATCTTTCTGACGTGACCTGACTTCACACAAAAAAATTTAGTTTGAGAAGCTTCCGAGCCACAACGATCAACTTTTTTTTTAATAGCAATAGGACTACATTCCTTATAGGTGACGTCGCTTTACTCCTTGTGCTCCAAAATGACGCGTGTTACAGGACGATGTCTTATAAAACTTGTATTATAATAAACTATTGTAAATTTTTTTTCACCTACAAAAACATGAAAAATTGGCGCGTTTGATGACGTTTCCCATATTTTCAAATCAGCTCATTCCATTGATGAAGTGTGTAACAGGCGGCCCAACCGACACTGCCACTACTGAGTCTCGACCGAGAAGAGAGGTGGTACGCCAGCGCCACGAGCAGGACGGCATGCTCTACTACTGAATGGCGGGC
The DNA here is from genome assembly GCA_949128115.1 of Anaspis maculata. Lineage (NCBI taxonomy): Eukaryota > Metazoa > Arthropoda > Insecta > Coleoptera > Scraptiidae > Anaspis > Anaspis maculata. The sequence goes on from OX421967.1 coordinate 21,139,126, forward strand.
GACATAGGCTCCGAGGTGGCAAGTCGACAAGCACAATTTTTTCCTTAGAAATCACATTTTGTTAGAAACAAGTTACAATTAAAAGTAGTCTTAGTGGGGTTGATGTATCAATGAAATAAGAAATAACCCACCTCCCTAGATCTGGCGCCCAACGTGGGGCCTAAGTGTCAGTTGGGCAGCCTGTTATAAGTGGGAATAATATATGCTATAATAGCATTCTTCACAACCTTTGTAATAACTATTATTGTTTTGAAGTAAAAACTCATCGACATTGGTATTATGATGCATCTAGCATAAAATAAAAAAATCGGTTATGTCACCCCAAAACTTTTCCGACTAGTATCCAGGAACCTATGAAAACAATTGAAAAAAAATCTAAAAAGATGTGTCATGAAAGAGGCAATGGAAGGGAGGAGCCAGAGCTCAGGGTGGATGATGTTGTACAGCTTCACCGAATTGTAAGTGAAGGATCGTTGAAATAATGAAGTACGATGGTGAGGCAATGTCAGCGATTAAAGCGACATTGTAAGGCGATTTTTTTTCAAATGATAACAGTGATCTTGATAATAATTGGAAACTGCACAAATTGTGAGTAAAAAAGCGCCGCAGCTGAAATTTCTTCGAGACAATAGAGAGATAAGGGGAGCTCAGCCCCCCCCCCAAAGTTTGGCGCCCGAGGCGGTCGCCTCACTCGCCACAACCTAAAGCCGGCCCTGATTCTGTGCTTATAGGTAGCTAAATAAAAAAAAAACTTACAGCAACTTGATCCTTCCTCAGAAACTGTTCTTCGATCGACTTTTCTAATAAATTCTTGACGTCAACGTCAGCGTTTTCGATTTTTTGCATCCTCTTCTCTCCATGGGAGTACTCAAAATGTACAACTCCAGTCACAGAATTTTTACCATGACTTTTCTTCTTGTGGTTCTTTTTTCTCACAACTTTCTCAAGGGCTATAATACAGACAGAGTGTCCCAAAATTAGACCGCAATATTTGACTAAGCTTATTCTACGTCAAAAATAGAAAGAAAAGTTCCAAGAAACATGGGTCGAATAATGCCCCCTAAGGGAGCTAGAGCCCCTTAAAGCGGGAAACCTGATGATGTTTTTTGTAAATATTTACGAAGGTTGCCAAAATAAAATTACGAAAGTTGGTTCTAATAATATAAAATGTTATAAGCCTGAGGTAACGCTGTGAAAAATATTTCCACATTTCATCAGGGACGTCCAACAAAGGAGGGACGGGAAATGAATTTAGCGCCATTTTCTTTTTGTTCATAACTTTTTTGAATTTTGGTAAAAAAATCTAGAAAATCAGAGGTTTTTATGTAAAAAAAAGTCCTCTTGTACTACTTCGATTCGACGCATCGTTTTCAAGATTAATCACTTTAACAAAAACTTTACCCAAAATTCTCCTAAAAATTCCAAATCCCGGGTTCAAAATCTGAGCAATAACACCAACGGTGTTCTCTTGGACCAAAAACAGGAAAAAATGTTCCAATAAGGGTGGGTTGAAAATGCTCCCTAGGGGACATAGAGCCCCTAGAGCTAGAGCGCGATTCATTTTATCTCGGGAAGTTACCCTCCCAAGGAGCTTTAGGTCCCCTAAGGAACATTTTCAACCCTCCTTTACTGGAACGTTTCTTCTTGTTTTTGGTCTAAGAAGACACAGTTGGTGTTCTTGCTCTGATTTCTGTATTCAGGATTTGGAAATTTTAGGAGTATTTCAGGTAGTAATGGACGTGGTACAACCGAAATAGGGAATATAAGTTGCAAATGATGATAAAGGCAAACCACTTTGCAGGGTTACAACTGAGACCTAAATAAACGATTTAACCCGCAGTGCTTTTCTGTTCGTCCCTTAGGATTTGAATAGGGCCCCCTTTTCAAAATTGCGGATATTATCTAGGGGCAGAAGGTATCGAATACCCTAGTGATGTCCAGCTTAGTAGAAATATATGGGGCTGTCTCAATCGGTTTCTGGGACATCAAACACTATTTAAAAAAATGGTGGAACATTGGCATCTACCGCAGGCAAATTTGGTGGAGGCGCCAAAAGGAATTTAGTACTGTCATAAGAAAATTGCTGTAACATTTTTTTATTTTCAACCGATTTTAACACAAGACATCATTTTTTAGAAAAGTAAATTCTTCTTGTTACCTCATACCTTCTATAAGAAAAGATATTGAGGAATGTTGGAGAAAAAATTAAAAAATAATTTGAAAAAAAAGATTTATTTTTTTCATTTTTTATTTCCATGAAAATTGTCTTATTTGTGGATTTTGATGTGCCCTTTCTAAATTTGCACTTTTCCGATTTCTATCTTTGCAGCACGCGCCGCCATATTGAAAAAAATGATGTCTGAAAAGAAATTTTTGACAATACCTGAATTTTGGCCCTTGTGACATCAAAATGTTTATATACATATGAAAGCACATTCAATCCTCCACAGTTTAACATCTGAACCAGCTCTGTGCGACCCGCGATTCTTGAGCTAGACCTTCTGGAAGTATTAATTTTCGGTTCCAAAAGAATAAAAATTATCTCTTGGGGCTGTGCCAGGTCCACCAATGTTCATGATATGTGATAAATGACGACGCGTTATTGATGGGTAACTTGATTGAGACATGGTGGTGATCCAGTGGTGAAATCCGGTAGGCGCGGTCACTATTCAACACCAAAAATTGATACTTCCGGAAGCTCTAGCTCAAGAACCCCGAATCGCACAGAAATGATTCAGGTGTCAAATCGTGGAGAATTTTTTTTTTGCCCTGCATCAACTACTAGGTTATTAGTAGGTTTTTCTGTGTGGGCTTTTTAGTAACGATAACAGTATTGACGATAACAACGAAGACATTTTTGGAACAGTGGGGATTGATCAGTGTGATTTCTTTCTCGTTACATCCCTTTACCCGGGGCATCACCGCACGATAGTAGATGCCCCAGTACTAGAAAACGCGTGAAAAAGTCCATTTGGCCCAGTGCGGATTTGAACCCGGGACCTTCGCCTTTGAAAGCGGGGCCGAGCTCACCGTGCTACCGACTGGGTTATCGTGGAGAATTGAATGTACTTCCATACGTATATAAACATTTATAATCTTGCATGGATTAAAATTCAGGTATTGTCAAAAACTTCTTTTCAGATATTATTTTTTCAAGATGGCGGTGCGCACTGCGAAAATAATGGGGCCTTGCACTGCCACTTTCACACACCGAGGGCGCCACGACCGTTGGGGGCAAATTCGACAATTTTGACTGCGTTGACGCTTCAGCGACCGACGTCCGTCATTTTATGTCTTGATTTGAAATTTGGATAACCTCTGTTTCTTGCTTGACGTCTCCAGTCACTGTCAGTTACTGGTCAAACTACTCAAACTCCCATATGTTTTTCCCGTGGTTACGGCCGCTTCATCGAAGTAGGCGCCCCCTACAGTAGTGGCGACCTCACGTTGAGTTTTTCAATTGCAAGGCCCCATTGCCTTATTGAATAAGGCAATTTTCATGAAAATAAAAAAAATCATTTTTTTTCAAATTAGTTTTTAATTTTTTCCCTAATTTTTTCTTCAACATTCCTCAATGTTGTCTTTTTTATGGAAGGTATAAGATAACAAGAAAAATTTACTTTCCTACAAAATTAGATGTCTTGTGTTAAAATCGGTTGAAAAATAAAAATGTTACAGCGATTCTCTTATGACCGTGCTAAATTCATTTTGGCGCCTCCACCAAATTTACCTGCGACAGATGTCAATGTTCCACCATTTTTAGCGCATTTTCCATCTCGATGAAAATCGCTATTGCAACCGCTTTGTCCGTCCGTCCGTCCGTTCCTCGAACTCCTCCCAAACTAGACGACCTAGCTTTCTAATTTTTTCACTGTTACATAGCTGCCACTCCCAAAGGAGGGCTAGGCTATATTGGATGTCCATATTGCGCCGCCAACATAGAGAAAACCGCCCCCGATAAACTTGAAATAACATAATATTGCACTTTCTACCAGACCTGATGCTCTGGTTTTGTCATTTTTTGAATAATACATAGTTGCCACTTATAAACGTAAACCAAGAAACATTCCGTCTTCAATATGCGCCGCCGACAAGAAAAAACTGCTAAAAACCGCCCCCAATCACTTTAAAATGAAAAACATGAACCCGAAGACATAGCGATCTGATTCTTTCGGTATATAAATATCTGACTAAAAATGGGAAAGGATAGGCTACTTTTCGTTAGTCGCCGCCCCCAGATTCCGCCCCCAGATTCCACCCCCAAACGATAAAAAGTGCAACTTTCATAAATGTTACTGATTGAGATGTTCCCTTGAACATGTAGGAACTGCCAACTCAAATTGTGCAACATTTGCTCAGCCGAACGCTGCCGCTCCCACACGCCGCCCCCAAAATAAGAGATAAATGAAAAACATGAACCCGAAGACATAGCGATCTAAGTTTTTCGCTATATGAATAGCTGACTAAAAATGGAAAAAGGTAGGCTACTTTTGATATGGCGCCGCCTCCAGCTTCCGCCCCCAAAAGAAAAAAAGTGCAACTTTCAACAATTTCCACTGATTTAGCTGATAATGTTACCTCGAACATTCAGAAACTCTTGACTCAGCTGTGCAAGAATTTCTTTGCCAAACTCTGCCGCTCCCACACGCCGCCCCCAAAGTGAGAAATAAATGTAAAACATGAACCTGAAGACATAGCGATCTAATTCTTTCACTATATTGATAGCTGACTGAAATTAGAAAAAGATAGGCCACTTTTAATTAGCCGCCGCCTCCAGCTGCCGCCTCCAAACAGACAAAAAATGCAACTTTCACAATTTTCACTGATTGTCATATTTCCCTCACATTTAGAAACTCCCAACTCAAACTGTGCAACAGTTACTTTGCCGAATGCTGCCGCCCCCACACGCTGCCCTCAAAGTGAGAGATGAATGAAAAACATAAACCCGAAGACATAACGATCTAATTCTCTCGCTATATGGATAGCTAACTAAAAATGGGAAAGAATAGGCTACTTTTGATATGGCGCCGCCTCCAACTTCCACCCCCAAAAGAAAAAAGTGCAACTTTCAATAATTTCCACTGATTTACATTTTAATGTTACCTCAAACATTCTGAAACTCCAAACTCAAACTGTGGAAGAATTTCTTTGCCAAACTCTGCCGCTCCCACACGCCGCCCCCAAAGTAAGAGATAAATGTAAAACATAACCCTGGAGACATAGCGATCTAATTGTTCCGCTATATAGATAGCTGACTAAAAATGGGAAGAGATAGGCCACTTTTGATTAGTCGCCGCCTCCAGCTCCCGCCCCCAAACAAAAAAAATGCAACTTTCACAATTTTCACTGATTGTCATATTTCCTTAAAAACATTTAGAAACTCCTAACTCAAACTGTGCAACAGTTACTTTGCCGAATGCTGCCACCCCCACACGCTGCTCTCAAAGTAAGAGATAAAAGAAAAACATAAACCCGAAGACATAGCGATCTGATTCTTTCGCTACATGGATAGCCGACTAAGAATGGGAAAAGAATAGACTACTGTTGATTAGTCGCCGCTCCCAGCTCCCGCCCTCAAACAAAAAAATATTGATGAGTGAAAGAATTTTTATTCAAATCTATTTCATTGTTTTAAATAGTGTTTGATGTGCCAGAGCCTGATCGAGACATAGCTCCATATATTTCAACAAAGCTGGACATCACCAGGCTATTCGATACATTCTGCCCCTGGATAAAATCCCCCATTTTGAAAAGGGGGCGCCTAATCCAAATCCTAAGGGACGAAAAAAAAGCACTGCAAGTCAAATCGTTTATTTAAGTCTTAGTTACGATCCTGCAAAGTGGTTTGCCTTTATGATCATTTGCAACTTGTTTTTTCCTACCACGTCCACTATAGGTAAAGTCTCTTTCAAAATGATTTTTCTTTCTTTTTTTTTTCATAAAAAACTTGATTTTCTAGATTTTCTGATCAAAATTCAGAAAAAGTGATGGACTAAAAAAATGGCACTAAATTCATCCCCCGTCCTCCTTTTGTTGGACGTCCCTGATGAAATGTGGAAATCTTTTCCACAAAATTACCCCAGGCTTATAACATGTAGCGGTCAAACTGAATTTCGTCATTTTATATTTGCAAGTTTCAACGATTTAGGATCATTCGCATAAAAAAGTGGCAATTCGCACAAAAAAGTGTGAATTTGCACAAAAAAGTGAGAATTCCCACAAAAAAAGTGACAGTTCTTTACAGGATGTTTCAATGGAAACGAGCCACCCTGGATAATTTTTTGCCTGGTGAAATTTAGAAAGTTTCCCGAGACCCGTCGATTTTTGTTTCGAACGGGACATCCAAAGCATACATTGGCGAATTTCTATCTTCAACGCCCTCACCTCCACCCACCCCAACTTCGAAATTTCAAATGACGCCACCTACCTTGTGATACATCAAATTAAAGAGAATTAAATTCTCTTTCTGGAAAAAATATTTAGAAAATTTTTAACCTCACCTCTCTTTTTCCTGAAATTCTCTTGAGAGTTCAATTTAATATTCTTGACCCCTAAATTATCTTCAATTTACCCTGGGTGGCACCAAAGAAATGATACGCAATTAACGCTATGACGCTAACACGAGATTAAGTGGATTTCAATTTGGTCAATCCTAGTAGGTTGACCATGGGAATTGCATGACATCTTTAGCTAATCAATCACTGGATCATTCTCATTTGTGAAACCAGAATTTCTATTATTCACCAAAGAGTACCTAAATGACCAAAAGAAATTTCACTAATCTCGTATTATATTAATTGAGCGTTGGTGCAACCCTGGGTGAGTCAGTTTCATCCTAAATAGCATCGAAGAAGAGAACCCAGAAGAGACCCAAATTCACCCCTTTGCTCTCCCCCCCCCCTAGCCCCAGCTTCAAAATTTACCAAGGAACCACCTACCTTGTGATACATTAGATTAAAGGGGATTCAATTCTCTCTCTGATTTTTTTTTTGATTTTCAACCCCTTCCCTTTCATATTGAACATTCGGAATATCTTAGAAGGGAAAAAGGGTTTTTGAAAATTTTGAAAATATTTCTTTCGGGGAGGATTTAATTCTCTTTTACTTGATATATCACAAAGTATAGGTAGTGTCATTTTAGATTTTGAAGTTGGGGTGGGAGGAGCGAAGGGGTGAATTTGGGTAGCAGATTTTTCACCATAAATTCTCTTCTTCGATGCTATTTAGTTTGAAACTGACTAAATTGAAGATAATAATTCAGGGGTCGAGAATATTTAATTGGACAATTAAGAGAATTTCAGGAAAAAGAGGGGTGAGGTTAAAAATTTGCAAAATATTTTTTTCAGAAAGAGAATTCAATTATCGAAGTTGGGGTGGGTGGAGGTGAGGGGGTTCAAAATAGAAATTTGCCAATGTATGCTTTGGATGTCCCCTGCGAAACAAAAATCGACGAGTCTCGAGAAACTTTCTAAATTTCACCAGGCAAACATTTATTCAGGGTGGCTCATTTCTATTGAAACACCTGTAAGCATAGAAATGTTATCTTTTTGTGCGAATTCTCACTTTTTGTGTGAATTCTTTTTTTTTGTGCGAATTGCCACTTTTTTTGTGTGAATTCCCGCAGAAAGTTTTGCATGGCCCTTCTACGCTTTCGTATTAAACGGCCCTAGCTACCTTAGGGAGCATTATTCGACCCATGTTCATCGGAACTTTTTTCTTATTTTTTGACGTAGGATAAGCTGGTCAAATATTGCGGTCTAATGTGCTCTCTGGGTCTAATTTTGGGAATATCTGATGAGGAAGTACCGTATGATCAAAAACTTTCGTCCTCTAGGTAGGCTGTGGCCTGGCCAAAATCAACCTCGTTTGAGGTTGATTTTTGGCTCATTGGCAGGTTGAATCAACCCTGCCAATGACGACCAGACCACAGCCTGCCTAGAGGAGGAAAGTTTTTGATCATACGGTATTAATTACTGTCACAAAATTTATTACCTCCGGAATATTCCAAAACTTCACACTCCTTCACTTGTTTCTTTTTCTTCTTGGAGATTACGTTTTCAAAAGTAACATCTCGTGGATCACTGATGAGAGCTTCTTTTGCGTTGCCGTCACGTTGCTTTCTCTTATGTTTCTTTTTAGGACTATCACCAGAACTTGAACACTCCAGATTATTCATTTCATACGAACAGATATTGTTCAACTCCACAGAATCCTCCATCAATAACTCCTCGACAATACGCCGCTTGTTTTTCTTATTTTTCTTCTCCATGTGATGGTACTCTTAATACGAGGACGAGATAGATCTGCAGCATCCACTGTTTGTTCTCACTCCTCAGGGCGCGGTCTGAGCTGAGGAACTTAGCGGGAACCATCTGTGGCGGGAACTTTGGAACTGGTAACTGGTGGCGCCCTTTGCCAGCTGATAGTCTAAGCTCATGTGCCAATCTGTGTGACGTCGTGAAAAGTCAAATTACATAACAACTCTGTGATAACAACTCAGGGCTGCGCTCTATTCTTGAATCGTGTGGGTTTCTCACACGGGTGATATGCAACCCATTCGTGTGACAAAATCGCATGCCAGACCGAATCGCGTACATTCTTGAAGTGTGCAGAAACGGAAACGGTCGATTCGGTTCTGTAGGCGAGAACACGGTTTTAGGCAACTCTTGCTACATCGATGAATTCTGCGGATTGCATAAAGCTCCCAGGGAGTTTCTCCCACAGTTGTCTATGCCCACAGTTCCAAGAATAGCGGTCCTGAAAAGCTGAGACACAGGCTGAGATATTTGTCTGCTTTCACTGATTTTCTCATGCTTTCACTCCTGGTAAGTCAAATTGATTGTATTATTCACATTTGAATTTCGAAATGGAGCACCTGAGTGCCTACACCGAGAGGTTCATTTCCTCGGAATTCAGTATACATTTTCATTTCGGAATTCTCGGAAATCACCGGAAATCCCGGAAGTCTTTCGGAAATCACCGAAAATCCCGGAACTCTTTCGGAAATCACCGGAATTCCCTCGGAAATCACCGAAATTCCCGGAATTCTTTCGGAAATCACAGCACCGGAATTCCCGGGAGTCTTTCGGAAATCACTGGAATTCCCGGAAATCTTTCGGAAGTCATCGGAACTTCCGGAATTCTTTCGGAAATCACCGGAATTCCCGGAAATCATTCGGAAATCACCGGAATCCCGGAAGTCTTTCGGAAATCACCGAAGATCCCGGAACTCTTTTGGAAATCACCGGAATTCCCGGAAGCCGTTCGGGAATCACCGGAATTCCCTCGGAGATCACCGAAATTCCCGGAAGTCTTTCGGAAATCACAGTACCGGAATTCCCGGAAATCTTTCGGAAATCATTGGAATTTCCGGAAATCTTTCGGAAGTCATCGGAATTCCCGGAAATCTTTCGGAAATCACCGGAATTCCCTTAAGTATTTCGGAAATCACCGGAATTCCCTTAAGTATTTCGGAAATCACCGGAATTCTTAGGAGTCCTTCAGAAATCACGGGAATTCCCGGAAATCTTTCGGAAGTCATCGAAACTCCCGGAATCCTTTCGGAAATCACCGGAATTTTTTCGGAAATCACCAGGATTCCCGGCAATCCTTCGAAAGTCACCGGAATTCTTTTGGAAATCACCGGAATTCGCGGAATTCTTCCGGAAATCACCAGAATTCCGTGAAGCGACGTAGCTACTTCTTCCTTTTCAATTTGAAACTTGCATCGGAGCTTTCGCTTATTTGTGTGCTGTACATCCACGTTTTTGCCTTTCGAGTGGTCTTCGAAATTGTGTTAGTTCGAAGCTAGAAACCGCCTGTTCTGCGGGTTTATTTGGCGAACGTTGGATCATTAGAATATTGGACCCGAAGTAGGCTTTGTTTCGCCGTCAAGTACAACCACACCTGGCGCATCAAAAGAAACCGTATGTCACCTGGAGGTAAAGTAAAGACTGATTTGGTTCCCCTTTTTGTCATAGTTTCGAGTTGGAGTCGACACTGAGTTGAGTGAATTGTTGTAGGTTTCTTCTTTTACCCACCACTCAGTTTTTCTGCTACATAACGAGTTTTTCTACGATCAAGTTCCCGAAATCTTTTTTTTCCTGTCATACCGTTTCAAAGTCTGGAGATTTTGCCAGCAAGCCGTCAACGTCACCGTCATCGACATCGTCGCATTTACGCAACAGGGAAGTTCCCGAGCCCGCCTTTTGGTTTGAGTGCAAAATTTTCTAAACCGCCCGGCGAGTCCTGTCGCACTAGCGTGGACTCTATCTTCTATGACACCGAGTCTAGCCATCGCCCGCACTCTGGAAGTCTCAGCGTACGACAAATTGTCGATTGCGGCCGTCAGGAAGTCGTCACCGTTTATACCACTTTGCGTTTTGGTCAAGTAAGTCTCGGCGATATTATTCGCCTATTGTGTTGCTTTATTTCCCCTCTATTACTTGTGTTTCATTGAAAATGCGTAAACGATAATCATTTTTCACGTTGATATTTGGCTGATCACTACTGGAGTACCTACCGTTCTAGAAAAAGACGGAAGAAAAATAGATCGACAGTTTTCAGGGGACAATAAAAAGTAAAATTTAAAATTCAGTCTGCTCGCAATCCACGTTTACCATCACGTACATCACTTCAGCGCATACATGAGAACGCATACTTGCAGAGCGCGGTAATTTCAATTTTGACGCACGAAGTGTCACTGTCAATGGCAACTGTCAATCAATGATCGAAATGTAAACAAACAACAAACATAACCTCCAAACCATTCAACATTCAATATTGTTCAGAATGAAATGTTACATGCCGTATGGCAGAAAGACGCAGAAAAGATTTAGGTGATACGAAACACAACGAGCTGCAAGGCGATTGACGAAACAAGAGCGTTATTTGGTTAGATCTGTCGAAACGTCAAATCGACGTCAAGCGCTGTGAGCTGAAATTTGCGTGACATTACACACGCACACCGTATTACAGTGTTGTCAACTTATTGTCGTGATATAGATATGGCAACGTCCTACTTTCACAGGTATGCGCAGAAACCTTTCGGGAAACGTGGATTGAATTGTTGCGATTTCCGACCATTCACCAAGAGTATATGCGCTTTGTTTAAATTAACATCACTCTTTATCTTTTGAAATCCGTACAAAAATTTTGTACTTTTGCCACCGACAGTCTCGTGGTTAACTTGTTGTTGGTGACTTAACGTAGATCTTATAGGGCGAAAGGTCCTAGTTTGACTTGTAATCGGTAATTATTATTTCAAAGGCAACATCTCAGAAATAAATTCACAAGGTTTTATGTTTAAAATTATTATTGTGTTTGTAACATTGTTAACGTGTGAAAAAGAAGCCGATAACACTCTCTGGGGTGGCTTATCAACTTAGATACCTACCCTGCCGTTTTAGATTCACCTCGACTTGAATTGTTATCTGGTACTGTTAAAAACCGGACGACAGGTACCTACGCTTTGGAACAGATAACGTTCATTCTAATTCCGGCTTGCACTGAAGCCGAAAGCTTCTTTTCCGAACGTAACATGAACTTTGTTGTGGCATTATTGGACAATATTATTCGACAGTATTATTCGACATATAAATCTCTTCTATTTCCTTTATTGTAGAATTAGCCAACCGGTACCTGTTCATCTTCGTTACCTTTTGTAAATAAACTTTGTATTTGAAATCCAATCATTGCTTTATCTCCAGTATTGTATTAGTCATCGCTTGGTGCTAGAGATTGTTTTTTTTTTGGGGGAATTCGGTCACAATACTGTGGCGCCCCCGACCATCCAAAAGAACCCCGGCCTATCTCTTCTGATCAGCTGGCGGGCCGCGTTCTTAAATAAGACAGACCAATGGTAAGTCGCACCGAAAAGATATTTACGAGGCTTTTTTGGCATGTAACAATCGATCACTGCTTTATGAAGTTACCGATGGAGGACTTCCCCAACCCCAAGGTCCACTATTTCGATATCCGGCCTGATTTCATAAGGGAATAATGAATGGTTATGGTAATCACCGTTAGCACGCTGAAATTGCTAGGGCAATGGGCCTTCCTATTGGCTGTCGCCATAGCAGTTTGATAGTAAGCACGGTGATTACCATAAACATTCCCTTATACCATATAAAGTCGACCATGATTTTTGTCATTGCCGCTATCTTTAATCCGTCATTATGAATTTCTCTGAAAGTGGTCAGATTTGAGTGAAATTCGCAAGCGATATGTGAACTTTATCAAAATACATCCGATTTTGGACAAATCGATGCTCTGCCGCCATATTAAAATTTCTCGTAGAGTGGGATACCTAACGATTTTCATGGAACTTGGAACTTACCTTGTTTCGTATGATCATTTTTATTTTCCAGCTAAATCCCAACATTCCGCCGCCATATTGAAATCTCTCATTAGTGGAACGATATTCATGAAACTCGGAACTTACCCTTGTCAAGTACGATCATTCTAATTTTCAAGTCAGATTTCATGATTCTGCCGATATTTTGGCAACCATATTGAAATTTCTGTCCAAATAACGGTAGAACCCTAAATAGCATCTTGCGTTCACTAATCCTTCAAAAAGGAAGTGCGCTACTGAGCCTCATGCCTATGAGGCATATTTGCTTGTTTTCATTATTTAGGCAAGTTTAAAAAAAAATTGTGTTGGCAAGAATGGTACGATCCTATAGCTTGATTTTGACGCTTCAATAGATGTTTTATGAAGAATGTGACAGGTATCACCGTTATCTGCTCAACGCAATGCACCCGCAAGTGAAAATTTTTTAGACTGCGCGACGAAAGTCGAGAAACGTGACAAGTGGTCGACAAAGGACCTCGTCTCAAGCATGGTTGGCAACTCCTCGCTGATGCTGCTAGGTGAGCAGTGGTCACTGAATAAATTGATGGCCAGGCGTGAATAAGCCATAGTTATGATCATTATTCGTTATTCAATGTCCAGGACCATCTGAATTTTGGATGAAGGCGCGCCTTCATGATCTAGCAAGATCATGTAGTATAATTCATTTGTGTTCCCACGTCTTTATTCAAAACCAGACTGGTGGATGAAGATTTATTGGGGGGAGTTGATGCAACATTGTTCCACCTGGCATGTAGGCCTCGCTATTGGGCCCATTGTACCCCTTCACCTTCACCCCTTGGGCCCAGAACCAGCCGGACTCACCCAGCCACAATGTGGTGCCTGGATGTTTTATAGTAGATCCATCCAAGCACTGGGACCGACTAGCGCACGGTTGACCTGAACTCTGTCTTCGACCCCCGACGCAGGTGTAGATGTCAGACACATCCACGCCCTGTGATGGTACATTTCCGACTTCGTCCGTCTACCTGACTGCGTCGTCGGTTTTTTCTGCACATTGCCGTACTGCCGGTTGCAGGAGTGATGTACTCCTCCACACATTGCCGTACTGCCGGTTGCAGGCATGATGTACTCGGGGGGTTTGCCCACGATCACCCTAGGAGTTTCAGCCGGCCTCAAGTCAGATAAGATCCGCCAGCGGCTCGCCCACTGGCACTATCCACCGGTGATCCCCCATCCAACTTTTGACTACGCTGAGCGTTACTGCAGTCGAGTTTTCACCCGTCTGGAGCGGTGTACGACACGCTATGCCCTCCTCAAACCTGACTGGCTTGGAGAGCTTGAATTTTACTGATGCTTATTTCAAGACGCAAGCAACGCGGAGCGTGACGTTTGGGACATAGGAACAAAAGGACAAATGATAAAAAAAGGTATGAACATAACAAAACTGAACATAATCTAAAAAAGTTGTTCATTTATAACAAAATGGCGGTAGGTACCCATTGGATAATAACATAACAACAAATCACTTAACAACTACACAACTAAAACCGGAAAAATAAATTATTACTTCACAATCATACAGATTCTGTGTTTTCTCTCGTCAGAAAATACAATAATAATATACAGCACTTAGTTTTATTTATCTTTCTTTTTTCGCTCTTCATCTCATCATCATATGTAAAAATACAACAACATTATGTTACAAGTAGTGTGTACTAAAACATACAAATTCGCTAAAAAAATAATCATTTGATTGCTTAACGGAATTAAATAACTATATTTTGTTTTTCTCTTCATTCAATTAAAAATTTTTCGACTATCTACCTACTGTTGCTGCTGGTCTACGGTTTGTTGCTGTTCGCCGCCGCCGCCTTTGCTAAGTTGGGAAAGGGTGCGTATCACTTCAGCCTTTTGACTATCGTTCAGCTTTTGTACTATTTGAACTACAGCATCCAGGGCTACGTCAGGGCAGTCCTGCAGACAAAAAAATTTTACCTTACATTTCATGTTTGGTACTTATGCAATGCTTAGTTACATATCAACAAAAAATTACGCTTAGAGAAATATCTTTTGTTAGCACTAAATTATGAAATAATGTTATGTTATTTAATAAAGACAAAACTTACTTCGAGGGCACAATTGATTTGGGTGATTACAGCGTCTTTCCTCACGCAATGCAAGTTGTAATTCACTATTGATTGGCTGGCGGGTTTCTTCAGTTGATCTTCTATCCAATGGACCACGGTTTCATTGTTGTCCCATTTGTAACCCTGAAATGAACAAAAAAATTGAAGCCACGCCACATTTTGTAAACGGGACAATACAAGTATCAACAGACGATGTATTTTAATTAAGGCGGGAGAAACCAGCCAATTACAGTTTCAGCTCGGTCTACGAGGAAATAGCGCGAAGCCAACCAGGCCAATCAAAAAGTAGAACCACCAGAGGAGCACGAGTGGAGAGGGAACAACAGCACATCTCAGCAGGAGAGCGCCGACGAAACCAACGCACAGCTGCGAAGGTCCGTACAATCCGAGAAAGAGAGAGACGCCGCCGCTAGCAGCAACGGACAGGAAAAAGTAGCGGTTTCTCCCGACGGATTTTTCCATGCGACATCGGCGGTTTACAAGTCAATGCACGGTCCCATGTGACCAAATGACGATTCAATGAGTATTATAAAATAACCCAGAGATGAACGGAAGTCAATCAATCAATTATTGTAGTTGCGGCCCTCGGCTCTGCTCGACGGAATAAGATTGTTTCAATTAAAAGTTTCTTGTGGCACGAGGTACGAGTAACTAATACGTGTTTGCAGAAAAGTTTATCGCTAGGCTTCGTTGTCAATGTGCAAATAATGTGTGTGCTTAATAAAACGTATTGAAACTTCGCTCTGGTCTCCTGCAACCTTCCACCTGGCTTGCATTAAAATGCAAATGCCTTTTTAGGTAGTTATGAAGGGTGGATCATCAGCCCTACAAGGCCCTTCATTTGACAATATGTATGAAAAGCCTTACCTCTGTGGCACCTCTGTCTTCGATGAACCAGCGCCTCAACATCGCCTCGCCTTGCCCGACGCCCAGCAAAGGTTGCGCGTCCAACAGCGCCTTGACGACCCTGTCTTGCAGCAACAGCCTCCTCAGCCTCCAGTACAGCGTCGAACGCGACTTCCTCCAAGGCACGATGTCGTGTATGGCACCCTTCTCCAGCATCCTCTCGGGCGTGTCATGCAGATCGGCGAAATGCACCGACACCTGATGGTACATCGGCAACAGGAACTCCTCCCTTTCGGCGATCTTCATCTCCAGCTCCACCACTTCCGGCGGTTTCTTCTGTTCGATCGTGTGCGATATGCTGGAGGTGCGTTCGCGGGGCGGCTGCGTCTGATTGAAATCGTTCAGCTTGCCGTCCAGCTCTTTCAGGATCGCGTCGATCCTGTGCATGGTCTTCAGCAGGTCCTTTTTCCTGAACTTGATTTCGACGATGCCTTCGGGTTCGAGAACGCCTCCGCGGCTCTCCGGATCGGCGTACATCTCCATGTATCTGGAGTTGATGGTGGGGTCGACGACGGCCCATGCGCCGCCTCTGAGCTCGCCGTTGGGAGGAATGTAAATGATGATGGGCTGTTTGTACTGCCGCAGGCCGTCGACGATGTAAGCGCCGAATTTCATGATCTGTTCGTACATGTCCTTCATGCCGCCGCTGAAGCCGCGCCAGTTGGCGAAGATTATCAGCGGGAGGTCTTCGTGCGAGAAGTCCTGGATGGACTGGGCCGTTTTGTAGGCGGAGTCTGGGAACCAGACTTGTCCAGCTTGCGATATCGTCTGAAATTTCAATCGTTTACAAAAGAAAAGCGCATGATGACAAAAAAGCACGTACCTTAGCCTCAGAGTCTAAATTGGCAGGGTCGGCGGGGAGAGTTAGCTCGACGGTTCTGGTTTCGACGGCTATGACACCGACGGGGATGCCGCCCAACCGGGCGCGACCGGAAACGACGGTTTGGGCCCACGGCCGCATGATTTCAGACCACGAGTCCTTGTCGAAGAATCCGCTTTCCCAGATATTCGGGTCATCTGTAACATTACCAAAACTTTCATCTTGACCTTCTAGTAATTGTGTTGTGGCGGCGACAAAGCTACGATTTTTTAATCTCTTTCCTCAATGAGACTGAATCTTTCTTCATTTATATACAAAGTTGCTAGCATTTTCCAAATTATAAATACTCACTTGGTGATTGTCTACCAGCCAACATCCACCTCGGATCGTACGGTGCTTTGGTCGGCATAAAGTCAACCTCGCGGGTGATCGGGTCGACTGTGTCTATAATAGGAACTGGAGACATTTTGTCCTGTAAAAAAAACTTTTGTCAGAACCAGAAAATGCAACCTGGAAAAAGATGTTCGAAAAAATATTCAGCCTGCGGCACGCGTAGCTCAAGTCAGACTTCACAGAGCATCGACGTATCCCCGGCCACAGTCCCAAACCAATAGAACATCATCAGTATTCTTCCCCGTCAAAATCCTGATTATCTATTGGATTATTATTCTGTCGCCGGCGACACGTTGGTTCCGTGAATTAAACTTTACGCGACGATCTAAGTTGGGACCCATTCCCCTAATTTCTTTATTCCTTCACTCAAGACTCCCAGAACGCACTTGTCAAAATTTCAATACTGATTTATTACCCGACAATCAGGCATTAGGAGAAAACTGCATTCTGAGAACACGAATTTCTATTGTTAATTGTTGTTGTGTTGTATGAACAGAGTTCATCCTGTCAGAAGGAACAAGGCGAGTACGATTTGACTAGACACAATGTTTATCAAACTGGCCCGAATGAATTGGCCAACAAAACTATATATTTTAATTAATTGGACTCATTTTTATGATTGTTCGATGGTCGTAAAATTGCAATCCTTTGCCAGCTCAAGTCAAAGATTATTCAAGCAGATTCAAGTGACTTCTGTTTTTACTTTGTCTAATTTTTGTGGTCAATCATTTCTTGATTACGGTAACAATAGATAGTGCATAAGCTTGTGAGTCCAGTAATAAACAGGAGTTATTTGTAAAAAAAGGGTTTGAACCAAACGACAAACAAGTGAATTCATCACAGATTTTACAGTGGAGATCACCATAAATTGCTACGTCCTTCAATCAACTTCAACTGATCAGACCTCACTCTTTAGTTTATTTGTTCAATCACTTTTGATGATTTTTCTTCTTGTAAGTTATCAACTTATCAACCATTCATTGTACAGTACTTGTAACGAGTTCCAAACGATCCGTACCATGGCAATTTTGTGTAGTAAGCCGATTGGCGAAAATCTTTTCCGCGTGGTAGCGCTGTACGCAATAAAACATGGTGGCCCAAGGGGCCTTGACAAATAGGTAGTAAACGCAGTGCGCATTTACATCACAACAGCTGTCAACAGTGATAGCTGTCAGTGAAAGCGTAACAGTGGGCCAAGAACTGTGGGTTCGTTGGGAATGGAATTTCGTAGCAGTATCTCTAACTTATTTTTGTTTTAGAAAATGCCGATAATACAGATTCATTTGCCCAATATTTATGGTCATGTTGGTGACCAAATCAGCCCCCTCTCGACTCGACAAAGTGCGAAGAAGTCATTGAGGCAGGTCATTTAATCGTGTGTGGGGTGACTGGGGCTCACTGCGACTGAGACTCTTGTGCTTTGTTATGTCTCATAAATGGATAATTGAAAACCATTTGGAGGCTAGGTTCTGTGGCCCAGTTGTTAGAACAGTGTTGTGAACTCGTGAAGCCATCTCCGATAAGCCAGTGAGAGCAGCCGGAGAGCCTGGAGATCAACGCCAGCGGTATTGAGAGACGATACCTGGCCTGCAAATCAGAATCCGTCACTCGCTTCATCAGTTCAGATTTAGAACAACTTAATCGATATGAAAATATTTTCCATTGTAGAAACACTACCTAATATCATTGTTCTAATATCAACCGATGATGCTTTGATTAAACTTATAATTGAAGAATACTCAATTATTATTGATAAACTATGATTTTTATTATTCTAGACAGCGGTAAATGCTTATTAGCTACTGAAATTTTACTTTACAGTCAATGTATGAGTCGTACGATTACTCCAAAAGAATGTTCATCTTTCTGGCCTAAACGATAATTGTTGGCTTATTTTCGTGATGCGTCCTGTTGTACCTATGCCTTGTCTTGTGGGGGCTTAGTATTTCCACCTTGTGTGCAAGGGGCTCACACAACTTAACATCTGTAACGTAAATAAGCATTCAGAGATTGCATTTTTCGGCCAGCATTTCACCAACTTACGTATCGGCTTTTGCTGCTGCATTGTGCATTGTGTCCATCGGCGTATACTAACGCAGTAATTCAAGTCAAACTACAACACTCACTCGCTCACATTCACGAAGATGTGGTAAACAAGGAAGACAAAAAAAATTAATTATTTTTCAACTGTCAAAACTGTCAATATTTTTATGATTTGGAGTAGGTACTGTCAACTGTCGAGTGCTACTGCGCTACTGCGTGGCTACTGCGCTGGGCTGTGCGCTGGGTACCTATTTGTCAAGGCCTCTTGGGCCACCATGTTTGACTGCGTTCAGCGCCTTCTGGTGGCCGCTGATTTTCGCCAATAGAGTTCTTAAAAATGTCAGTGAGTAAGGTCTGATCAGTTGAATAAGTTCAACGTAACGAGTTACTGGGTCAAGCCGCTGTTTCATGGGAAGACTCAGCTGAGCTATGAAGTTTGGTTCACTCTTTAAACTGGAATCCAAGAGCGTCAGTGGGACACAGGCGGCAAGCTTGGTAGCACCACTCCCCAACGGCGAAACGTACCCTCTCATTGCTTGGTGAAGTGTAGGCAAGAACATATTTCGTAACATATGCACAAGTTGTAGCAAAACGAAGAAATGCAGGTATTGCTCTCTGCTACTAATACAGACACCATCAAGTACACGTACCTTAGGAATATACGATAGCCATCTCAGGATGGTGGCGACACCCTCGAGATCACCCTGGTCGACCTTGTGTGAGACACCGTTGTTGTACATGATCTGGATACCTCCAAGTTGATTATTTGAAGCGTACACTTCACGTCCGAGTAACTACAAATTAAAAAAGAATGCAATGAGCAAAGTTTCAAAGTTTCGACAGTTTTTTTTTTCTTTCTATAAGTTCTTCTTCGTATACCCTGTACTCTTTTCTTGCCGTTCATGAAGTGACCTCTGATTTCTTGAATCAATACTTTTTGAACGTATTGCGTCGCTAGATTTCCATGTCACTTGACGCACGACAAATATACAAGTACATTGTCACGTAGTATTAAATAGGGAAACAGGACATTGTGAAACATAAAGGGTAAATTATCAAGCCTTCAGCAAAGCAGCAAATAGACAATAAAAGTGCCGAATCACATAGGAAAAGCTCACGCTGGGTTTTTAGCTGTTGAAAAAATATGAACAACACCTCACAAATCTTACCAAATCGGCTCCTTTTCCTTAAGGGAAAAGTGTTTTTTTTTTAATTTCAAAACCAAGCGAGTTCGATTATTTGGTAATTCAGTCTATGCGACATAAAAACCGTGGAATAAACAGTGTGCGAAGAAAAAATGCAGACCTTGAGGAAATATTGCAAAATAAATATACAAGGCACGTTAATGAATACGCAAATGATCAAACCTAACATGGGCTTTGCGATTCCACACTTTGGTAAAAGCACATCCTGTTTATTTGCTGAAGGCTTATTGATTCAATTGTAGTGTTTCGCAACGTCTTTCCCGTCTGGCCCTTCTATCACTACATGATAATATGTACCATTGCAATCAAAACGTTCTGGACATCTTTTTTTATTGAAAAAAAAGCGACAGGTTAGCTCTCATTGTAATTATAACTCGATTGGATAACTGGCTTTATGAAGAATATACTACGTGAGAGCTGCCGCAGAGCCAAGTTGAAAAAAGTTTGACGTCCAAAGGTTTTGATCGTCGAGGTACTCAGTGGTTGAACGTTTCAATAGCACTTTGAAAAACGGGATGTAGAAAGTAAATACAGTTCAAGATGAATAAATACCTTATTTAAGGCACTGTAACCCGTAAGGATGATGTGCGAATTTTCAATTTGGATGATCCTCTGACCCAATCGCACTAAATAGGAACCGATACCGATGGCACGACACGAAACCATGGATATGGTCACGATTTCTTCATATGCTCTGGACGTTTCGCCGGCTATCATACCGGCGTACCGCAGGTTTTCCACGCCCAATCCGTCGTCTTTTCCTGGAATTCAAACATCAAATCAGATTCTTCGGTTTCTCCTTCTGTTAAAATCTTTCAAGAAAAATCGGACGAATGATACAATCTTTTCACTTGGCTTTGCTGTCAAACCATTCATCCAGCCAATCCATTCGCTCCAACTGTTGAAAATCTTGTTTCCAAAACCGACTGCTAGTGGAAATTAGTTCACCGCACAGGTACAATGACAACAAACAAACGAAAAACCGAAACAAAAAAAGGATCGAAAATGAAAGAAGAATAGAACAGCTTACCGATGATATCTGTGAGCTTGTACCGCGACTCGCCTTCGTCTTCGATCAGCACAGCCCTCACGGAATTGTACGAAGCAACTTTGGCGTAATCCTCGGGCGTCAAGTACAAATACCTGAAGCCTTTGTCCGGTTCGCCGTTGTCTTCCCACGCGATCTTGAACAAGCTCTTCACTTCTTCCGCCAAGCCAATGCGAGCACCACTGTTCGCTGATATGTAAATCTGTGGAAGAAGCACATTTTTTCACAAACTAGGTTTGGCTGTCGAAATTCAACAAGGACAATAATCGCTTCAGAGCATTCAGCACCTAAGACAGGATCCAAATTACCTTCTATATTAGTCACGATGTGACACAGGGTTGTAAAGAAAACTCACCCTTTGAACATAAGAGGAAGGCACGTATAGCCAAATATTAAGTCCGAACCATCCGAATCAGCAGACGCATAGGCATTTTCCGCAATGGAATGCAATGCAAGACAAGGGTATTTACACGAAAAACAGGAAGTGTCCATCCAAACAGTGTAGTATTAATGAAAAATAAGCATAAGCATTTGCTTGGGTTTCATAGGCGTTGCTAGGAAAGTCTGCTTAGCAACTCCTCAAAAATCTAAGCAAATGCTTATGCTTATTTTTTATTAATACTACCCACTGACCTGATTCGGACGGTTCGATAAAAAAAAATTGCAGGACTCGAACGACATTCAGTCATTGAGGTGATTCAGATCGTTCATTCAAGGGTTTAATTGTCATGTAAATAAAACCATTTTATATCCGCGGTGTGATGCGAGTGTAATGTGTCGGTTGTTGTGTGTGTTTTATTTTCATAATTCTTTGATAAACTCATTAGCTAAGTAGAATGCACGCGTTCTCAATTATTCACTTTCTCAGTTTCAGCTGTGCATAATCTACAACAGTAAGAGCAACCCCTAATCACGGATAGGGATAAGGGTTAGCCCTTGTCCTATTCACGACAATATGCTTCCGTTAGAGAACTGATTTCCAGTCGGAGACGTGACTGACGGAACTTGTAAAATACAGCAAGCTGATTCGTTGACAGAGATTGTTACGCTCCATTACCATGGCGATTTGACTCAAGTCTACGGTTGCCAACTTAACGTAGATGACAAATTTACATGAAGTTGACGACGATGCTTACGACAGAGGCGTCGTCTCCAACTTGAAATCGAGCTGTACGGTACTATTTCTCGCACTTACCCTTGGTATCTTCAGATTCCGCGCCATCTCACTGGCCAATCCGAACACCTTGTCCTCTCTCGGTCCGAAGGAACCGATCAAGAACGTGATGTCATTGGCAATGACGATGATGTCTCTGCCGCCGGGATATTCGGGCGTGTACAGGATCAACCGCCAGGCGATCATGCCGACGTTGTTTTCACCAGGAACGCGCTTCTGCTCGATCAGCCGGCTTTCGTTTTCCGGATCCAAGATCAATTCGACGAAGTCCATCAGCTTGTCGGGTATCTGGACATGTTTCGATATGCGCTCCTGACTGTACTGCTTCCACTGCGCGTCGACCATCTGCCTGAACATGTCCGGATAATCGTACACGTACGTCGTGCCGGACGACTGAGCCTGGAACCGTTTCTGTTGCAGGTAATCCTTAGCCAGGTAGGGCGTCGATATCGGCAGCCCGTGCATCGGACCCTGCTTCTTGCCGTAGGCCTGGAAGCGGACGATGCCCGAATCCGGATCGGCCGATTCCGTGTACATGTTGATGTCGAGGTAGTAGCCGCTGTCGTTGGCCAGACAGAGCCGGATGGCCTGCGTGGGGGCGTTCGGTGCCAGACGGATGATCATCTTCAGTTCGGCCTGGAGCACGCGGAGCTTCCACAGCCGGGGTCCGTAGCGCATTACCATGCTGGTGACGGCCTCTTCGATCTTGGCCGGGTCCATGATGACGGTCGGTATGAAATTGAGGAAGATGTGGTTGCAATCGGTGCGACGCGAGTGCGGATGCGAGAAAGCGACTTCGAGTTCGTCCATGGCTTCCAGAAGGACGCGTTCGCCTTCGTTCTGCAGGTATTCGAACGAAGCTTCTTTGGTTATCAGATCGGAGTGGCGGATGATGCTGCGTATGAAGAAGCGGTAGTCGGTCACTTCTTTGCCTTTGGCTCCCTGGTAACGGGAAAAAAGAAGTTCGTTAAAGACAGCTACGCGTTAAAAAGTTTGCTGTAGTTTTCCTGATCTTACAGTCTTCCACGGGTAAATCTTGTCAAAAAGCCGTACTTAATTACCTCGCGGTCGAATTCAAGGTAAACAGAATAATGGGAAAGCGTGACCACGGGACGAAACGTCCTGAATAAGTACTCTAAAGCACCATCGTAAGAGCCCACCTAATCTGTATGATTTCAACCCTTTACCACGACTGACAGTGGGACGAGATGTGGAAGCAGTTGAAGAACGATACTAAGTCTTGTAATGAAAGTCAAGTTCTTGCAATGGAATTAAGTACGAGATCCTGAGCATTCAAGTTCAATAAAGGCTACGGCCTCACTACAGTATGTTGATTGAAACGACGCACTTTAAAGATCAAACAAAAACGGTAGGCAACCAACCCTTCGATCGAGAGCCTCGCGTCGTGAGGAGCTAGGCGTTGTTACCAATTCCACGACTAGAAAATTCTCAAATGGCTTCGCGAAAAGCTGACCCGAAAATCAAATGACTGGACGAAACGAGTGACGGTGCACGGGTGGCCATGGGGTTGTGACAGGTGATGTGGTTTTTCATGTTTAGGGAACGTTTGTGACTGGAAGGACTGGATTGGTGGAAACATACTGTGTTGGTGAGTGAGGTCTGGTCAGTTGAAGCTAAATCAAAAGACGTCAGATTTTGTAAAAGTTGCAATGTGATTAAACAAGTCTGGAGTGGGCTGTTACTGTACTCAACAAGATGCTTCAGCTGTTTCGCTTGAAACCGCTGAACAACCAAAATGCCTAATTCGGCAAAAGCGAAAGTACTCAGAACTTAGGGACTCGGGAATCACATCTGTAAGTGAACGTTAAAAATGCACGTTGACGACTTCGAGGTGGAATTTTCTCTGGGAGAGAAGAAGACTCCTCTGAAAAGAAGCTGAATTCGAAGCCAAAAATGATTTTAAAAAGAATCAAAAGAGCTCAAGATTGGTAACAGTTAAGGGGGGTATGTAACAGTTTAAGGAGGGCGTGGAGTCTCCGAAGCGTCTGATTACCGAAACTTTCAACGCGCGACACTCGAAGCCTTGCTCCAAAATTTTCAACGTATGATTTCTGAGAACGGCTCCTTTTCCATTGCTAAATTACCGTCCTATAGAATAAGTCAGATAGACTTGATAAAAATTGCAGCTGATATAATTAGAAGTTTGTTGAAAGTTGACGGGAATTGTTCCTCAGATCATGACGAACCAGAATCGCGATGGTGAACATCTGAAACCCGCGACTGAGAAGAGGGCTTACCGAAAATTGAACATTTTGTGGAAGCTGAGGCATCAATGGAATCTTTGTTGGAAAAAAAAAAAGGAGGACTCACCTTGGCCTTGCCCAAATAGAGATGCATCTTTTGATTGGACGTGGGCAATGCTTCCAAATTGTAATTCCTCATCCTGTTCAGCTCCAGCTGGAAAGCGCAAGCCGGTTCCAGATGCCTGTAGATCTTGTCCTCCTTGAAGTCGTCCCTGGCCCTGTACGTGAAGAACTTCGGCGTCTGTTTGTGCTTCAGCGCGGCGAAAGTGATCCTGCGGATACCCCTGGTGACCAGCTCCTCCTTGTGTCGCACGAAGAAACCGCCGAACAATTTGCTCATGGCCGAATCGTCAATGTCGCCTTTGTCCTTGATGCCGACGTGCAGGATGTGCACCGGTTCTTGCAGAAATTCGTCTTCGGGATAGGTCCTCGCCCCTTCCACGTTCAAACTGACGTTGATCGAAGTGCTGTTCCTCGATTCGGAACCGCTCTCGATGGCGTTCAGGTCGCGCGCGGAAATGGTATTCGGATTGGCGAAGTCCTCGATCAGGTCGAGAATTTCGTCAGCGTACTCTTCGAATTGCGGGAAGTTTTCGAAGGCCGCCATGCAGCCGGTTCTTTGGAACGTGTCCACGACCCTGGGGACTTCTTCCAGGCCGTTTTCCGTCAGGCTGTCCAGTTTGATCAGGCGGTTGGGATGCGTCGGCGGCAGCAAGAATTGGAAATGCACCAGAGGCACTTCGCCGCTCAGTTCGAGGTGTTGCAGGCAAGTGATGTCGTAGCTGGTGTACGCACGCCTGACGTAGACTTCCAGCGCGGCGTTGCACACGGCCCTGTTGGTGTGGTAAAAGAAGTCGTGCAGGATGTCGAAGATGGACGTTTCGGAAACGATGAGTTTCTGCAAGTTTTCCGGATGGAACTCGTGGCCGTACATGTCGACCGCAGACAAGAAGATGCTCTCCATTTGGTTGTGGCGCAGCTCGTAGGCCGGTTGGTGGGCAGCTATGAGCACTTGCCGCGCTCTCAGCGCCACCCTGGAATGTTCGCTGCGATTCAGCGAGGTCAGCTCGTTCAGGGCCGCCGCCAGTTCGTCCGTCAGTCCCGGTTCGTTGGACCACAAGTGATCGATCAGCATGGTGATCAAGAGGTTCTTCTTGGCAACCTGGGCGTGCGAAAAAATGGTCGCCAGTACGACCTGCATGTCGTCTTTGTGCTTTTCGCGCAGCAAAGCCACGCACTTGTCGTAGGAACCCTGTTGGAATTGGCTTTCGACGTCGTAGTACTGCCGGAGCAATTCTTGCACCGCCACCTTCATGCGTCCTCTGATGCCGTTTCTGTACCTCTGCACCAGCTGGACTATGCCTTCGGTGGCCAAGAAGAAACCGTCTCGCTCGGCGCGCTTTTGCATGCTCGCCGCATGCGAATCGATGACGCTGGCGATCTGCTGACTCGGAAACTGGGCAAGAACCGACGTGATATTTCTCTCGTACAGAGACATGAGCTTGCGTATCTTTTTCTCGACTATGATCGGGATGCGTCCGGAAATCGACGCCATCACTTGTTGCAGTTCCAGCAGTGGCAAGCTCGGGTCTCGCAAGCTCGACATGAACTTTTCGATCACTTCCCTCAGACGCGGAGCGTTGTACGGATCGGGAAGACAATAACCGGCCAGCGTGTTCTCCAGCACGGCTTTGAAATTCGTATGGATGTGGTTCAGCTTTTCGGAAATCACGGGTTGGGACACGTCCATTTCGGGGAAGGGTCCTTTGTAAAGCGAAGCTTTGGTGACGAGAGTCGGGTCGTCCAGTTCCAACGTGGCGATGATGGAACCGGCGTCCAAAACTGCTCCTGGACGCTTCACGTAAAAGACCGAGCCGGTCTCGTTGGCCGTCAGGGTCATGACCATTTTCATCACTTCGATTTCGGCATAAGCCTGGCCCTTCTCGATGTGTCCGCCATCTTCGACCAAAAGGCCGATCAGCTTGCCGGCCGACGGGGACCGCAAAATTGTCGGGTCGTTTTCTTTTTCGAACACGCACGTCTGATTGCCGATCACGATGCGATAGCGGTCGACTTCTTCTTTCATGTAGGTGGTGAACGAGGCGCCGTCAACAGATAGCAGAATGCCACCGTCGCTCAGTCTGTGCACTTCGATTTCTTTGAACGAACCGTTCATCATCAAGAAGTAGGTGTTGGGCCCGCTCTTGGTGGCTTGGACTTTGTATTTGCTCCTGTAAAAAAAGACATGTTGTCAAGTTTTATCTCTCTTATTCCCGTATGCACGTATGACCTAACTATGAATTCAAACTTGCGTCGGGCGTCACCTTGCTTGTTTCCGGGAATTGAGACCAAAGGAACGGACTGCAAAAGAGGGATTTTCCCGGGTTTTCGGCCTTAGTTTGATATTACGCGTAGAATTTGTTGCATTTTATCTGTGCTTGTGACCGGCTGTGATGACAAACGGCCTTATTAAGGAATTACAAGATGGGTTTACGGGATTCAACTGCAAGTTAGGTACCTACTTGGCGTTAGTATCGCGGATCGTGAGTCGTGACATCACTGAACGTGCCTCGCGCGAAGAACAGATTGGAGATTCTAAAAATAGCGCGTATGGGATTTCGTTGTTTCAGGTCCGAGCTTAAATGCTTATATGATATTGTTTTATGTTACAGGTCCGGGCTCAACTTATTATCCGATTCATTATTTAAATATTTTTTATTCATCATTGAATTTTCTATTTGAACATGAATAAGGCACTTTTTCTGTACGAATTTGTTGAACGTTCTAATTTTTTATGTCACTTTTTGTTGTCTCACGAATTTTATAAACTTACTGAATTTTAGTTTGAGTTTTTTTTCAAGTTTGTTTTCCTCCTTATCGGCATTTCTACGCCATAAGAGTTGCAGCATTTATTTAAGTTTATTATACAAGTGAAAAATCCGTTCACACAGCACAACACGCAGACCTGATACGCCCGGGAATCGAACCCGGGAGCTCTGTTTGCCGAGCGAACACGCAGTCCACTCGACTAGTGGGCCGTCATTGTAAACTTACTGAATTTTATATCATCATGTTGATGGTTATGTCATTAATTTTGTATGTAATTTGATTATCATGTGCCAACAATTTTAGCGCGTCGTTTTTTTGTCTGCCATGATTTGATTTTCATCTGAATGTCCGTCGTCTTTTGTGCATATTTTTATGTCATGTTTTTATTTTCACTGCTATGTTTGTCCCATATTCGGTGTAGGTTTTTCTCAGAATCCTACTAACACCATCCCTATTTTGTCTTGTTTTGGGTTTTTATGTATTGTTGTGTTAATGGTTTTATTATGCAATAGTTGGTTTTATTATTATGCACTTCTACTGATGATTATCGTATTTTATTATGCAATGTCTCCTGTTGTTTCTACGATTTTGTTTTACTAATTCTGCTTACACTGAATACCGAAAACTGTAAGTGAGTTTCTTGTCATTCATTTGTCACATATTTGCGAGTCCTCTTCTTTGGGCCTAGCTCAGGGGTTTGTTTGGCGAATTCTTCCACTGAGTGCCTTTTTCCGATTCCGTCACTCTTCTTTTTCTTTGACTGACAGTTTGACATATTGTGTGTCATTTCGTTCATTCTGTCAGTCCTGTGTGAGGTATTTTGAGAAAAGAACCTAAGTCATTCAAATTTTGCTGATGATTTTAATGAAAATTCATTTTGTTTGCTGTCAATTCGTGTTTTTGTTCAACTTTTCAACTCAATCTTCATCCCCAAAGTTCCGTTTTCGTCTATAGTAAGGACTCCTTTCAAAAACTCATTCCTGCTCGGGGATCGACTTTTTTGGAAAATTCCAACTGATATCGGAAGAAGATTGAATTGAGCGTCGTGTAGGCCTATTTTCAAAATCGACACGGTTCTGGTTGTCCGACGGTAATTTGTTCAAAATGAAATTTGCATATTCCGTGAATTTGAAAAAAATGCAGTGCAAACTTCGACATGCAGTGAGCGAAATATTCATTTTAGGTGCAGACATGCTGGGAATGAAAGTTTGAGAAAAGGTTGAACTAATTTTTGGAGGAAAAAATTTGGAAATCGAACGTACGGTTTTCGAGTTTTCCTCTCTGGAAAAACTGCAAATTTTCAAACTTTTTATCCCGTGGACAGATTTTCACAATTTTTTTTTAACAAGAGGTAACTGGTTTTTGAACATTTTCCAACTTTTTCTCCAATTTCCCGGGAATTTTCCGGTTGAAAATGTAAAACCGGCCTGGGTTTTCGGGTTTTCGAGACCGGACTTGAATGATGGAGTTCAAATAAGTGAACCCTCAATTGACGATTTTTACAATAAGATGATTTGGAATAAGATTTGAGGTATTCACGGAATATTCAAATTTTCCTGACAAAACTTTCAATTTTCTGTAAATTATTTCCAGTCTTTTTCTCTAATTTCAACTTCCTACCCGAAGGGACGTTTTGAACAAAAATTTACATAGGTTCCTGGATACTAGTCGGGAAAGTTTTGGGGTGACACAACCGATTTTTTTGACGTGTAAAGAGTGAAGAAATCTAAAAATGAAAAAGGGAAAATACATACCCTACGTGGATCAATTCAACATCCACGACGTTGGTCAAAGTATTCGATCCTTGGATTTGGCCTCTCTCGAGCGAATTCTGGAACTCCTGGAATGCCGTAGTGATGGTCTTGTCGGCGATGTGCAGAGAGCCGCACATTACAGCCAACATCACGTCGGGTTTTTCGGATTCTACTCTTTCACTTATCAAGATATCCAACCACGCTGTGTCGATGGAGTTATCCTGTGGAATCACAACAATAATTACACGATAGTTCAGTTCCGTCAATTCGGGTAAGCGACTCAATCTCTGATGCGAATACACACGAATGGGACACGAGCACGGCCCGACTCATGCCCAAATTGCCGCCCCCGTATTATCAATTGCAAGCTTATCTGGTGGCGGTCCGCAGGAGCTCGGAATAGCCGGAGAGTAAAATGTACGCCTCTTGCAGAAATGGAAGCCAAAACCGTTGAAGTTTTGTAAACGTTTTTGGACGTTTTCAACTTTACTTTTGCAAGAGACGTACATTTTACTCACAAGCCGTTTTTTCTTCCAAATCCCAACTCCTGCGGATCGCCACCAGGTAGTCTGCAATAAATAATACGGAGACGGTAGTTACAGCAGGGTTCAGACCGTGCTCCTTATTTCCTTCCCCTCCAATTCCAAAGCTATTCCAGTTTTGGATTGGATAACGGATGGGGGAGTGATGGAACATATCTGGTACTTGGTCGTCACTTTTGAGGCCATTCTGTCACCTCCAAAGTAGACCAGTGACCAGTATAAAACGAAAAACTCACTTGGAAGTTGTCAGTCTCGAGCAGAGTGATCAGATACTCGACGGTCGTCCGGAAGTCGCCCCTGATCGACAGTTCCTTCAGGGCTATGACCAGATTTTCGCGGGCCTGTTCGCGATTCTCGCCCCAAGAGAAGCAGTGGCCGAACTGCGAGTCGGCGAATTCGTGCAGGCCGCCCGAGGCGGCGACCGAAAAGTACCCCCAGACGTTCTTCGACGACCGGAAGTTCAGCTCCTGGACGGTTCCGGAACTCGGTTTGAAACCCTCGTCGGGATTTTCGGAGGTGATGCGGGCGGCGATCACGTGACCCCACGGCTGCGGCTTGTGCCTCGGCTGGTCGAAGTCGATCTCCGAATTGCCCCACGGCGATTCGCCGTACAGCAGCCTGATGTCCTTGATGTAGTGCAGGGGCAGGCCCATTGCGATCTGGAAAGCGAGTCAAACTGTCATTCAGATGTGGTCCGCAACTTTCACATTTCATCCGTTAGTTGGGTAAGTACTGTGGTGGTAAGACGCCGCGCTCCATCAAAAAAGATGGGTTGGAAATGGCATATGATTCAACGAGCGTGTATTGATCGCTATTCCTCAAAATATGCAGTTTGCTGACACGGGCCTTGGCGAGTGTCGTAAAGCATCAGAATGAGTAATGGCCATTGCACGAGAGCAGAATACCATACCTGATTCAATAGGTATTTTCATGATGATTTATGTGTTTCGGTGGGCAAGGCACCTCGATTTTTTTGTTTTTCAAGGGCTGCATGATCTCCGAATTCGAACCGAATTACTTGTAGTAAAACTTACTTGTAACTGTGCCGCCGGCAAATTGACGTCGGACACCATCTCCGTGCAGGGATGCTCGACTTGCAGACGCGGGTTCAACTCCAGGAAGTAGTAGTGCCCGGACGTGTCGTACAGGTACTCGACGGTGCCGGCGGAAACGTAGCCGACCATCTTGGCTAGGCGGACGGCCGCTTTTTCCATTTCCTCGAAGACTTCCGGCGAGGCTATGACGGCGGGCGCTTCTTCGATGATTTTTTGGTGACGTCTCTGGATGGAGCAGTCCCTGCCGAAGAGCGAGATGGCGTTGCCGTACTGATCGGCGAGCAGTTGGACCTCGAGATGGCGGGCGCACTTGGCCAGTTTCATGACGAAAATCGGCGAACCGGGGATCTCCGTCTGGACCTGACGGAACGCGGCGGGGAAGTCGTCGGCGTTCTCGACCTTGCGGATGCCCTTGCCGCCGCCTCCCTCCGAGGCCTTGATCATGACCGGGAAGCCGATCTTCTGGGCGGCCACGAGGCCTTGCTCGGCCGACGTGACGCACCCCTTGGCGAACAGTTCAGAGGAAATCTTGATCTTCTTACCCGAATATTGAGCTTTCAGTTCTGCAACGACGAAAAAACTTCAGTTTTAGCCTTTTTTTCATCCTATTTTCTGCTTCAAGTGTAGGATTTTATCATTGAAGAGTCAGTCCAGGGCGGGCACTTTAGGGATTCAAGAGATTCAAGACAGTAAAAGTCATATTATTGACATTGGTTGTCAGAAGTAGT
Source organism: Anaspis maculata (assembly GCA_949128115.1). Taxonomy (NCBI): domain Eukaryota; kingdom Metazoa; phylum Arthropoda; class Insecta; order Coleoptera; family Scraptiidae; genus Anaspis; species Anaspis maculata. The sequence goes on from OX421967.1 coordinate 21,170,349, forward strand.
TTATGCAGTTTGGATTCAGAATTAGTTTGATTTTTTAGTTGATTACTTGATCCGGTGGCAATGGCCTGCAGGGTCACCTGACTTGACGCAACCCGATTTTTTTTCATTATGGCTCTGTTCACGATACGGTGTATGAAGCTGAAGTTATTACCAGGGAAAATATGCAAGGGATAATAAGAAAGGCTTCCCGTAGCCTTCTTCATTTTTTAAAATGGAATTTTCATCTGACTTATTATTTCAATAATTTTCACGTTACTTCTAATGTGCTTTATAACCTTTTCAACTTTTTGGGCTCATTTGATAATGTATTTTTATCGGATGTTAGGGAGCTGATGAATGTTTTGAAACAATAATTTTTCAACGCTTGACACGTCTTCTTGGCTGGGGAAGGCCAAAGGGTCGGTGCTTCCACTGCAACACTTTCTTTGGAGCGACAGCATCGCATTTTTCAGATCGTAGCGTCGAAAAAGTAAACTCGTTTCAAAAGCTTAGGATTACTGATTACTTTGTCTCAACTGTCAAATGTCACCAAAGGATATTTTGATTTATTTGCTTATTGACGAGAATGAAAAAGGTCGAAAAATTACGTTATTTCTGGATAAAATGGAAAAAAGTGTCAAGCTGGATTGACTATATTACTCAATTCTTAACAATGTCCGATTTTCCTCTAGCATAAGAATTAACAACTCCAACATTCAACAAATTTTCCATTTAGAGCTGGCTTTGCTTTCAAAATATTCATTCGTTCGGCCAATCCAGTCATCCAACTGAAGAAAGTTCAATTTTCAAAGCCAACTTTAAATGGTTATTACGTTGATCGTACGGTAGTAAGACTTGCTCGATAATTACCTGAACCAGACCATGGCAGTGTTGGTATCGCAGCAGTTTGGGCCACAATAGACGAGGCGATTTTGTCTCCCAAAGCCCACATAGCCTTTTCTGGTGGTCCAATGAAGGCTATGCCGTTCTTGTGCAGAAGCTCAGGCAGCTTGGGATTTTCCGAAGCGTGACCCCATCCGGCCCACACAGCCTGAAATCGAATAAACTTTATTATTATCGAGTAAGGAGGTTACGAGCTATTGTGTGATCTTGATATTGACTTCCTTTATGAAGGATCAGCGAACGCAAGATGTTAATTAGAGTCATACCGTTATTTAGACACGATGTAGCCTAGTGCGATTCTCAAAACTGCGATCTATCCATCAAGAGTATGCTGGCATGCAGGAGGTGGAGCACATACTCATAAATCATAATAAATGCTTCCGATTTCCTAGTTATGTCTAGTTTATGACATGATCCAGTTAACAACCAGAAAGTGATCTGATAACCGATTTAGAAAGTGAAAAAAAGTTCGCAAAAATCCTTTAGTCTAGGACTGGATGCTGTGACGAACAGACGGACAAAGCGAGGACGTCAGCGCCTTCTGACAAGTTGATTTTTTATTGAATAGGTAAGTAAGTATATTTTTACGTCGACGCGTTATGAATTTGAACGTAATCGAATAAAAATTGTTCATTTCCAAATTCCTGCGATTTTTAGTGCTACATAGCTACTATTTTAATTTTTTTATTGTTATTGAGCGACTTTGTTCGTTAGTTTGGATGCCAATCTCCTTCAGGTTCTTGAGATAATGAATTTCAAAGTTCTAGGTCGATCATTTCCAAAGAAATTGACCGAATTTAGGTTAAAGAATTTTCATTTTGTCGATGTGGGGGTCTCTGAACCTGGAATCACCGACGGCGGCCCTTTTTTTTTGGGAGGAGGGGAAATGCACTCACGCACACCCTGGCTGGATGGTACCAGGGTACTGTGAGACTCGCAGTTTCGAAAGGATACCCACTAAAACCCCTCCTCGGACCTAGTAAGATCAACATCTTAACGCCAAAGTAATTTTCAAGCCTCGCCAGACGTAGTGGCGGAGGCTATTTGTTTCTTCTGTGTAGAATGTGGGTAACAGATCAAGTCAAGTTGTTAGGATAGGTTGAAATGTCAGTAGTTCAAAGTTTAGAAGCCCACACTACCTAAATGAAATTTTTGAACTTGAATTCAGCATTTTTTTTTTTAAATGATCGACTACCTGTAAGTTCAACATTCATTATCTCAAGAACGACTGTCTTGAATTGAAAATGCGTAGCACTGTTGCAAAGAGAGTTGAAAAACCTTTTAAACGATATGCAACTCGACCTATGTTGCTCTAAAAGTTCTGAAGGGGTGAGTGACACCCTCAGGGTGTTGACCTGACATAAGTAAATTTATAACAGAAAGCTGGATCCTTCGAATAGGGAATCGACCTGTTTCGTCGATTTCCGGAAGATTATTGCCTTGTTCTTGAATGATTCCGCAAAAACATGACTGAGCTACCCATTCATCCCCTGTAGGGGGCAAACTGGTCATACAAATAGATTATGCTCCAAAGCATTTCCTTTGTGGACCAAAACCTACAAAATATCCAAATTTCAGCCGATTTGACCAAGAACCAGAGGTGAGAGGTCCTTTGGATTTTGACCAATCGCGTGATTGCGCTAGCGGATCGCTTCACTTGGTACGAATTTGACGTATGCTTCAACAACACTGCAATCTGTGAGTTTAATTAAAACCTGCAGGCAGACTTTGCACTTGCAAAAAGGCTACAAAACTTGACGTCTCTTTATCCATTGCCATGAAAATACTATAGTACGTTCGACACTATTGTGATTCTAGTTGGTAGGATAGAGACTGACACGGAGTGTACTGATTTCGCCTTGGAGCCTTAAAGCTAGTCCGCACGGGCGATATATCGCTGAAATTTGGCGATATACCGCTCTTTTTGACATAACGACAATGACAACAAATGCATTTCAGCGGTATATCGCTGAATTTCTGCGAATCTGCCGCCCGTGCGGACCGGGTTTAATAGAGTATTATACTTTTGAAAAAATATTTTGTTTTCGATGGAATCGGAAACTATATTGGAAAAAAGCTGATCCGTATTTTTTTATTTTGTCATAAATCGTATCGTTTGGCCGCAATAAATAAACGAAATTCCTATATTCTGCCTATTTCTGACGTCATTTACACAGACAGTATAGGCGGCGACTCGCTGTGACGTCAGAACTAGTTGATGTTATTTATTTATTGCGCCCAAACGATACGAGTTTTGACTAAATAAAAAAACACGGGTCAATTATTTTTCAATCTAGTTTCCATTTCAATCGAAATTTTTTTTTAGTATAATACTCCATTCTTGAAAAGGGGAATAAAGTTCTCATGCGGTGTTGCTATGCAAGGAAAGCTAGATTGGCCCTTGCCTAGCAACTACACATGTGAACTCTGTTCCCCGTTTCAAGAATAGGGCCCCTGGTGTCATTGTGACACAAGGCCAAATTTGGTACACTCCATGACAGGCTCTGTCCTACTCTTTTTTTGTCTGTCATGGTAAATGGGCTATGAAACGAAAAACAAGTGAATACTACCTGTCAAAAAAGTGACAGAATTATGCGAACGAAGAATTATGTGACACATACGTACTACGTACAAAAAGTCATACTTTACGACTGTCAAGACAAAGTAAAATCGACGTGTTTTCATAATTGTCGCCTTACAGCCCTCCTACAATGGTCGCGGAAGGTGCCCCCACCCCTTTCTGTAAAGCGCAAAAAGAGACCCACCTTTTCTGTGGAGCTCAGAAGGAGCCCTCTCTATTGGCCAGCGTCTTGCGTTGCTTAGTTACGTTGTGTGTCAGTGAGACTGAGACTTTTCTGACAGATGTGTACGAAAAAGTGACAGTTCGCAGTTGTCAAGGCACACCAAACGATCGCCTCAAGAGGTACTTAATTTTACTTGTAAAAAAGATACGAACCTGTACTTGCAGCCTCACGGCGATGTCGATGATGAGTTCCACATTGGCGTAGTTGTTGTTGTTAGTGCCTCCGGGAACGGGCACGTAATGGTCGGCCATCTTGATGTACTCGGCGTTGGCCTTGAGGTCCTCCGGCGTCACCATGACGACGAATCGCACGGCCCGTTCGCTCTTGAACATCTCGTACGACCATCTTCGCACCGAACGCATGCATTTGACAGCCGCTATGCCGTTGTTTGCTATAAGTACCTGCGGGGGCCAATCAAGTGTCAATATTTTCAATTTAAACCAATGAAAAACTCATTACACATCACACGCTATAATGTACTATGTCTAAAGTACCGTGTAATCCAAACCATTCCGAACTGGGGTAGGCTATGCACAGCGAAAAGCAGCTTTACATCCCGGAATTTGACCATGTCACAGCCTACCCCAATTCGGAATGATTTGGATCGCACGGTATTATTGAACGATGCGTCAGGTACACACAGAAGACGATGACAGTAAAATAACGTTAGAACATATTCCTCCTCTAGGGAATATAACTGAGCTGAAGCTCGGAACATTTTGGGACGCCTATGTCCTAAAGTGTGGTTGATGGAACGTTTATATTTTGTTAATCATCCAAAAAGTACCCCCAAACACGAGCTCAAACATGATAGTATTGAAAATGAATTGCTTTGAGTATAGAACCTTCAATTCTAAGGAATAAATACAGGGGATCATCCAAAACAATGCTTTTTTCAAAAACCCCACTCCATCAAAATCACCCCTAGCCACCCTGTAACCAAAAGAAGTTCAAAGTGAAGCCCCAGGATCCTCCCCCGTCTTTTCCCTGTGCCTTGAGACGGTAACGTACGATAGCATGCCTATTTGAACACAAAATGTTCCTGCGCTGTGATTGGTTACAGTTAGACGTTCGAATTTGTCAAAGCTACTATATTCTGGTCCATCAACAGAAACAGTAATACATAAGCGTGCTCAGCAGGCGATTTCAGGGAGAACCGAGGAACGTTTCTTTAGTCTAACAAAATGTAGTGCGCCTATTATAGCAAGGCTTATTATACAGCTGAAGATCTGGCTCTCACACACCTCGACACCTGACCCACCAGGGTCCCTCCTATTTTTGAAACCGGAGAGATCAATTCACATTCAAGTATTCACACGATTACTGTTTCTGTTGGTGGACCAGCATAGCCTGTTTACGTTTACTGCTCACCACTCTCGCTCACAGAGCTGGTAGCTGTATAGATTTCTGCATTCAAGGCGCGATGATTAGGATTAATTCTTAATAAGGCATCACGAGCAGGATCACGAGAGTCTAAACAGCGTATTCACAACGTTTACCACTGGTAAAAGTGACAGCACAACGCGTTGCTACCCACGGAGCATCTTTGGATCAGGGATCTTCTAGAAAGCAAGGATACCTTCTCAGGTAACGACAAAAATCGAGCATGTACCTTATTGATAACTTTGGTCCCACTGAAACGTTTGACGAACTCTTCGGGTGTTGCCACGGTGAAGTCTTTTTCCTGGAGCCTGTTCTGGATCATGACAGTGCCCTGGGACATGCTGGGCCTGGAAATTTTGAACAAAATTAAAACCTGCGTCAACTCCGAACCATAACCTAAGTTGACACTGACTTTGGGACACACGTGTCAACTCGACGCTGTCGGGAGAAAAAGCCTCAAAAACCTCACTTCCAAAAATTTTTCGGAAAAACTCTTGTGTAACTTACGTCATCCTGCTGCCGGGTTTCAACCTGGACGATTCCATGAGCCATTCTGCGCTCTGGAGGTTGTCGTTGCTGTCGACGCTTTCGGTCGTGCTTTCGGCTATGGTGATTTGGATTTCCGGCGGACCGACCTCATCTTCTTCGTCTCCTATCACGAATCTCTTGCTGTTGCGTCTGTGCAGGGGGCGCTTCATCATTGTATCGAGTGCGACGTGTGCGATAACTATTTTTTCCGGAGCTTCGGTGTCTGTTCGATTCAGAGAATCCCAGAAGTCCGACAAAGACCCGATTAGAAAATTCATATAAAACTGGATGGACACAAAACACAAAACGGCGTTATTGACGTTGCTTTTGCTTGTTTATGGAAGAAAATTCATCGATTCTCGACTCGAAAGGTAAGTTTTAATGTGAGCACGGTCCAAGAGCAAAAAAGTTGGGTGTTGCGTCGTCTTCGATGAGTGGCCATTGGCTTGGAACTATAGTTTATTAATGTAAGTATCTGTTCGTAGCCAGCCACGAAGTCTAGTAGTGTGGTCTTCGGCGAGTGCCAGTAGCTCAAATATATTTTTTTATTTAATTCAGTTGGGAGACTAATGGCGGCTTTACAGAACTTCGTATGTCGCCGGCGACAATCCCCCACTCTACTGTAGTTGAATAATTTGAACGACACGACGACAGGAACTTGTGTCGCGGGAATGATATGGAGGGGGGTAGGGGAGTACAGGCAGATCGAATCCTATTGGCCAGCGACACTGTCGCCGGCGACAAACGAAGTTCTGTAAAGCCGCCATAAGAAAAATTTTGTGGGCGACACAAAACTTTCCCGGCGGTATCCAGCGACGCCAGCAATGATTTTGATCGAACCGTTCCTTCGGGCCGACAAAATTATCGGCAAAATACCGCTATTTAGTATAAGAAAATGCTACAAGGCAAGATTGCTCTTTGGGCAGTTCTAAACGATTCGACCCGACGAACTTCCAGCTAGTTCCGTGCGGGGCTAAAATGGTTCTTTCAAAATGGCGGCTGAAATTTTTTGAAAATTGAACCTGAACTGTGTGATTAAATGAATCCTCAATTTAGGCACGCTGTGTCCTAGCCAAAGGCAGCTCTAACGTAATTGTTTTAGTTACCATTTAGACCTCCTAAACATGATTCCGTCAACAAATTTTGATTTCAGTTAACCCCTTGAACTCGAAATAGAAAAAAATTGCAGGCTCGTACATGCCCTATTCAAGTCAAAATACTGAAGTACTTTTATTCGTCCCTCAATCTCTTGCCATCGCTAGATCATAGTATCATTATGATAAGTATTATGATGACAAAACCTTATTGAAATCATCGAAAAGGTCAAAATATCTAAGCTAGCGCCAGCATAAAGCTTTTCGAGTCAAATTGCTTAGAAGGACCAAAGACCAATCCTGCCAAGTGGAATTTTCTTATACCGAATAACCATATTTTTGTGTGCACCACAGATACCTACATATTATTTTTTAAGAATAAACGTTTGTCGCATAAGATTGGTTCTTCAATTTGACTTTTGAACCGCGATTATACTGACGGCATTTGAAATTTTGACATCATCTTTTTTGACATTGACAAGTCGGCAGCACAGGCTGCGCCAGGAATTTCTACAGTGGGGTTATACCTCTTTGGTTCGCTTTTTGGCCACTACGAGGTGTTTTACTTTCCGATAAGGTCAATTGCAAGTGGATATTTTGATGATCGCATGCTTCAAGGCAATTGACCTTTCCGATTTTAGGAGATAGAAAACACATTGTTTTTCGAGGTCATCGTTTGACGTTTTGACGTTGATGACGTTTCGTTCTGAGAACGTGGTGAAATTTTGCTGGAGAAGTATAACAGCAGCAATTTTGAAATCACTCATTTATCATGTGGGGAAAGTCACCGCAGCCACCGAAACTATTTTCAGCGGACAAAGCAGTTTTTATGTGTGCGAGTTGATTCTAATATACGGAGGTTTAGGCACCACCGCATGTGGCGTGCGGGCGTGCCTTTACCCTTTAGGCACCACTGTTGACAGGACCGACAGGTTGTCGCCTACTTGTCAGTGAAAACATGAAAACACAATTTAACTTGGTTTTCCACCGCATGAAACATAGTGAAGTGAAACCCGAAACTAGGTAACACCTACAAAATAGGTTATTGATGGTCCTTTTTCCTTCTTTGGGTAGTGTTGTTATCGGTCAGAAACGAAACGTCGTGTGCCAATACGATGACCTCGATAAACCAGCTTATGCATGACGTCACGGTAGAAAAAGACAACGAAAGTTTGGAAACCCTAATTTTGTCTTGTCTTCGTCTCTGTTAAATCAAGTTGCTTGGTTTTGACACTTATCAGAATTGGCGACTGGGACGCATCTTTGAACGCCGCTTCTGCTTTTTACAGCAGGCTAGATTTTTTTATTTGCAATAATTGCTGTTGTGTTCCAGAGGTTGTCCTTGGAAAATTTCCGATCAACAGCAAAAAAAAAAACAATAATTGATGGTCAGTGTCAGCCCTCTACAGCTCACACACACACACAAGATATCAAACGACATGTTCCAAAGGACGAAAAGCGAAACAGGCGCGATTGACGTCAAAAATTCTAATGGGAATGCAAACTCACACACAAAATGATAATAATGGCTGGGTGTACCTAATACAATACAGCAAGTTTTGCATCGAAAAAAAATTGGGAACTGTCAATAGAAACGAAACATCATGCCATTTAGCAATTCAAAAACATTACCTACGTGTATAAGTAGTCCACTTTTCGCGTTTAGGATAAATTATGCCCATTATGTCTGAAACCTTGACGTAGGTACAAGATAATTTAATAATTATTTCTTAAGCTATTAAAGCTTAATTGTTTTTTTCCACTGCTACATGATAATAAATCAAAGATAGATTAGAGGGTTTCGAGAAGAGCTATTAGGAGAGCTTTAATGATTTTTCAGGATCAGCTGATTCGGGCTAAATTTAGCCACCGACCAGAAAAGCGCATCCTAATCGATCAAGGCGTGCTCCGCCGAAACTGTTGTCGTCCCGAAATTCACGCGCGACTACCTCAAGAACAACTGAATTGTGAAGTTGTCAATAATGGCCACTTGATGTGAGAAACGAGAACTCGAATAGCTGAGCAATAATCGAGATGATTGGCATTGACATCACATCAACACAAGTGCCTGTAGTTTTAGTTTTATCAAAGATCGTTCGATTTCTGTTGCGTAATAGCCAGCAACAATTTGAGAGATAACAATATAATTTGCATCAATTAGCGCCATAAAAACGAAACGGTTTAATGGCAGATTAGATAGAAAAAAAGTTGTTTACGTTTGGGTAGATGGGAACCCCGATGGAAACAAAACAAAATGCCTGAGGCAGGGTTTTTGAAGAAGTTTTTGCAGCTTAGTTTCGAGTATTGTGAAACCAATTGACAGCTTGAATTTGGGAAATGTCACTTCTTGACATTCGTACTGACGTACAATTGACCGCCTCGGGCCCTATTTTTGGATCCGGGGAACAGATCATCAGGTGATGTTGCCTAGGTGACAGCCAATCACAGCCCCGGTTGCCTAGCAACTTCGCATAGGAACGGATCACACGTTTCCTGAAAATAGGGCCCCTGTAGGGAAGATGTCATTGGGGTTGACACCGTTGGTAGTAGCTGGATTCCTTTTGCCATCAATCTCAAAAATTCTCACTTCAATTATTAGTAGTGGTGCTTCATATTCCTTAGCAACTCCTAACTTTTTGTCTGTCTAACTGAGCTGAGGCGAAGTAATTTACGGTAAAAAAGAAAAGCACCTAATGTTGACCCGAAAACGGAAGCTCTCTGTCACGTCTCAAGCGCCTTCCCAATTCCTCCCGAGAGCTCCAGAATCGCAGTCACGAAAACAAAATCCGCCTTGTTCTTGAAGTTGAAACCCCTTTCGGAAGGCGGGTTCACAGAGTGAAAGCACAGGAACGCGAATGCCCTACCACCTGTGCAAAAGACTCGGCAAAAGAACTACCATATACCTCTGAAGGGACACCATTTCAACAAAATAACTGACCGGAAACGTGCGAAATGGTCCCACGGTGATGAGTAACCGACGTACAAAACTGAGCAAAGGACCGCACAAACCCTTCATATATTGCGTTCACTTTTTATTTTCAGTGTAATGACGTTTTGAGGCAAAAATAAAGTGACAAGTTGGTGGGCTACGGATACGGCTGATGGCACCTGCAAAGTTTTGGAGCGAAACTATCAGCGGCCATTACAACGCTCCAGTTTGTAGCTTTATTTTTGCTCCAAAAAGTCATTCTACTGAAAATAAAAAGTGAACGGGACATATTATGGTTCAACATAGCTTCTCTGCAAGCGAAAAAATGCGCATATAGACACAGGAGGCTCACATCTCATCACCCCCGTTGGGTTGAAGAAACATACCGCCTCAGAAAAGCACTAACCACTGCACTTTCTAGGGCCAATTACGGCTCAGGAGCCTGTGTCAGGAGCTGGCGAAAAAGCTCAGACAGCTCCCGACAGGGACAGGCATTCAACTGTCAATGCTTCAACTGTCAACAAAGTAACGATACCAACCCCGATGAGATGCTGATGCTGTTCCCTTTAGTAGGTACTGTCGAAGTCGAATGCATGAAATGTCTTTGACAGATTTGAGTTGGTAATCAAGCTCGCAACGCCTTGTCAATTTAAAAAAAAAAGTATCAAGGCGACCTAATTCAGCACTCTAGCTTCCAAGCTTCAATGACGTTAATGACGTCTTCAAATGTCAGATTCTCCGCATTTATTAGTGTGGTAATTTCCAGGACAAAGTTATGACTAAGGTGAGATTATTGAAACATAAACAAGTAGGTAGATTGTATGTGCGTTCTGCATTTCGAATCTGCATACTTCTACTTTTCTTGCTATCACCGGTGACGGAATGCCATTTTCTCATCGAGCCACTGTTGTCAACTTTATGGCTGTTTTTGCAGTCCAGTTTACAGACAAAATTTTCTTGCCTTGAGACTATTACGCTCTTCATAATAAATGAAGAATTTCTTACAGCCAGACGATCAAATTGAAAATTCTAGATGGAGCTGGCAACAAGGCATCGACCTGTCAGTAGTGTCAGTGCGGGAATGAAAAGCGTGCAGAATACAGTGAGATTTCCCTATCAATGCCTGACTGCAGTGAGCATAATTTCGTAATTTTTCTCAAGTTCAATCAATTTTTGAACCGTTTTGAACCTTTCTTAAATAACTGAAGGAATTTGAAATTTTGCAAACAAATACCAGCAGATTTTTCAAGACGCCGCCAATGGTTATTTTCGTGGAAAATGCAAGCATTTCGCATTAGTTCCGACGACAAACAAGTCGATTATTGTAATTTTATTTGTGGTAAACATGAAATGACCGCATGGAAAACGAAATCGAGATATATTTACACCGCCTACTGAACCTTTTTCGTCTAGTTTTTTTTTCTGCTGATTAAAATGGAACTCCTCGCCGGCTATTAGTTGTTATTTTTTTCTGTTACCAATGGGGCCTTGCACTGCCACTTTTACACACCGAGGGCGCCACGACCGTTGGGGGCAAATTCGACGATTTTGACGGCGTTGACGCTTCAGCGACCGACGTCCGTCATTTTATGTCTTGATTTGAAATTTGGATAACCTCTGTTTCTTGCTTGACGTCTCCAGTCACCGTCAGTTACTGGTCAAGGTCAAACTACTCAAATTCCCCTGTTTTTCGCGTCGTTACGGCCGCTTTATTGAAGTAGGCGCCCCCTACAGTAGTGGCGACCTCACGTTGAGTTTTTCAATTGCAAGGCCCCATTAAATTAAGTAATTTAAAGGTACCTAGATATATCAAACAGGTAGCGGGCTGTAGGATGGTTTGGAATTTTGTTTTCAACATTGTCTTGGCGATTTTTCCAGCCATACGCCATTTTATTCTCCATTTGTGACGAATTACGTATTAATGAAAACATGGAATTACAAAAAACAACCATTAAGCTAAACACGAACAAGAATAATATATATTATTATATTTATCAACGGAATGCACTTTGCATTATTCAGCAAATTTATAAAGGCCCCTTCAAGTTCAAGCTCTTGCTTACTCTTTGTCGATAAATTTGACAATTGACAACAAACATTGTTAGACAGCAGTAGAAGTTCGAAATTTGACAAAACTGACAGCCCAAATTGATGGCGGCTTTACAGAATCTCTTATGTCGCCGGCGACAGTCCTCCACACCACTGTAGTTGAATAATTTGAACGTCACGACGACAGAAACCCGTGTCGCGAGAATGATATGGAGGAAGGTAGGAGAGTACAGGCAGATGGAATCCTATCGGCCAGCGACACTGTCGCCGGCGACATACGAAGTTCTGTGAAGCCGCCATAAAGCTCCAAAACAGCAAAATGTAGTAAGATTCCTTTTCAAAAATGTTTTCCAATTTTGTCATCAACTAACGACAAAAATAACCTTGAAAATAGCTAGGTATTCGACTAGCCACTTCAATTACAAATATACACCTTTTTTCAGTTCTTCATTTGAATCACTAACGTGCTTTCCTTTTCCTTTTACCACAATTTCACTTCGCCTCATCTCGGTTAGAGATAGAGAAAAGACGTCACATTGCTGAAAATGAGTGACACCACCATCAACTGAGTAGAGAATATCCTAGATTGAGGGCAAAAGGGATGCAGCGGCGAAAATCTCACGAAAAACATTCTGAATCGACAGCCACCTTAAGGATGGAGGATTGGTGAAATAAGGCGTTGCAGAATCAATTCCAGCGGGCCTACCTTGACAGAAATTTACCATTCAAGTTTCTTTTGAGAGCAATGCAGAAAAGTACAGTCATTACCCAATAAAAACGCGTACAGCTTTTGACGCGGAATGTACTGATTTTTGGAATTTCGGCCTGGTGTCACAGTGATAAGGTAGTCAAAATTAATCAAATCAGTACACTCCGTGTCAAAAGTTTGTACACGTTTTTTATGGCCAATGACCGTGCAATAAATTAATCTCAAAAACATTTTTAAAATTAAACAAAAAATTAAGCTTTGAAAGAATAACTATTTTTGAATTTAGAAAATGTTTTTACCAGCAATTCATACTACCTCCCTGTGGCTTCCGAGAAGAGGCCTGAATGGTAGATTTCTGTCAAGGAATAAGCCAGCTGGAATTGATTCCGCAACGCCTTATTTCACCAGTCCAACTCCACCTTTAAGGCTGCCTGCGTCTACCTCTACCAGGAGTACCAGGGAGTTGTTTAAGCGTTTTCGGCGGGCTCCTGAGCCGCAAAGTGATTGGTCGTTTTGGATTGCAAGTTTTGTGAGGTGCCTTCGGAGTGGTCCATTCTACGTCATGCATGGAGCGACTTTTGACAGACATCAGCTGTCATCGACTTTTAAATCTTAACGAGACGTAAAACCATAGCAACTCGAAAAAACAAAATCAAATCACAATTTCATTGCAGGAAACCTTACAAAACGAACTCCACCACTTTATCGATTCGTGCGCGCTTTATGACTAACAAAACGTGGGTAGGTAGGTACGAGATAACATGGCACACTGGCACACTGACGGCGACAATTTCAATGTTTTGCGTGTACATACGCGCAAAAAACACGATTACTAATTAATACAAGCAAACAAAACGTCAATAACAAACATTTGACGATCAAGAAAAGCCACCTTGATTGCTCCCGCGGCCTTCTTTGACCCAGAAACAGTGGGTATGTTACATATGAAGAACCTTCCGAGTTCCGGTTTCGAGGTTATACAGTAAGCAACCTACGATGAGAAGTTTTCCGGAAAATCGACACGCCGACTACGCGCGGCAAAAAGACACTACTGGGCGGAAGGTTCGGTCCTGCGGTCCTTCCGCCGCCTGCTCCGTTCAGTTTTCGCACGAAACTGACACTGCTACCCACTTCCGCTTTATGTCGCGCACAGCACACTCTGTACTACCGGCGCAATTTTGACGTAATAAACTTCGAGAATGACGGACGCGGCGTGGCCGCCTTCGATTCGATGGTCTAAACGCGACTGACACTTGCAAGGATGGTTTATTGAATAAAATTATTGCGAAAGACGACGGAACGTGCAACAGGTGGAATTTCGTCTGGTGGGGAAGGCGTCGTGTGATATTGTGGTGGACATACACCACACACACACACACGGTAATTTCAGGTGTGTGGAAAAAACTCCAGGGCCGGGGTCAGTGGCGTAGCTTTTTTAAAATTCGATGGTTTTTCAACGTGATCTGAATACTTGAATGATCATAAACAAACGAAATCAATGAATAACAAAAGTTCTATGTTGATTTCTTTCAATTTCATTCGAGTGAGCTCATATTCGTTGATTCAAACCATAACAAAATGTTTATTTATTTACATACCGGAGTTGATAACGTTGTACGCGTAGCGACTCTCAGGTTGCATCCAAACATGAACAAGTCGCTCGCCTAGTATAAATTTTGCATTCATCGCAATTTTCTACAAAATCTTTTCTTGGGACAAAAAAAATATATAGGTATTGTACTATTACGACTAAATATGTCACCCCTGTTCAATAAAGTCTCATCTTAGAAGTCTATACCAAAATTGGACTAAGTCGGCCGTCAGAAAACCGTTTTGTTTCTAATTTTCAGTTTTGCATTTGCAAGGCGCTATATCTCCGATTGACTTACGAGGAGAGTTTCTGGGAAAAAGTTCCCCTTATTCTTACGATCTGATACGGCCAAACACGTCATTTATGTTTAATCATGATATTACGAGCACATTAACAATTTTTGATCCCCCCATTTCATTTCATCAGTTAGTCATTTGTTTTTGTGGCTCAAGTACCTATCAACTCACGGCCACGATCACAAAAAAAATTTTCAACCTTAATTAAAACAACAGCGAAATTCGGATTGTTCCAGAATGAATTACTTATCCAGCTTCAATTCGAACCTCGATTGTTTTAAAAAATAATTCAACTTCGGGAAGGACTAGAGAACGAATCGAAAAAATTCCACAGCTCCTGACGGATGCTCCAAATAAGCGGAATTCCCCAGGAAGACTGGTTTCGTTTGACAATCACACACACGCAAAAAAAAGTTATAATAAAACCACGCGCTCACCTTGGGCCACTCAAAGAGGTCGTCATCCTTGTCATTTTTTCCCAGACCAAAACAAAACACCCAAAAATCTTCCGAGTACAGACCTTAATTATTGGGTTATTGAATTCAACTTTTTTTAAAGGTGAGTATTTTTGTTATTGCTTGCTTTCAACAATGCATTCTGTGATTATCGTCGAGCCAACGAAAAGAAATAATTAGGTTTTTGAAGAAGAGCTAAAATAATAATTAATTGTTACGTGAGAATAAATTCCGTTAAATCAAGGTCGCCTTTGCATATTCAGTGGCGTATCATAGAGCTCTATAGCTGACGTCTGTCAAAGATATAGTTAGTTAGTGATGACGTCTTTGGTGACATGGCACTATTTTAAGCAGGGTTGGAAAAAATCATAATTCTTTAGATCAAAAAGTACTTTATCGTCACTGGTTGAACAATGGACACTTTTAGGTAGTGAAAGCGGTATCTGAAATGAGCATATTGTTTAATTGCTTAACCAACAGAAACAATTTATTGCTACTAGAAGGTAGGCGAACGTCAGCAGTGAAGTGTCACCTGTCAAATTTCTATTTTTAGCATTTCGCCGTCTGCGAAACCACAAAATACGTGGTTTCAAGCGACGAATCCAGTTCTTCAGGTGATCAGGTGAATCAAAATTCTGAGTAGTTCTTGAGGCGAAAATTGGAAGTAAAGTACGTCCAGCGGAACCATGATTCGAGTGCCCCGGGCAAATTTTCTAGTTTAGCATTATAGGCTTGCCGCCTTCTTGCCACTGAAGTTATGTTGCCTGTCACAATGACATCAAAACGTTGAATTTTCGCAAACCTGACCGTGTCTTACGTGGAAATGCGACTCGGGGGCCGCTGGGACGTGTTACCGTCGCTTAGCCACCAGAACCGCACGGGTCCCCTTCAAATTTTCACGACTGTCGGGGTCCGTCTTCACCAAGCAGCGCCGACACAAATTCGTCTGGCGCAGGCCCCGAAACAGAGTCAAATTTAAGATAATGCACAATAATTTCGGTTCAATACGCAACGTTGAACGGATGGGCTCTTTGAAATTTGTATTAATAAATATTTTACACGTAGATCCTGCGAGGGCAGACCGCCCTTGCCAACAGTTCTTCAGAGCTTGGCGTATCTTTTTGGTTGGAGCGACGATGTCACATTTTTTAGATAGAGTCGAAAAATCGAATCCACTTCAAAAAGTTAGAAATATTTTTCTAGACTGTCGCATGTCGCAGGCTACTTTAATTTATTTGTTCATTGACGAACATTGAAAACAGGTCGAGAAATTACGCCGTTTTCTAATAAAATGCGGAGTGAAGCATCAGACATCTCGCCCAACCAAAAATGTTTGTCCATCTGTAAAAAAATGTGCAAAAAATACGTTAAAAATGGCCCGGATGGCATCGTGTGTGGTCGTGCATCATCGTACCGAATATCACCAGTGCAACCAACGGCATAGTTTTGTGGATTTTCCATAAATGGTTCATATTTGAAAACAAACATAATCTCTCAGGTCACTCGAATCATGGTTCTGCTGGACGTACTTACTACACATCAGAACATACTAAGTTAAGGACGGTGTTGAATTGGTAAAATAAGCGTTGCGAAATCAATCCGTCTGGGTTTATTCCTTGACGGATTTTTACCATTTTGGTCTCTTTCGAAAGCTAAAGGATGTACTTTGGTTTGAGCCCATTGGCATTTCCAAAAGAATTGAAAATTCAAACTTTCAATTGAAACTTGTAATCAAACTAAGTAAAAAAATATTCCATGATTTAATAGGGAAGCGGTGCAGAAACTGGAGGCTTCAGGAGCTCAACAGCTAGCTTGTAACTTCACGCAAGGAGGTCGATAGCAAAAAATGACGATACACATTTTATAGAACAAAATACGGATTTTGGAAAACTGCGGAAGTTTTTGAGGCTTTTTCACTTCCCAATTGATAAAACAAAAAACAATAATAATTGTTATCGAAAACCAAACAGTACTCACTTCAGTCTTTTCCGTTTTTCCATAAGCAGTTTCTGAGCGGCGGGGGTGAAACCGCCCTGGCCGTCCGACGGTGCGGCCGGCGGTTGGTTCTCGCCGTTGGTTTCGTTCCCGTTCTGCGGGAACGAGTCCTCCTGTTCCCTGGCCTCGTCCCCGAGGGTCCACTGGACCCCGCCGGTTCCATTTTCTCTGGGATGCTCCCCTTCCGACATGTTCGGATGCGTTTGTTGTTGTTCTTGTTCGTGCGGTTGCTTTGGTTGTTGGTGATGTTGTGGCTCCTCCTCTTGGTCCCCTTGATGACCGTTTTGCAGATTTTCGTCGGGAGCCGACTCTGGTCTGTCTGCAAAAGAAAAGAAAACCACTTTTAATTCTATAATTCTCCATTTTAAAATTTTAAGGCTGAAAATCTATCAGCCCAGGAAAAACAGGTTTGTTACCTAGAATCTAGAATTCAAGCTGAAAATTTGTATACTTGTTCAGAAATTGATGGGGAAACACAATCGTACTCAACATTTCATTTTATCAATCATTTTGGGTGGATGGATTTTTTCATATTTGCAAGAGACAAGAGACTCAATAAAAAAACCATCACGGGTTTCAGATTTCCTTGTTTTTCCCGTCAGGGGCATCATAACTGATGTTTGTAAAGAGTGATAGAATAAATTTCTCCTCAAAGTAGGCCTTGGTCTCCTTGGTAGCCACGTTTTTCCGCCAGATTTTCTGGAATTATAGGCGACTAGAGAAGAGGAGAAATTTATTCGATCACTCGTAGCAAGCAATCGAGCATCATCGAGCAAGTACATGCTATTGAAAAAATATAAAATATGCGGAGATCACGTGGTAATATTGTTTTTAGGCAGCTTTCCATTTTGCAGTTAGAACTCTGTTATTCTAGTCTAGAGCCGCGAGATGGCGCCACTTGAAAAGGTAGAATTTTGTTGCCGAATATTTCTTTGGTTGATCGTCGTGCGGACGCGTAATAACGATTTGAATAACAATAAATGACAACTTTCGAAAGAGTTGAAGAAGTCTCGAATTAAACTACAGAAGAGATTTGAAATTAAAAGCATCAAAATCCTGTGAAGTGGATCACTTTTGGTTTACGCATTACGCGTGAGTTTGACCAGGTGACGTCATAGGATTAACAGTATATTACATACCGAGGTGGAAAGCGTCTCATTGCAGCCAAGGAATTCAATATATTACGGAGGCGCAGGCGTGCCGAGGTGAGATAGAATCCCGTAGGCTGTAATGACGCTTTACTTCCGTGGTATGCATAGGACTTTATTCACAATAGTCGAGTTTAGATGCAAATAATTGGTTTTATTTAAAGTTTTTCGCGTCAAACGTTTTTATCAGGTAGGCATAGGCAACCTTTTAAAACAACGCATCCATCAACACTTCGCGTTCTGCGACAGCTGTTTAGATCAGATCACCTCTCTTCATACGTCACTTACGGCCCGTGGTCCGAAAGTGTCATTATTTTCCAACCTGTAAGGAATCATTCACTTTCCAACTTTTTAAAAGTTAGGAATGTATCGATTGCTAACTCATTGTGAATAAAAGAAATTTTTTTTAGAGGAACCAGCGAAAAAATTGATGCGCTTGCTTCGCGATATCAACAATTGAATCAGAAATTATGAAAAAAAATTAAAATCTATGTACATTTATTAGGAATTCAAATTGTCCATAGAGTGTGGTCAATAATAATCATTGTCAAATATTTTGGTCATCTATCAAAAATGACAGATCGAATGCTAAAATCATCATATACCTCTCCTTGGATGAACCTTCTGTTGAAGGCTCGCTCAGAGGAAGATGTCTGTGAAGAGGGAAAGAAAACTGAAACAACTGCACTTCCCTGGGGAAACCCTGTATATTTTGACTACTTCATTTTTATTCACTTGAGTGAAAAGAAAACGTTCAGTGAATATATTATTATACGAAGAAACCTCATCGTAACCTTTTGGTATTAGCCAATAGATGACGCCGCAGAACAAGCAACTTTTGATACCAGCTTTGTAGCGGATCGTTTTCTGAACAGGACCGAATTCGTACTGGATTTTTAAAATCCCAACAATGACAGCTGACAGCTCCTCAAAAGTCACCGATATCGCTGTCAAACAAAACAAAACTTGGACTTGACGAGTAGGTATATGTCAAGTGTTTAGTATTTTTTCAGTTAAATCGTTTTAACCCGAAAACAACTGTCACTCGCGACGGAAAAGTAGACCCGAGTCAAGGGATTTCGTCCAAGATAATATCGGGTCTACTTTTCGAGTGATTGATACTTTGTTTGAGGAATTTAAAACATACAACTCGAATAAAATACAAAGCACGAGTTGAATTTTGCTGATTATCGCCCAAATAGGCTACTAGTAGAAATATGTAGTAGTAGAATATGTATAGGTGCTATTACCTAGTGTGCTCTTTTCAATTGCTAGAATGCAATAATCAATAGCTTAAAATGAGTCACGTGGGTCTTATTTGGTTGTTCTGATGACTGAATTCGGTAAGTGGGCAATAATCAATAGAAAAATACATCAGATGAGACGGTCAGCGTGAGAAAATAATTGATCGAAAATAATTATTGCATAAGTAAATACAAAATAACCACAATAAGTGATCAGTGCGTGTTATAATGTGGTCCTGTAATGATTATTTTATATTGATAAGAAACCTTGCTCTCGCTGAACTTGAAAGCAAACATGATGATTAGGGAGTTGGAATAATGTAATAGCGTTAGTAATAATCCTATAATCAATTTTTTTTTACGTGACCAGATGTGAATTTTTTTTTTACCGGTACTTTTAGGTATGGCATAGCAGTCGCAGTTTTTGCCCGCATTCTACTAGGGAAAAAAAAGAAAAAACTACTTTTGCGTCCGCGGGCTTTTTGTTGTCAATGACAACTGACAAGCAGGATGACAATTATTTTAAAATTTTGGGGCTATTCAATACATTCTGTTGTTACACGTGACGGCTGATATCTAGTGGTCGCACCAGTGTCACACAAAGGTTCATATTTGAAATTGAAACCCTCCACTGTTGCCAACTTAACGTAAAGTTCGTGAAGTTAGCAACGAATTCTTTTTGTTCATCAACGAGGTCAAACACCGAGGCTGGCAACGAAATTGGCGACTACTGAACACTGAACAGAGTCCTTCGCACTTTTTGAGGAATAGGTCATGTAACAAAAATATGCATCTCGACCGTGCGAAGACTGTTTTAGGCATACGCCCCGTAACTTGTAGTCCTTGTTTTAGCCTCACAACTTGGGTACAGTCCTCTAGGCCTGAAACAATCACTTCACGCCCCCGATACGTATAAATTACTATAATTTCTCTTCTTTTTCACTTCAATTTATTATCTCATCTCAACTAATAAATAACAACAATGGCAGCGTTTGATTCTACGCAGACTCGGATTGGTGAATTTAGAAACAAAGAAAGTACAACAACAACTGTCAAAAGGTTGAAGAATTTGCGATTTGCCCCCCGCCAAAAGTTACAATGACATTGACTGACCGTTTTCACAGGTGACCTTGATGCGCCGCCAGGACTTCAGAAACGTTTCAAAGGTTGCAAGAGCCATCAAACTATGACGCGTCCAACACCTCTGTTGTTTAATGACACCACAACACTGGATATTTTACGACTTGCAAATTTTGTAACGGAAGAAAAATGCTGGAAATGCTTATTTCGTTACCTCTATGTGTGCTTGTGCGTGTGTTTACCGCATATCTTTCAACAAATTACTATTTATAACAAGGGAGGAAAGGTGATAATTAATAAGGCAATTTCCTATCGCGAGTGAAGTTAAACTGAGGACATCAGTATTTAACTAATTACAAATGGAGGAAATAACACACTTTACTTCAACATGTGACGCTTTCTGTGCCGATTTGAGGCAAGATTACTTTTCCCAGATCAAGGAACAGCTAATTACTTGAATTTTAACAAGGACCTGAAGAACGTGTTCTACTCAGGTACGTAAGCAAAGCAGCATACAAATTTTTACTCCCAGACTCACGTTCTCCATATAAATAGCAAATATAACCATAAGTTTATTGACAATTTTTTTTTAATTTTGGCCTGTATAACTTGACGCTCGGCGCCAAACTGACATAAAAAGTCTATGCTTCCTGTCAACTTGCTCGCCGAAATTTCTTTTGGCCACGATGGTAGGTTACTATTCACATAAACATTGTCAAAAAAAAAAAAGATTTTTTTCTCCAAAATTTCATAAAATTACTCACTTTCTTTGGTCGTATTCCAAAACAGTCCCAAGCACTTTTTCAGCATATACACCAGAAGCACAGTTCCAGGTATCAACAGTAAAATTACAAGAGGCATGCACGGCTCTGAGGCTGGTGTTCGACTGACATATCCAATTTGAAAATTCACAAATCGACTTTGCAAAATCTAATTGTTATCAGTCGTATACAGTTCATGAGATGACCTTCTCAACAAGTATACCCTTCCTATGACATTACAGTGGAGAAGTCAAGATTTGGGGGACTAGCTGATAAAAACGGTAAAATCCATACGTTATTATTGGAGGAGGACTAAATATGTTATTGAGAAAACGCGTGGATAACGAATGACCAGAACGTTACGGAGCACGCTGCATTTTTATCGTACCTTATCGTTCGAGGGACCCAATAGTGTGACTTACGAAAACACTCGCGTGTTGCAGGAACAAAATCTGTGTTCGAAGCGAAGGTTTTGTTTTGGGTATTTTTGTCATCGATTGCCAAAGAAGAGCGAGAGTCCAATTAGTGAACTCCGACTGTTGGAAATCCAACAGAAGGCCTGATAATGGCGAAAGTACAGGCGTGATTTCGGTGACAAACAGATGATTTTTTGGTCGTGCATGCAACAGGTGATCGGAATGATCGGAAAGTGGTTGCCCTCATCAGACATTCGATCAGAGATAAGATTTGTGGAGGGTATACTCAGTTGAATTATTAGAAATACGAGTGTGCACTTCAGAACTAGACGGCTTTTTTTCGAGAAAAAGCCTCAAAGAATTCTTACCAGAAAGCAGAACCAGGTAGGTGCCGATTTTGCGAAAAAAAAAAGGTTACTGACCAGCGGTACACGGAAATTTTTATTTGTTGACGTTCCAGAGTAGTGTGTAAACTTAAATGGTTCACCTTTAAAAACGGCAATGCTCTCATAAACATTACACATGTACATACATACAGGGTGGTGACTAACTATAGAGAAATTTAAAATTAATTTTCTGAATTGTCTCCGTTTCCCACGAAGCGCAGAGCGGACATACTACTTTTCTTTCATAATGCCGACTTATCAACTCGAAATTTCGACTTTTCAACTCGAAATTTCGACTTTTAAAGGGAGTGTCTGTGGGACCGCTCCTAAGGCACTTCACTCGTAACTCAGATACCGATTTAATACTCCCAGATTCGGACGCTTGGATCAATTATCCATTATTTATTTTTCTCTCTTCCTACATCTTTATCGCTTCACTATCAAGCCGCAAGTTCCCTCGCACGTAGCTCTTGTGTTTTGTCATTGACAATGTCTTGTCTCAGCGGAGGAAAGCCATTCCTTGTGACATTTCCCTCGCCCGTTGAATGACGGCCCGGTATCAAAAAAATCTAAAATTTCGGAAATTACTGAATTGCCTTGAGGTTGAGGCTATCACCAGTTCCATTAATCATACTTTTCATTCATCCTTTTTCACCTGAATTCAGTCAACTACTTACTCTTGGAATAAAATTGAAGTTGAATAATACATAATACAAAAAATTTAGAAAAAAAACGATATACACTCCGTGTTGTAATCCAAGGTCGGCTTGCAGTGAGAGAGATGTCTCTTTCGCTGATTTTTTCCGGCAAGCTGGTGGCGTTATTGCGTTTATTTTACACCGAGATGTGATGTTCATTGTACAAGTTACAAGTTCATATCGTGGTACTTCGGTTGGTTTTGCAACTCGTCAGACGTGAGTTCCAAAAAAAGTGCACTGATGCATTGCTCAACCTTTCTTGCATTGTCTTTTTTTTTCCATTATGTCGTTTGAAAAACCATCGTTCTCAGCTCTCCCTATGGCGGACCGAGCCCTCCTGGTGTGGGTGGCTTGGTGACTCTATCCGGCAGTGGCGCGTCGAAGGTACGTCCGCGTTTAGGCTCTGTGGATTCTAATGGGTGCCGTTTAGAGCCCGGCGCCTCCACCATGTCGCGTTATAAAAGGGCTTTGACCATGTCAGGCAGGGTTTAGGGGTCGGTAGCTCAGTTAAACCAGAGGGTCTTCAGATATATTATGTATAATCGCTATTGTATCACGAAACAATCGCTCCCTGTCCCTCTGGAACCGCTCTTCAGGCATTCGATACTCACATACCGATTCCACACTCCCCGATTGGATCATTTATCTTACCGTACATCTTTCTCGCTTCACTATCGAGCAGCCAGTTCCCCGCACGTCACTCTTGCGCTCTTTTATTGACGTTGCCTTGTCTCAGCGGAGGGTGGCCATCCTTTCGTGACATTTCTCTCGCCCGCCAAATAACGGCTCGGCATTTGAAAAAAAAAATCGAAGAATACTGAAATTTCTTGAGGCATCGCCAGTTATATCCATACCTCTCATTCCGAAATTTTTAGATTTTTTCAACAACAAGTCGTCATTCCACGGGCGACGAAAATGTCACAAAGGGATGACCCTTCTCCCTTCGGCCAGTAACGTCAGTGGAAAAACACAAGAGTTACGTGCGGGGGAACTGGTGGCTCGATAGTGAAGCGATGAAGATGTAAGAAGAGTCTTAGCCGCCACAATTGAAAAAATTAATCTCGAAAATAAATAATTTGATTCGATAATTTGATAGAATTAAAATAATTAGCTTCAAGGACGTTGCAGGAAGGATGCTAAGAAATCCCGCGGCAGACATGACAACGGTTTTTTTTTATTCAAATTGCCCACTTCGTGAATTTTATTTAATTATTTGAAAATGAAACGACTGCTTTTACAGTTCCATGATGTCTCTTTCAAGTTTCAATGATGCGCCATGTGCAAAAGTCAAAAATGAAACAAATAGAAAATTTCGTCGAAAATAAGACCATTCCTAATATTTCGCTGATTTGATCATAGTTCCAGCATCCTTGAATCGAAATAGTTTACATTAGCATAATTCACGAAAACAATCAAAAACAAATTACACAAACTGAACTGAAGAGAAAACACTTGAGAAAACTTCACCCAAACTCCGTACATTTTCCGGTTGACGAAATACAACTACCTACCTAGTACTGGAAATAAACCATATTGCACTTATTCTCATGCTCATTATATTACGAATTTCTATTTCTATTTTGTAATGTTTATCATGGTTATTTTGATAGTTATTGTTGAATAAGCGCACTTGTTATGTTTAATAATAACTCGTCATTAGTTTTAAACGACTAGTAATTTTCTATATGGCTTTTTTTATTGCTACCTCTTTATCGCGTTATTCTCATTTCGTCCGTAAAACTGGTAGGTAAGTGCATGATTAAATATTACATTTTTCGATTTTTGACAAATTCTGGTTCTAACTTATTTTTCGGATTTTAGATTTCAAACCTGAAACGAAGTTGCTTTCGGTGAAGAGTTTATAAAAGCAAAAAGAAACTCTGCAAAAGAAGTCTTGGACTAATAACGAATCGTCTTTGTTTGCAGGTTTATTCCTGACTTGAAGAAGAATTACCAATTATATACTCATAGAAACAAAGCTGCGAACAAAGCCATTGTGATATTTTGCAGTAGATGTGTTGGCGCTTTTCCAAGAGAAAATTCCATTCCAATAGGTAGAAGATAAAGTACCTGCAGCTTTGCGAATTAAATTAAGCGCCCCACAAAAAAATAAATAAAAGTACTTGTGCTAGATTTGCCATGTAAACAGACAAAATAAATATTTCTATCTACAACATATAGTCACATCCATACAACGATAATATTATGAAGTAAGTACATAATAATATTTGGGCAGTTTTCGGTTCCAGTACACACTAGGATTTAAATCAATACATCCATGAGAAAATCTGTTGAGTGGATATGCAGGGACGTAGGTAAGTTATTGTTCAAAGCCTCCCTTCGAATGCTGGAAGCGGTTAAGACTGAGATTTCATTCGATACTTAATTATTTTGAAAGTTATTCAAACATAGTAAAAAAAAACTAATAAGCAAGGAATGGTCTTAATCGTCTTGGGAAGCCACAACATGGAATATCCATCACATTCTGTTTTTACTTTCCCGACCCATCAACCAACAAGGAGGAAAAGTATTGTGAACGCGTTAAAAACAAGTGAGTATGCCTTCACGTGCGTGAGTCTCAGTAGCGCATTTTCTCAAAGAGGCATATTATGAACGTAAAAAAATTTGGTTGAAGGAGAAACACCATTCCTTGTCCACTTTCTTCATTCGAAACTCATCATGATATTTTGTTATTAGAATGGGGTACTTGCCAATATGAAATAGATTTGAATAAAAATTCTTTCACTCATCAATATTTTTTTGTTTGAGGGCGAGAGCTGGGAGCAGCGACTAATCAACAGTAGTCTATTCTTTCCCATTTTTAGTCGGCTATCCATATAGCGAAAGAATTAGATAGCTATGTCTTCGGGTTTATGTTTTCCATTTATCTCTTACTTTGAGGGCAGCGTATGGGGGTGGCAGCATTCGGCAAAGTAACTGTTGCACAGTTTGAGTTAGGAGTTTCTAAATGTTTAAGGAAATATGACAATCAGTGAAAATTGTGAAAGTTGCATTTTTTGTTTGTTTGGGGGCGGGAGTTGGAAGCGGCGACTAATCAAAAGTGGCCTATCTCTTCCCATTTTTAGTCAGCTATCTATATAGCGGAACAATTAGATCGCTATGTCTTCAGGGATATCTTTTACATTTATCTCTTACTTTGGGGGCGGCGTGTGGGAGCGGCAGAGTTTGGCAAAGAAATTCTTCCACAGTTTGAGTTTGGAGTTTCTGAATGTTTGAGGTAACATTAAAATGTAAATCAGTGAAAATTATTGAAAGTTGCACTTTTTTCTTTTGGGGGTAGAAGTTGGAGGCGGCGCCATATCAAAAGTAGCCTATTCTTTCCCATTTTTAGTTAGCTATCCATATAGCGAGAGAATTACATCGTTATGTCATCGGGTTCATGTTTTTCATTCATCTCTCACTTTGAGGGCAGCGTGTGGGGGCGGCAGCATTCGGCAAAGTAACTGTTGCACAGTTTCAGTTGGAAGTTTCTAAATATAAGGGAAATATGACAATCGGTGAAAATTGTGAAAGTTGCATTTTTTTTGTTTGGAGGCGGCAGCAGCTGGAGGCGGCGGCTAATTAAAAGTGGCCTATCTTTTTCCAATTTCAGTCAGCTATCAATATAGTGAAAGAATTAGATCGCTATGTCTTCAGGTTCATGTTTTACATTTATCTCTCACTTTGGGGGCGGCGTGTGGGAGCGGCAGAGTTTGGCAAAGAAATTCTTGCACAGTTTGAGTCAAGAGTTCCTAAATGTTCGAGCAGATAATAGCTAATAATTATACAATAAACATTAGCAGCTGAATCAGTGAAAATTGTTGAGAGTTGCACTTTTTTTCTTTTGGGAACGGAAGCTGGAGGCGGCGCCACATCAAGAGTAGCCTATCCTTTTCCATTTTAGTCAGCTATTCATATAGCGAAAAACTTGGATCCCTATGTCTTCTGGTTCATGTTTTTCATTTATCTCTTACTTTGGGGGCGACGTGTGGGGGCGGCGTGTGGGAGCGGCAGCGTTCGGCTGAGCAAATGTTGCACAATTTGAGTTTGCAGTTCCCAAACGTTTAAGGGAACATCTCAATCAGTAACATTCATGAAAGTGGCACTTTTTATCGTTTGGGGGCGAAATCTGGGGGCGGCGACTAACGAAAAGTAGCCTATCCTTTCCCATTTTCAGTCAGCTATTTATATACCGAAAGAATCAGATCGCTATATCTTCGGATTTATGTTTTTCATTTTAAAGTGATTGGGGGCGGTTTTTAGCAGTTTTTTCATCTCGGCGGCGCATATTGAAGACGGAATGTTTCTTGGCTTACGTTAATAAGTGGCAACTATGTATCATTCAAAAAATGAGAACACCAGAGCATCAGGTCTGGTAGAAAATGCAATATTATGTTATTTCAAGTTAATCGGGGGCGGTTTTCTCTATGTTGGCGGCGCAATATGGACATCCAATATAGCCTAGCCCTCCTTTGGGAGTGGCAGCTATGTAACAGTGAAAAAATTAGAAAGCTACGTCGTCTAGTTTGGGAGGAGTTCGAGGAACGGACGGACGGACGGACGGACGGACGGACGGACGGAAGGACGGACGGACGGACAAAGCGGTTGCAATAGCGATTTTCATCGAGATGGAAAATGCGCTAAAAATCGAGATGAAGACGGAAATATCGATTCTGAGCCCCCCCTGAAGTGATCCAGACTATTCCCAGAATAATGTCTGTTTGTTTAGTTTCTGATCTAAATGTTCATATCGTGAAAAACCGCGTGCATTTTTCCGCTGATTCTCTAAAAAAAAAACTTTCAACCCTATGACGTCATTTGGTCAGTCTCAAGCCGCCATTACAGAACTTCGTATGTCGCCGGCGACAGTCCCCCCCACTTCTTTGTTGAAATCTGGCGACACCAACTGTAGTTGAATAATTTGAAGGACACGACGACAGCAACTCGTGTCGCGAGAATGATATGAAGGGAGGCAGGGGAATACAGCCATATCGAATCCCATTGGCCAGCGACACTGTCGCCGGCGACATACGAAGTTCTGTAAAGCCGCCATCAGGCGCAAACCAAAAGTGACCTGCTATACAGGATTTAAATGCCTTTTGTAAGTAAGGCATTTTCAAGTGAGCCTTTTGTTAGGGAACATATTCTTACCTGATTTTGGTCATTAAAACGCACGATTAATGATGATAGATTACATAGGCAAGGCAACCGACAGATGCATATTATAGTTCATAATGTTCGTATCTATCGTGTGGTCCATTATAACTTTTTTTTTGCAATTTTTCAACTGCTTTTGCGATTAGTACCTTCTATTTCGCTTGCTTTTGCGAAATTTCACAATTTTCACGACGGACGTTTTGAAATATAGATACATACCTAATCTAGGTAGCATTATGGTCAAAAGCATATTTATGGAAATAAACACTTAATATAGATACCTACCTATCTCACGGATACTTACGGAAAAACCCATCTCCTCATCAATAAATTCGACTTTACAAGAATAAAGTGCCGCCAACCGACATTGTGCAACAAGTTTGCAATGTTCGTATCATCCAACTTCGCGAATGGACGGTCATTTCTTATGTAAAGCGAGGAGTTTTCAATTTTTCGTACGCACGCTACGGGAATTATTATTGTAGACAAAAAAAAAAGCTGAACGACAGATGAATGACTTTTCAAATTTTTGACCTGTGAATCAGCTTTACTGTCATCAAGAATATGCCACCCATAACCAATAATGCTTTGTCATTTTCTGTGTCAAACGTGACAGAAGGTTCAATGAATCTGTTAGGGTGCAAATTATGCCTTTTGTGGAGAGTGGTATCGCGTACAAGACGGGAGCAGACCTCCTCAGTAACAGGAAAGGGACAGTCTACAACAATGCTACAGCGTTATGTGCAGGTGGCGGGAAAATTCAACGCTGACACGGCAACCAGGTTCTGGCAGACGCAAAGCTACCACCGAAGTCGAAGATCAAGCATTGATCCAATTGGTCTATGTCCAGATCACGGTATGTCCAGTCCAGATGCTAGAGGACGATTCGTTCGCCAATGTTCGACATGCTGCGAGCCCCTTAAATTTCCCTACAAGCAAAAGGCAACGGACCACCATTGCCATGTACTCGTAGCATATTACATGGAATCAACCAACACGAAGTCACCGTGTTGCGGGTTCGTGTTGATGTTGATACAGTGGGTAGAAATCTCGGTGGAAATGATCCGTTTTTATCTTCACCTTTTTCTATTTACTCCTGGTCCATGGCTACAAAGAAATCAAAGACAGAACTGACGTTGTCTTGTGACTCAAAAAAATCACTGGCTTGTCAAAAATGATAATCCTAAAGGGCCTTTCACAAAATTGTAATACATAGTAGTTTACAATACGAGTTGGCTGTTACATAAGTGGTTTTCAGACACGAAGCCGGAATTTGCAGAACGAGGACGCAGCCCGAGTTCTGTGAGAGACTGAGTGTCGGAAAGCATCTTGTGTAACAAGCCACGAGTGTTGTACAACATTTTACGTGTTTGTTCTATTGAAAATTGTGAAATTTTTGTAATTTTTGTGGTTATTTTGACAACTGTCAACTCAAATACATAAACTGTAATATCCATATACAACTTATATAAAAGTCATTACATCTCATGTATTAACACAACAAACACGTAAAATGACATTTATGTGTCGTTCAGTTTTTTCTGTCTACAATAGTATATACCCACCTGTCTCACGGATACTTAGGGAAATCTATCTTCTCGTCAATAAATTCGACTTTGCCAAAAATAAAGTGCCGCCGACCGATATCGTGCTGCGCGTTGGCAATGTTCGTATCATCCAAATTCCGAGAATTTCTTAAAACGAGGAGTTTTTAATTCTTCGTACGTGCTTAGGTATATGTGCACGCTACAGACATTATCTCATCATTTCACAGAATCGAGTTCCTCTATTCCAAAAATACGTGTCTGAATGGCGTAGTCAAATGACAGACTTCATGACAGATGACAGATATCGCGATTCATGAAAAGCTGGCCAATGGTATTAAATAAAAAATTACGACGGTGATACACGACCACCGGCGATTATTCGGCGATTATAGTACTCCTAGTTAATGATCATTAAGGTCTTGAATGACGTTCTAAATGGTCATTTAGTAAATGACGACGTCACACACTAGTAATTTATATCGTAATTTACGCTTAATGATCATTAAGCTTTGCAGTATGTCTAGGATATAACACTTGAAATGGTCCACCCCAAAAATAATAAGTGCTTGACCGATTTTGACAATAAACAGAAGTGGTGAGTACAGCATTTCATTGGCTACAAATCAAGATACTATGTGGTTGCGTTGTTATTGACCGTATAATTGATATAGAGCGCGCCAACGAAGAAACTGTCTGTCACAACTCAAAATGGTCCATTTTTGATGTTTTGTATCTTGTGCAAAAAAAATTGCAAATATTCTCTGGATCTATTTTAAGCAAAATTTTTATACAGGGTGTTACAAATTCAAATCGCCTCCTTTCAGGAAATGATGGGAAACTTCGAAAGAAGCAGACTTTAAAAAAAATGTCAGAAACGAATAATAACGGAGATAATATAGGCGTTCAGAGTTGAACTCTTAAAATCGATTTTTCGTCATAACTTTGGAACTTCTCAACCGATTTTGTTGCGAATTTTGGTCAAATTTGAAACAAATCTTACTGAAATAAGTAAGTATCGAACAATAATAACGCGTTCCATCAAAAATTTTCAGGGGCGTGGATAATGGGGGATGCCTCCACTTTGTTACCTCTATTTTCTATCTCCTCAAGAAATTTTGTAAACTGTTCATATTTTTGAATTTTATGTTCATTTTGGCAGAAAAAGTTACTTTTACAAAATTTTGTTAGGGGCTTCTTTCTCGAGATATTTGAGTTTAAAACTTTGGGGATCATATCAAAATATCCGCTTCCAAAGGCCCAAAAAAAATTCTCCCTGAAAACTTCTCATTTTTTATAAAAACTGGTATGGTGGTTCATCAACTTAAAACACCTATGCCCGATTGCACAAACGTGGTATCAAATTTTAGTTTGGTACCAAACAGCGGATCAATCATTTAAAAGTGAAACAAAATGCAAATCAGATTACTTCAAGGAAAGAACATGATGGGAATACAAAATATGGCTCCTTACGATTATTTGTAAGTACACGGAAAAAAATGGGAGGAATTTTACTGATAGCTTTTACCACATATTTGGAAAACTCCCAATTCCATCAAGAACAATTCCCTCCGTTGTGGTAAAAACCATAGATAGTTCCAGTAAAAATCTCATTTACCTGGCATAAGGGAATGTTCTCAACGATTACTGAAAAAATCTGTGAATTTTACCATTTACAAGTAATTTGTAGTCATTGCTTTGTAAAATCACCTTTTACAAGAGAAAAAAGCAAGGGAATGTTGTAATTTCACCGTCTTAAGCGGGGAATTTTACTTTAGTGTAACTACACGCATGCGCGATCTCATTTTGCTATATTGCAAGTGATAGTAATCTCAGCGCTTCATCCCGCGTGTGTTTTCTATTTTTATATTTTCCACTTACCTATTCTGAATAATGTTCTTAACAGAATGAATTTTTGTTCAAGTACCTATCAAAGAAGTGCAACAATAGTGTATTCATAAGTGCTCATGCTCAAGTTACTAAAGTGTATTAATAAAGTAGTTAGTAAGTATTTATTGTGATAAATATTCGGGTAGTAATAATAAATTATGTTATTTGTATTGAAGTCTAGTTTTTTCAATAACAAAAATTGACTGAATGGTGATCCAAAGCTATATACCGCCCATTTTCATATCGTTTTTCGAGTGTCACTATGGGCTATGGGGATCTCGCTTTCCTTGGGCTTAAGTCAGTTGAGTTGTGGTAAAGTCGTGTAATTAGCATTTCCAAACTAAATAATAATCCGAAAAATAATGTAAAATATGGCCGTATCGAAAAAAAAAAAAAAAAGAATTGCTGATTTTTGTTTTCAGTTTTTACTTCTCATCGAATTCTTCAAGAAATGAGAAGGTAATCGCGAAAATTCAAGATAGCGCTCATTACCTGCAGAAATTGAGTTGACAGCTAATTTCTTCTTAATAATTCACCTCAACTTTGCCCCAATTCAACTATCTTCATATTATTTCTCGAGGTAATCAAGATCATACATAGTGGCACTTGAAAACCCAACACTCTGTATAGAATAGTAGAATTACTTGGTATAAATATCAGTGAATGAAAATTCCGAGAGAAGTTCCAAGAGAATTTAGACCAGAAAAAATCCTTTGTAATATTACACAATTAGGGACAATCCCTTTCTGGCTATAGTAAATTTCCCGTGTGAAATTTCTTATCGAATGGTAAATTCAGCGCAGTGTTGGTAACATTACTAGGGAAATTTACTTTTTTCCAAGAAACATTTATATGGAAAATTACCACTAGTCGAGGAAATTTCCATGTACAAAGGTAATATTAACGGACATAGTAAAAATACCCGCTGAATCGACTGTGAATGAATTGCCACTAATTCGGCCGGGAATTATTTTTTACCGAGTAAATATATAGAAAAGAAGTTGAGACAGCACGCACTTGTCGCTTATTTTTTATTGCAAAGAAAAGATCTGACAGTTCCGGCAAGATTTGCTCTACAAGCCAAAATAAAGGCTATCTCACCTGTGTTTTGGTATCCAAATAATCACTTGGAGCCGTATTTTGTATTCCCATCATATTCCCCCCTTGAAGTAACTGGGTTTGCATTTTGCTCCACTTCAAAAATTTGATCCCGTGTTTTGTACCGAACTAAAATTGGATACCACCTTCGTGCAATCGGGCACTAGAGAATCATTTCAATAAAGGAATAATTAGTTACCTTGGATTTTAGTTTTTAGGCCTTTGAAAGAGGTGTTTTTGAGATGGTTTCCGAAGCTTCAACCCGAGCTTCAGCCTCAAATATCCAGAAAACGAAGCCTCTAATCAAAATTTTGCGAGTGTAAGTTTCTTTTCTAAATGCAACGTAGAATCCAAAAATTGGAACGATTTTTGAAAATAATTAGGAGAGTAAAAAATAGGGGGGAAATGGGGTAGGTCGAGGAGAAGGTACCCTCTACTATCTTCGCCCCTGAAGATGTTTGAGAAAATGCGCCTGTCATTGTTCAATAGAGACTTGTATTAGTGAACTTTGATCCAAATTTGAACAAAATCGGTAGAACGGTTCAAAGCGAGGTTCAAAGTTGTTGAAAAAAAACCATTTTTTCATTTCAACTTTGAAGAGTTACATATATCTCCGTTACTGTTCGTGTTGGAACGGAGTGTTTTTTTCTAAGTCTATTTTTTGATGCTCTATCGATTGCCAAAGTTTCCGCGATTAAACACCGGACACCCCTCGGGACACCCCTGTATAAACATACAAACAAACATACGAGATTATTCTGAAAATGGTCTTAATCGTCATAGGGGACCTCGAAACGGATAGATTTATCCGTCGAAATCTCGAAAAGTTTTTTAAGCGCGTTCACAATACTTCCCCTCCTCGTGGGTGCATGGTGGGTCGGGGAAGTAAAAACTCGAGTAAAAACTAAACCTGACAAGGTCCATGTACAACATCGAGGGGTTGACCACCTGAGAAAAATGTGTACACCAAAATCGCCAATTGCCCGAAAAGTGCCAAAATTGCCAGAAAATTGCCACAATTGCCAGAAAATTGCTCACGGCTGTACACCAAAATTGCCAGGTGGTTAACCCCTCGATGTACATACACAGCTTTATGCGTTCGAATAATTTTGCGTAAAAAATCTAATCAGGTCTGCAAAAAAAAAACTGGATCTGATGAGGTCCGTATACACAACACAGGTTTATACTCGGGTTTATACCTTAGTCTGTTGATTAGTAAGTAAGTTGATTTTTCGTCAAAAAATCAAAACCTGGTCTTTAAAAAAAAACTAAACCTGACAGGTTCCATGTACACAAATTTATGTTTACGAATTGATTTTGCGTCATAAAACCTGATCAGGCCTGCAAAAAAAATTAGAACGAGACGAGGTGCATGTAGATAGGCTTATGAAACTAAGTTAATTTTGCGTCAAAAATCCAATTATCTATTCCCCATACTTACATTTCCAATCGATCTGAGTCGTAACATTCAAAACAGGTATTTCTAGTTCGAGTTCGACATTGTGTTATTCGACATTTCATTATTCGATGTTATATTTTTCGACCTTTTGCATTTCGATCTTTTTTCCGTCACCCATCTTTCCTCTACCATTATACCTGTGTACCTCCTGCTGTAAGCCAGGTACCTACTGATAAAATTTCCAAATTACTAAATCAGTTAGGCCGGTGGCCAATCTGGCCGAGAACCGGGCAAAGGAACCGGCATAAATTATTGAAAAAAATCAAGCGCGTTTCTTTCCACCACGAACCTACCTATACCTACGTCACACTCAACCACTGCGATTCCAAGAAAAACCCAGCACCAAGCCGCAATTTGGCGAATAGAAAAAAAGACAAACGAACTTCACAGTATAATAACGTCAATGAACTACTCGATGAACTACCTATTA
This sequence comes from Anaspis maculata, assembly GCA_949128115.1. Lineage (NCBI taxonomy): Eukaryota > Metazoa > Arthropoda > Insecta > Coleoptera > Scraptiidae > Anaspis > Anaspis maculata. Next base: position 21,204,375 of record OX421967.1, read on the forward strand.
TTAAATGCCAATGGTCCCGGTTTTTTTCGGTAAGCTCAGGTCTGGTCTGGCGGAATAAACCACAAACATAAGAAACTAATTAAACAGAGAGAGTTCACACATGAAAATACGCGCCTTGTAAACAAACCTAAACATAATCTAAACAAAACGTTAGATAATACGATAACACAGATGTGTGAGAGGTTGCTATCCGCTATTAATACTGCGATTAAACATTAATCAAGGTATAGATAAACAGGTTAAAAGCTAGGTAAGTATTTGAGTAATAGATACCCAAGTAGGTACCTACTTTTCAGTTTTAAGAGTATTATATTATAATTAAATGAGAAAATACGTAGTTATCGTCAATTTTCTGGAAACTGAGGCATCAGGTAGGTACCTATCCTCCGTTTCCAGCGATTTTAGAGCTCGAATTCTTTTAACGATTAGAATCGAGCATGCCATGTGGTGGCCTGTTCAAATTGCACCAATCCCGTGCCGAACTGGTGACGTCAATTGGCCAATACCGCGGCGCGGGCAATACGGGGCAAAGCAAATCGCAGCAGCGTAGCAGCGCAGCAGGTCATGAAGTCAAGCAAAAATGTTCAATTGTTTCCTCATTGTTTCTTTTGTTACAACCCGTAGAAATCAAAGCAAATTGTGAGGAATGCTCGATGAGTTCAATCAAAGCATATTCTTGCACGAGCCAAGGTCAAGCTTTATGTGTGAACAACGGACTTGACACTGACAGCGCATTGGATTGGAGAAAAAATTGAATAACTGTACACTCGAGTGTGCTCTGGTCATTCATGAGAATATTTTAGTAGTTTTGAGAAGGCGCCTGTCAATTCGTCCAAGCGTCGAAAATGCTTGAGCAAGAAGGCTTTTTGTTTAGTTTTTCATATTATTTGATTTGCATGGGTGGGCGGTGCGCGGGTTCCAAATTATTTAGGCACATAAAAATAGAGATTGGACATTGCACCCGTGACGTCAGCGTCGTGGTTCCCCAGGCATCAAATCTCTACGGAGTTGGCCGCGGTTTGCATTTTTTCAAGCGTATGCTTAAGGTGGGCAGGGGCACGGCCTACTTGAGGGGCGACTAGAAACAGCTGAGCTCCAGACGTCTATTTTTTTTTCTGGGTTACCTCTATTATACGTCAAAGGGTTGCGTTGTGTCACTTATCTCAAACGAAACTGTCGTGAAAATCTTACCGATAAGGGCTCCAATTTTGTCGGATTTTCCACAAAAAAAAAACACGGAGAAATCACCACATAACCTTAAACGAACACAGATTTCCGCACACCACTTTTGACACCCAAACACACACACCACGACTTGGCACACCACTTCGCCTCCAACCTCCAATCTTGTTGATGATAACAATAAGCCCAAAACACTGGTCGGCACCGAAATTGAACGGGAACTATTGATGAATGTCGATTGTCCGAGTTGGCTGTGGATTTTTTCGATTCATCATTCCGGCGTTTAACATACAATTCTGCATTTTTGATCAGTTAAGTTCGAAAAACAACTGACATGGTGTGTGTTGTGGTGCTTACGTACGAACGGAATGCATATTATTTTGTGTGTATGTGTTTGATGTGTGCGTGTGTGAGTGGCGCGCGTGGTGGTGGCTTACACTACACAAGGTGTAGGATAGGATAGTGGAAAACGGTGCCTGAGGATCGCGACGGGCGCGCGCCAATTCCGCCAGGTTTTACAGGGCGGATACAACTCCCAACTCCACCACGTTTCGCAATCTGGCATAAGATTTAGGGGGAATAATTTGGTGGGAGAGGTGGGAGAATAGTTAACGTAAGTAAATCGCATTCTTTCCTACCTACATCGATTCAAAATGGTCGGGTAATAGTATATTGCATAACATACCGAGACGGGAAATACATCATTACTACTGAGGGCATGCACAGAGAGCCTCTAAGCTTTGCCTCCGGAAAGATACACTGGCCCCACGTTGGGCGCCAGTGTATCTTCCTTATCTGCACTGGGAGCAGGGCTACCAGTCCAGACGGAAGTTGTTGCTCGCGGCCAGTCGTTTTCCGTGCAGAGCGGCCGTGGGTCCGCGGTGAGATCTTTCGTTTCTATTTATTTTTTTATGGGCGCCAACCGAGGTTAGGTAGACGGCTCCGGACTTCTCGGTCAAGTCTATAGAGCAAACACCCGGTTTATACGCTTAACCCCGAAAACGATTGATGGTTTCTTTGGTGGAAAATGGCGACAACTGACAGAAACTGAAATTGCAAAAATTATTAGATAAAGAAAAAGAAGTACTTTTTACGAGAAATAGATGTGTTTACTGATAGAAAAATTACTGGTGTTACAATCTGTGTTATTAAATGAAAACTTGGTATACAATAAAAACACCCGTGAAGCGAAATGCAGCAAAAACTATGGTGCGACTATACACCCACAACAAAATTAGTACCCGTGGCTAATCCCTTCGAAAGCTAGTTAAAAGGACTCGACTTTCGTCCTGAAACTACTTTCGCGGTCAAACGACTAGGAAAGAACCTTATTTCTGTGCACAGATATATTTCTTGTCTATCCTAACGTATCCTGGCAAAGCTCTGTTACCCTATTTGATTCCGTGTAATAAAATAAACAAAGGGGGCACCTCAAAATACTTGACCTCGTCAAGGATATACGTCACCGAACACAGGAACTAATCGCAGGAGCAGCAGATGTCAAGGACCACGAGGGTCGGTTGAGACGTCTCTGGATGGCAGCTCCAAATTCTACTTGAAAATACAAGGGGACCCAATTTGGGGCCGAAAATCACATAAAGGCACAAGAGGCTTACTATAGTGCTCGGAAAGCCTCGGAAAAGTGCAAAGTGAACAGTATTGAAAACACAAGGGGGCCCAATGGAGCTCTGTGTACCAAAAAAACTTAAAAATTGGACTTACCGGTACCTATTCCGAAAGCCATTAAAAACATAATGGGGCACAACAGGGTTCCAACTATACTACTTGAAAACACAATGGGGGCCCGACAGGGCTCCCACCATGTCATGATGGCACACCGCTGATGCTTGCTGCTTCGAAAATCATGAAAAATGCAAGGGGACTCAGCAGGACTTTAAATTATATTGAAGACAGAATAAGGAGGCCCAATAGAGCCCTTGATAACACAAGACTGCAAAAGGGGCCTTACGGGAAGTCTGAAAGCTATGAAAAACATAAAGGGACTCATAAGGTCTAGAAAATAAAATTAGAGGAATAAGGGGTCCGATAGGGACCAAATATTACATGAAGGTAAAAAGGGGTTTACTCTTACTAGTGTTCCTGAAGTTCGGTGTACCTACTAGCAGAAATGTTCGGTATACTTATGCTCGTTTTGAGCCCTGATCTCTTGTCTCTTGTCTCTTGAGCCATCTTGTCTCTTTCTTTATATTCAGTTCGTAGCCTTGATGAGCTCTAATAATTTTTTTTCTGGAGACGTAATTCCAAAGGAACATGATTCTAAGGAGACGTAATATGTGTAGGAGATGAAATTTCCAGGGGACGTAGTTTCCTGGGGACGTTTTGTGGGGGATGTATTTTCCGGATTCGCAATTACTTATCTGGTGGGTCTGGAAAGAAGGACGATACCTACATGAGTAAAAAATGTAATTCTTATCTGCTGGATCTAAAAAGAAGGAGAATGCTTGACTCAGAAATCAGTTCTTCATCTGTTGGGTCTGAAAAGGAGGATGATACTTGAGTCGAAAATGAGCTCCTTATCTGACGGGTCTGAAAAGAAGAACGATACTTGAGATGTCAATAGACTCGTTATCGGGTGGGTCTGAAATTCTATATTTATATCTTAATATAATTATATTCTATAATCTATCATATATATTTTTGCAACAGGACATTATTGGAGGGGATATTATTGACAGGGATATTTTGTCGCGGGGATATTTTTCGCCTGGGATATCTTGTCGCGGGGATACTTTTGGCTGGAATATTATTGGCGGGGATATTTTTGGCCTGGAATATCATGTCGCGGGGATATTTTTGGCTGGGATATTATTGCCGGGATATTTGTGGTGGGATATTTTTGGCTGGGATATTTCGTCGCCGCCGCCGCACCCTCAAAATTGAATAAGGAAAGGAATGTTGGTGGAATCGTTACTGTAAAATGTGCGGCTTTTATGACACTGTCGCCAGGAGCTTTTTCTGGCGTTGGGTTTTCAAGCCGTTATTGACTGACATACAGGTCATTATTTATGTACATTTGTTACCGAAGCAAATAAACCACCGTAGGTTGTAACTGTCAAATAAATTGCTTCGTTTGTATTTTGAATATTACTTCTCATCCATTAATTGGGAAATTTGTATCAGTTTTTTGGACAGTATGGTATTAGACCGTGAGGCGTGATCTAGTGGCATTTGAGAGACGATTGTCATTTCTGACAGCACCAAACTTTTTGTGGTGATAGCCACTCACCACCCACATCGTAGTTGCTGAAACGCCAGTCTGCCTCCCCAAAGCGAGTCATCTTGGGAGCTACCATATGTCAAAAATACCAAAACAAAAATTCTGCACCGTTTATCCAATCGACTTGAAATTTCGTATATGTACGGGGCGAGGTACGGGGTTTTGCTGTCACATGAGCTGATCAGTTTTTCGCTGTCATCTGTCAATTAAGTAGAAAGTGTTACTATCAAAAGATGTCAGAAGCTTTATTTCACGAAACTTGACTTGTAAAATGTTATTTAATAGAAGCCCTGAAAAAACTGTATTTAGAACAGTTCAAAGTACCCCCCAACTGTCATATTTTGTCACTTGTCAGTAATCAAAAAATATCAAAGTTCAAAACTTTAACATTTAATAGTAGTTTTCATGACAATTTTGTGTTTCGGTGGGCATGCGCAAGATTTGACAGTTCGGGTCGGCTAGCACCAGAGGTATAGAGTGGGGAGAGTGATTAGAGACCTGCGAGAGTCTGGCAAGCACGCGAAGGTCGAATTTTTGCCGACCGGCAAGAAACGTGAGCATGCGCTCTAGACCTGATGAAAACTGCTATTCTTCAAAATCTATTCGCTGGATTGGGATCAAATTCGGCAGGAATCAACAAACCAAAATGATCTAAGTAAATCTGCAGTTGGAGTTTTCCACCATTTCCCAACAAGGCGTTACAAATTTTTAAATTTCCTCTTGGCCGTTACCACCCGAGAGGGCCGCTCAACCGGGTTTTGACCAGGACGACAGGCGTTCAGTGCAGAACTCAACCCAGACGCTTTCCTGCTCGGAAATCTACCTTTTTCGAAAAATTTCAACTGATATTTTTTCAAAATGGCACTTGCACATTCCGTAATTAATATCTGCTGGAGGTCGCATTTGAAAATAGGCCTACATGACGCCCAAATCTTACGATCTACTTTTTGTCAGTTAAAACTTTTCGTTCCGCTGCGTTTTGTGGCTGGTTCACATTTGGCCTGAGGTTACTTCATACTGAATCAAGTTTTGCTTCCTGCAATCCGATTTCGATTTATAGTATGGGGGCATATTTCGTGCCGTGTGCAGCTTCGTGTAGAAATATACAGGTGTTCATTTGGAAAGTTGTCACCCCTGATTTCTCGCCGCCAAAATTTTCCATAGGAAAACGCCGAAACAAGTAGATATTTGTTTCGAGGGGGACATCTAGGACACATATTGCCAAATTTTTATCTTCAACTCTTTCGCCCCCACCCCACCTTACTTTATAATTTCAAATGGCATCACCTATCTTGTGATACATGAAATTAAATGCAATAAAATTATCTTTCCGTCAAACATATTTCTAAGTTTTTAAAACCACCCTGCAACCCTTGTGAAAATCCTCTCTTTTTCAAAAAAAAGGAGACTTTCCTAATTCATTCAAATCAATTTGAAGTAAGGTAGGGTGGGGGCGAAGGGGTTGAAGATGAATTTTTCCACATACAAGTCTTAGTTGACCCCATTGAAATAAAGATCGACCTGATTAGTCTAAGTCTAGTCTAGTCCAAAAGTCTATTTCTCAAAAATCGGGAGTTTATAGGGGTAAAATGATCCTTTTATAAGAAAGAGAAAGCCCGGCCGGTAGTGTGGCGGACTCCGTCTCTGGAAGCAATTCTAGGGATCGTGGGTTCGAATCCGGCTCGGGTCAGGTGAAAATTTTCATGTGCCCTTCAGTACCTTGACGTGTACTACCGTGCAGTCACGTCAAGGGAAAAAGAATGAAACGAGAAGGACACCGAAAAAAGGGTGATAATAACCTCGCTGTTGATGCGTCTATAAAATGGTGGGTGGTGTGGGAATCATCCGGCGCCGCTCTCAGAGTACTAAAGCGGCGCTAAGGAGGTACTGCCAGTGACTACACGGATACCCGCCCACCGCGAAAAAAAAATTAGAAAGATGAAATTTCTTATGAGTTGAGGGGTGGTTCAAAAAAATTAAAAATATGTTTGGCGGAAAGAGAATTGTATTGGCTTCAATTTGATGTATCACAAGATGCGTTATGTTGTTTGAAATTGTTGAAGTGAGGTGGGATGAGGGCGAAGGGGTTGAAGATAAAAAAAATTGGCAGTATCCTAGAATTCCTAGATGAACCTTTCGAATCAAAAATGGACCGATTTGGGCGTTTTCCTGTGAACAATTTTGGCGGCGAGAAATCCGGGGTGACAACTTTTCAAATGAACACCCTGTAGACTTATGTCCTAATCTTTCTGTGCGATCAAGGATCATGGAAATCCTTGCAGGCTTCTGCTGCAGGCAAATATAGTGGAGGCGCCAAAATGGGCTTCATCTGGTATAAGAAACTGGCTGTAGCTCGTTTGTTTTTCAACGGATTGTGACATCTGGAACGTTATTTTGTAGACAAAAGAATTCTCTTCCTATTTCATACCTAAATTTTCAAACGCCATTTCGGGAAACTGTGTAATATGCTAAATTCTGACGGTTTTTTAAGATTATCCGATATTTTTGAAATTTGGCAGTTGAATATGGCAGCAAATTTGGCAAATCAGTAAATTTGGCGCCATATTGGAAAGATGGCGCCAAAAAAACAGTTTTATGCTTGGTTTTATGTCAATATCTTCAATTCAACTGACTCAAGATTGAAACGTGTTATGCGGAGGAAAGTAAGCCCATTCAAGTCTCTACAATTTGACTAATCAATCATTTATGTGCGACTTACGGTTCTTGAGTTATCGCTTTCAGAACTTCCGGAACCATCAACTTTCGGCATTCAATCAGCATGTCAAATTGATGCCACCATCATGTAGTAAGCAAATTAATCATGAATGGCTCTTGGCTATATTGACCATAGATGATAGAAATTCAAAAAATTGATCATGGTGATGTTAATTGTGCAATTGCAGGGTGAACTGTGAAGGCAAACTGACTTTAGAAAGAAATAAAGGAATATAGCATTTGGAGGATATCAGATACATTCGAAACTCATTATTATAATGAAAGGGGTCATTAGAATATCCACTTTTCCACTTCGTTTTTCTGCCGTTATTCTGGCCATAATTTTGGAAAGATGGCAGCAAATCGTAATTCAATATGGGGTTTTCCAATGAGTTGAAAGGGAAAATGCCTTAGAAAATTCAGATGCTTTCCAGTTTTTTCCCACTAATGAAAATGGTTCTACTAACTAGCAGTGATAAGTCGATAATATCAATTTCTATACTGCGTTTCAAACCGGTAAAAATAAAGGTAACGTATCCGAGAAATCGACCTTGTTTTCCGATCAGTAAACTTATTGGATCACCTTAGCCAGCAAACTTAGTTTATTTAACTGGAGATAACCTACGAATTTTTAAAACTTTTCAGAAAACTAGTTTTGAACTGTAGGAAGAATATCGCCTTCGATCTTTTTCCCCTATATAATTTGAAACAACTCCAGGTAATAAACCTAGCCAAAAGTGAAGTTTTCAAACAAGGTTCTAAATATAATCTCGGGTCTGATCTCCCATGAGCACCATTCACCATACCTTAAAGTTAGAGATCCAAAATTACCAGCAATTTACTTTTTTCTGCTGACTTCATAAATAAATATATTGCTCCTTCCCTATTTTCGTCTATCTAATTTGAAATTTAAATGGACTATAATACCTAGGCAGGTCTAGCAGAGAAGCCTGAGTAATATGATAAACATTACTAACCTTTGTCAAGATATGCATAAGAGAAATAAAGTTTTGCGTAGATAGGTACCTACCAGTTGGCCTAAAGCCTAATTATTATGAAAATCAAGGTTGCTAAAGACGTGGAAGACGAAACGAAATTAATAAATCCATTGGCTTTTTTTTTAGTTATGGTCGTTGTTTTGTGATCTTCATGATTTTTTGCATTGTTTTTTCTCGGTAGGTAAATCTCCCATATCTTCCAAACAGTTCAACATATCGAGTTCGGTTTTCCGACTGATTCGATAGTCGAATCGGCTCGAAACCTGTTGCATTTAGGAACGATCGGTCAATTATAAACTTTCAGACATATGCAAATCTCCAAATTTCGTCTGCCTTATGAATCCAGCAAGCTCCGGACGGCTCTTCCGCCAATTGTGCGGGTTTGTAGTCTATTCTTGAATCGAAGTCTCCGGGTTCGTAGCCTATCCCCGAATAGGTCTCCAGCGAATATCGTGACAATCTTCTATCACCGCCACCCAGTTTTCAGTCCTTATCCTAAGACTAGTTGGATGCGTACCTACATCTCTTGCTATCCTGCGCTAACCACGAGTGGTCGAACATCCTACATCAAACTATCTGGGGAGCAGTCTATAATTTAATCTAAATATCTAACCTGAGTCTATAATCTATCAACTTCACGGCTTTCTGCATTAGAGCAAGCTATGGAAAAATTGTGTTGTGTTGGTACGAATGATACGATGACAAGTGGAGGTTCAGTGAAACAGTTTGTTACATACTAAAGAAGAACATGCAAATATTGGCCAAGTTTTAAAGCGTACAAATTTTGAAAAAAAAACTGGTTTTTTCTATCATCTGTTTTTGATAGGTTGTATTAATATGTCAAAACGGTTTTTGAGTTTTGAAACTGATTTGTTTTTTCAAAAAGTTGTGCAAAATTTTCTGAAATGTGCTTTTTCAGATGTAAAGAATATGATAGCTTGAAGAACATTGGACGGATTTTGGAAATTCTGGCATGAGAGGACTAAGCGTATCTTCAGCTATCGAATGCTCATTTGAAATAGACTTTCAATGGAACAGTTTGTCATATACAGGGTGTCGAAGAAGAGCGTGCAAATATACCTAGGCCAAAGTTTTGCAGCGTACTTTTGAAAAAAAAGGTTGAAACTTTTTTCACCTTTCACCAACAAACAAAATCCGTCTAATATTTTTCAAACTAACATATTCCGGAAAATAATTTTCAAATCTGGAGGAGCACATTTCATAAAATTCAGCACAACTTTTTGAAAAAACAAATGAATTTCAAAATTCAAAAACCGTTTCAGCATAACAATACAATCTATCGAAAATAAATAAATAAATAGATAATAAATAAATAAATAAATAAATACATTTATTTCCAACAGGTGAACAACCCAATTACAGGAAACATAAAACAGTGAAAGTAACAAAACAAAAATAAAAAATAAAGATATATGCAATAAGAATGTATAAAAAAGATTTTTTGGTCCCAATTCTGAAAATAAAATTATTGATTAAACTCAAGATAACAAGAGATCACAATAGATAATAGAGAGAAGCTAAAACTTCTTTTTAGAAATTTGTACGCTGTAAAACTTTGCCAATATTTGCGCGCTTTTCTTTGGCACCCTGTATGTGACAAACTGTTTCACTGACCTCGGGTTCCACCAAACTTTTATCAGCGCGATAACTTTATCAGTCTCATAGTAACTAAGCAACTGGCCATCCTATTGGCTGGTGCATAGCAACTATCAGAGTAATAGATTTAATCTGCTCTTAAAATTTTGGTGGAACCCGAGATCAAACTCAATTTTGAACAGCATTCGATGGATAAAGGAACGCTCTGTCCTCACATGCCAAAATTCCCTAAATCAATCCAGTAGAAGCTATCTCAACTTGAAAACGCACTGTCTTGATTTTCAGGGGGTCACTTTCATTGTCAAGCAGTTTTATTTCGGGGAGGCATGCACCCTCCGATTTGTCGAAGCATAAAATTTTCTCAAATCACCATCGAGAAGTGTGCAATTTCAAGTGAGAAATTGCCAGTTTTGAAAAATGTTTCCAGTTATGCGCCTGTACTTGTAAAGGGTGTTCACGTTAAGATGGAGGGCCCCCCCACTAGCCGGCTCATCCCTGAACCACAGAACCTGAACTACAAAGATGATCAAAAATGTGTGTTGCTACAGTAACACTGAAAACACACGTCTCGGCATTGTTGGAGTGACTTGACCTGTCAGTATGAACAATGGTATAAATATAGGCTTTCAGCGTTACTGTAGCAACCCACATTTTTTATCATCTTGGTAGCCCAGTATGACCAGAAAAACGCAATCAGGGGTAAAGCTCAGACATAGCATAAGCACAACAAGTGAACTTCCAGGGGGCTCCCTCTTCCACAAAAGTTCTACCATATTCAGGGGTTCAGACTTGCAAAAAGCATGTTCCACATCTGAAATATTGATGAAATTCAACGTGCCAAAAACAGACAGTGACTAGCGTTTCAAAAAGTGCCCCCTGCCTGGCCCCACACACCAAATTTTCGGGTTGTTTTTAAATTCAAGTAATCCGGAAGGGTTGTAGGAACAATCGTGCTTAATGTCAACCACCCATTCATCAGAAGTGATTCAATCTTGCAAGAAAATAGGGCAAATCTGTTACATTCCATATAAAAATTCATATCTTCTGTGCAAAACCTCCAATCTCGGTAAATCCAAAACCGTTTCGAGACAATGCATTACACTTCATGATTTTCACATTGATATTTGAAAAAAAAAATTTTTGCAGATGGGGATTCGATGAAGTTTTCGCAATTTTTCATCTTTTTACATATCACCCTGTATAAACGTTACATGCAGTTTCTTGATATTCACAATCACAGAATCTGTTGAGAATAGATCGGGCTAGTAGACGCAACAAACAGAATGGAAATCACTTCCGGCAATAGGCGATTGACCTTATTGGGGAAAATGGCCGTTTCGTCGAGGAAGTTTTAGGGAATTAATTTTTAGAACTGGTGTAAGTTGCCGTCCGGCAACGGCGGTGTTACGTCAATTGGTGGCATGTCAAAACTGTCACTTTGCTGTCTTGTGCAGTACGCTACAAGCAAACTTTCGTTCCTGTGAACCCTTGGGACCCCATAGGCTCGTTATTGGGCCCCATGTTGATGACCAGCGTCGTCGCAGACCTTTCTCTAAATCATCCATAGCTTCCGCCCAAGGAAGAGCAACAGACTCTGTCACACCCGCACGGAGGGAAACACACAAGCCCGTCGACCAGCCTGCCAGCCAAGAAAAAATCACCTCGGGCTGGCCGTGCAGAGTCAACCACCACCTACCTTTTTTCCTCGCTTTTTTCTAAAGATTTCCTGCTTCGACTTCAGCTGGAGATCCGCATTTTTCATTCTAACAAGCTCGCCGTAGCTACCTTTGTGTTCGCGACGTAAACGTTGTCTTTTTTTATCGCAATAATGTAGTGCATTGCTGGGGGCGTAGTCTTTCAGCTGCGCACCTCTGGAGCTAGATCTACTACAAACCTGCTAAATACGCTAACCATAACATGAAAGAACAGACACAAATGCAAACCCCTTTTTCAGATTATTTCTACTTGTCAAATTTCCATGTCAATATGGAGGTATTACAGGTATCCACTAGTGCCCACCTAGGCTACTAGACGTCGGAGTATGTTTTCCTCGCAAAAACGTCCTCGACGATCAAGTACCGAGCTCTACACCAGGTGGCGTTTTTTAAATGTAAATCGCCTATAGAAAGTTATTAGCTGTCAAAGTCAAGCCATTTTTTTGGTGGCGACAACTTTATTGTGGAGCAGTTTATTATGAAGGAATAGACCTGACCTTTCTTGTCAATTCAAGACCACAACCAGTGAAATCGGGTCATCGGCTGAGAAGCTATTGCGAGTTGAAGCGAAGCCTACTTTCCGTTTTTTTCATTTCCGCATAATTGATCCTTTAGGTATCCTGTCCGCCAATCCGTCATTTGCTCATTTCTCGACCGATTTTCTCAAATTTGGTATCAGTAGCTAGCCAATTGGACAGGCTATCTTTTTCATATGAGAAAATGACGTACATGTTAAAATCCAAGATGGCGGAAGCAATTGAAAATAGAATTTCTTTTGTCCTTATCGCTTCTTGATAAAAATTAGCAGAAAGTAAAAACCAATAATTATTATTAAGAAATAGACCTTCCTTGACCATCAAAGACCGCAACCAATCAAATCGGGTCATCTGCTGAGGAGCTACGGCGAGTTGAAGCGAAGCCTACCTACCAGTTCCTTTATCCCCGCATAAATGACCCAAATTTAGGAATCCTGCCCACCATATCCTTATTTTTCAACCGATTTTTTTAAATTTGGTGTCAATGGCTAGCCAACTGGACAGGCTGCCATTTTCATTTAAGAAAATGGCCAACATGTCAAAATTCAAGATGGCGGAAACTATTGAAAATGGGCCTTATTCCTCCTTGTTGGAATAGAAAAACGGAAAGTAGGCTTCGCTTCAACTGGCCGTAGCTCCTCATCAGATGAACCGATTTGATTGGTTCTGTCTTGAATTGTCAAGGAAGGTCTATTCCTTCATAATAATTATTGGTTTTGACTTTTCGCTCTTTTTATTGAAAAGCAATGAGGACAAAAGAAATTCTATTTTCAATTGCTTTCGACATCTTGGATTTTGACAGGTCTGTCATTTTGTCATATGAAAAAGGTATCCTGTCCAATTGGCTAGCCACTGATACCAAATTTGAGAAAATCGGTTGAGAAATGAGCATTATGGCGGATTGGCGGGCAGGATACCTAAATCTGGGTCAATTATGCGAAAATGAAAAAAAACGGATAGTAGGCTTCGCTTCAACTCGCAATAGCTCATCAGCAGATAACCCGATTTTATTGGTTGTGGTTTTGAATTGACAAGGAAGGTCTAATCCTTCCTTGGTTTTGACTTTCTGGTAACTTTAAATAAAAAGCAACGAGAACAAAAGAAGGCCTATTTTCAATTGTTTCTGCCATCTGGAATTTTGGTATGTCGGCCATTTTGAAATACAGAAATGATAGCCTATTCAATTGGCTATTTAATGCTGAAAAGTTCGATAAAATCGGTGAAGGAATCAAATTTTAGAAGGAAAAATTCAGAGCACGGTTTTTTATGGCCCACCCGGTATAGGTATAAATAGGTAATTATCTTAAAGTATGGTTTAGAATAATTACCAGTTTACGGTTCGGAGTCTAAAACGATTATTAAGGTAAATGAACAATAAAACTTCAAAGTATAACTATTTACATGATTTGTACCTACTCCCCAAAATAATTTTCATTTTTACGAATAAACATGTAAAAACCAAATAGGTAAAATCTAGATTTTAATTCAGATTGACAGCAAAATCTAAGTTTCAAGAAAAATTTACTGTGAAGTAATATTTTTCCGAGAAAAAAAATCTGTATTTAGTCCAGCTAGGTAGGCAGGCACCTATTGCAATTGATTGCTAGGCAACCAAGTGGTCAACTTACCTATCAAGAAATATTTCAACCTTCCCGCTATCTTCATCATGACAACTTTGCTGTCTACCGCCGAGCGGTAGAAATCTGCAAGAGAACACAAACTTCATTCAAATATTTTGCCTAATAAAAATCGGAACCAAATCTCACATTGTCTACTTATATGAAACCAAATAAGTTCTTCAATTCAAACCGAATTACACTCAAATCACATCAATTCACGTCCCGTATAGGTAATACGCACGTATCATATCACTAAGTTCATGCACAACTAGTTTTAAAATGCCGATTTCGACGTCGATCTCGGCATTGACCCCACTTATTTTCTGTTCTCAAAATCGCATCACAAAGGATTCATTCCGTCACTAAAGGTAATTTATGCTCATTTTTCTCGTCAGGCAAGTTTATAGGTAAGGTAAGTTTATACCAATGACGGAGTTGCCGTACTGAGAAATGAAGTCTAATTTTAGAGGTCTCAGCTCGAAGAGTATAAGTAAAGTGGTCATCAACTCGAGTGACAATTAAAAGAACCTGAAAAACAAGAGGGAAATGCGTGCATTCATTATTACACTAACCTAGCTAAGGTAAATAATGTCCACAATAACTCTTATTTTTTTTGTTAAATCATGTTTCGTCCGACCTGTTATATCTATTAAGGCAATTAAAATACCACAATTATACCTGGTGCAGGTATAATTATATAAAACAGATACGGAAGTTGATTTGTTTTGATTTGTTTACCTTCACTTTTTTACAGATTCAAAGGTAAATCATCCTTTATTGGGTGAAGTAGCTGTATGTACATTTACCTTATACCTAAAGTACCTACCTAGCTGGGACAATATCTCACCGAGTACCTGTACCCATTCCCATTAGTAATAAAGTCTCTTTATTATTGATGTATAGATGCAACAGAAATTATTGTAATTTTTATAGGATGTTTTATGCATTGTCGATCGTTCTATAACCTATCCATTGATTACGCCGGCGCCGCCATGAATATCTAATTAGGATGATAACAATTGAATTTGCACCGTAGGTAGTTGAGATTTAAAATGCACATGCACACAATCATTACTGAAGGCTGAAAGGGCCTCTAGATATATGCTGTGATTTATAATTTTATCTACGAGTTCACGACCACGACCTACTAAAAGTAGCACTTTAAACTCTAGCCTATCGCCCCTATCGGGTTAAAACAATCACATTATAAAAGCATGGTAACAGTACATTACGTAACAAGAGTAGTAAGTAGCATATTACGCCCGCCGGAAAGAGTCGGCCGCTACGAATTTTCAAATTTCCGTTACCACCCGAGACGGCCGCTCACTAAGGTTTTGACCAGGGCGATCCGCATTTGGTGCAGGGCTTAATGGGCCTGCCTGTACAGCGTACTTTGAATTTGCTATTTTATTGTGTCATTTGATTACACAAGCCAAACAATGAATATTCGTCTAAATATATTCTTTTGTTGTGCTACGATCAGCCGATAAATTCAAAACGCCAAGATCGAGCGGCATTCGTGACGTCACCAATCCCCGACCAATAACGCAAGTTCGCGGTGCGCCAGCCGGGTGGTTGGAGTGGGATTGTGAAAGGTCGACCAGTTTGCAGTTGCCACGCATGAAACGAGCACGAGCGGGTTGGATCAGTGGCGTACTACCATGCTAATGTAGTACAGTATGGGTGAGGAATTCAACGGCTTCCATGAATGAGTTCATTCAAACTGAAGTTCATTGCTTTGTTTCATCCACAAACTATTCGTTCAATCATTTCAATCTTTAGGCTTTTGCCGCTTACAGGCAAGTTTCCCAATTGAAGAAAATCTTTACGCCACTGTTAATTTCTGCGCTCTAAACGCAGTTTGCCACACCCTCCGATCCATATATGATTGGATGGGTCACAATGACGTCACATATGGCGCGTATAGGACGCGGGAACAAGAATGGCGTGCTAAAGATGGGTATAGTAGGTTCACTTGTACTGTGACTCTAGTTGGCTGGGCAAATTTTCTACTTTAGCATTGTAGGCTTGCCGCCTTTTCACCTGGTGTGAAACTGACTTCTCTGGAAGTGAAGTTATATTTCTTATCGAATTGATATTAAAATCTTGGGAAACTGACCTGGTCACATGTGGAAGAGCGACTAGGGGGACGCAGAGCTGTGTTACCGTCATTTAGACACCAAAAGAGCACGGGGCGGCCGCGACTCTAAGTCATCTTGACGGCGGCCCATTCAGAGTCGACAAAAATTCGTCCCGGAAGCCCCAGAACGAAAGCAAATTGCAAATTGAAGGTACTAACATATTTCGGTTCAATACGCAACTTTGAGCGGCTGGGTTTTTTGAAATTTGGTTTAATTTACTTTTTACACGTAAATTCTTTTGCCAATGACAGACTGCAGGGCGATCCTTATATCGCCCATAATTCTTCAGGGTTTGGCTTGTATTTTTGACTGGAAGAGGCGAAAGGGTTGATGATTGCATGAGGCCCCTTTTTTGGACGAAGGGCATTGTATACTCTTTAATTTGAAGCACCGAAAGTTGAACCGGCTTCAAGAGGTTAGGAATATTTTTCACAACTGTCAAATGTCAAGGCTCTCTTGATTTATTTGTTCATTGGCGAAAATTAAAAACAGGTCGAAAAATTGTTACATTTTCCAATAAAATGGAAAAAAGCGTCAGACATCACGTCCCGCAAAAATATTCCGGCTATCTGTGAAGGAAATACGCAAAAAATGTGTTTTAAAACTGGTCCGGCCAGAGCAGCCAACTGCAAAGTTTTGGGGATTTTCTATATTTCACATTTGGAAACTTAGAAACAAAATCTCACAGCCGACTAGAATCACGGTACGAGTGAACCTACTTTATATGGTATGATGTTATTTCCACTAGTACCTACTTGTTGATACAATTTTCTTCAGTTGTAAAGTTGTAATAAATATATAGATAATTTATTAAACAATTGTCGCTTTATCATGAAAATTTATGTGCTCAACTCAAGATTCAACTGAGTAATGTCAAAAACAAGCAAATCTCTACTACATCGATACTTTGGCACCCCATCAGGCGCAAACGTGGGCAAGAAGCTGGCAAGAGGCACTTCGTTGTGCCGGCCTGTCTGCAAAGTTGCCATAGCGGGTGCCAAGGTGACGGTTATGTTTCCGCGACCTATAGAACGCGTATAAAATGGGAGTGAAATTCTCAAAGTTTACATTTTTTCTCCTGAAATTTTCAAAATTTCACAAAAACAAAAAATACGTACCTATCAAAATCTGTCAATTTTGGTGTTTTCTTCTTTTATTAGCTTGTGTGCTCTTCCACGTTATAATCCGCGAGTATAGGTCAAAAACAGTAGATACCAGTGGCAATTTCTAAACCTCAAAAATGAATGAATACATTGTAAAAAGACAAAAAAATGCAGAAAATTCAAAGCATCAGTGTCTCACGAGGTGTCTCACTACTTTTGATTCGGTAGTTCATTATTCTGGTCTAATTATGAATCATCCTGTACAATAATAATATTCCACTCTTGAAAATTCGGCCTCATTTACCTATCGGTTACCTAGGTACAGGGTGTTCACGATAAAATTCACCCCCTCTCTAGGAGATTCCCCTTTGAGATATTGTGAAAAACTAAAAACTTTTTATCAACGATTTTTCCCAGGGATCTTGAATCGATCGCCTAAAAGTTTTCAATTGGTACCGTATACAGGGTGTGACATGTAACTTTTTTATTTCAAATGCAACACCCTATATTTTATTACGTCATTTGATGGAGCCTTTCTTTCTAATTACAAAGATATATAACATTTATGATTTATTTTGACAAGGAAGCTGTTAAAAAAATAATAAAATAGGTAGTCAAATAAATTAAAAATTGAAAATTACGCGACACCCTGTATTAGGAACGAATTAGACCATTTATCCATGCAGAGTTGAATTCTGCAGACAAAATGCTGCGAGAATAACTTTTTTAAAGTGAACTGTAGAAACCAAAGCCATCTTGCCGCGAAACAAAATTATTTGACTACCTATTATATTATTTTTCCGACAATTTACTTGTCATGATAAATCATAAGTGTCATATATATTTGTAATCAGAAAGAAAGTCTCCACCAAATAACAGAAGAAAATATAGGGTGTTGCATTTAAAATAAAAGAAGTTACATATGACATCCTGTATACGGTACCAATTAGAAACTTTTAGAGGATCGATTTAAGGTCCCTGGGAAAAATCGTTAAGAAAAAGTTTTCAATTCTTCGAAATATCTTGAAGGGGAATCTACTGGAGGGGGGTGAATTTTAACGTGAACACCCTGTACAGCAATTCACACAAATAAACTAAATAATAATTAGGTAAGACAAAAAGTAACGTTTTGGTCTAACGAGCTAGCAGTTTAAGCCCGAGGCAAAGCCGATGTTCATTACATATTTCTATTTCCATCCTAGCATTTTACAATTTACAGAACCATTCAGGCAGTCGAAAAAAATCATTCGTCATAACAACACCAAGTTAATTCTCAAGACAGGCCTGTAATGAGAATATAATGGCTAAATCAACGTAATGCCTAGACCTCCAGCTAGGCTAGGCAGTTCAGTCATCAATAATAGCGCAATATTATTAGATATCTACGGGTAGATGGATGTATCTAGGTATGATTGTATTAAGAAACAAAGTGTTATGTAAGATTTTTTTGCCTATACCCAACACACTATAGGCAGATACCCGGCTGGTCTTGTTTAGTATAGACACGAGTTTGTTATTAAATCCAAGTACCTACTTCTACAAATACTCACTCGATTATTTTCAACATTATTTATAATAATAATAATAATAATGATAATAATAGTTTACAGTTTTTTTCTTTTCGCTTAAGGGGTTTCTGATGCGACTAAAAAAGTTGTTGACGGGAATCGGTTTTATTTTATTTTTTCAAGTAGAAACTCTTCCAAAAAGAAAATGTACATGATGACAAAATGGGCATTGCTATCAAATTTTGAAAATTTCCAAAAAAATTTGGAAATTTTTGATTTTTATTTTTGAAACTTCAAAAACCAGATAGCATCGACAATGCATCTTTCTTCAAGAAAGTCGCATGCCAAATTTGAACTTTTTATTTAAAAAAAAAGGGACCAAAAATGATTTCTACTAATTCACTTTTTCATGTCTACGAGAAATCATAGGTAGGTACCTATTTACGAGTATTGCTTATGCCTTATCTACTTATCGCGAGGAGTTTGTGGTGCGGTCGGATTTTCGTCCCCAAAACAAGCTCCTCAATTTAGTTGGAATGCTTGACGCGCTGTGTATCGCATAGCACGTAAAATACGAACGATGGTGCCGACCCCATGCGATGTTGGCGGTCGTTGAAAATCCCTACCCTGTGCTGGAGCACACAGGGGACCAGGGGTTCGGCAAAATCTCCGTTATAGTGGAGGAAATCATTCACCGGCGTCGGTGTTAGGTCTCATTGTGGAAATAGGCTGACGTTGAACAAACGAATACAAAAAAAAACATCTACTTATCGCGTTAATAACTACTAGCGACTGTAAGTATACTTTGCTCCTAGATGCAATGGCCCTCCGAACTTAGTTTAAGCCACCTAACGATGGGTTTTGTAAGTACGCAGCAGTACAAAACAATCGGAGCAAATATGTACCAAAATTTTCTCGCCAGGTGGCGCTGAAGTGGTCTAAGTAATTAACATTTGACGGTATTATTGAACGGCTGGAACTCGCTATACTTGTGCCATGTAGGCAGCTCAGCTGCGTGCTAATGGGCGTTTTCCATTTACCAACACAAGTCGACTTGTGTCGACACAAATGCGTTCCATTTGATTTGTGTTGCTTTATGTCATCGACACAAGCTAACACAAGCTGACACAAACCGACACAAAGTGTTTTAAATGGAAAGCGCCCATTGTAATGATGTCATCGTGAACCGAAAAAACGTTTCCAGCGAAATTTCAAGTCAAATATGGTCAATGGGACGTTTGTGAGTTTTTATTTCTAACCTCTTTAACAATGACAGGCACGTGGCAGGTACATTGATGAAATCAATTTGACGACTTTGACACTGATGACATTTGGATGCCAGTTTTGAATCAACTCCAGCCGCACTAGCACCGTCTGAAAAACTGTAAAAACTATTTTTATTTGGCACATTGAAACTTCAAAGCGGCGAAGAATCGAGCGCAAAGTTGAAAAGTTTTCTGCCCTTTGCTACCTAATTTTTTCATTGCTTATTATCACCTTTCTCAATACATTCTTGTGTTATTTAAATTTAGAACTGCGCATTTACAGATCATTCGGCTATATTTAAACTCATCGTCAAGCTTATTACTAGCCGCTTGGATGTTGCTATTGTTACGAGCGGCGATTCTGGATAACACGCGATCTTTCTAGACTCTTCCCGTTAGATCGCAGTGTAGAAGTGCGGAGCGATCTGGTGCATTCCAGAGCATATACGTGATGGCTTGGTAACTGAAATACGTGGGACCTTCAACGCTCGATCAAGACACATCCGTCCGTCCATTTGGCGGCGGCGGCGCCGGCTCTAGAGCACGGCAGAATTATTCCGAAAGGTGTGTGATTATTCGGTAGTCGCCTAGAAACCATACGTCGGGCCAATATGGAATTTGCTGGATGACCCATGGAACATTCGAGATAATTAGTCGGGACCTATACAGGGTGTCCGTTTTTCGAGGCTAAGCATGGGTATCTCGCTTATATTTAGAGATGCAGAGTCAGTTGAATTAGAAAAAAGTTGCGCATTTGTATGACGATCAATGATCCAAGAGGATATTCGACTTGTCAGTTTTAGTTTTCGAGATATCGAGAACATATCGTTCATAGATATCGATATACAGAAATTTGTAATTTTTGTTTTTATTTTTTATTCAAAAAACGGTTGAAGGTAGTCTTTTCTAATTAGAACATTGTGAAGGCACTTTTCTAAGGGGAATTCAATGTTGCCAAAATCTTCATTCTAGCTTTCAAAACAACCGAGATATGACATTCAATTTTTTTTCTCTTATGGGCGCCATATTGGATTTTGACATTTTGCTTTTGAGGAAAATTTAATTTTTTTATTTTTCAAAGAGTGCTTTGGAAACAAAATCAGCACCGTCAATAAAAAAAAAACCCGTAAATGTTAAACATTTATTCATTATTGATATGTGGCAGAAAAGAAAACCGTATTCAAAAATATCAAAATCCAATATGGCGCCCATTAGAGAAAAAAGTTGAATGTCGTATCTCGGTTGCTTTGAAAGCTAGAATAAAGGTTTTGGCAGCTTTGGATTCCCCTTGAAAAAGTGCTTTGACAATATCTAGATTAGAAAAGGCCACCTTCAACCATTTGTTGATAAAAATAAAAACAAAAATTCAAATTCCTGCTTTTTCACGATATCTCAGAAACGAAAATCGATACATCAAATTTCTTTTTGGATCATCGATCGTCATAAAAATGCGCAACTTTTTCCTAATTTAACCAACTTTGAATCTCTCAAGATAAGCGAGATACTCATGCTTAGTCTCGAAAAACGGACACCCTGTATAAGCACTATGAATTGTCCACACCACCAGTTATTAATTGGAATGCGAAGTGGTAGCGAGCGGATTAAAAGCGAGTAGTAATCACAGTGATATTCCCAAGTAATTAATTGTTGGCGTGTATTTATTGTAGTACGCAGTAATAAACTGCAAATTTACCTAATTCAATGCTCGTTCAATAATTGAACTTGAATAAAATGCTCATGAAAGGTATTCCTCTGATTTCATTTCTATTTTTACAAGTGTAATATTAAGCTACGCCAAATCAAACTACCAACGATGGGTTCCTGCCTCCCACTAGACGACATCACTGGCCATTAGGAGTAGAAGAATTCAAAGGAGCGAGAAGTAAGTATTTGAATTTGAAATTGGGCGGGTGAGAGGGCATGAAGGGTTACAAGGTATATTGAATAAAAGTTCAACTTTAGCTAAACTAGTCAAAGAACTTCGACAATATTTACTATAAATGAGAGGCAATACATGTCCTTTTTGTTATCGACTCTTTTTATTACGTGCAGCAATTTGAAACGGCCGCCCCAAAAAGGAATTTTGATAGCGCTCAAGTCGAATATCAGGTTCTTCAACGAGTAATTCCCCTGAAACATACAATAGTATATCGTAAAAGTTGACATCGTCTCTTAGTGGAGGCATGTTGTAAAATCAAATGTGTATATTGTACAGTATGTTCATTAAAAACTTCAATAAAGGGAGGCTGTGACGCAGGCCATTCGATCCGAAAACGGCCAGGTTATCATCGGTCCACGGCCTCCCATTATTGATTTTTTTAATGAACATACTGTATAATAAATCTGTGATGTGTCTCTCCACGTAAATTAGAAAAATATATTGCGACACATTTGGGCCAGACAATTTGGGGTGAAAGGCTTTGAGGAAAAGAAAGAGGAAGAGAAAGAGGAAGAAGAGGAAGAAGAAGATGAAGAAGATGGAGAAGAATATGAAGAGGATAAAGAAGAAGATGAAGAAGATGGAAGAAAAAAATGTTTATCGAAAAAAGTTCAGGGTCTAATGAAGTTCATATGCATGGCCTAAACTAAACTCACAGCAGGTATAGGGCACTTATCGGGATGCGGCACGCCCAAAGCTGTGGTGAACGACAGCCAGCTGGGTTTGAAAAACTTCAGCATCGCCGTGCACACGTTTCTTTGGAACGGTACGAAAGGCGTGTCGATCCAGCTCCCTTCGCTCCACCTGAACAGCTGCAAGGTGACCCCGACGTTTTCATCCAGAGGGCGCAGCAAATTCAAATCGAAATTCAGAGCCCTGCGGGTGCGATTCAGGAAGACGAATTTCAGATTTCGCACCGGAGTCTCCATGCGCTCGTTGCCAGGACAAACATCCACTTGTTCAATGTCTATGGTGTACTTGTTTATCTATTTGGCGAGACAGTAGATGTTATTGAGTATAGTAGGTATAGTGAATTTGACGGCTTTCTTCATTAGAGCAAGCTATGAAGAAAATGGTACGATGCTAACTAGATCTTGACGCCTTGATAGATGTGCTATGTATAATAATGGGACAGCTGTCACGGTCATTTCGACGCGATGCACCCGCAAGTATTCATTTCCGGGTTGCGCAGCGAAAGTAGGGAAACACGAGCCCCCTGCAGTGGAAGTTGCTGTGGTCGGTAAGGCACATTGTCTCTACCATGGTTGGCGGCGTCTCGCTGATGCTGCCAGGTGAGCGGCGGTCATTGAAGAAAATGATGCCCAAGCACGCTAGTGCTGTGTGAAGGCAGTAAAACGCCCACTGTCCAGTGGCCTTCTGTAAGGTTGAGAAAACTTCCTTAGATGGACAATAATTTATGGAGTTGGGCTGCGCAGGACGAGACACGCGTGTTGGAAGTCTTCTCCATTTCCTGTATGTATCTTTTTTTGATACATGCCTGCTGTTTTAGTGGGTGTGAACTAAAGTAGGAAGTACTCACTACTTAGTGATTGACACCCCATTCTCTTGAGTACTGCCACGCTTGGCCATCATTTTCTTTAGTGACCGCCACTAACCACCAGGCAGCGTCAGCGAGAAGCCGCCAACCATGATAGAGATGATGTTCCTTGCCGACCACAGCAACTTCCACTGCAGGGGCTCACGTTTCCCTACTTTCGCTGCGCAGCCTCGGAAATTCATACCGTGTGATCCAAACCATTCCGAATCGGGGTAGGCTATGCCCTGGCGAAAAGCAGCTTTACATGCCAAAATTTGACCATACCGATAGCCTACCCCAATTCGGAATGGTTTGAATCACACTCAAGGCAAAGTCAAAGTCAGTCAGTCAAAGTTTTGATGAATACGAAAGCATAATATTAAGTAGCACGAGGAAAAAACTTACAAAACCAGCCTGACATGTCTGCACCATTATAATGAACGATAAAATGGACCACTTCTTGACCATGGTCAACTGAAAATGACCAGATCTAAATTGATAATAGTAATAGTGGCTTTGTATATCGATGCTTATTCGGTGGTTATGCTAATCGTTTTGTAATTGGGTTGTGATAATGCTGTTGAAATTTTTTAATAATAATTGCTAGTAGGTATATGCATATGCGGACGAAATCATCCCAATAAGTACTAATTTTATACTACGCTGGTTGCGAGTCAATGGTATTGTTATTATTATAATGTAACGATATGACGTGGGTTTATAAATAATTAGCAATTTGCTGAGTAAATACAAGCTTAATGGTTTCGTTGATCCTCTTGATGGCCATATCATAGGATTGCTTCAGAACAAATCGTCTTAAGAGTTCTTCGACATTGGCACAGTAGGGCTCTGCCCAGACGCCTTGTCGAAATACAGTCTTCTCAGCAAGGAAGTGACCTACAGGTACCAGTTTCTTACTATGCCATTTGGACTTTGCAACGGGTTTGAGATTAATTGAGCCGGTGCCTTTTTTTGAGGGATATCACAGTTGATGTTTGAGTTCACATAGAAATTGAAATATCCATCGTATCTTTCCGAATTGACCCGTCCACAGCTTATTTTCTCAAAGGAGCTACGTCTCCTCCTCGGTCTCCTCTTTCTGGTTTTCTTGTCTGTTTCATAGACTTTGTCATAAAGTCCCCAGCTCTGAAGTTTTGGATAAATTCAAATTGGTCCCAGGTTCTCGAGACAATAAAAACTGGCCGGCTAGGTGGGTTCATTCAGCTTATTTAGCCGCGGTTTTAGTTTCAGCCGTAGACGCTGCATCGCTTATTGGCTGTTCTGAGGAGGCTGGTTCATAAAAGCCAATGGGCGTCGCTGCGCTTACTACTAAAATTAAAACTTGCGGCTGAATAAGCTGACTAAACCTACCCTAACTCGGGGTGGGTTCGAGTTCCCTTCGGCTTGGGACCACGGCTAGCATAAGGTTAAAGGGCGCCAAGGGTGAATAAATTTGTTTAAAGTTTGAAACTTTCACTAAACTCACCTTAAATCGACAAACTTTTGAAAAAAAAAGATTTTTCCATATTTTTTGAAACTTCAACAATTTTTTCAAAAGGTGTTTTTCTGAATAACCTATTAAGTGTGATATATTCTTAATCCAGATGAAAAACGGAACCAATTTCCATATTAAAATACAGGGTGTTCAATCTGAGAAAAATTTTCGATGTTACACCCTGTAAGCAAAATGTCCTAGAAAAATATAGTGAACAGATTCGAAACCTACGGAAAAAATCATGAAAGAATTGTTACTATTTTTGAAATTATGTTCAAGGGGAAGTCTTCAGGGAGGGGGTATAATTTATACGTGAACACCCTGTACAAGAAACAGAAGGTGGTTACATGTCAAAAATCGTTTCAAGCTATTGCTGCGAGATCTCCAAAACTATAGCTAGAGAAATTCTAAAATTATTTTTCAAAAAGTTACGCACGCTCAAAAATGAACCACTTTGCACTCCTTCTTTTGTCACCCTGTATATCATATAGTATATCAGTAAACACGATATCCAAATAAGAAACTTGCAGTCAGAAGAACGCTTGAATCACTAACACCATCTTTTTTCAAATCGATTCATTTTTCGTCACGATATTTTCATTTGAACCTGAGCGAGTTTTTGGGGTGGACCACTTCAATCTTTGATCTGTTTATTAAGCGACAAATGTAATGGATGTAAGTTCTTTTTATAACTGAGCATATTTTCCTAATTGATTCAATCCTATCTAAAAACGTTTAGGTATGTCATTTTGACAGATTTTGTGGTTCGAAGTGACAATTTAACAGTAGATCTTTGGCATAACTCTGGACATTTCTAGAGTATGCGGGATGGCTTTGAAATGCATGGAGACTCCAACGCCTAATCAGGACACATCTGTCCATTTGGCGGCGGCGCCGGCTCTAGAGCACGGCAGAATTATACGCGAAATGTGTGGGATTATTCGGGAGTCGCCTATAGAAAATCGTATGCCGGGTCACTGTCGAGTTTGCTGGAAGCTGATGGAATGTTCGGGAACACTATTCGGAGGCCTATATAAGGCATCAACCGTCAGCTCACGGACAATTATGAATTGGAATGCGAAGTGGTAGCGAGCGGATTGAGAAGCGAGTAGTAATCACAGCGATATTCCTAAGTGAATAATTGTTGGGGTGTATTTACTGTAGTACGCAGTAATAAACAGTTTGTGTTTTAAAGCCATCCCCGAACCCCAACAAATAAAATTGGGAAGGTCTGCTGGGGGAGGAGCTGCATATATCGGTGACTTATTTGCAATAGGACGTAGCCTTCAATTTTTCCGAAATTGCTTTTTTTTTATTTCAATGGATGCAAAATAATACTGGGCATCCATTAAAACCAAAAAAACGCAATTTCGGAAAAATTGAGGGGTTTCATTCTATTGCAAATAAGCCATCGATATACGCTTACCGCAATATTTGGGGAAATTATCGAGACTTTTTCTCGAAAATGCCTGATGGTGATCGCTCCTCTAGTTCGATATCCCGACTTCAGGTGCCCTTTTAGGTTCAAACGGGGGAGAGTACGTGAAAAGCTGCATTACCAGTTTCCTTTCCACCGCGTAACGGCAATATATTTCGACGGAAAAGGAATACCTTGGGGTTGCGTAGGCTGTGTAAAAGTTTCACCTCTATGTTGAGGGAAGCCACTTCACCATGGTTACGGACCATTTCGCTTTGAAATGGCTCCATGGCTCGCTGGTCTTGTGGTTCTTTTTATTGCCAACAGTATAACGCAACGCCAGAAAAGAAACGATACATTTCATACGAATCCGTGGGCAGTTTCCAATCAAACTTAGAACTCAGCTCACTTCCAGTTCTATAAGAATTTCAAACGTCAAATGTCAAAACGTTCAATTTTGATCTCGATTTACATCACCCTGAGCTCCAAATATTAACCAAATATGGAGAAGATTTTCACTCCCATTTTCGTCGTTTTTTGCCATGGATCTGTTCCAGGTTTAAAGCCGGAAGGAAGATGCAATTTGACGTGGAGAAAAACCAGAGAAATGTCAATCGTTTCACCACCAGCTGTCACGTTCACGTCAGTCAGATGTCAAGAAACTTATACATTTCCTTAATTTGAGTTATCAATATATCGAAAAAGGGATATATGAATAATTGAATAAGTACTATACAGAATAATATACAATGTTGTGTAACGTATGCTTACATATCTACCTACACATCAAACACCAAAATGCGCTACTCAAGTACCTAAACATTAAGTTTAAATTTGAAACCCATTATCGCAACCAAATTACACAGTAATCACCATAACAATAATCATAACCACGTATCATAACCAATCAAGAGTCTGATTTCCATAAGAAATGCGGTTCATTTTGGTGTTCATAATCTTAGCCCAGACATGCCGAACGGCTTTCGTAAGTTGATGTCGCAATACAATCATGCGAAAATACCAAAAATTTGAAAAAAAAACCGTTCAAGATAAACCAATACAAAATCGACCTGGAACAGGTGGAAGTGTGCCCCGGCAATGATCTTATGGAAAGTCCTATTCGCAATCTGAAATTCGCTTTTCTGAACCGCACCACGCGAAGCATAAGTCTCGACATCAACTTCATCAATCCCATAGATGCCAACGTCGGATTCATGCTGCTCTTATACAAGTGGACCGACGGAAATTGGGCCAGCGTGCCTTTTCTGCCCTTCCAGCCGAATCAGTGCGTGGCCCAGAACAGGTATTTCAAAGAAAACTGGCTGGTGTTCACCAAAGCTCTGGGTGTTAAGCGTCCCGACAAGTGCCCCATACCTGCAGTGAGTATCTAATGGCATAAGTTCCATCACACTTGCAACTCCAGTTTCGTCAGCCGAACACGAATTTCGAATCTAGCGCGCTAGAGAGGGCGTTTTCATTGGTCGCCATTGACAAGAAGGACAACAGCTTTGGCAGCCGCCGTGTCACTTCGTACTAATGAGAGACTATCGCTGGCGCGCCCAAGTACGAAATAGGTGTGGGCTGGAGCTGTGCTGGGTCGCAAGTTAGATGGAAACGCACCTACTTATTAACTTAATTGAAAGGCAAAATGACACATCAGTTTGAAAAACACTGCATTAATGTCACGTGTTTCAGGGGAAGTACTCGATAAGAAACTTGTTATTCGACCTTTCGGCTATAAAGATACCATTCTGGAATGGTCGTTTCAGGATTCAATCCATTAGCAGAAGAGTGGACAACAAAAAGGATGTTTATTGTCTCATTTTTACCGTCAATATCGCCGAAGTGTTAAAATCCTGAATAAAAATACCTGTCTACCGGGCATCAAATATGATATGTTTTTAAGGTACCTTATGTAATATTTTTAGAAAGAACAACCACAAATTGTAAGATAAGATATCCTCGATCCTTTCAAACACCTCTGGATGCTTATTGCTCAAGCAAAACCGCAAAAAACTCATGGATGGATCTTGCAATTAAAATAGGTGGGGAAGTCGGACAAAAATGGCATAGGTACTTACGTGAAATGACAGCTCAAATTCTGTGTACAAAAAAAAGTATGTGAAAAGCTCATTGAGCCGCGATTATTGATAATGGTAGGGTATATTGTCACAAATAGGAAAAGGTCTAGCCCTTTCCCTACTCGCGGACTGGGCTTCGCTCTTTACTGTTGTTTTAGCTCAGTTGAAATCGGGGAGGTGAATGGGAACTTGAGTCTGATAACATAATAAGCTTATTAATCATTATAAAATCATTCCACACATCACACTCGACACTTTACTCACATGAAAATCATCTGACTGAACCACAACGTATTTAAAGAATGCCCAGGAGGGCTAACCGGATGACAATCGACCATCAGGGCCTTTATGTTATTATCATGACAATATCATTTGGTAGTCATTTTCTCTACGGACTTACGAGACTACCTTATTTATATTGTTACGTATTTCGCGTACGAGGTCGAATACAATTGAGACGTCTTGTTCACCCCAAGGTGCCCTCCAATGACGCCGCCATCGTGCATCTCCTTCAGGACCTCTCTCACTCTCTTCTTGGGAAGCACCAATTGAACCATCTCCTTCTTCCCCTCAAGACTCTCCCAGACTCTTTTCAGCAGCCCATTCTCTATCCTCAGAGAATTCCGCTGTGCCCAAAGAGCCTTGCATTCGGGCCCTTCACCAGAGATCTCGGCTCATTCTGGTCTGTCCTGGTCAAGTTGCTTTCTTTCAGCAAGCGTACCGATGGCTGGGTTCTCACGCTGCTCCTTCTTGAGCTCAGCCGTAGTCCAATTCCTTGGGGTTTCAACGACAATTGCCTTGAGTTCGACGTTCCCATTCTGCTGGTCCACCCTCTTGCAGTGCTTACAGTCCTCGTTGCATGGTCTTCGAGAAAGAGCATCCGCGTTGCCATGACTTCTTCCGGGGCGATGTTGGACCTTGAAGTCATATTATTGCAGTTTCTCGATCCACCGTGCCAACTGTTCCTCGGGATTCTTCAACTGCAGTAGCCATTTTAGGGCAGCGTGGTCAGTCCTCAACAAAAATTTCCGGCCATAGAGGTACTGGTGAAAGTGATCGACAGCTTTCACTATGGCCAGTAGCTCCCTCCGCGTCACGCAGTAGTTTCTTTCAGGCTTGGACAACACCTTGCTGTAGTACTCCACTACTCGCTCTTGTCCCTGCTGGTGTTGTGACAGCACTGCTCCTATTCCGCTGTTGCTGGCATCAGTGTCCAGGATGTACTGCCCTTGAGGAAGAGGGTATGCCAGAATAGGACTCGAGCACAATGCAACCTTGAATCTTGAATGAGTTTTCGCACTCATTGGTCCACTGGAATTGCGCACGGTTTTTAGTCATTTTGTGCAAGGGCTTAGCAATACCAGCGAACTTCTCCACAAATCGCCTGTAGTATGTGCATAAGCCCAAGAAACTTCTGACTTCATGCTGATTTCTTGGTCGTGGCCATTCTCGGACAGCATCCAATTTCGCTGGATCGGTTCCGATTCCTTCCGACGACACTACGTGCCCCAAAAATTTGACTTGCTTCTTCGGGTTGAGTTTAAGATGTGCACCCGAAGGTTCGACCGATGACCATTACGTCGTCGAGGTAGACTAGGCAAGTTTCCCATGTGAGACCTCGCAAGACGCACTCCATTAGACATTCAAACGTGGCCGGTGCGTTGCAAAGTCCAAACGACATCACAGTAAACTGAAAAAGGCCGCTCCCGGCGGAAAACGCCGTCTTCTCTTTGCCATCGTTGTGGAGTGCCACTTGCCATTGACCACTCTTCAGATCAAGCGTCGAAAACCATCTCGATCCAGACAGCGTGCTTGAAGTGTCGTCAATCCGAGGCAGTGGATAGCTGTCCTTCTTTGTCATATCATTGAGTTTGCAGTAGTCCACGCAAAATCGCGTACTCCCGTCTTTCTTCGTGACCAAAACAACCGGTGAAGACCATGGGCTCGTCGATTCTTTTATCACGCCTTCATACAACATGTTTTTTAAGAGCTTCGACACCTCTTCTTGCTTCGCCAATGGTTGGCGCCTGGGAGCCTGTCTGATCGGTGCGGCGTTCTCAGTGTTGATCCGATGTTGGATCACGCTGGTCCTCCCGGTAGGATTACCTTCCATCGCAAAGGCGGCAGCTTCTTCCTGTATGAATAGCGTCGCAAGCTCCTTCTCCTTACCACTCAGATGTTTCCAGTCAGACAAGAACATCTCCACTAGCTTTTTCTCCAAGAGCCTTGGAGTCGCAGCCTTTGTCGATATGTCTTCACAGCCTGAGATCCATTCTACAGGTTCACACTTGCCCAGGGTCTCTCCTTCCTTGATTGTTTTACATGTCTTGTTCGGGTTAATGACTCTGATCGGGATTTTCGTCTTATCCATGTTGATCATTGTCTTAGCCATGATGCAGCTGGCAGCTGTGTCGGGTTCAGCAATGCCGGCGATATGTCCTCCAGATCATCCGCTTAGTGTTGTCCACACGATTTTCTCGGAGTTAGCGGCTACACGAACGGTTTCAGCCGGAAGTAGGCGGATTTCCTCGGCGGCCTCCATTAAACATCTAAGCGCCAGTTCTTCGTTTCCGATCTTCAGCGTCCGCTGTCCAACATTCAGGAAGTCCAGGCCAAGTATGAAGTCGTCAACAATGTCAGCGACCAGGAACTTTTCTCGCAGAAGAGATCGTCCAAAGCGAATGCTTAATTCAGCTTCTCCGTACAATGTAGCGGACTCTCCGGTAGCTGTAGTCAAACGAGCGCCGTCCCTCAGTGGCACAATGCGTTGCTTTCGAAGAATCCCACGTCGAACGATTGACTTCGTGGCTCGCGTATCGATTACGAACACGCAATCGTCCTCGTCAAGCTTTCCACTAAGAAGAAGGCTATTGGGTGATTTCTGCAGCAGTGAGACGGAGTAACTCCTGGGGCATTGAGGACTGCCAGCCAGCGTGCGCCCCTCAGCGCTAGCTGGAATTAGTTTTCCTGATGGCGTCTATCAGGGCTGGGAGTTCTTCGTCCCGGTGTGGAACGGTCACTTGTACTCGACCTTTGCCGACAGTCCCGAAGCAGATGTCCCGGTTTTCTACAGCCGAAGCAACGCGGTCTTCTTCCAGCTTTTGGCTCGCCTTGGGGTCTGTTCCGAGACATAGCACTGAGGAGTTCCTCAAACATCTCCTTCACAGATTTCTCGGAAGTACGTATGTGATGCTCCGTATTCGTCAAAGTTCACATCTCTAAGACGATGAGGGCGCGAAGCATCTTTGGCTGCTTCAATGCAAATAGCTTGGATAAGTGCGTCGCTGATGTTGGCTGGATTGCTGATCATGACCATCTAACGCGATTCTGGATCTTTTATTCCGCCCATGAAAGTTTCTTTGGCGATGTCGGCCAAAACATCCGCTGAATGAGCTGGGTGGCCAGGTAAACTAGCCTCGGGACTTCGGATTCGAGTTCCTGGGGGCTTTCTCCGCTCCTTTGTGCCCTGGCCTTCAGCTGAGTTTGATGGATCTGTCGCACCTGATTGTCCCCATACCGGAGCTCCAGGACCCTCGTCAACTTGGCAAAGTCTTTTGTAAAGTAGCAAGGATTTCGAGAACGACCCAAAGCGTGATCTCGCGGCTTTGGTCGCGTTTTTGACTTACTGGGAATGTAAGGGAGTGACATGGATGGCGACCGCGCTCTCAAAAGTCTTAAAAGCTAGCGATTGCTTGGTTGAATTAAAGTTACTTATGATAAAATTGATTGAGTAAGATTCCAAATAATTTGTAGAGGTAAGCATTTGAAAAATAACGAGGAACTAAATATAAAGTCAATTTACAATGTGTAATGAACCTCGACGTTCAAACTCACTCAACATAACACCATAGGGAGTTCACTATATCATTTCAGCTGGGCTGCATAATTGTGACTAATTTACCTGTTGATTATGTGACTTGCTGTGTTTGAATTCTTTTGAGACTTGATTCAAGATCCACGGCTTGAAACGACGTGTGTCAGGGAAAATAGAGAATTAAAGCCGGGGTTAAGTTGAAAGTCTAGCTTCCGTTATTGAAGGGTTCGAATCCATACAAAATTGGAATCGGCTTTTCTTCCAGCTAACTAATTAGGCCACTCGCTGTGTGTAGCGGTGTAAAGTTGATGATGTTAAATAAGACTAAATTAATTAGGCCATAGAGGTCATCCACCAAAGGGTTGACGAATGGTCAACTGTGACCTCGAAACTTTGCCAGTTGTAATGCTTGTTATTCATCTAGGGATTTCCAGGGTCGGATTAACTAATTAGGAAAGCGAATTAGGCTGAGAAGTCTGGATCCTAGAGTGCTCGGGATGAGCCATGCAAGCTATACTAGAAAATAGACAGGTCAAGGTAGTCCCGACTCCCGATAAATATAATTAAGAATCTCTTGTTCCGATTTCAATGATTTTCTTTAAACTCGTTGATTATTACTGATTAATTTATTTCTTGAGGCTCATACCACTCTTCCATTACGAATTGAGGTTTGGGTATTTTCGGGGCGATGAGCTGATTGGTGTCATTAGTTATTGGTTTAATAATTGATGGCTAATTGATTGAGTTGGAACACAACGTAGGGTCATGCCTGTGAATCAGAGTGCGTAGTCGATCTAAGAGAGTGAAGCACCCAGTGTAAGCAAAAGTTATAAAAGAAGTAAGCATGAATTTCTTCATCATCACGAGACAATTGATTAGAAGGGGTAGGTTTGTTTTACCACAGTAGATGTGGATATCATAGGTAATTCCCTTGTATAGCTGAGCTATTTTTTCACTTGAAATGATGTCGGAGTGTACAGGGTCTTTTTTAGCAATGTCACTATTCCGGAAGCTTCTGGTAAACAAAGTACGCAACTTTTTGACAAGGGTATGGCAGCATCTTGTAGTTCACAGTTTCAAGTTTTGTTTGACACTACAACCATGGTTGACAGTCATCAACTTCGTGTACACGGTGCCAAGAGCCTTAAAGTTGCAAATTTTTTTGTTTCTTCATTTTGAAATTCAAAATTTTCCCCCATTTCTGTACCAATTCAACTGAAACTTGTAACAAATTGAAACCTAGAATTTGAATTTTGATACGGTGAAAGTTGTTTTCGTGCAACTTCAGGGCAATGGCCGCCATTTCCAAAAAAAAAGTCTTTAATCAGAAATGCAGTGCTCGGCGGGTGTCACAGAATGTCGAGACGTAACTTCAGTGCAGACATTTTTAAGTCTCTTCTCAAGTCAACGAATGTCCCTGACTATGTCTGTGAATATCTGGTCTTTGAGAATGCCTACAAAGAAAAAACAAAGCGACTTTTTAACACTGTTTCCTTCTATGGCCAAGCACAACATTTTATTCTGTCGCACCGTGCAGACAAAGTTGATGGCTGACAACTGTGGTTGTAGTGTCAAACAAAACTTAAAACTATAAGTTACAAGATGCTGCCATGCATGCCCCTGTTGATAAGTTTCTTACTTCGCCTGTCAAAAGCCATTCAAATGATGACATCCATGAAAAAGACCCTGTATATAGCCGACATCCTAATTATTTATTAAACTAACGCAAAGGACACTATCGAGTTTGGGCTTATTTTGGGCCCCGCAGGATCAGCATTTCGCTTAATTTTGTCACTGCCATGTCCTATCGGTATGGGAATCGATTATATGATTTATGCATGAGTGTTTTCTTGTATTTATCCAGTTGTCTGTACTGACGTTTTGTGCCTAAATTTTCTATTTAGGTTGAGCCGCTCAACGAGCTTTTGAGAAAAGGCATCCCCTTCCGTTGGTCTCGTTCCTGTGACGCAGCCTTGACCGCACTTGAACAATGTCTGATGGTGATCGCTCCTCTTCTTCAATGTCCCTACTTCACGTGCCCTTTTACTTCACTAGGTACTTCATGAAAAGTTACATTACCAGGTTTCTTTCCACCGCTAGACGGCAATATATCGCTACGGAAAAGGAATACCTTGGGGTTGCGTAGGCTGCGTAGAAGTTTCGTCCCTATATTGAGGGAAGCCAGTTAAAAATGGTTACGGACCATTTCGCTTTGAAATGGCTCCATAATCTCAAGGGTACTAAGGGTCACATGGCTTGCTGGTCTTGTGGTTCTTTTTATTGCCAACAGTATAACGCAACACCAGAAAAGAAACAATGCATTTCATACGAATCCAGGGGCAGTTTCCAATCAAACTTAGACTCAGCCCACTTTCAGTTCAATATGAATTTCAAACGTCAAAAGTCAATACGTTCAATTTTGATTTCAATTTACATTACCCTGAGCTCCAAATATTAATCAAATACGAGGAAGATTTTCACTTCCATTTTCGTCTATTTTTGCCATGAGTCTGTTTCAGGTTTAGAGCCGGGAGGAAGATTTCTTTTCACGTTGAGAAAAACCAGAGAAATGCCAGTAAATGTCTCCACCATCACCTGTCAACTTCACGTCTGTCAGATGTCAAGAAAGTTACATTTTAATTTGAGTTGTTAATACACTTCTGGCCAAAATTAGCGGGTCAAGAAATTTTTGCCTCAAGTTTGATGTTGATTTTTTTCTGAACCGTTTGTCTGATTTGGCAATATTTTTTTTACATAGTAGGTTGATTTTTTGGGAATACAACCGTGATACAAATTGCCATTGATAATTCAGTTTTGACTTTATACTGGGTGACACAAAAATGCGGTGATTTTTAATCAAAACTCTTAGCCCCTAACTTTTTGTGTTAGCAACAACAGCAACTGTCATTTGATAGTCCACTGTAGCCTTATGTTTACTTGACATTTTTTTTTTACTTTGCGTCATTATCTCTATTAATAAAGGAGATATGCAATATTTTAGAAGAACATGCTTTTTTTGAAAAGTCAAAATTTTTAAAAAGGATAAGGAACGGTTTCCAGAGAAACAGATACCAACAAGAGTAATTCCGATAATTCCAATTGTCAAAGAAGTTATTCACCAAGATGCCCAGAGAGCTTTCAGCCAGCCAAAAGCCTGGATCTTAATCCAATAGAGCGTCTTTGGGATCAGCTAGGTAGACGCATCAGGAGTGCACCTCAGCCGCCAGTGAATCTGGAGCAACTGTCACAACTGCTTATTCAAGAATGGCAAGACATTCCCCAGCAAGACATACAAAACCTAATCAGTAGTATGCCACGAAGAGTAGAAGCATGCAGGAGAGCAAAAGGAGGAAACACACGTTACTGAACTACGATTCGTTGATCACATTAATTAATTTAATTCATCATTATTAATTTGTTCATTTGCAACAGCAATGGGGCCTTGCACTGCCACTTTTACACACCGAGGGCGCCACGACCGTTGGGGGCAAATTCGACAATTTTGACGGCGTTGACGCTTCAGCGAGCGACGTCCGTCATTTTATGTCTTGATTTGAAATTTGGATAACCTCTGTTTATTGCTTGACGTCTCCAATCAATGTCAGTTACTGGTCAAACTACTCAAACTCCCCTGTTTTTCGCGTCGTTACGGCCGCTTTATCGAAGTAGGCGCCCCCTACAGTAGTGGCGACCTCACGTTGAGTTTTTTAATTGCAAGGCCCCATTGGATGCTTACTGTTTTCTTTATTTTCAGAAGTAGATGGTCCCCGTCTTACTTTTGTTAGGAACTTTATTTGGTGATTTTTCAATGCAAAAATGTTGACCGGTCAATAAAAAACATGTTTTTGGTGAATAACTTCTTTGACAATTGGAATTATCGAAATTGTTCTTGATGGTATTTGTTTCTCTGGAAACCGTTCCTTATCCTTTTTAAAATTTTTGACTTTTCAAAAAAAGCATGTTCTTCTAAAATATTGCATATCTCCATTATTAATAGAGATAATGACGCAAAGTAAAAAAAAAAAATGTCGAGTGAACATAAGGCTACAGTGGACTATCAAATGTCAGTTGCTGTTGTTGCTAACACAAAAAGTTAGGGGCTAAGAGTTTTGATTAAAAATCACCGCATTTTTGTGTCACCCAGTATAAAGTCAAAACTGAATTATCAATGGCAATTTCTATCACGGTTGTATTCCCAAAGAATCAACCTACTATGTAAAAAAAAATAGCCAAATCAGACAAACGGTTCAGAAAAAAATCTACATCAAACTTGAGGCAAAAATTTCTTGACCCGCTAATTTTGGCCAGAAGTGTATATCGAAAAAAAGATATATGAATAATATAAGTACTATTAAGAATAATATACAGTGTTGTGTAACCTATGCTTACATATCTACCAACACATCAAAGATCAAAATACGATACTTCACTCACCCAAGTACCTAAACATGAAGTTTAAATTTGAAACCCATTATCGCACCAAATTACATAGTAATTACCGTAACAATAACAGTACATAGCCACCTATCATAACCAATCAAGAGCCTGATTTCCATAAGAAATGCGGTTCATTTTGGTGTTCATAATCTTGGCCCAGACCTGCCGAACGGCTTTCGTAAGTTGATGTCACAATACAATCATGCATAGAAATACCAAAAATCAAAAAAAAAAACTTTCAAGATAAACCAATACAAAATCGACCTGGAACAGGTGGAAGTGTGTCCCGGCAATGACGTCATGGAAAGTCCCATTCGCAATCTGAAATTCGTTTTTCTGAACCGCACCACGAGAAGCATAAGTTTCGACATCAACTTGATCAATCCCTTGGACGCCAACGTCGGATTCATACAGATGTTGTTCAAGTGGACCGACGGAAATTGGGTCAACATACCGTTCTTGCCCTTCCAGCCGAATCAGTGCGTGACCCAGAACAGGTACTTCAAAGAAAACTGGCTGATATTCCTCAAAGCTCTGGGCGTTAAGCATCCTGACAAGTGCCCCATACCTGCAGTGAGTATCTAATAGCATCAATTCCATCACACTTGCAACTCCAGTTCCGTCAGCCGAGCAACAATTTCAAATTTAGCGCGCTAAAGGGCGCGTTTTCATTGGTCGCCATGGATAAGAAAGGGAGCAGCTGTGACAACCGCCGTGTCACTTCATACCAACGAGAGACTATCCCTAGCGCGCCAAGTTCGGAATTGGCGTGGGCTGGAACTGCGACGAGTCGAAAGTTTGATGGAAACGCACCATCTTCGTACTTAATTGAAAGACAGTACGACACGTCACTCTGAAAAACACTCTGTCTACCGATCGAAACACTAATGTCACCTGTTTTAGGGGAAGTACTCGATGAGAAACTTGTTGTTCGACCTTTCGGCTATAAAGATACCGTTCTGGAGTGGTCGTTTCAGAATGCAAGCCACAAGCAGAAGAGTGGACAACAAAAAGGATGTGTATTGTCTCATGTTCACCGTCAAAATCGCCGAAGTGTTATAATCCTGAATAAAATACCTGTCTACCTGACATCAAATCTGAAATATTTTTGGGGTGATGTAATATTTTAAGAAAGAAAAACCACAAATTGTGGGATAAGGAACCCTCGATCCTTTCACACTCCTCTAGATGCTTATTGCTGAGGCAAAACTGCAAAAAACTCATGGGTGTGATCTTTTAACTGAAATAGGTAGGGGAGATCTGCCTAAAATGGCATACCTGCTTAGGTAAAATGACAGTTAAAATTTTGTGTATGTGAAAAATTCATTGAGCCGCGATGATTGATAATGGTAGTGTGTCATTTGGTGGTCATTTTCTCCACGGATTTAGGAGGCTACCTCATCATAATGCATGCGATACAGGGTTATGTGATTTTATTTGTGCGGTTCAACTTTGGAACATAATTGTTTTGTGTTGTTCTGTTTTTGCTCAATCTATGTTAATTTTCAGTACTCATGTGCCTTTATGAAGGTAAATTGAACATTTTTTGAGTTCCTTCATTATTGTCTCTGTATATTTATCTTGGTTTTATTTTTTATTAGTTTGAAGTTTTAATGATATTGAATGAATTCTCTGAATTCGGTTGTTTTTTGTATATTTCTATGCCTATGTTATTTTACCCACAATTGAGCCTAAAATGACACAGTAAGCGTACTTTATAGAATTGTTATCATAATTAAAATAGTACTTGAAGGATTTTTCACCCTAGAGTAGTCAAATATTTATGTTGATCTTTTATCTAAGAGTTGTGACCAAAAACTCAGCTGTATTAGGATTTTTAGGTTTTTTTGTGAACGAAAATGCTTAGGGTATGTCATTTTAGGCAGATCTTCCCTAAACTATGCAACAGCAAATGCGCCATGGTACCTATGGAATTTTGCTTTAAAAAGAAGGTTCAATGTAGGTATACCTCGTTCACGATGTTAATCTGATCTTGAGAAATGAAATACTTGATTGGGTCAGGTTTCCTCCAATATCTTCCATCATCACCCCTCCCTACCCAGAAATCCAGAACCAGATCATATGATTACTTTTCTGTTTTTTGAACACACCCGTAGAACTGCATAGAAGTACCTGGTACTCACGAATCCTTCCAGTATAATCAGTACTGCCCAGTGCCCTTGTAGTCAGGACTGTGGCAGTGGCAGTGGGCGACTCATGTGGTCATCAGAACCGCCTTAATTCCTCCCCAATAATACTATAAGGCTAGCTTGAAATCAAGACGCGCCAATAACATAAGTACACATGCACATCTACATAGAGCTTGCCAGAATATTCGCGAAGTCCGAAGCCGATGGGCTTTTCCAGAAGAGCTCTCGCGAATGGACTGCCGGCGAATGCTGGCATATAGAAGATATATACTCAAGCTCTTCAGAAGCTTGAGTTCTATGGAGTTAGAAGGACAGCCAATTGTCGCTTCAGATCATATCTGACGGAAAGATCTCAATTAGTGCAATGGCTAGGAAGGATGTCTGGGAGGAGGTGGATCGGTGGATCAGACACGGCGTTCCACAGGGTAGCATACTCGGGCCACTGCTTTTCCTGATCTATATCAACGATCTACCCATCAACTTTCCACATGTGAATACCTATCCTTTTGCCGATGATACAAGTTTCTTAGCCACAGGTTCGTCAAGAGATCGTGTGAATGGGGCGATGGCTGAGACTCTGGATGATGCTAAAAAGTGGATGGATAGCAACAGGCTGGCGCTGAATAAGAAGAAAACTCAAAAAATGCATTTCAGTGGAAACAAAGAACAGGAAGTTGACTGCGTCCGATTTCTGCGCTTGCAAATGGACGCGAAATTAAAGTGGAAGTCTCATATCGAAAAGCTGTGTGGGAGGCTGCCAGCACATCTACATCTACTGTCTAAGGAGACTTCGACAAATCAGCACTTACCAGGCTGCTAAGTCTTTCTACTACGCTAAAGTGCAGTCCTTCCTACAGCATGACGTGATGTTCTGGGGACTCTCCACGGACATAGATCGAGTTTTCGTCCTACAGAAGAGAGGAGTTAGAGCTTTGGTTGGTGTGAAAACTGAAAAACATGGTGAGCTGCAGGAAGCTCTTTCGGGATCATCAAATAGTCAAATACTCACCCTCAGCAGCCTCTACATCCTGAGCACGCTCACTTATATACACAAGAACCGAAGTGACTTTGCAAAAAACGAAGACTTCCATAGTTATGAGTTATGACACTCTAGGCACAAGAGCGATATGGCGGTTCCTTACTCTCGAACCAGAAAGGCACGTGGCCTTAATTACTGTTAATTGTGAATTGTAATTGTTGTTATTCATTTATTTATTTAGTTATTTTATTCTTATTGTTGTTGACCGTTTCAAATTTTCTTTTCACATGACTTTTCCTGTAATGGTTATTTATATTATCCATTCCAAGCTTAAAAAAACCACAGTTGCCTATGATATTTTTTCTTCAAGTTGGACAATCTGATACGTTGATGGATTGGAAAAGTCAAGATGATTTAATCAAATTTGTCAGAGTGATGTTTGCTCTGCTGGATTGCCGTTTTAATTCAATTGTTAGGTCAGATTTTGACACTGACACAATATTTTCATTAGTTTTCGTCTTCAAAACGCCGTTATTCACGTTATTTCAATAATGAAAGTATTGAGAAGTGCAACAGTAAGAATATACTGTTAAAAAAGTGATCGAGGCGAACCCAGTTCTACCGCCGTAGTGTGATTTGGTCGCAAAGTGATCTCGTGACCTGAGCTCGTCGCGCCCTGTGAGAACCTAGGTACGTTAATTCACCCTCTCTTCCAGGATCATGAACTGTGGTCCTGGCCGAAAGAAAGCGGCTGAGATCAGTGGGCAAACCTGTGACCTGCCGGCGACACAGTCCCCAGAATGACAATCTGACAACACAGCGTAGTTCAGGTGAAGGTTTCATGTCAAACGGACACAAATTTGAACGTAACCTCCCTTGTATCAAGGTGACATTAAATATCAAAAATCAGGGACACCAACAGAACTCGAATTTTCCATGGCCAGCTGTGGTTTTTTTAAGCTTGGAATGGATTATATATACGTTGTTTCAGATTGATTGCTATCTCAGTAGGCATTGGAAGTATATGGTAAAAGTCGCTTTAGCTTTGTCTAGTTCTAAAACGTTTATTGTTTTAGTCCCAAGTCAGTGTGACATATGTCAATCAAAATCAACCGCGAAATTTTTTGCTGTCGTCCAAACTGTCATGTTTCTGTCCACCTAGATAGCTTTTGGAACGAAAATCGTAATAAGCACCTATCGACGCAAGTTTTAAGAATCTGTAGTTACGTGTTACTTATACAGTTACTGTTGTTCCTGTTACGTTATACCTACCTATTGTTACTGTTGTGTTGTTCCTTCATTGGTTTTGATTACCTGATAATTTTCACGCCATGTGTGGGGATCCAGCTCGTTTATCTGCAAGAGAACGTGAAACACTTTGACGCTGTTACGAAGAAACAGAGATCATTCATCAGAGATTCCAACAATGCAGCTGCCAGCATTCAGCGCGTTGCTTTGATCTTTAGTAACGTACTGCACGGTCAAACGCATACTGGCAAGAAGGGACCAAGGTTTGTCACTACCTCCATGGTCACTACTTACAACCAAAAAGTGGCCGTGGATCCCTGAGCCCAGTCGAGAAAAAAAATCAACCAGGCGCCCGTTCTCAATCAAAAGAGTAGGTACAGTACAGTCTGTTGTGCCATATCCTACCAGACTTCGTGCTTCTGTCTTCACTAAAAGACTCAGTTGAAGTAGAACAGCGTAACTCGGCTTTAGAAGCAGATCTTCCTTGATATCTGATGCCTCTCAAGGCCATGGAGTTTGCTTTACTTCTTTACTATCTACCTGTGTGATATGTGCACAATGTTGATTGAGACTGTGGCAAGAATGAAATCTGCTGACTCCCCAGGTGCCTATTTTTTTTAGTCCCGAGATCAGAAACAGAGACGGTTCGACATCAAAACTGGATGTATCTTTCTTCAAGTGCACCTTGAGTGGGGTGCCGCACGTGGTACTCGATAAAAAACTGAATAAATACTTTCTGACTGAAAGGAGTGAAAGATCTGACTTATAACCTGAAAATAAATAATGAAGTTTCCATGAGATTTACACTTTTAATTTGACGTTTTTTGTAACTAAATCTAAAGCTGCATTTAGATTCTCATGACCTACTGGGATAGCAATATTTCTGAAACAACGTATAGAATCATCGAATACTATAGGTACTATACTACAATACTATATCGACAATGAAAGCGACGAGAAGCTTCGAAATCTTTCCGGAAGATCTGGAATATTCTTGAATGCAAGATGCGCATTCATTAGGGCGGATCTATGTAAAAACGTCGCAAGGAAAAAACGTCTCAGGAAAAATACATCCCCAGGAAAATACAAGGGGGCCCGATAGGGCTCCGAGTATCACATCAAGGCACAAAGTGCTCACCTATGCCCCGAAAATCTCGGAAATATGTAAGGGGACTCAGCAGGGCTTCAAAAGACGTTAAAGAAACAAGGGGGCCAAATTGAGCCCTGTGTAACACAAAAAGACAGAAGGGAGCTTACTGGAAGTCTGAGAGTCTTGAAAAAGCAGAAGGGGGCCAATAAGAGCTCCAAACTACAGTTGCGGATACATGGGGGTCGCTCCGTATGTCTCATTGAGGCACAAGCGATCTACACTAGGGTTTCCAAGCCTGGGGGCTTACTGGAACTCTAAAAGTCACGAAAAAATATAGGGTGGCTCATCAGGTCTCCAAGCGACACATGAGGACACAAGGGGGCCCAACAGAGATCCGAATGGTACGGAAAAATGCAAGGCAGTAAAACTTCAAACGATACTGAAGACAGAAGGGGGCCCAATGGAGCTTTACATAACAATGGAGGGGAAAGAGGGCTTACTGGTGCTCTGGAAGTCAATAAAAACATAAGTGGGCTAATTAGGCTCCACCTCGGGCTCTGTACTACACTTATGGTACGGAAAAATGCAAGGCAGTAAAACTTCAAACGATACTTACTGAAGACAGAAGGGGGCCCAATGGAGCTTTACATAACAATGGAGGGGAAAGAGGGCTTACTGGTGCTCTGGAAGTCAATAAAAACATAAGTGGGCTAATTAGGCTCCACCTCGGGCTCTGTACTACACTTGAGAACACAAGGGGGCCCGATTGGGCTTCGAATATACACATCAAGGCACAAAGTGCTTACTTATGCTTCGAAAGTTTCGGAAAGATGTAAGGGGGCTCAGCACGCTTACTCTTACTAGTGCTCCTGAAGTTCGGGATACTTATGGTTTTGAGCCCTGATAAGCCTCCTTGTGTCTTTCTTTATATTCAGTTTGTAGCCTTGATGAGCTCTAATAATCATAGTTTTTTTTTCTGGGGACGTTCCAGTTCTGGGTTCTAATTCCAAGGAAAATAATTTTAAGGAGACCAGGATGCTAATATGTAGGGGATGTAATTTCCAGGAGACGTAATTTCCTGGGGAGGTTTTGTGAAGGACGTTTTTTCCGGGGACGTTTTGTGGGGGACGTTTTTTCCGGATTCGCATGAGGGCAGCATGACCAGGGAGCAAGTCAGAGTTGAATTCACAGCGACAGTGGGAACATTAGCGAAGTTGAGGGAAGCGATATATTATCGCGACGTTTTGTGACTTGTGAAATGGTAGTACTCAGGCAAAGAATAAATAAATGGTATATTGAAACGTTCGTCTCTCAAATAGTAAAAAGTACCCAACGCAAATTCGCAATCATACATTAGTTTCAAACCCCATCGGGCAACCAGTTCTAGAACTCCATTCGTCCCTTTGTTGGGTCCCATGAGTGAGATTTCTTTGTGGTGCCACCTGTCCTCGTGGAGATGAAGGATATTCAAAACTTGATTAATGCTCTAAAGTGGAAATATTTATTTACGTCCAAATTGAGGATTTTTTTTTATTGAAGATTTAAGGACCTCGGAAATTTTAATATAAAAGATAACACAAGTGATGTCTTTATTGTTGTCCACTCTTCTACTTATCATTTGTACCTTGAAACGACCATTCCAGAGCGGGATCCTTACTGTCGAAAAGTCGAATATCACGTTTCGCAACGAATAGTTTCCCTGAAACATAATTTATTTATTCATGGTTCTATAAAATTCACATTAACCTTAGTATACAATCGTAAGAGTGCGAAACTATTCGGTTAATTCGATAATAGCTATTTATGTATCAAGGGAAAACGATGGTAAATACCGAGGGCAACCGAAAAGACCACCCCGAGGGCCCATTAGGGCCCATGGGGCGTAGGTTCCCCAAGCTATTTCCATCTGATAACTCCAGTAATACATAGATGATTTTATTTCATACCGAACAGACTTTCATATTGAAAAAGAACACTTTGAACACTTTTGTT
Source organism: Anaspis maculata (assembly GCA_949128115.1). NCBI lineage: Eukaryota > Metazoa > Arthropoda > Insecta > Coleoptera > Scraptiidae > Anaspis > Anaspis maculata. The sequence goes on from OX421967.1 coordinate 21,248,191, forward strand.
TTCAAATTAATTTGTCAATCCTGGCAGTTAGCATGAACTAAAGGGAATTATGGATTCAGAATAACCCTGGAGGGAATGATTAATTTTATAATTATGAATTTCATAATAATTTTCCATTGGTAATTATGACTCCCTTAATGTATACCGGAACCAAGACATTATTTAGTCATATTAACCTCTAGGAAATAACGTGGATAGGTCCATCTACAGGGTGGACAACTTTTCGATGCTCACCATTGGTATCTCAGGGTCGGTTAAATCACGAATATCGAATATCGAATATCTAAAGGCAATGATATTTTAAACCGTTCATGAATTATCCTGGAATACTGAAATTTTCATTTTTATCCCATATTTTTTTGACCACAGTTTTTTTTTTCTGACGTGCATTTGACATGAGCTTGACAGCTCTTGAATTGAATAATTGAATCCGACAATCGACCTACGTAAACAGCAGCGAAAGTGTTTCCCTCTAGCGGAAATTGTTAAGTGTATTCAAAGATGTTTGTCGCTATCAAAAGAATGTTCATTTTAAGTTGGCTGTAGAAACCACATATTCAAGAATACATATTGAGCAACTGGATTGGCTGGAGCACTGCATATTTTGCCAGCAAAGCTTTTTCCAAATGGAAGTGTTGTTGATCTCACGATACGTCTACTTACAGCAGGTATTGGGCACCTGTCGGGATGTTCAACGCCCAGAGCCGTGGTGAACGTCAACCAGTCAGCTTTGAACAACTTACTGGCGATTTGGCACCCGTCCGGCTGAAACGACATGAAAGGCATGCTGAGCCAATTTCCATTGGCCCATTTGAACAAAAGCAGCATCGCTCCAAAGTTGGCATCAATGGGATTGACGAAATCTATATCCAAGCTTATGCTTCTCGTGGTGCGGTTCACGAAAACGAATTTCAAATTACGGATCGGACTCTCCATGTCGTCGTTTCCAGGACAAAGTTCCAGTTGTTCCACATCTATGGTGTATTTGTCAACCTAGGTTGGTACGAAAGAATTACTTTTAGCAAAATTAGTTTTTTCTTTTATTTGTGGGGTAAACTTACGAAGGCCGCGCAGCAAGTCTGAGCAAATAATAAGAACGTTAATATGAACATCTTTTAAAATCTGAGCTTTGGAATTGAGCTCTGAACTTCCATCGAGGGAAGATGAAGTTGATGTAAAGGTAAAGATTCCTCTAAAGGTACCTAGTAGTTTTCGAGTGAAACGAAAGCTCAGTATAAGCAAATTAGGTTAATCTTGAGACCATTATCACAGCCCAATTACAAAACAATTATGTACAGGTTCCGAGCAATTTCCGGATCCACGCTAACATTAGTACCTATTATTTCGTGGGCATGTAGTCAAAACCTGATGGTTACCCCAAAACATGCTTTTCATATTAGTGTTCATGTACTTCATGATCCTAGTACAGACATGCTGCGCAGCTTTCGTAAGTTTGTCTCATTCCCAAAATACATTCTTGCTCGTAAAATACATACTTACCTCATTAGTGAGGTAGGTACAAAGATATCTAAACTATAATCATTGATACCCACATCTACTCTTCAAGGTAAACAGATACAACATAGATTTGGAAAACGTGGAGCTATGCCCTGGAAACGACCTCATGGAAGCTCCGACTCGTAATTTCAAATTCGTCGTTGTGAACCGCACCACGAGAAGCTTGAGCTTGGATATGAACCTGATCCACCCCATGGATGCTAATGTTGGATTATTGCTGCTTCTGTTCAAATGGACCAACGGAAATTGGGTCAACATACCGTTTCTACCCTTCCAGCCAGATCAGTGTCGAACCTGCAACAGGTTGTTCAAATCCAACTGGCTGACGTTCACTAAAACTTTGGGAATTAAACATCCCGATAGGTGCCCAATACCTGCTGTAAGAGACGAATGTATCTATACAGGTGTTCCAGAATTGAAGGCGCAGAAAGTAACCATAGAGTAACCAAGTAACCTCTCAGATGGTGCTGAGATTGGCTGTGAAGTTGTTTTTATTTCCGTTTTTGTTTCTTGTGACTTCTGTCTTCTGTCACTCAGCTTTCAAACTGATGGGCAAGTGGGATTTGTCTGAAATTTGAGTTGAAGAAAAGCACTGAGCGAAGCCACTGCTCTGTCAATTTACATCCTTGCAATTTACAACTTGGTGTGTCAAGTCATTTATGAGTTATGCGCAAAAACATGAGAAACCAGTGAACCTTGATGTATCACACCTCCGTCATGGAGCCAACTTTCGGAAATCGAATTGCACAGGAAGTCTTCACATCAAATGAGGAGTTTGTGTTTTTTTTTCGCCGTCAATTCTGGGACATCTGTTCTGTATGCTGCACTTCAAGCACTACAATCGATTTCTCATACATCTCCAGTGTGGTACAAAGGAAATTTTCTATACGCTCGACCCTAATTTCTTTTCTATAAGGCAGCTGAATTGGAACATCTTTGAAATGTTATTTCCGTATGGCAAGATAGCGACGAGGATAGCGACAACTCTTTGACAAGTGTGCCTCTCATGTCTCATGGTATCACGAACCTTAGGTATATCTCGGGAGGCCATTATATTTGACATTTGACTGATTTTATAAGGGAATGGTTTGGTAATCACCGTGCTTACTATCAAATTGCTATAGCGACAGCCAATAGGAAGATCCGTTGCCCTAGCAATTTCATCGTAAGCATGGCGATTTATCAAACGATTCCCTTATAGAATCAGGTCGATTTTAAATCCATTCCAAGCTCAAAAAAGTATGTTGTGGCACCACAACAATACTTTCCCGACTAGTTGTGGAAACCTACTGAATTTTTTGCTCAAGACGTGCAGGTCTTGGAATCGGGTGAAATTTGAGAAGAAAATTGAAAAAAAAATTGAAGCATCTTCATAGTTATTGAGCAAAAAATTGAAAAATGTTCCAGGAAAATTGGGAGTTTTCCGGAAAAGCCTCAAAATCTCTTTCAAATCATCTCATTGTAAAAATCTTCAATTCGCCGATTACTTTATTGACGGAATTTGATTTTTTGTAATTTTGGGTCGATACACTCACCTGACCGCGCCTCTTGGTTGATAATAGGGGTCATAGACTCATAAACAAGATCACTTGGGACGATATCACACTCCGGCAGTAGAAGTGGGTCTTCATCGGCCCCGACTACCAAGAACACCAGACGATCAGACCAAAACTGCACAGACACGTGTTTCGCCCCTGTTGGGGGCTCATTAGTACGCAGGAATTCAGTCCAACCACCCGGCGCTGTGGTCGTCAGAGATCTTAGTAATGTAACAATCAGGGGGACTCCTCTAATATGTGCAGATCCTATATTTTCCAAAGGCATCAGGCAGGCGAGGGAATTAAACACAAATTCCAAGTGAAAGCCACACCATCGCCTGGAACATCGACGGTAAAGTGTACACACGTATACTCAAGCCAAGTAGAGCAATGTTAAAAGACAACAAATACGCAAATATTGCGCCTCTTAGGGCCAAACCGGACACACCACATCTTAGGCTTTGGTTATGTTTCTGTTACTGTTGCCCCTTCCAACACTTCTCACTATTAGAAGCAACCTGGTTAAAGGCGTTTCAAGGGCAAAAAGAATAAAAATAATGTCAAGGTAAAAATCTGACTGGATCAAAAAATCTGAATCAAAACTGCCAATCCAGCTTAGCAAAGTGTGATTCTAATGAGCAATGATTTCCCGAGTTTCTCCTTTCCGAATGCGTCACGTGGAGAGACTCCCAGCCAACTAGAATCAATCTGGGTTCAACACACTATTCGCGATTTGAATTGATTCTTCCCGCCACAAGATGGCTGCCAAAGGCGGTATGCGTTGCCCGTTGACAATGCTTGGTTGCCGTTGTCATGTCACTTTGATGTCCTTGTCGGTTTAGTTGTCACTACTCATTTTAATCCGTATTTGGCAGTCATCTTGTGAAGGGAAAAATTAATTTAAATCGCGAATAATGATACTTTTTTGCATGTTTCATGAGCACTTGACAGGAATGTTAATTATGTTGGAAAGGGTACTGACACATGCGATTTTTCAGGGGAACTACTCGATAAGAAACTTAATATTCGACTTGTCGACAGTGCGAATCCCGTTCTGGAATGGTCGTTTCAAGGTACAAACCGTAAGTAGAAGAGTGGACACCAAAAGGGACATAAGTTGTCTTACGTTTATTGTGAATATCGCTGAAGTAAAGAATCTTGAATAAAAAGATATACGATCAAAACATTCAAAAAGTGTTGTTTTCCTACGATTATCTTCGCAGTGACGGTTTCTGCACGTCATAGTCGAGTCGAAATTTGACAATTTACAGACATAAAAAATAGAATACAGCTCTCATAGCAATATTAAATAAGCTTCATTCCGATACAGATGACAGATTTGTCCATGCGACGGTCTCCCCTAACCAAAAGTCACTTGCACTTGAATCACAACACTGCTGGATGTACTATATTAAGACAGCGCATACAGTATAGGTCGCGGGAACAAAACGTCACTTTGGCACCCGCTATGGCAACGTTGCAAAAACGCTTGACGCGGCAACGTTGCAAAAACGCCTGACGTGGCAACAGCGCAATACCACGTAAACGGCAACGGAATAAATTGGATACAAACAACAAATATTACGACTGTCACTTCGGACTTCTGTTTTGCAATAATCACAAAATCGACACCGTACTCAATAGTACAATGCGAATTATCACGGGATGCATTAAATCTACACCGACTTACTGGCTCCCCACACTCAGCCATATTGCGCCTCCCTTTCTCCGAAGACAAGCTGCTTTATTTCGTCAATTCGGAAAGGTGATGGAAAACGGACATCTACCTATACACGAAGATATTGTCAGCGCGTCTTCAACTCGATTAAAATCGCGTAGACCACCCATCAAATCGTCCAATCAACTTCGCGTTGAAAACTTCAATATCAAACATAAGTGGGAGGAATTATGGAGTCAGACAACAACCCAAGATGTAAACTTATATCATTGTATCTTATATTTACCAGTCGACCAGAAGCCGAGTGGATTCGACCTTCCAAGGAAAATCTGGAAGACTGCGAACCGAATCAGATGCAACCACGGTAGAACCGCCGCCTTTTTGTATAAATGTGGTGAAGTTCAATCTGGACACTGTGACTGTGGAAATCCACGTCAAACTGTCGTGCACATTGGTCAGGAGTGCGAACGAAGGGCATACCCTGGCAATTTCTCCGACTTTTACACCCTTTCCCCAGATACAGTGACTTGGATTGAAAACTTGGACATGTGGATTTGATTTTTTTTTTTTTTATTATTTTTTTTTTATTTCTTTTATACAGGGTGTTTCAGTTTTAATCTAGCAAACTTTGGAATAGAATTCTCCTCATCCTCCTGATTCATAAAAATATAACATACATGCCTTTCACTCCTTTCCTAAGAAAGATACAGGGTGTCAAAGTTAATTTTTTTCGGCTTTCAAAATTTTGTAACTTGAGAACCGTTCAACCATAGTAGCTGAAATTTAGCATAGGCTGGTTTGTCGGAACCGTCTACCTACCTGCCAAATTTTGAAAGAATCCAACCAGTGGCGTAGAAGCTATGGGAGGTCATTATTTTGGAAGCATCTGTAGAACCTTGATAAATAATGACCCTCCGTAACTCCTACGCCACTGGTTGGATTCTTTCAAAATTCGGCAAGTAGGTAGACGGTTCCGACAAACCAGCCTATGCTAAATTTCAACTACTATGGCTGAACGGTTCTCAAGTTACAAAATTTTGAAAACCGAAAAAAAATTAACTTTGACATCCTGTATCTTTCTTAGGAAACGAGTGAAAGGGATGTATGTTATATTTTTCTGAATCAGGAGGATGAGGAGAATTTTATCCCAAAGTTTGCTCGATTAAAATTGAAACACCCTGTATACTCGTTATATTGAGTGTTTTCTATTACTATTATTAGAGTACCTCTTGTCTGTAGCATGTATGTCATACGCTAAATAAATCACTCATGCTTGAAATTTTCCCAGATAATTTTGGCCAAGCCCGTTCTCTCGGGTTGGTTGTCCCCCTAGATGAATGCCCTCCTCCTACGGAATCGGGCATTTATCGTTATAACCAGCACTCGCGATCGCTTGAACAAAACTATCTTGAAAATCTCAGCACTTGTGATATTACTGTTGATTATTCTATTGCTTAGGTAGTAAGGTAGTACAGTGCGACCAAAAGTTTGTCAACACCTGTCACACTTGCAATTTTTCATTTCAAATTACGACCGTGTTGATCAGGATTTGCAAAGACAACTTATGCTACCGAAAATTGAAACAGACGTTCTCACACGAAGTGTGCGAATTGAGTTGAAAAATAAGGCTTGAAACACCCCAATATGAAATACGCCTGAATGGATCGAAACTCATCGTCGAGGGATCTCAACTCGGCATCCTGAAGGTGGATCAGCATCCTGAAGGTGGATCGAAACCCATCATCAATGGATCTCAACTCTTTTTTTCCAGGTGGATCGAGACGCATAATCATCAACGGGTTTCAACTCGTCTCCCGGAGGCAGATCGAAACTCAGTATCCAAAGGCCTCAACTCTACACCCTAAACATCCCACATCGACATTGCTTTGATGTCGCTTTGTGATTTCTATGCGATGGCGAAAGATGTTTTCGACACAAATCAAGTTGGAAGTTAATTTGGGAAGTTACATTGCGAACTGTACGAGACATTTTCTAACATCTCAAAGATGTCTTATGTTATGCGGGAAGGCATGCTAAGCCAATTTCTATTGGTCCATTTGAACAAAAGTAGCATCGATTCAAATTTGACATCTTGACACTGCTTTTAAATTGAGCTTTTGAATTGAACTCTCAACTTCCATCGGGGGGAGCTGAAGTTAGTGTACCTACCGAAGGGAAAACCGCTGGGGAAGTCTGGTGTACATGCTGGAGGAAGTCCAAGGGAAGTCCGGGGGAAACACGGGGGAAGTCCAAGGAAGTCCGAGGAAGTCCGAAGGAAGTCCGGAGGAAATCCTTACGAGGGGGAAGTCTGGTGTACAGAATTTGACCAGCGGTTTGCCCCTCGGTACCTACCCAACAGTTTTTGAGTGAAACGATAGGTCGGTAGGTATAAGCAAATTCGGTTAATCTTGACACCATTATCACAGTCCAATTACAAAACAATTAGGTGCATGTACCGAGCTAACAATTTCCGGACGCATGCTATCATTAGTATCTATGTATTATTCCGTGGGCCTGTAGTGAAAACCTGACGGTTAACCCAAAAGATGCTTTACATACCACTGTTCATGTACTTCACGATCCTAGTACAGACATGCTGCGCGGCTTTTGTAAGTTTATCTCATTGTCAAGACACATTTTTTGTTCAATACATAGGTAGAAAGGTAGATACAGATATCTATAACCATTACTATACGCTGTTCCAAAACAATGTGCATTCAGGAGACCGAGAAATTAGACATTCAAGTTAAAAATGTTTTCGTTTGGTAAGCCAAATCGAGCTCAACTTCACAGGTATCAATTGGAAAATTTTGGATAATAATATTTGATGTTGAACTCGACTTGCCTTATGGCGGCTTTACAGAACTTCTTAAATGTCACCTGCGACAGTGTCGCTGGCCAATGGGATTCGATCTGCCTGTACTCCCCTACCTCCCTCCATTTCATTCCCTCGACACGAGTTTCTGTCGTCGTGTCGTTCAAATTATTCAACTACAGTGGAGTGGGGGACTGTCGTCAGCGACAAACGAAGTTCTGTAAAGCCGTCATTAGAAAAGCAATATTTCCAACCCAAATGTCGAATTTCGTGGCCGCCTAGATGCACGTTATTTTGAAACAACGTATACCTATCTACTTCCTCCTACAATACTTTTCAAGGTGAACAGATACAACTTTGATCTGGAAAACGTGGAACTATGCCCTGGTAACGACTTCATGGAGACTCCGGTTCGTAATTTGAGATTCGTTCACGTCAACCGTACCACGAGAAGCATAAGCTGTGACATAAACCTGATCCACCCCATAGATGGCAATGTTGGATTATTGATGCTTTTGTCCAAATGGACCAACGGAAATTGGGTCAACATGCCGTTTCTGCCCTTTCAGCCGGATGAGTGTCGAACGAGCAATAGGTTGTTCAAAGCCAACTGGGTGACGTTCACTAAAGCTATGGGCGTTAAACATCCCGACAGGTGTCCGATACCTGCCGTAAGAAACGATCCTACGTAATATACCTACTGCACTTCAAATACTGCAATCAATTTACCTAACAAAAAATTTCTATTATTTCAACCATGATTTCCATATTCAAGTTTTAAAATTGAAAACGGTTAAATTTGAAACTTGCTTACCTAGATGTTCCTTTAAAAAGCTAGATATAAGAGGAGATTTTTGTTGAGCCGACCTGCTGCAGCTATTGGGGCGATAACAGGCCGGTAGCCACCTATAACTGTAAATTTGTAAGCACGCAAAAACGGAAAAAACAAAAACTCGTATCGGGAATACCTGAAGCCGCTGCTCCAAAAAAAGTGTCGCACACGTAACATCGACCTTCTGCCCTGTTCCAGCCAAAGTTTGACATTGGTAATTAAAATAATGCATTTATTGAATTAGATCAAGATCTACATCACAGCAGCTTATCATCAAACATGCAGAAATATCGAATACAGGTACCGTTTTCAGGTTACTTTTTCGTAGGGTAGATACCGATCGTGTGATATCAAATTAATTCCTAATTTAGACAGGCTGTGCCCTAGCCAAACGTATCATCACACCCCTGCATTTGATTTGTTTGATCCATTTACCAATAGAATTTTAAGGAAACATCCTAGGAGCTATAAAAGCAACTAGTTTCCTCGAATCACATTCACAAAGTTTGCAATTTCAATCGAAAAACGGACAGTGTCATAAAGTGTTCTCTTTCTGCCATGACGTCATGAGTAACGGCGGTTCGTCAAGGTCATGTTTCAACATACGACGTTTTGTTACTGACCGATTATACCAAAATACTTAGGTTGTTGTTGGCCCTTTTTCCTTCCTTAAGCAGTGTTGTCATCGGTCAGTAACGAACAAGGCCGCCGTGTGTCAAAACATGATCTTGACGAACCACCGTTACGTACAGCTATACCGTTACGACCGTTACGCGTGACGTCACGGCAGAAAGAGACAGCGAAAAATTGGAAACCCTAATTAGATTGAAGTGCGGACTGACACATGCGACATTTCAGGGGAACTACTCGATAAGAAACTTGATAATCGACTTTTCGGTACTGCAAATCCCGTTCTGGAATGGTCGTTTCAAGGTACAAGCCGTGACTAGAAGAGTGGACACCAAAAGGGACATATTTTGCCTTACGTTGATGCTGAACATCGCTGAAATATAGAATCTTGAATAAAAAAATCTACAATCTTTACATACAAGCAGTTATTTTCCTACGATCATTTACGGAAAGTGACGTTTTCTGTGTAGGTACCACAAGTTTGCTTATGATGGTAGGTCCTACACATGTAAATATGCAATATACTATGTACAATATAGCCGTACCCTACGGACATCAAATGGGAGAGACAAAAGCAAACCTCTTCAACATTATTTCTACTTGTCAAATTTCCATGTCAATGATGTAGGTATTGCAGGTATCTACAGTGCCTACCAGGCTACTAAACGTCCCAGTATGAACCCTCCTGAAAAATCCTTCACGATCAAGTACCAAGCTCTACCGCAGTTGGCATTTTCAAAATGTAACAACTAGGGCATCCAATCCCGAGACATAAACGAAATCCCGGGATCCCGGGATTTTCGGGATTCCTCAAATGATGCAGCTTTTCACCTCAATTGAGTTGAAAACAGAGTCAAAGCAAGAAACACAGATCATCCAAGTAAGAACATCATCATTTGACACTAGTATTAGTATTTCATTGTATCTATTTCGCATAAATAGAACATTGCAGTTGCATTGCAATTATATGCGTGCTTTCTTCGAGGAAGCAAAAATTACCTGCTGAGACAAAATAAATAGTTTTTTCAGCGCATTTTTGTGAGAAAATGACGCTTATATGGTCGGTTTGTCTGTCTGTCCGTCTGTCTGTCCGCCTGTGTAGAAATTAAGAAGTTATTTTCTGGACTACTGGAAGAAGCGCTATTGCGACTCACGCACGTGAGGGAATGAATATTCACTTGTTTGAATTTATCACCAGTTTTGTTTTATTTCATGTTTTTGGACATGTTCTTAAGTTTTCAATGCCGCTATTTCCATTTCCATATAACTTTGCCTGGAACTTAAATACCATGGTGTTTGGTGGTATGGTAACCACCCGGAAGAGGTATCAGGTGTGAAAATACCGGTCCTAAATGTAATGTACACCTCACCTTTTCATTCTAATATTAGTGTTATTATTGAGTACAAATACTATCGATTACCACCAATTATTATACAACAAATGATGATTGGGTACCTACTAGTTTTATCTCAGCAAAATAAATATGATAATAATTATTACTAATAAATAATGGTTTAAATTCAGTGTGCTCACTTGAATAATCTGTGTTTCTTGCATTTATGCCATTAACTCTATTTTCCATTCAAGTGAGGTGAAAAGATGCATCATTTGAAAAATCCCGAAAATCCCGGGATCTGGGTGGAAAAATCCCGGGATTTTCGGGATTGGATGCCCTAGTAACAACGTCTATTATCAAAAGGAGCTAAGTGTTAACTATTTATTTTCTTTCTCAGGGAAAAAGTCTCTTTTTGGCAAAGATCAAGCTTAATGGTATTTATTTGTTTAAAAATTAGCGAAGCTCACTCGGGATTGCGAATCAACTGTACGTTCAACGAAAGTGACGTGTATCAGTACAGGTTGTCCCAGAATTGGTGGTGGAAAAATTAACAATATCCTCAGATGATGTTGAGATCGGCGGCGATTGATTTTTTTTAATTCACTCTCAACTTCAGTGATGAGCATTATAAAGGATGCCTGTGAGTAGTGGGCATTTTCATTCCATTTTCATTAGTACTGTCGCGCTTCGGCATCATTTTCTTCAGTGACCGCCACTAGCCCAACAGCATTAGCGAAGAGGCACGAACCAGTAGAGACGATGCCCCTTATCGACCGCAGCAACTTTTCACTCTAAGGAAACTTACGTTTTCCTTGTAGTCCCAAAAATTTCCACTTATCACCTATTGACGTCGCGTTAACTGTGACAACTGTCATATTATACAACGTATAATCAATTACTGCAAAATCTATCGGGTGGTCAAATGGTTCATAATTCAAGGACGGAGTTAAATTGGTGAAATGAGGCGTTGCGGAATCAATCCGTTTGAGTTTATTCCTTGACAGAAATTTATCATTCAGGTATTTTTGGAAAGCTACAAGGATGTACTTTGGTTTGAGCCTATTGATATTTTCAAAATCCAAAAAAATTCAAGTTTTGGAAAAATAATTTTTGAAAATATCTATAGGCTCAAACCAAAGTACACCCTTGTAGCTTTCCAAAAAGACCTGAATGATAGATTTCTGTCAAGGAATAAACTCGAACGGATTGATGGACGGATTAAGTAACTCCGTCCTTAAGCTATTTAGTTCTGTTGGCTAAATGTCTCCACAACTAGCTGCCAAGACGTTATCAGCAACACAACACATTTCTTCCATAGCTTACTCTAATGGAAAAACCGTCAAACTGATTATATGTAGGTAGATTTCGTAGGTACCTACATGATAATGGAAATCGATTTGATTGTAGAGGCTTGGCAAATTACGGAAATGATAATAATAATTATTGGTAGCCCAGTCATAATGTAAATGACCAAAATTTTGGACACCACAAACACATCGTTACGCTGTAATTAGGTGGGCATCGTTCCGGAAGCCAGTGATTGCACTCATTTTCACACTTCGTTTGTTACTTAGTTGATAATTCTCGACAATATTATTTGTTTAATATATTGCACAACATTTTCAAAATTACTCCATGCAATTCCCTCAAAGTTCTAAAATTCAAGAGTATACAACAATATACAGGGTGTTCTCGAAATTGAGTCATTTCGTTCAGCACGCCATTGTTGTCGACTTGTCAAGGGATCAGGGAAAATAGTTAAAAATTATTTGTCGTAAGTTCCTCGAGTTACGAAGCCCTAATTCTATAATTGCAAGATACTGGTTCCATAATATACAAAAAGGCTGTATCCTGAGGTACCTACTGAATGCAGTCAAGAAAAAGGTGAGGTAGCCGCGCAGTCAACCATCACCTCTTTTCAAAATTTTCTGCTTGAACCTGACATGGAGATCCCTATTTTACATTATATAGTTCGCTGTAGCTACCTTTGTGTTTGGGACACAAACGTTTGCTTTTTTCTCGCCGCAACCGCAATGCAATGCATTGCCGGTGGCGTAGTCTCTCAGCCGCTCACCTCTGGACCTAGATCTACTAGTGGTCTGCTAAAGACAAAAACGTCCCAGTATGAATCCTATGAAAAAATTCCTGCACGATTAAGTATCGAGCTCTACCTACAGGTGGCGTTTTTTTTAAGTAAATCACCTGTAATATTCAGTTGCGAAAGCTGAGGAGGTAAAGGCAGGTGAAATTAACTGGCTAACAAATTACGGATGTGACTTGATGTAACAAGAACCTACTAATTTTTCAGAGCCTCCTGAATTCCTGATAAAAAAATACCACAACATTTTCATTTTGACTATGTGATATACCCCAACCTATGTATATATTTTTGGGAAGCTTGATCTTTTCCGCTTTTTGACGTCAAAGTCAACTATGATTTATTTTATATAAGAAAAAAGCACTTTATATCCCAAAATGTAGAAGTGTTAGATTTTTTTGAAGAATGTATCATATTCTTTGTCAAAAAATGCCTGCGTTTTTACTATCCGAATAATATCCACAAACAAAAAGGGATTGGCATATTTTTTTTTAAATCAGTCAATGTCAATTTTTGCCAATGTCTTGGGAATGGTTAGAGATATCGGAGTGCTGTATTTTGCCACCGACGTTTCATAAAAATCGAGATCGGAACACCTAGATCAGTTTTCGATGTTTTCTCTATCTGATCTAGAAATAAAAGAAACAACCAAAAACAAGAAACTTAGGACATTCTGTACTTTCTAAAAAAAATCTAGAATTTATTTAAAAAAAAGTCCAGTTGCGTAGATGCTGGCGGTCCACTTTTCCCCCCTCTTATCTTTGATGCCACTGGATATTCCAAAAATTGATTCAATTATGGATCTCGTTTATTTTAGAAAAAAAGTTACTCTTGCAAATTTTTGTCTCAAACTTGTTTTTGAGATATTTCGAGCCTGAATATATGGAAAACATCCAAAAAAAACACCACGAGCTTTGAATTCATTTTTTTTTTAAACTTGTTGTTTCTCAGCCAGTGTCGTCAACCGATATCACTGACGCCGATATTATGATACCAGTTCGCAATGTTCGTAATTCGCATCATGCTAATCATCGCCCATCGTCAAAGCGAATGCTTTCAGAAGGTAAGTAAAGCTTGGTTTATAACCGAATTAACTTTCGAAAATGTATTTAATATCATATCAAGCTTCATCTAAGTACCTATACCTACACAAACGAAGTGTGAAATGGTACCCACAATATCTACTTTCCGGAACGATGCCTACGCCTGATTACATCTTAACGACGTGTTTGTGTGGTGTTCCAAATTTTGGTCATTTACATGATGAGGGGGCTACCAATAATTGTAACTTTCGTATTTTTCCAAATCCGCAGCACCGAATCGAGTTTCGTAAGCCGCCCAAACTATCTCCAAATTGTCTTCGATTGATTTTCAGACAATTACTTCAGGTAAACAAGTACATCATGGACGTGAAAACCATAGAAGTGTGCCCTGACAATGGCAAAGCGGAAAGTCCCATAACGAATTTGAAGTACATCAAAGTCGATCGCACGCGACGTGCTTTGAGCTACGACATAACGTACGTCAATCCGCTGGGCGAAAATGTCGGAGGCGCCTTGACCGTTTTCAAATGGAGCGAGACAGCGGGATGGAAAGTCATGCCGTTTCTGCCTTTCCTGTCCAACATGTGCGGGACGTACATGAGATACTTCAAAAGTATCTGGGTCGATTTCATGAGGGCCCTGGGTGTGAAACACCCCGACAAGTGTCCCATACCGCCTGTGAGTTTATTAGTTTAACGTCATGTTTTCCAAATATCTCTTGCTTATATCATTACAATAATACACTTACTCGTATTACACTGGTCGTCATTGTAACACTAGTTTTACAATAATTATATGGGTACTAGGACTACTAGGTACTGGTACTATAGAAAAATAACTGCCACTTTCATGATCAAATTCGAAGTCGACTTTACTTGAAGAGTGAAACAAGGCTCTGCGACTACCACAACACCAGACGATTAGACCGAAGCTGCATAGGCACGTGTTTCGCCCCTGTTGGGGGCTCATCAGTGCGCAGGCATTCAGTCCGACCATCAAGAGATCTTAGTAATGTAACACTCAAGGGGACTCCTGATAAGTGAGTCTTTCAAGCGGCGCCATCTATCAAGGCATTCCGCAGATGCAACATTCCAAAGGCATCAGGCAGGCGAGGGAATAGGGTGATTGCATATAGAGGGAGTTTATGGCAAAATGTCAATAGCGTCATTGTCATCTGTCAAGTTTTATCCATGTCGGAGCAACGTCAACCGGACTAACCTCACTAAATACTGTAATTTTTACGTGTTTTGTTCACATATTGTTTTGTTCGGCGTTTACGAGATCGAGATTGTGATTTCTAATCATTTTAACAATGCCTCACACCTGTTATGTGTTGTATGTGCGGTATGTGCCCCAATGCAATTCCTTAACAAACGTCAAAACATAACTCGATCCTTGCGATGCCTGCCGGTGATAAGGTGAACGAATTTCATGCAATCACCCTATTAAGCACAAATTCCACAAATTTTGGAACATAGCATTTGCGGAATGCCTTGAAAGATGGCGCCGCTTGGAGGACTCACATATTAGGAGTCTCCCTGAGTGTTACATTAATAAGATCTCTGACTGGCGCAGTGCCGGATGGTTGGACTGAATGCCTGAGCACTGATGAGCCCCTAACAGGGGCGAAACACGTGTCGGTGCAGTTTTGTTTCGGTCTTCTTTGTCTCAGTAAAAAATAAAAATGCGAGGTGTTCGCTTTGGCCCTAAGAAGCGAAATGTCTGCGGTTTGTATGTGTCTGCGTATTTGCTGTCTTCTTACTTGAAGAGCTGCAGACGCTGACTTTAGAAATTCCGTTATATTGTAACAATGACGGTTCAAACTCACTTCAAGTAGAGTCGACTTGAAGTTGAATTTTAAAAATGCAGTGAATATATACTAACATGAATATAAATATGAATAATGAACTTGTGTATCATCATTAAGGACGGAGTCATATTGGTAAAAGAAGCGTTGCGAGATCAATCCCTGTGGGTTTATTCCTTGGCCGATTCTTACCATTTAGGTCTCTTTCGAAAGCTACAAGGATGTACTTTGGTTTGGGCCCATCGGCATTTCCAAAATCCAAAAATAATTCTTTCAAATGTCAAAATTAAAAAAAAAAATAGATTTTGGAAATGCCAATGGGCTCAAACCAAAGTACATCCTTGTAGCGTTCGAAAGAGACCAAAATGGTAACAATCCGTCAAGGAATAAACCCACAGGGATTGATTTCGCAACGCTTGTTTTACCAATTGAACACCGTCCTTAAATGGATTTCAGGGTTCTTACAGTTTGAAAAACTTCACGCTGGATTTCAGTTCGATGTCAATGCCGCTTTGGGATGGCCGCTTCAAAGTTATTACTGCTGCAAAACGAGTTGACAATGGAAAACTAGTACAGTGCCTCGTTTATATCATTGAGGTCCACCAAGTGATTCAATAAAATCAACTAACGAATATGAACAATTCTGAATATTCGTTATATTTAGCAACACGACGTAGAGGCTCAAGTCGCCTATCGAGCTTTTAGGTTACAAACTAGGTATTTAGAGCTCGATTTAGAGCCTAGAAATTTGTTTGATATGGAAACTTGCTCAATTCCAATAAGAAGATTGCAAGAATGAAACAAATTACGAAAGCGTTGAGTATATCACCATCACAAATTACTCCCCTCCAACACTTTTTCCTCAGTAATGATTGCTCCATTTAAAAACATGGATTCCAATGTACAGAAAGTGTTTATTAGAAATGTTTAATAGATGTGAAAATAAATGGTATGCAGTACATCCAGTTATTATCGCTTCCACCAATACAGGTGCATTTTTTGTTTCCTCCACCTTTCATTATCGCTATTGATGCTTTTTATCTTCGCCCACTTTTTTTGCATGTTCGTGTTGTTGTTTAACGTCTGAAAGCCAAGTTCCAGTCTGGTCAAAGTGTAACGATTTGAGAAAATGAATGAAGAAAAGAATAAAGACGACAACAATAAAGGAGATAACGATAAAGAAAATGCACGGGATAACACTAATGCAGCGACAGTGAACAATCCGCCGAAGATACATGCGCTCAACCAGCTTTTACGGAAGCACAAAGCTGGAAGAAGACAGATGAAGAAAGAAACGGAAGCAGCTGCGGCTTTACTTCAGCTCGCTGTACCCAGGAGACATGACGATTATATACCGAAGAAAAGAATGCGGCTTCATTGTCCGAAACCCTCGCCGCCGCAGCCCTTCCACAGACCTTGCTCCCTCCGCCACAAACTGTAGCTTGAGTACCGTTTTTTCAGTCATATTCTCGATTGTTTTGTATTTGGTAATTTTTTTGTGTTTACATGTAAATATTCTTGTATCGTGGTTGCCTATTTCCTCCACTTTTTAACAAGCTTTTATTGACCATTTTTACCTGAGTAGGTAAGTAGGCACCTATTTTTACTTACGTATCTACCTACGTGAAAATAAATAAAATTGTTCTGTACGTGTGAAGTTTTTTTACTGATTCCATTTGATTCACCTTCATTTGCAAAATTTAGGAGACGCTGAGTGAGACTGGAAGAAGAAACTGTCGACGGAAAGTTAGGTTAGGTCCTCGGTTACGTCATTGGTTTCAATGGTGCTGATATACTCGACAGCAAAAATAGCGCCCACTTAGTTTATAACGAAGACGACTACTTGCTTGGGTCCATATTCAGCAGTCCACGGCGAAATCAGCCCACAGCTCAAACGTCCTACCGGACAAAGATCCACGACTCATTTATCTTGTATTCTATGTATACAGGGTGATTCACAACTTATGACTTTCCTTTCAAGGGGTTATGGGGCCCCAAAAACTTGGCTTCATGTGCTTGAAAATAATTCAAAAAGCTATATGGTTTACGAGGAAAAAAATAATGAAAATTTGCCAAACATATGTGGGACTAATGGGTTTATTTTTCTATCTGTTGATGAGACATACGGTTCAACAATAGTTTAACGATAAGCGAAAATGTTTCTATGTAAACACTCCTCCTTTAGCAATAATCGGAGGTAAAAATAAATAATTTGTCAGTGTCAACCTCAACTGATGATGCCTCGACTTACTCCCTTTCCTCGTCTCTTTGTCCATTACATAAGGTAAGGACCCTTATGTTTGGTTGATGGTCGCAATTATCCACTCGGGTTACCTATCTAACTGTATTTGTACCCGCTACTTGTAAATTTTAGTTGAATAGGTAATAATAATGGTCAAGTAACGTCATTCTTGACAATAATACCTTATTATCAATCAACCATTATTGAGTATGTTGTTTCCATAGTACCAGATTAGAATTATCCACGTGAGGCATTGCATCGGCGATCCCCAAAATTTTCTTCGATGTTGAGTTCAAATAAGTCATTATTTCAGGATTTTTTTTTCAACTTTTCTCCCTCAGAAATAGTTTTTCTGGCACATCCTGAGCTCACCCGTGAAAGGAAAGTCACAAGTTGTGAATCACCCTGTATAATGTATTCTTGTATGTTTGTTCGGTTCAACCAGTTTCTTCACTTTTTTCTTATAATTATGTATCCAAGTGTTAGTGGAATATGTATCTCCGAAAATAAGCGCCTATTTGGGCATCATTTCGATTAACCGTGTTTTCCATTATCCGGCAAAGGCTCGGTCCCGGCCAGCACGGATAATCGAGGTTCTACTGTAAGTCAATAAATTAACTGCTGCTATTTTTCATGCTAATTCAATTATGCAACCAAACATACATTCAACAGACCATTTACTAGTTTTGGAATGTCTATGGGTGTAGGTGGCATATGACAGTGACTAAATGTGCGGTGGACTTTTTTCCGGGGGGACATTTGAGCCGTGGGATGATTTATCGGTGTGAAGACTCGGGGATAAATGCGTGGTGGACCTTTTTTCCGGTAGATCGTTTTAGCAGCGGATGTCTTCGCGGTGGGAGAACTAGTACTCGAGATGAACAAAGCAATGCTGCCTTTGTTATCATAACAATGATAAGTGCGGCAACGGGAACCGGACTCGACATTTTCCACCACTATTATTGGACTTGAACCGCTGTCGAGCATTTTTATTTTTCAGTAATTAGGCACAAAAATTGATTCATTGTCACTCTGTATATTGTACAAAAGGTTCACAATTAGGTGAGCTAAGATGATGCATTGCAGTCAAAAAATTACTCTGTCGAGCACCACAAAAATTTCAAAAATCAAGCAATTTTTTTCTCTAGATACTTATTTGACCCGAGGCAAAATTTTGGGGCGGTCCACTTGAATTTTGGCCCAGTAGATAAGCACTACAGCAGGCTTGCCGCCTTCTTTTCTTACTTGGTGTGAAACTGGCTTGTCCAAAAATTAATGGCGAATTCACTTGGCTGCTCCAGTGCTGCTCGGCCGCACTCGTAAGGGAATAGCTCATCCTATTGGGGTTCCCTTGGCAACGAGTGCGGCGGCCGAAGCAGCACTGAAACAGCAATGTCGAGAGCAAAGTGAATGTAGTCCTATACTAAAAAAATTTTTGTTTGTAATGGAAACTATACATTGAAAATTAATTAACCCGTGTTTTGTTATTCAGTCAAAAGTCCGAGCAAAAATCGTATCGTTTTCATAAATAAATAACATCAACTAGTTCTGATGTCACAGCGAGTCACCTTTTATTATCCTTTTATACTGCCTGTGTAAATGACGTCAGAAGTAGGCAGAATATAGGATATTCGACTGATGGGTTATTTGAAATGTGGATTCCTATTAAACTTTTTGAACGTATTTCCACCTGCCGATGGCAGACCGCCGGGGCATAGGCACCTTGTTTTGCAAATAATTCTTCAGGGCTTAGAGGATCTTTTTGGCTGGAGGAAGCCAAAGGGTCCCCGCGATATAACCAATTAGGGGACCCGAAGCCGTACATTTTAAAGTAATGATTCTATCACCATTCTCTTCCTTATGCAATTTTGAGTAGATCTAGGTACGGAAGAATGCGATTCACTCACGTTAACTAATTTTATTTTCGCACTTGAACATCGCTCGCTTTCCTTAATCACAATTTCACATCACAACTGTCAACGTTTGACAGCTAGCAGACTGCTGCGTGCGACATTTCATTGCAGGTTATTGTCTGTGGTCTGTAGTTATTGTGCCTTTTAAAGTGTATGCTGTGAAGAAGGAAACAGAATACGTGCCAGATTTCAGCTTTTATATCATGCACGACCAATACGAAACTCTCGATCATGGGCTTCCACCGGAGGCTTCCACGGGCACGAGGCACGACGTAGGCAACAGGGAAAAGACGGAAAAAACTTTTTTAACGTACTTCAACTTCTTTTGCGCGATACTTCCCATGCGTTTGTTATCTTTTTTTTGCGCTCTTCCGCTATTTTTCTTTCTGCATTTCATTCCTTCTTTGCCCGCGTAGACTATCTTTTTAGCGACTTTCTTCTCTTTTCGTGTAATTCATTCCTCCTTTTCAAATTTTATTCACGATTGCTGCGATTTTTGCCCTGATTATTGTTTTACGCGTTCTTCACTTCAGCTTCACCCTGCCCAACACTCCTATTTTGCTCCTCGGTTCCGTTGGTGTCTTTTGGTAGCGTATTGTCACAAAACCAATGTCTTTAAGTGGTTTTCTTACGATTTCTTGCGATATTTCGCCTGTTTTTTGACGCGGTATTTTTAGCTTCTCCCCTCCCGACAACCGTTTTTTGCTCCCCGGTCCCGCTGGTGTGTTTGTTTGATCTTTCGTTAAGTACCATTTCCACTTCGTTCGAGGGGTGTTGCATACCCGGCCGCCCGGCGCTACAAATACACTGAGTATCTACCTAGTTTTTCAACTTTAATAATTTTTTTCTCGTAAGATTTTGGATCTTCCGCAAAATTTCCTTTGAAAAACTTTCTTGTCCACTGTAGTCCATTCCTACTTTTGGAATGATCAAAATTGAGGTCCCCTTTATGACACGGTCGACGGTCACCATCACCAATCAATAGGAGTTTTCATTACAATTTTGTGTTTCAGTGGGCATGCGCAAGATTTGACAGTTCGGGTCGGCTAGCACCAGACAGTGTTGCCAGACGTACTACTTCGGTAGTATTTGTACAACTTTTTCACTCTCATGTACTACGTACTACCGTACTACCGAGGCCACGGTAATACACAGTTTCGTACTACAATTGGAATATTTGTCTGAACCATGAAAAAAAGAAATACTTCCTTATCTCCAATTTCTCGTGCAATGTCTGATTGGTAACTTATTTACAGTGTATTGACATTTCGGCACAATGTCACTTTGATGTCACTAACGTTAAATAAACGTCGAATGAACAAATTTGGTGGTTTCTAGGAGGCGGGCCGGCCGGAAATGGGCCCAAAGTGAGAAAAATTTCAAGCCATGCGCTTCCTCTCCCCTCCTGGATCCCTCTGCCCATCTTGTGTTAAAATTTTCAATAGCGTACTACTTCCGCCAACCAAAATACTACCATTTTCTAATGTTAGTACTGCTCACGATATTAATAAATCTGGCAACACTGGCACCAGAGGTATAAAGTGGGGAGAATGGGCGCTTTCCACCTAGACGGTACAAATACCACCAGACGGAACATGTTCCATAGTTTGGCACATAGACAAGGTTTGGCATAAAATGGGTGCTTTCCATCTAGACGGTACAAATACCACCAGACGGCACATGTTCCATAGTGTGGCACAAAATTTTAGGTGATCCAATGAACGGCGCAGAACCGAGTAGGAACACGTAGATGGAAAGCACCGATTGGAACCGGCACATGCGTAAATGGCAGGTGTACCGAACTTGGTACTAGGTGGAAAGCACGCAATTTCAGGTGATCCAATGAACGGCACAGAACCAAGTAAGAATACGTAGATGGAAAGCACCGTTTGGCACCCGCACATGCGTAAATAGCAGGTGTACCTAACTTGGGGGTAGGTGGAAAGCACCATTGATTACAGAGCTGTGCGAGTCTGGCAAGCACGCGAAGGTCGAATTTTTGCCGACCGGCAAGGAACGTGAGTGAACGTGAGCATGCGCTCTAGGCCTGATGAAAACTACTATTTATTATAATAACTGTGATAATACCCTGGATAATACATATTATACAGGGTTATTCAAAAGTCCGGAATAAAATTCATAATTTTTTTCCATATTAATTCCGGAAAAAACGCTCGAACAGGTCGATTTTTAAAAACGGTAAGCCGTTTTTTCATGACACGTGTCATGTTCTACCGGCAACCCTCTAGCCCCAAGCCACCCTTAGTATTTTTTTTCAAATAGCACGCTATGGCTTGTGGGGGCTCGCTGGAAAGCTAGTCAAAAACTCTATTCAGATCTACCATTGAAAATTAGATCGGATGCTTCACCATGAAGTTTTGAGTAACCCCAGTTTTCTTAACAGTCCGGAACAAAATTCATAATTTCTTACCATATTTTTTCAGAAAGAAAACGCTCGAACAGGTCGATTTCTAAAAACGGTGAGCCGCTTTTTCATGGCACGTGTCATGTTCTACCGTCAACGCCCTAACCCTAAGCCACCCTTGATATTTTTTTTTCAAATGGCACCCTATGGCTTGTGGGGGCTTGTGGGGGCTTGTGGCTTGGGGTTAGGGGGTTGACGGTAGAACATGACACGTGTCATAAAAAAACGGCTTACCGTTTTTCGAAATCGACCTGTTCGAGCGTTTTTTCCGAAATAAATATGAAAAAAAATTATGAATTTCATTCCGGACTTTTGAATAACCCTGTATAATATCCCATACACTTTCTATTTTCAGTAGAACGACTTTTTGGAGCAAAAATAAAGTGACAAGCTGGGAAGATACGGCTGACGGCCGTCGATAGTTTCGGTCCAAAACTTTGCATGTGCCACCAGCCGTAGCCGTAGTCCTCCAGCTTGTCACTTTATTTTTGCTCCAAAAAGTCATTCTTCTGAAAATAGAAAGTGTATGGGATATACCTTTGATTCACTCACCGATCAGGGGCCCTATTTTCGGAACCGGGGAACAGCTCATCATGTGATGTTGCCTAGGTTACAGCTATACACAGCCCTAGTTCCTAGTATCAAAGTATCACCTAGTTGCCTTTGTTGCCTAGCAACTTCACATGCGAACGGATCACACTCCATGGATCACACATCTCTCGAAAAATTCGAAAATAGGGCCCCAGCTTTCTTAGCCGCATATCACGTTTCCTGCTTCTTCGTTATTGTGTAGACTGTAGGGTTGTGGAAGGAGCTTAACTCCACCCTTGACTCCACCTCCTTCTGCCAGGTTCTTTTCGCACGAGGGGTATATACTCCCATTGTTGCTAGGTTATTGTTGATAGTGCAAAAACACTGCACAATACGTCAATCACAAATCACACACGGACGGCAAGGAGCGAGCGATCGAATTCAGCTATCTAGAATCCGTGAGTTAGTCCAAAGAAAGTGGACAATGGACAAATTTCCTGAAGCCGGCTCCACTTCACGGACACGGATCCCATAAATGCAGGCGCAAATGCAGGGCAGGGCAGGCGCCAGTCATCGACAGTTTCTGAAAAATAAATCAAACTGCCGAGCACAGATCTGCCGAGAGAGGGCGATACGTGGGCGCCACGCAACATTCTACAAGTATAATCAATTTCACAGCTTTCTGCATAAGAACAAGCTATGGAAAAATTGTGTGCATCGGAATGATACTATGAGACGGGGATGCCAGCCAGTTGTCTACACGTGCAATTTTTAATGTGACACCTTGTCGAGGTATCACTCGAGGTATCATGTAGCCAGAAATCGTGTCTTTCTTTGGAGTGCTTTGCAGTGTGGACGATAAGGGACAATAGGTGCTTTCCTTTTACAACCTAAACTAAGTATTCTGACCTAAGTTTGTTAGTGGTATCTCACTTTCGCGCATGTGATTTCTCGCTTTTTCTCTCTCTAACTTGGATCAGATCAGTGAGTTTCGTGGTAAAAGGAAAGCACCTATTGTCTTTACTGGTTGGTGGGTATCCGCCAAGGTTGTTAGGTTTTTGGCGGCTACTATAATGATGCGAATGATGTCGAAGATCGGCAGGATACTACTCGGATGAATAAAAGGCCCACCACCCAAAAGGTCTGATCTTTCAGATGCCAAAGAAGTAGTAACCAAAAAATTATAGGCATATATCTGCTTCATACAAAAAAACACGAAACACAAGCCACTTTACTTTTTATTTTACCATTTTTCGTGTATAAGGCTCTTCTTTCCCATACTGTATCACTTATCCATCATTTTTTCTCCCGCAGGCCGAGGTGACAGTAAATTTTATTTTATATATAAATATGCTGTCGAAGCAAAAATAACTTGAATTCGGTTGAAAAACAATTGACCTTTCCAATTTTAGGAGATAGAAAGTACATGGTTTTTCGAGGTCACCTTTGACGTTTTGACGTTTATGACGTTTGGACGTTTCGTTTCTGACTTTTGCGGGAATTTTGAATCGGTTAGCTATACTGTTCCCATTATCATGTGGGGAAAGTCACTAGAGCCCATAAGGGAGTTTTTAATGGACGAAGTAATAGAGTTTTTTCGTAGTAAGATGCACGTGTCTGGTGCAGCGTGATCCCTGGTGGTGCTGGTGCAGCCACACTTCCATCAAGTTTGGGTCTTTCCTGAACCGGTGCATGGTGATGCCGGGTGTATTCGTCTTATTCTCGCACTCGCATAGAGCGACACAACACCCTTGAACCATTTCTGTAAGTCTTCTCAGTTTTCCACTACATATAACACACTTATTGGTAAGAACGAGGGTAAGAACAAGTGAAATCATGAAATCCATGCTGAAATCAAATAAATACACGACAGACCGCTTGTCAGATTCGAAAAATTTCCCATTGTCAGAAACGAAATGTCATATCTCAAGAAACATAGGACGCTTTCCAATAACTGCGACAAGACGGATACACAATGTCAAAGTGCACTTGCCAGCTCAATTCTAAACTCAGCCTCGCCAATGTTTCGATTGTGTCGACATGTGGTGCTATTACTGCTATTGGAACGCTAGCTGTGTCAAATTGTGTCCATATGTGTCGAATTGTGTCCTTATACGCCTTATTGGGAAGCGCCCAATGACCTCGATTAACCGTATCTTATACGCATGACGTCACAGTAAAGAGAGACAACGGAAAATTGGAGACCTCAATTGAGAAACCTATAGGACTAATCTAAAAGTCACTATGATTTTCAGTTTTCTTTTTATTTCGGACAAAACGGTTGGTATAAATGACAACTGATGACAGCAGCGGGCCAGCGGGTAGAGAACACGAATCTTATTGGTACCGAGAGTTCATAAATTAAATGGGTCAAGGGTGCCTGTGAATTCAAGAACGTCTGTCGAAACTAGCGTAATCCTTTTGTAATAAATTTGTCAAACTTTTGACAAGTAACGTCCCATATTATTGATCTCTGATATCTGCCATAAGTGCACGAGAATACTTCAAGCTCGAAAATACTCCTCGGTCATGTAGTTTTTGTGCCCTGCCGTGAAAACCACATTTAAAATGTTCCGAAAATGAAAACTGCGTCTGGTTTGACAAAATACTATAACCAAAAAATTACAGACATCATATATGAACGATGCTAGTTCCGACAGATGTTTTCAAACTCACAGGCACCCTTGACCCATTCAATTTATGAACGCTCGGTATTTCAAAAGTTTTTTTTTTAAATCGGATTTAACCGGAAACAGAGAGCCGCCATTTTGAAAGTAGCGCCAAAACGAAAGAGCCCACGGGATCAATTTTTTGAACCTACGGTACCTGACTAACGTAAATGTATTGATATTGCATTTGGATGCATTCAGATGCAGACCATTCTTAACACACCACTTGTGAACTGTGGGAACATAACCGTCACCTTGGCACCCGCTATTGCAACGTTGCAGGCACGCCGGCACAACGAAGCCGAGAACGAAGCGCCTCTTGCCAGCTTCTTGTCCACGTTTGCGCCTGAGGGGATGCCAAAGTACCGCTGTAAAGATTCGCTTGTTTTTGACATTACTCAGTTAAATCTTGAGTTTAGCACATTAATTTTTATGATAAAGCGACAATTGTTCAATACATCATCTATACAGGGTGGTCCAGGTTATAGTAGCAATAATTCACCATTCGATGGTCCATCGAAAACTAGATCGACATGCATAATTTAATTTTTCTTCAAAACGCTTCCTAACACCCTTGACAGACTGGGAAACTTAATGATCATTAAGCGTAAATTACGATATAAATGACCAGTGTGTTACGTCGTCATTTACTTAATGATCATTTAGAACGTCATTTAGGACCTTAATGGTCATTAACTAGGAGTGACCATAATCGCCGAATAATCGGCACGGTGGTCGTGCATCATCGCCGTGATTTTTGAATACCATTGGCCAGCTTTTCTGCAATGAATCGCGATATCTGTCATTCGTCATCAAGTCCGTCACTTCAGTACGCCATTCAGACACGTATTTCTGGGCCGCGATTCTGTACTCTCCTACCGACTCTCCTACCGACACTTGTCGGTGTCGGTAGCTAGGCAGGAGCGAATTTGATTGGTTCTCACCCTAGCTACCGATCCGATAGTTGTCGGTAGGCAAGTACAGAATCGCGCTCCTGGAATGGAGGAACTGGATTTTGTGTCTTGCTTCTTGCAACAACATCTCTTGTACCAAATTATGAGATAATGCCCGTAGTGTGCACGTATAAGCACGTACGAAAAAATAAAAACTCCAAAAACATAAGAAATGACCACCTATTCGCGGAATTTGGATGATACGAACATTGCAAACGGGCAGCAGGATATGGATCGGCGGCACTTTATTTTTGACCGAGTCGAGTTTATTGATGAGGAGATGGGTTTCCGTAAGTATCCGTGGGACAGGTAGGTATATAATTCCCGTAGCGTGCACGTCTAAGCACGTACGAAAAATCTCCTCGCTTTACATAAGAAATGACCGCCTGCACCTGTTCGCGAAAGTTGGATGATACGAACATTACGAACTTGTAGCACAGTATCGGTTGGTGGTACTCTCTCTTTGGCAATGTCGAATTTATTGATGAGGGAATAGGTTTCCAGAACGTCCGTCGTGGAAAATGTGAAATTTTGCAAAAGCAAGCGAAATGGAAAGTACACACGATAGATACAAACATAATGAACTATAACATGCATCTGTCACTTGCCTTGCCACTTGCCAGCCGCGCACATGAATCAGGGCCGCCCTTAAAAGTTGGTTAGACTATGGGGCTATGCGATTTTGATCAGGTTATTGACTAAATCATCAGGCTCTTATTCTTCTTCTTCTCCATTTCTTTCGACTCAATACAAATTCAACATATATTTTGGCAACAAATAAAGATAGTATGATGTGGTGTGAGCAATGCAAGCAATAATTACTTTGTTATTGCTTGCAATGTTCACACCACGCTTTCTTGATTGAATGGAATCTAAGCTAAATACCACCTCACACCTCACCGAAAATATGAAATTAATATTATAATTATAGATAATGAGGGGAATAATAGCCCAATACTCCGCCGGACCATTCGACAATTTGACATTGTCATTTTAGGGGGAAATTGATCGCCACGTTTATTCATGCGCTACGGCGCAAGCTCATATAGGCTTATTACGATTTGCAGTGTGTCACCCCCAAATTCACAATCGTCTTTTAACGTTAATGATCATTACACTTGATGATCATAAAGGTGCAGTCTGACAAGGGTATAAGGGAGATAGAGCCCTTCAAAGTTCAGTTTTTAAAATCTTTTTTTACAATAACTCTCAAGTCATTGAAACGATTTTGACCAAATTTGGTACTAATGCTTACGAAATGGATATTCATCACTTGACTTAGATGACTTTTGGTCAAATTGTTCAGTGGCGTAGATACGGGGCAATTGTTCAACTTCTCCCACCCTATTTTCTACGCCACTGAATATTTTTGGATAATTATACTTAATTTTGTTGAATTTCTTGTTCAATTTAGAAAAAAAAGTTACTCAAGTGAAATTTTGATTAATGGCTTCATTTTCGAGATATTTGGGTTTGAAACTTTGGAAAACGCCTCCAAATCGCGACTTTCAAAGGCCTAAAAATTAAAATCCAAGAAAACGCATGATTCCTCAACTGGAATAAGTTTTCTAGGTCGTTTAAGTTGATTTACTGCCATTTTTTGCTAAGAAACGAGGCGTTTTCAGAGAAAAACAATTTGGGCTCTGGAAAGTGGCGATTTCGAGATGTTTTTCAAAATTCAAAACCCAAATATCTCAAAAATTAGGCCTCTAATCAAAATTTCACAAGTGTAACTCTTTTTTCTAAATTGAAGAAGGTATTCAAAAAAATTGTATTTATCCAAAAATATCAAGTGGTGTAGAAAATAGGGTAGGAGAAGTTGAACAATTCCCCTGTATCTACGCCACTGAACAATTTTAACAGAAGTCATCTACGTCAATTGATGAATATCCGAGTGAATATCCATTTCGCAAGTATTTGTACCAAATTCAGTCAAAATCGTTTCAATGACTTGGGAGTTATTGTAAAAAAAAGATTTTAAAAACTGAACTTTGAAGGGCTCTATCTCCCTTAGGAAGCGTTTTGGAGAAAAATTGAATTATGCATGTCGACCTAGTTTTTGATGGACCATCGAATGGTAAGTTATTGCTACTATAACCTGGACCACCCTGGATACAGGGTGTTTCAATGACCTTGCATAATACTTCGGGAGGTGATTCCTCTCAAAAAAAAAGCCGAAAAGTAAGAGTAAAATTTTTTTCTCAAGTGCTCCCTGAGGGAGTTATAGCTCCTCAAAGGTACAAAATGCAACGTGTTCAATCATCTGCTCAAGAACTGCCAAAGGTAAGAGCTTTAAATTCAATTTCAAAACTTTCAGTCCTCCTGCGTTTTTTCCGTAGGATGCATCATTCTGAAGTAAAAGTGAAAAAACACGGACGTGTCATGAATAATTTTCAACAAAAATGATTGTAAAATGTCAAGCAGTGACACCGAATCTGAAGCTGGGTATTTTTTAAGAAAATACCCGACAAATACAAGTTCAAATAAGACCAGGAAGTTTTCGATATCCTCGCAAGACATTAGAGATGCAGGTTGTTCAAAGTGGGACAACATTCATCAAGATCATCAAAGAAATTCAGCAAAATGCAATCCAGATGACAGCTTATGTCATTTGCCTTCTTCGAATGTGGAAAATGCGAGGGAATTTCATTCACATGAAGTAGAAGAACTGGACACGCATAAATCCAAATGGTCTCTTCACGATTATGAAGCGTCACACAATGATCAAGACATGAATACCACATCCCTCGCAACTCTTCTTCCGTGTCCCCATTGCTCTAACACAAACAAGCAAAACTACAAGGGCCAACGAGGGCTTAATATACACATCAAACGGAAACACAAAGACCTGTATACATCTTCTATGGAAAAAAGCTCAACAATCCATCAGTTGTCCAAGCAGATATCTGAGAAAAAACGTAAAATCAAAGTCTTAAAAAGGATCCCAAAAGGAGCCCGATTTGCTGCAGCGACAAAATTCTCAGAAGTTCTGGATTGTGTTGTGAAAACAAATGACATGCATTCTTGGAGCCTTCTCTTAACTTTCGCGTTCTCTTGTCTCTGTGTTCCAGAAAAATCAGAAAAAAAATGTTCTCTAGCAAGACTGGTGAAGCAAAACATAAGAGGTACTGTTGAAAATTACAGCAACATTGGGACAAAAACTACTTCGCTATCAAGAAGAGTCGAATCCAAAGTATCAGAAGGAGATATTCGAGGAGCTGTGAAAATCTTGGCATCTAGCGACTCACTGGCCCCGGAAAATGAGAGCACCTATAAGAAGCTGTTGGACAAACACCCAAATCCCAATAAAACAATGGACTACCCAACACCTCCAGTCATCGGTGATGAAACACTAAGCGTCTCAGAAGCGGATGTTAGGAAGGCTATCGCTAGTTTTCCAAATGGATCCAGTGGAGGAATAGACGGACTAAGACCTCAGCACCTCAAGGATCTTGTATCCAATGGCAATGGTGATGCAGCTTCCCGTCTTATCAAATCTCTCACCAAATTTTGCAACTTTACGCTGGCCGGCAAAATAAACGAACAAGTACTTCCCTTATTTTTCGGCGCCAACCTATGCGCGTTGAACAAAAAAACCGGAGGTGTCCGCCCCATCGCTGTCGGGAATACTCTGAGACGTTTAGCTGCTAAGTTGGGATGTTACTCAGTCAAAGATACTATTGGAAATATGCTTCGACCGAAACAACTAGGTTTTGCAACAAGCGGTGGATGTGAAGCTGCAGTTCATGCTACAAGAACATATTTGGATCAGAATCATAGTTCAGGAAAAGTTCTTTTAAAAATTGATTTCGCCAATGCATTCAACACAGTTCACAGGGACGCTATGTTGCACGGCGTGAAAGAATGCACTCCACTTCTTTATCCATTCTTCTGGCAATCTTACTCCGAATCTTCACTTCTGTTCTACAGTGATTGGACTATCCCTTCGTCTTCTGGTTGCCAACAGGGAGACCCGGCAGGACCGTTATTATTTTGTTTATCGATTCACCCCGTTATTGAGCTGCTGTCCTCCGAATTGATCACTTTTTATTTGGATGACGGAACCATCGCCGATAAACCAGACAAAGTTCTCTCTGATTTCGAGGTCGTCGTTGAACATTTCAAGAAGATCGGATTGTTGATCAATTCTTCGAAATGCGAGCTACACGTTTGTGGTAAAGTGGATCATCTGGTTCTTGAAAAATTTCAAAAACTTTCCCCTGGAATCAAAATTGTTAATGACGTGGCGTTACTAGGAGCACCAATCACCGAGGGATCTTGCGACCAAATTCTCCAAGATAAACTAGAAGAGATGAAGTTGATGTTCAACAGACTGAAGCAGCTTGATAAACAACATGTTGCCTATTATTTGTTGCGGAATTGTTTTGCCATTCCAAAATTAACTTACATAATGAGAACCACACCATTATGGAAACATAAGAGTTTCATAATTGAAGCGGACGAACTTATAAAGGGGACAATGGAATTTTTATTTAATTGTAAGTTGTCACCCTTTGCATACGCCAAGGCCTCTCTCCCGGTTATGCAAGGTGGAGTTGGCATTAGAAAACTACAAGACATTTTCCTACCAGCTTTCCTTTCATCAACTTTTGGAGTATCTAAACTTGTCAATATGATGTTAAATCTTGAAGATGCAGACAAGCCAAAGATTTCTTACGTTGAGGAGGCTCTTGCTGAGTGGAGTTCGCTAAACCCTGACCAATTTCCTCCAGACCCCCTTTTCCAAAAAAACTGGGACATGGTGAATTTAGTCCGTATCAATAATGGAATCATGCCAACAACAGACATTCAGAAAGCCACTAACTTGGCTACCCAAAGAAAAGAAGCAAACGCCTGGCTCCAGGCACTTCCATCCCGTGCTATTGGTACACTTTTCGACAACAATTCTTTTAGAATTGCAGTCTGCATACGCTTGGGATGCAAAATATGCAAACCCCATTACTGCATATGCGGAGAGCGAGTGAATGAGTATGGACTCCATGGACTGAGTTGTTCCAAAAGTGCAGGCCGTTTTTTCCGCCATCAAGAGCTGAATTCTATTATCTGTCGTTCGCTCATTTCTGCAAAAATTCCAGCCCGTCTAGAACCATGTGGACTCTGTCGAGAAGATGGTAAGCGAGTGGATGGAGTAACACTAATACCATGGGAGAATGGACAGTGCTTGGTGTGGGATGCCACCTGCACCGACACAATTGCACCGTCAAATGTGGACCACTCCAGAGAACAAGCAGGGTACGCTGCCAAAAAAGCCGCAAATTTGAAAAAGCGAAAATACTCCAAGCTACAGGAAGACTTCCTGTTCGTCCCTTTTGCGGTGGAGACCCTAGGCGCTTGGTGCGAAGAAGCGATTGAATTCATTGACAGTTTAGGAAGACTTTTACACCGTCAAACTGGAGAGTCCCGTTCAAAATCTTTTTTAACCCAACGTATCAGTGGGACTATACAAAAAGCTAATGCCATTTCAGTCATGGGAACTTTTCCAACTACAGAATCATTGGCAGAAATATTTTATATTTTTACCTGAGTTATACATTTTTTTTTTTTTTTGCTTATTTTTCTTTTCAAGATATATGTATACAAAATAATTTTATGAAATATACACCTATAGAACAAAAAAAAAAAAAAAAAATTTTCAACATAATCCCAATTCCCTCTAATTTCGCCGCCACTGGTTAGATTTGTTTAGAACTTAGCATGTACATTTGTACTGGATGGATGGATAGATGGATAGATTTATTTCATACTGGACATACAAAAGTTCGTACGTATTGTATACGTCATAAAAAAGTTTGATAACAAACCAAAAGTACAATTGAAACATGTAGATATACATACTACAGCTTCAGCTACAGCTACAGCTACAGCTAGATATACATATACTGTTGAGAAACTTCTCTATACCAAATTTGAAGCTCCTATTTCTGACAGTTTTTCAGCAAATAATTAGAAACTTTGTTTAACTTCGTACTTTTGAGGGGCTGTTATTCCCTTAGGAAGCATTTCAGGGAAAAATGTTACTCCTACTTTTTGAGTTGAGGTGCGTTCAGTCAGCTTATTTAGCCGCAAGTTTTAATTTTAGTCGCAAGCGCAGAGACGCCCATTGGCTCTTATGAACCAGCCTCCTCAGAACAGCCAATAAGCGTTGCAGCGCTTACGACTAAAATTAAAACTTGCGGCTAAATAAGCTGACTGAACGCACCTTTATTTTCTTGAGAGGAATCACCTCCCGAAGTATTATGCAAGGTCACCGAAACACCCTGTATTTATTACAACTTTACAACTGAAGAAAATTGTACCAACAAGTACGTACTAGTGAAAATAACATCATACATATACCCATCTTTAGCAGGCCATTTTTGTTCCCGCGACCTATAAAGGATTTTCGCCGAAGCCCCGGAAATGACATCATCGATGTAGACGTCAAAGAAAAAAGGCCCAAGGGAGCTCCCTGGGGGACCCCGGATGACTGGTGAAAAATGTAAATTTAGTAACGTCACATTTCTTGAAAGCCTATCACGAGCCTATCACCTTATCATTCACCTATCACAGACGACACCAGTCAAGTGAAAACTCGGTCGGATCAAGTGTGGTCGGATCGGGCTGGATCCGTCCCTGTCCGAATCTGGTGATATTTGGGCCGCTCAGTTGGCGTCCGTGCCCACGTGTCAAAAAACCGCAATATGGCCGTCAAACGTTCGAGTTGTGCTATCTCATTCACGTAGCCGATTATTCATCCCGAAAATAGCAAAAAAGCGTAAACAAGAGGCCGGTTTTCGCCCCTCCGAACAAAGAGTCTGCAAGTCGTTTTAAGTCTTAGGTCCGCACCAGCCGCCACCATGAAGATCACCGTGAAAAATCTCTACCAGAAAAACTTCATCATCACCATTGAGCCCACAAAAACGGTACGTGACTTGCCGGCGTCCACCCCTCTCAAATAGGCCTCGCTCGGGCTTTCCTTACAATTTGCAATTTTCCAGGTCAAGGACCTCAAGCAGCAGATCGAGAAGGAAAAGGGCAAGGAGCTGTACCAGTGGGAGCATCAGAAGCTCATCTATCGAGGTACTCTACACCGTGTTGCTTGGCATGGGGCAACTGCGTAAAGTTTGGGTCTTTGTCCGCAGGTAAAATTTTGGTCGACAATGAGCTCTTGTCAGAATACCACATCGACGAGGACAAATTTATTGTTATAATGGTATCAAAACCGACGGAGGCAAGCAGCGAAGGGGTGGCCAACAGCGGCGACGGGTCCAGTTCCACCAACGTTCAAGCAAGGTACATAGAGTTCTTATTTTTTTTTCGCGAATTCAAAATGACCAAGCATTTTTATTTTTTCATCAATAACATGTAGAAGAGGGTAATTGAAATGATCTCTGAGTCACTGCAGGCTATAACCCAACTTCTGGGAAGTATGTCATTTGCTAGGTCATTTGCCAGGCAAGGCTTTTGTGTTAGACAACAGATCAGCTAAACAAGTTGTGTGTGAAGAAACAAAGGAAAATTGCTTGCATTTTTCAGCCTGAATCAAAATTGTCTTCCACTAAAGTGCCAAAAATTGTTATACATGTTAGTAGGTACCTACCTGTAAAATAAATTTTCATTAATCAGTTCCGTATGAAAAATCACCTTCAGTTTTTGTCAAACCACATTATTGAACTTTAACTAGATTCAAGATTATTTCTTATCACTGTTGTTTTTAAAAACCAAACAAAAACAGCTGTAATTTGTGTAATTCCCTTGTTTTTGACAAAATTATGTAGGTCATTCAAAAGTGAAAGAAGTAAATAAATAATGGAAAATAAAGTTCATCGAATGATTGGTTAAAGTCGTATTTTCAGAAATTTTGAGTAGCTTCATTATACTAAATTAAGCCCCCTGGATTTCTCTATAGTATCCCTCACCCTTAAACTGGGCTCTTCTGCCTGTTAGGTGTAGTAGGTACAATAATAAATAAATGATTAAATAAATACTGAAAATGTGCAGAATGCACCCTGTTATGAAATAGGCTATTTTGTTCGGGCAGGTGTGCATGCGTGACGGCGCCAAATTAAAAAAAAAGTACATCTGTCAATTTAAATGGCAACTCTGTCTAGCCCCCTGACTAACTATTGGTTTCTGACTGTCACTGTCATTAGTCTCAATGACTCATTGCGCATCTAAGGTTCTTCATGACTTGCGGTGCTTTGACAGTTTTCTCGTTGTTTTCAAGTGCTGTTGTTGTTTTCTTTATTATTATTGCTGTTATTGTAAGAAATGACCAATGTCATGTCACAAGTGACAGTAATTATTGGCAGCGACCTCTTGTTTGTTTCAAACGCTGTTGCCATTTTCGTCGTTCATGCACCTCCACAAATGATCATTGAACTTGATTTCATTAAAACATTTTCTTTTGAATACCAAATGGTATCTAACATAAAAATAAATGATTTGTGGAATTTTGGATGCACTAAAACATTTTCTAGTGCTAATTTTCAGTATTAGTGTAAGAAATTGAAATTACACATGCATACTCAAAAAAATCTCAAACGAAACGACCTATTGTTTTTTGTAAGGGGAAATATTGTGATGGTGCAGAAAACAAAATGATCTTATTTCCAGAGTGATGTCTGCTAGTGTAGTGTAGCAGCTACCTAGTGCCATGGTAGCTGCTACCATTGATCCGATTGAGTTGAATTTGGTATTTTTTTTATTTTATCAAAAAGTACATTTTCTGACCGCTTTTTTATAAAACTGCTATCGGATTCGAAAAGCTGAGGAAAAATGCTTCAAGAATCACTCTTCAATTCAGATGGCACACCTAAACCGTTTCGAGATAAAAATTCAAAGTAAAATTTGTGGGTAAGTTTCCATTTTTGACCGGACATAATCGACTCATTGTTTGATTGAATTCATTCAAATTCATTTTTTAGCTTGTCTTTGTTGAATAGAAGGGCTTGAAAGGAAGAAAAACTCCATAGCCGAAGATTTGTTTTGACGGCCAAATCGAGTCTAATTTTGGTTTCACTCTCGATTTTGTCATGAAAAAAAAAGGTCGGCTCTGGAATTTTTCTTGCAACCAAGCCCTTCTATTCAACAAAGACAAGCCAAAAAATGAATTTTAATGAATTCAATCAAACAATGAGTCGATTATGTCCGGTCGAAAATGGGAACTCACCCACAAATTTTACTTTTAATTTTATTGTCGAAACGGTTTAGGTGTGCCATCTAAATTGAAGAGTGATTCTTAAAGCATTTTTCCTTAGCTTTTTAATCCGATAGCAGTTTTTCAGAAAAGCGGTCAGAAAATCTACTTTTTGATAAAACAAAAAAGGGGCCAATTTTTTTCTAGCCCGGCCCTGGATTTTGACTTACCCGGTATGGCTTCGGGATGAATTCCAACTGAGAAATATTGCTGGTGCATTTCAACAAAATACCTTCGGCCGTTTCAGAAATATCGCTATCAAAGTTTCAAACGAAACACAAAACTATCTTCGTATATTCGTAACCATTGGAAAAATTAAAATTTCTTCAGTGGATCCTGACTCGCCTCGAAGTCCTATATCTCCCATTAGCCTATGTAAGGTCACTCGTGAATCACCCTATATATGAAGATACGAACTTTTTTTTGGTACACAGATGCAATTTGGATCCTTATTCAAATTTGAACAATTTGGTGAAGAAGTCTCGAGTAGAAACGAAGATTATACAGGGTGTCTCGAAAGTATCGCATTCCGAGTCCAGAGCAGTATACAGAATCCACTCGGGAACACGAGAAAAATATTGGAAAAAATAATGACTCTTGTTTTTGAAGATATGGATGGTCAAAGAGTGAGACTTCGCCCTCCTTAATTTCCATTATTTTAAGTAATTTTGAGGAACTGTTTGTGTTAGACTAATCAGTAAAAATTATTTACTAAACATAAATAGTAAATTAGTGAGCATGCACTGAATTTCTGTTTATGATGAAGGATGCAGGGTGAGTCATAAATCACAAAAATCCGCTTTCTTCAATTATGTCTAAAATATTCCATTGATCCCTGAAATAGATAAGAACAAGATACGATTATTTTCGTTTCAACAGGCAACATTTTAGTGGTGAGACCTTTTCAGCTCACTTCTAAAACGGGGAGGCGCTTTTGTCCTCGCTCTGTCCGCCTGTCGGTCCGTCACTGCATCTAGTCATAGACAAAGAGGTTTTTGCGCAAAAAAATTATTCCAGTGGGTAGCTCATGACCTTGTATCTTAAACCAAGAATACAATAAATAATAACAATTTAGTGTCGCGCGGCATCGCCGATGAATGCTGCATTTCAGAAGCCGGCCGGATCTTGAGAAACTTAGAACATGCGGATAAGTACCCTTTCTTGTCAAATTACAATAAGGGTGGGTTTAGTCAGCCTATTTAGCCGCAAGTTTTAATTCTAGTCGTAAGCCCAGCGACGCTCATTGGCTCTTATGAACCAGTCTCCTCTGAACAGCCAATAAGCGAGGCAGTGCTTGCTTACGACTATAATTGAAACTTGAGGCTAAATAAGCTGACTGGACGCACCTTAAAACATATTATAGGGAGTTATACAGGCTGTCTCAGAAGTATCGCATTCCGAGTCCAGAGCGATAAATGGAATTTACTTAAGAACACGAAAAAAGAATCAAAAAAATTTGTTAAGTTTATTTTTGAAGACCTCGCCCCTCTCTGTTTTCATTTTTCAAAGTTATTTTGAGGAACTGTTTACGATAGACTGAACAGTCAAAATTATCAACCATAATTTGAATGGTTGATAATTCTGAATTCCTGAAATACAGTGTGAGGCGTAAATCACAAAAATCCAGTTTTCTTCAACAATGTCTGTAAATTATTCCATTGGTTCCTAGAATGATTTAGAACAAGATTCGATTGTTCCCGTTTTCATAGAAAAAATTTTAGTGGCGTTTTTGAAGGAAAATGAATTATTGGAACTTATGAATCACCCTGTATATTAAATCAAAGTTCAGTGCACACCCAGAGCCCAGAGGTTGATATTTTTTACTGATTATTCTATTACAAACAGTTCCCCAAAATCACTCAAACTTAGAAAAATAGAGAGGGGCGAAGTCCCACCCTTTGATCCCCCATATCTTCAAAAATAAACGTCACAAAAAAATTTAATATTATTCTCGTGCTCTTGAGTAAATTCCATTTATGACTCTGGACTCGGAATGCGATACTTTTGAGACACCCTGTATTTAGAGGATAATTTGAACTTCATTATAACAAAAATTTCTGAATTTCACATTGGATGTAAGAATTTAGGAGATGCGGAGAAGTACATATTCTTATGGAAATACATTGCCACATGTGCGGGGTTATATTTAGAAAAAAACTTGAACTTCCTTTTGATAAAAACTCCGCTTCGATACGACCCCCGGGTCATAAGTTACGAATTTTTGAAAACGACCGCAAAGTTTTGGCTTGGCGTAAATTGATAATTTGAACGAGTACGGGCGTGTTTCGGTAGGTAAAGCATAGAGTAAAGCCTGAGTGCCACGGTACTGTTTTCGTCATATTTTCATACTAGAAGTCTAGCACGAGAGACTAGGTTGCTTGGGAATTTCTGAATTTCTCGTTTCTTGTCATATATTTCTAGCATCAGAATAGTACGAAAATAGTATCGTGACACTGTCTCAAGAAAATGACGCTTATGTGGCCGGTTTCTTTATTTTTTATTTTAAATGTTTTCTTAATGGCGCATCAATTGTTGGATTATTAGCGTCGGAAACTGTAATGTTTGTTCAAATTTCAGAAATAAGATCACTGATTTCTAGGAAAAGTATAACCTGTAAGCGCACTTTCCCGAAAAAATGGGGTAAAGGCGCTTTTAGCTTCACTTTGTCCGTCTGTCCGTACCCGGGATAACTCCTCAGGAAAAAAAAATCGATGTGGTGCAAACGCCAATCGAATGCGTACGTGTCCACCATATAATGTTGACCAATGATTTTTGTCACTTGGTCGCCATTTTGAATTTCTCTGAAAGTGGTCCGATTTGAGAGAAATTTGCAGGCAATATGAACTTCATTAAGATACATCAGATTTTGGACAAATGATGCTCTGCCGCCATAAGAAATTTTTTATCAGTGGAACGCTTTTCATGGAACTTACTCTTGTTTCGTATGATCATTCTTATTTTCTGGCCAAATTTCAACATTCGGCCGCCATATTGAAATTTTTTATTAGTGGAACGCTTTTCATGGAACTTACCCTTGTTTCGTATGATCATTCTTATTTTCTGGCCAAATTTCAACATTCGGCCGCCATATTGAAATCTCTTATTAGTGGAACGATTTTCATGAAACTTGGAACTTACCCTTTTCTAGTAGGATCATTCTGATTTTCAAGCCGAATTTCATGATTCTGCCGCTATTTTGGCCGCCATATTGAAATTTTTTGCCCAAATAACGGTAGAAGCCTAATTATCGGAAGATCGGGAATTTGAGCGTTGCCTGTTGCTGTAATGGTTCTGACACCAATATTTGCTTTTATCTATATTTTCATCCTTGTACATATTTTAACTGTGTTTTATTTTGTTTATATTTTGTCATATTTTATTTATCTTATTAATTTATTGTATTGTGACACGTTCTACACCTTAAAGGTATTGTACGGAACAAATAAAATATTGATTGATTGATTGATTGATTGATAACATCTTGCGTTCACTTATCCTTCGAAAAGGAAGTGCGCTACTGAGCCTCATGCCCATGAGGCATACTTGCTTCTCATATCTCGCCAGACGGGGTGGCGGAGGCTACTTGTGGCCGATTTTCTCTTGACTGAGGAAGGAAACCACCGAACTCACGAGCTGAAAGTTCCAAATTTGGTAGCACAAATGAGCAAATCAATTCAAGATAGTAAGAATATCATTCTGTTTTGTCAGCAGCACCCCAGCGATCCCCCCGGCGGAAGCGCAGCAACCGACTCCGGCGGCGGCGACGGCGCCCGTTTCCGCTCCCGCCACCGACGAAGAAGTGCCCACGGATTTCAGTGGCGCCGCCGAATCAGCCCTGCTGATGGGACAAGACTATGAAAACATGGTGCAGAACATCGTCGACATGGGTTATCCAAGGGATCAGGTCGAACAGGCGCTGAGGGCCAGCTACAACAATCCCGACAGGGCCGTCGAGTACCTCATCACCGGCATTCCGGCCATGTCTGAGGAACAGGAAGCCGTAAGTCGTCTCACTTTGTATACTAACTAGCATGTAATGTGGCACATGAACATCCGAAACACTAAAGTACGTCCAGCTGAATTGTGATTCGAGTGAGCTAGCAATTTTTTTTTAATTTAGCTTTATAGGCTCGGCGCCTTTTTTCACCTGGAGTGAACTGGCTTGTCCAAAAGTTATATGTTGCCTGTCAAACTGACATCGGAATGTTGGAATCTTTGAAAAATTGACCGAGACGTTGTGTTACCGTCGTTTTGGACACCAAAACCGCACGAGGCTCATTCGAATTTCACGGCATTCGGGATTTGTCTTGACGGCCAAGCGGCCCCGACACAAACTCGTCTCGCGTGGGCTCCAAAACGGGGGCAAATTGAAGGAATCACAATAATTTCGATCCAATACGCAACTTTAAACGGCTGTTTTTTTTTTAATTTGGATTTAAAACTTCTTACACGAAAAGGGTCCGTCGACCAAAGGGTCCTTGATTCTATTGCGACACCATTTTTGAGAAATTGGACTCGCTTGAAGAGGTTAGCTTGATTTTTTTTAACTGTCAAATGTCGCAGACTACTTGGATTTCTTTATTTATTGACTAAAATCAAAAATAGGTCGGAAAATTACGCCATTTTCCAGTAAAATGAAAGGAACGTCAATCGTGTGTCGTGAATTATCGTACCGAATGTCGCCAGTGCAACCAACCACAAACCTTTAGAGATTTTCTATAGTTCAGATTTGGAAACTTAATCTCTCAAGTCACTCGAGTCACAGTTGAACTGCACTTACTATAGCTACACTTGAGTACCAGATTGTAACTTGCTATAAGGTTCGCTAGAGCGATACAAATCTTGACTGAGATGCAGGAGGTTGAGATGGATAAACGTTACGGTTGATTGCATAATTTGTTTATAGGTAAACCAGATGGCCGGAATCGACGGCGGAGAATCGGACGCTAGCGACCCGCTGGCATTCCTCAGGAGCCAGCCGCAGTTCCAGCAGATGAGGCAAATCGTCCAGCAAAATCCGCAGCTCCTGAACGCCGTGCTGCAGCAGCTGGGCCAGACCAATCCGCAGTTGTTGAGTCTCATTTCCCAAAACCAGGAGTCGTTCGTCAGGTTGCTAAATGAACCGACGCCTGGTGGGGCACCGGCTGCGGCCCCTGCCAGTGTGCCTGCAGGTGAGCGTTTTGTGTGTAGACTTGCAAAATTGTTGTCGTTTCCACGTAAATTTGAAAATGTTGGAAATTTGCCTGTGAAAAATTATATCATCGAGGTGATGTTTCTGGCGGCGGATGTACTTTCCGATTTCTATTACAGGTGTGTTTTTGTTTCTTCAGTTTTTGGCAGTGCTACCAGCTAAAAGTTAAACATTGAAAATTTTAGCCATTTCGAGATTTATCTTGAAAAATCATAGGGACCTGGTTTTTTAGCGCATTTTCGTAGGAAATCCGCTATTAACCGGGCTTTGAAGTCCGTCTGTCTGTCCGTCTTGTAATTGAACTCCTCTTGAAC
Organism: Anaspis maculata; assembly: GCA_949128115.1. NCBI lineage: Eukaryota > Metazoa > Arthropoda > Insecta > Coleoptera > Scraptiidae > Anaspis > Anaspis maculata. The sequence goes on from OX421967.1 coordinate 21,288,924, forward strand.
GACAATTCGTAGCGGTATCGGGTTTCTTGCAAATTAATGCTGCTAATTGTCTGCGGAAGGGAACAAGCACAAAAAATATTTGGTTCGGCCCCGCGATTGCAAGAAAAAATTTTAAATGTTGAAAAAGTCGGTATTCAACACTACAGTGTGAACTTCTACTTCGAGGAATGTGGCGAACCATTCTAGATACATGCGTACATGCGCGAACGAACTGAAAGAATCATTTTGATCCCTTTATTGCTTTAGATAGAAGATACAATTTTTTTAAGAAGCGGGTTCTGCTCCGCGATTCCACACAAACTGAAAATTATATGTATCGACTGCAGTGTAAATTTTGACATCAAGACAATTTGCGTCCCCTTACAGATGGATGCATATATCCAGTGAATGAAATGTGCAGCAAGAAATAAAGAAATTTTTAATGGAAGAATTAACTTGGTTCATTCATTTTTGGATTTTTTGGTATAGACTCTGCCAGAGCTGTTGCTCATCCTTGAAATTTGACAGGAACGTACATAATAGCTGTATCAAACGAACCATGAAACAATTGAATCTCACCGGCCCTCAGATGGATGGAAATCTAGACCTCTTGTGGGACCATGGTAAATCAAGCATGCTGTGACATTGCATCACATGTTAGATGGCCCAGAATGGTTCAAAATGCATCAATGGCAAGTATCTGTTGCATTAAGATTGCCATAGTCACCAGTTTGTACCATCATAGGTGCCTGTTTTACTGCTCAATTCTCACTCTATGTATAACAAAACAAACAATAACTCTGTGGAAAAACAAATAACGATCAAAAGTGTAAAACCGTTTCGAGATATTGATATATGCTTTCCAAAAATGTGCCCTACAAAATTCTGCAACCTGTTTTCTTGAAACAGGATCTTGCTAAAGTAAGGTCTCTTTTGCACCTATTTCATTGTCACCCTGTATATCCTACATAAGGTCAACAATCAGGTAATTGAAGAAGGTATCTTCAAGGTGTCTGAAGGTTCACGGCACACCACAGGGACCTGTGGCGGGGCTTAACAGAAAAACAAAAATCGTTTTTGACGAGTCCGTGTGTTGAAATAGAGGAAACAACACCGTCAGCTGGAGTGGTGGACCATTATTACCAGGTCACAGGCGAACCTAAAATCCCACTGCAAATTTAGGTGAACCAATAGTTGAAGTCCGAGCAGTTAGGCTCCGCCCACAGGTCCCTCTGGTATTCCGACTACTCTAGTCAGAAAAAGTAAAATTGTTCCATCAGACACTACAAAAATTTCAGAATCGGGCAATTTTTTCTCGAGATATCCCTATTTTTACCGAGGCAAAATTTCGGGGTGGTCCACTGCAATTTTGGCCCAGTTTATATAAGGATGCGATTTTCACAGTCGCGGCGCTACGGTTCAGCAAGCTGGCCCTGGCTCCGTGCTTGGGACCCATATAGGTATAAATGTTACTTATAGGACATTTTTCAGCTTTTGAAAGGTATTACACGCTGAAAAATTCCATTTTTACAGCACAACACCCAAACCTGATATGCCCGGGAATCGAACCCGGGAGCTCAACTTGCCGAGCGGATTTTCCAGCTCTGATTTGATGTGTTGCTTTTATTTATTATCGGCTACTTGTGTCTTCATAGAGATTGATTATTTCTTGTGATACTTTTGGGACAATCTGTTCACAGGTAACAGTGAACATCATCTGCACTCTGAAAATCCGCTCATGAGACTCACCCCTGTGAGGGCTTTGCTACTTGTTTTATTCAAGGAATGAAATTTGACATAAAACAGTAATCGAATAGATGATGAATAACTTCATGACAAAGAAGTTTACATTTTGTATTACAGGGTGTGCTCAATTTTTTTTTCGAATTTCACAAATTCAAAGCACCATTAGTATTTTCCTCCAAATGGAATACCCCGATTTTATCTCACCATTCGATAGTTTTTCTTCCTTCATTTTTACTAGTGGACCCTATCCCTATCCCTAAATTTCATAATTTCCGAAATAATCGACAATTTTGATAAAAATTGTCGTTGATTTGTATCTTGTAACACAATGTAACGTATTGTAATGTAGTGTACAGCAATGTAACCACTGTCCAGAGGTACATGGTAGTAATTGAAAAAAAAAGGTTGTATGGTTCTTCCTGTTGGGGGAGATACGTGACAGGACGGACGGATGGACGGCAAAGTGTGGGTAATAACGATTTTTCCAAAGTAAAAAATGTGCTAAAAATCTACAAAAACTGGTATGTCATTGCATGCAAGCTCGTAATAGAAAATGTAATGGCTGGCTCAGAGGAGTGCCTTCGCCGTCAAGTGCGTCATCTCGACGATAGTCATTTTATATTATTACATCACACCAAGTGAATTTCCAAGGAGTTCAAGATCTTAAAAAGGAGAAACTTGAAAGTTTCTGGTCAAAAACAAAACTGCAAAACATTGTGAAACAACTTGCAGTTTATTCTCGTCAAATCTGTAACACCCAGTTTTACAGGTGGAGTTCCAGCGGCGGCGCCACCGGCCGGCGGCGTTCCACCAGGAGCTGTGACCATCCAATTCACGCCTCAAGACAAGGACGCTATCGAAAGACTGAAGGCCCTCGGATTCCCAGAGCACATGGTCATACAGGCTTACTTCGCTTGCGAAAAGAACGAAAATTTGGCGGCCAACTTTTTGCTTTCTCAGAACTTTGATGATTAATTAATTATATTATTATTATTATACATAGGCTTTTTGACCGACGCCGCCGAACACCTCCTACCACTACAACAATAACTCGACCCAATCTGCCTCTCCCATTTGTTCATCATCCATGCCCATTCCCACTTGTCCACACGTCTCTCCTCCCCTTACAACAATACATATATTTCTATCATTATTATTATTGCTATCCTAAATCATAAAACAAAAATTTGAAGAGATTTTCCTTATTATTATTTCCTTGTTTTGTTCAAATAAACCCCTATAAGACACGGCGAATATTTTGTTTTGTAGTGTATGCTGTTGTATATAAGCTATTTACTGATGTTAACTGACGGTATCTTTTCATTTTTGGCTTCAACTTTAACTACATTGAAAAGTATGATGACAGGTTTTTTGTAATATAATATAGTCCCAGAAATTGGTATTTTTTTTGTTTTTCCTAGATTCCTTTTAACCAGGTTCATTTCTTCTATTCGGTAGTTGTGCGAAAGCGATTGGTCAGGTAAAAGAATTTCCCAGCCAAAAATATTCTCTCCAATAATACCCCAGCTTTTCCGTCTCTAAATTTTTTTTGTAAAAAATCGATGGTAGGGTATTTTTAGATGGGATATTGACTGGGATATTTTGTCGCTGGATATTCATGGGCTGGGATATGGCTTGGATATTTTATCACGGGATTATATTGGGCTGCGATTTTTATCCCTGAATAGTTTTGACTGGGATATTGATATTACTGCCATGAAGGCTGCATTTTTTCGCCGGAATATTTCGTTGCCATACCAAAGCGATCTTCAGTCATATATGTATCAATTTCAAACTCCCCATTGAGTAAGTTAAAAAGTGCAGTCTGAAAATCGAATATAAGGAATTCAACAGGGACACAGGCCGAAGATTAGTCAATATTTTGAAAAAACCCACAACGTAAGATGTTAAGCCTTAGTGTCACGATACTATCTTCGTACTATTTTGATGCTAGAACGACAAAATTCAGAAATTCCATAACATCGTCCTAGATTTCTAGTATGAAAATAGGTACCGTGACACTCAAGCTTTATACTATGTCACAACTGTTGAACAAGTGTGCCAAAAGGTTCACACTTCCTCAAAGGTACGTCATGCGTTATACTGGTAGTCCCGAAATTCTTGGACCAAGACCGTAAGTAGGTATACTGCGGTATAATTAAAATCAATTTCATGGTTTTTTCCATTGGAGTGTGCCATGAAAAAATGTGTTGTGTTGGTACGAAGGTACGATGACGACTTGATGGTAACGTCTTAGCATCTAGTTGTCCACATGTGCAATGTTTACCGTGACACTTGTCATCGTGTCGAGGCGTCCAGTACGCGTTTGAAAAAACGCGAGGAATGGTGAGTCTCCATGGAGTGCTTTGCAGTGAGGACGATAAGAGACATCGTCTTCACAGGTTGGTGGGTCTTCGCCAAGGCTGTTGGCCACTGAGAAAATGATGCCAGCTTTTTGGACGTTGACTAAAACTTTTGATGTCTTTTAATGATCACTTTTTAGCAATCGATTCTTAACTCGGAGCTCACTGATTATCATCTCCTTCTGTTGAACAATGTAGAAAGCAACAATCAAGTCTCATCTTCTCTAGAAAGCCACGTCCTCCGCGTTCTGTTTGGTGCCGTGCAACCGGGGGTTAATTATACATTATGTAGCTTTAGTCAAGATTTGAAATCTATACGCAAGATGATTCGCATTCTATACGGATTTCACGATCTATAATATATTCGAGAGTCTTTCACGGTAAATCAACCAAATTTTCGGGATATGTTTAATAAGTCACGTTTTTCAAGAAAATTGGGGCGCGACAAAAATAAGTAGTCGAAAAATCTGGAAAAAATATTAAACTTGTAGGGTACACACCTTTTCATGTTTTGAATCACTTTGGTATATGATTGAAACGGACTTACGGCTCAATACCAAGTTGCAGGCGCAAAAGTTAGGACGGCGTAACTTGTCAAATACAGCGGTTTGATTGGTTGTTACCATAGTGACCGGACTTAACGCCTCAGTTGCGCGGGCGGATCTCCAACTTGGTATCGAGCCGTTATACATATTTGGAAAGGATGCGATCAACAAAGCATATCCTGAAAATTTAACTGATCTGTGATAAAAAGACTTTCGAATAAAACATGAATTTCCAAAGAATAATCCACGGAGAATGAATCACCATGTGAATTCTCGTTTTTTACTTTCCCGCCCCCTCCACCAACATGGAAAGAAAAGTATTGTAATCGTGCAGAAAAAGAGTTTTGAGATTTCGCCGAATGTCTGTCTGTAACTCTGTAATCTTCCACGTGACAAAATTTTCAATTTCCGGCTATGAAGGACAAAATTTTCAACATTCCATAAAGGCCCTGTCACGCTATTATATTACCTAGGCAGCCAGCCAATGGCCGACAGGAATTTTTACATAACAGCGTTTATGGAATGTTATTTTTTACAGAATAGCACTATAAGAGTGTTTTTTCACTACTAGCCGTGAAGTACATCATTATTAACCTGTTCCTGAACTAAGAAGGCGATTTTTTAGTAGTAAAAAAAATACTATATAAACCACGGTCGAGAAAATTATTATAGCTTCAGCGCCTTATATCCCTCAGCTGCGCTTCGGGATCTAAACTGGCGCTTCAGCTATAATAATACTTTCTCAACCTTGGTATATAATATACTATTATGGAATGTAATGTTTTACAGAATAGCACAATTATTATGTGAAAACGTGTTTTTCCAGGTTTTTATTTTATCGTAAAACGAAAATCGCCAGAAATTTTTGGAAACTTTTTGCACTTGTCCGTTGACCTTTTAAAGCCTTTCAAGATGGACATATCACTCAATATTGTACAGTGTTTAAAAAAATTAACAATTTTTTAAAGCGCCTCCGTACGGTAAGCTTTGATGGTGAAAAAAATCTGGTAGCATACAGGTGGTCCATCCCGTCCATCCTAGCGTAAGTATTCCATAGCGGTCTTACCGTTCAAGATAGAAAAAAAGATGTAAAAGAAAAGTTATATGGTTTGATGAGACCTATGACCTAAAATTATTTTCAGCTATACAGGATGTCTCATTTTGACGGGACTAACAAAACGTAATTTTTTTTAAGGATGACCCTATATTTTTTGACAAAAAGACACCACTTGGTTGATGATTATGAAATTTAGTGACTGGCTTCACAAAATAATGTGGATCATAATATCGCAAAGATCTCATCGATCCAAAGTTCCACTTGGTCATGATTGTCACGTGAGAGTAATCAAGAAAAACGAGCTTGATAACGTTTCTTCGGCCAAGAGGTCATTGCTGCTGCAATTCAGAACCTGGTGTTTCATAATAAACCATCGTTGTGTACTGTGTGTCCAAGAAAGTCGTCATCTGTTGTGTTTTTAACAATTCCACGAAGGGCAATTTGAAGATGGCGCTCACGATGGAAAAAATTTGAAGATCTTAGTTTTGAATCTAGCAGGCTTATTTTGGAAACGCCTCAAGATATTTCGAAACTGTTTGCAGCACCTTCATTCGTCTTTCACCTCAAAAGTGCCGTGAAAATACATTTGGCAAGTATGTTTTGTATGATCTGGCAGGGTCTACAGAGTTTCCAGGGTAACAATACAATAATGCTATTGTGATGTGATTGTGATGTATAGACAATACAAATAGAGAAGAAGAAGACCGTATGTTATCACCACCGTCGTCACGGATATTGGGGCATCAAAAATCAGCCAACCTTTTTTTTCGAAAACTGTTTAATTAAAAAAAAGCAGGGTAGTAGCGCCAGCGTTTGAGTGATATTTGAACATGCACCTGTTGGGAATACGGACATTTCACCGACAACCAACTCACCGACTGGACATTTCACCGACACCCAACTCACCGAATCGCCGACAGGACATTTCACCGACTAGCCGTTTCGCCGACTGGACATTTCACCGACACGCCGATTCACCGACAGGACACTTCACCGACTGGACATTTCACCGACAAGACATTTCACCGATTCACCGACTCGCCATTTCACCGACAGGACATTTCACCGAATCGCCGATTCACCGACAGGACATTTTACCAACACGCCATTTCACCGACAGGACATTTCACCGACAGGACAATTCACCGAATCGCCGATTCACCGACAGGACTGTAGCATTTTGAGTTTTGGACCATAGGTACCTACATTTAAAAGATTGATATGCTTGGTTCCGTACCGGTGCGATTCCGAGCATGGTTGGTGTTCAGCGTCAAAAGTGTATTCGATAACCAGATAAGAATCTAATTTTCACTCAAGTATCCTCCTTCTTTTCAGACCCACCTGATGAGGAAATGTTTTTTTTGTTTATCTTCCTTTGTTGAGGAGTTTATTTTTGACTCGGTAACCGTACGTCCGAATCCAGATTTGTTGAGGTCTAGATTTGATGATAAATTTTTGCATTTTATCATACCAATTTCATTTTCCTCGAATTTTCCGGTAAAAAGATACGGACAACAATCTGTTTTCCACGTTTGAGCTTTTAGCAATGTACAGGGTCAATGTGGAAACATGAAATCTACACACAAAAAAAGTTTTTTTTGCATTCGTCTATACCAAACACGATATGGTTACATTTTGCAGCATTTTCAGGGAACTCATTTTCAAGCAAAATTTGCAAATTCGGCGAGTTAGTCAAATTTCCTGTCGGTGAGTTGTCGAGTCGGTGAAGTGTCTTGTCGGTGAGTTATCTTGTCAGTGAAATGCCTTGTCGGTGAGTTGCCTTGTCGGTGAAATGTCTTGTCGGTGAAATGTCTTGTCGGTGAATCGGCGAGTCGGTGAAATGTCCTGTCGGTGAAATGGCGTGTCGGTGAAGTGTCCTGTCGGTGAAATGTCCTGTCGGTGAATCGGCGTGTCGGTGAAATGTTCTGTCGGTGAAATGGCGTGTCGGCGAATTGTCTTGTCGGTGAAATGTCCAGTCGGTGAATCGGCGAGTCGGTGAAATGTCCTGTCGGCGAAACGGCGTGTCGGTGAAATGTCCGTTCGGTGAAATGGCTGTCGGTGAAATGTCCAGTCGGTGAGTTGGTTGTCGGTGAAATGTACCAAACCCACCTGTTGAACATATCAGTGAAGTTTGGAGAGCTAGTGCCTCTCGTTTCAAAAATATGAGACCGTCTGCAAATAGAGGGGCTTGTCCTGAGCAATCATTTCAGGGACATGCGCTGAATTGTAGGCGGGCTTTTTGAAACAACCGGACAAAAACCTTCGAATCCTACTCTAATGCACCTGTAATGTAATATAACGCGGTAGATTTCCAACGCTAGTCTATTTTAGAGATAAAATATGCTATAATATTTCATCTGTGCAGAAATTTTGTTTATGACAAATCTGCGTAAATGCATTGGTTTGTCCGGTTGTTTTCAATATCCCGCCATTACTTGCACCTCGCACATGTGCAGTATGGCCAGGAAAATGCCCTAAATTCACAGTCTCAGCTGCTGCTCCTGCTGTACGTATCCTGCGGGGTTGATTTTTGGCAACTATCTTGACTGACTCAGGAGCTAGCGTAATCTAAAACTACAATTAGAAAAAACCATCCCTGACGATATCACGGATGATTTTGAAAAACCACTCCCCTAAAGGGATATGGTGCCAACAAAATAATTTTAGTGCTGCTACCTCGGCCCTCTACTACCTGTTGAACATCCTAGCAAAGGACCCCGCACGTTTTCTATGAAAAAGTGGTTTCGGTGAATTTGGCTACATTTTTTATATGTTGTAGATCTTGATTTGAGAAATATATTCCTGAAAAATTGGACCCCTCCTATGAACAGTTTTTCCCCTACACCCCTAATAAGGCCAAAATTAGGAATAGTCTCAAATTTTTTGAAATTTATGAAACTGGTTCAAATTGAACACGTGATCATGGGAAAAATAATTAAAAAAATCTTAGTTGTGAATTGGGGTAGTTATCAAGGGGGTTGGGGGTCGAAATTGAGAAAATAAATTGAAATTCCGAATTTTTTTATTCTTATAAAATCTGAACAGAATAATAATCGAGAAATAATTTTGGAAAATCTAAATCAATGAATTGAGGGTTATTCTAAAGGGGGCTGGGGGTCAAAATCAAGGGAACGGAGTAACATTCCGAAACTTGCGTTTCCATTATTGGGAAAATAATTCAAAAAAATCTAAACCAATGAGTTCTAGTGTTATTGAGGAAGTAGAGAGTCAAAATCAAGACAACAATGAAATTCTGGACCTTACAGTTCATCTACACCATTTCCAGCTGTATTTGCGATAATACCTATCAAATGTATTCCAGATTAGCGATATGTATTTGAGAAAACACCAATTGTATTTTAAATATAAGAAATGTAGTTTAGAAATTGCCAAATGTATTTTAAATATTAGAAATGTAGTTTAGAAATTGCCAAATGTATTTTGGATCTGAGAAATGTAGTTTAAAATATGCCAGTTGTATAATTGAATATTCAAATGTAGTTAGAAAGTACCAAATGAATTCAAGAATAAGGATATGTAGTTTAGAAAACGTGAATTGTAAGTGAGAAACGGCAAATTGTAGTTGAGAATTTGGAGTTCGTTTTCCTCAACAACGTTCGCTTTTTCATCACTGTTCTACCCTAAAAAAAATATCTGAATCTGAAATACATTTCATAATATCTCAAATACATCTCATCTTATCTTAAATACATCTAACGTTTTCGAAAATACAATTGGCAATTTCTCCATCAAACTTCGTGAATCTGGGAATGCATTTATTGTTTTCTAAAATACATTTGGTAATATCTCGAATACATTCCGTTGATCTAAAATACATTTCTTATTTTCTAAAATACATCTAAAGTTTTCTAAAATGCATTGGCAATTTCTTAAATACATTTGGTTAATCTTAAATACATTTCATATTTTCTAAACTACATCTGAAGTTTTCTTAACTACAGCTGGGAAAGGTGTAGGAAACGGGTAATGGAGAAGTAACTTAAAAGAATCTGAATCAATAAATTGAGATGGTTACCTACTGAGGGGACTGTGGTCAAAATCTGAAAAAAGGAAGGAATTCCGAAACTTTAAATTCATATATAGGGTATTTCAATAAGAGTGATAGAACTTCAAATTGGAATTAAATAAATTATGTCGGGGTTAACGATATCTAATTGACTCATGTGAAAGAGCAGTTTTTAACATTATGTGTGGAAAATAACATCTACACCTTTTCCAGCTGTAGTTTAGAAAACTTCAGATGTATTTGAGACAATATGAAATGTATTCAAGATTAACCAAATGTAGTTCAGAAATCGCCAATGCATTTTAGAAAAGTTTAGATGTACTTTAGAAAATATAAAATGTATTTTAGATTAACGAAATGTATTCGAGATATTACCAAATGTATTTTAGAAAAAATTAAATGCATTCCAGATCCACGAAGTTCAATGGAGAAATTGCCAATTGTATTTTCGAAAACGTTAGATGTATTTACGATAAGATGAGATGTATTTGAGATATTATGAAATGTATTTCAGATTCAGATATTTTTTTAGGGTAGAACAGTGATGAAAAAGCAAACGTTGTTGAGGAAAACGAACTCCAAATTCTCAACTACAATTGGCGGTTTCTCACTTACAATTCACGTTTTCTGAACTACATATCCTTATTCTGAAATTCATTTGGTACTTTCTCAACTACATTTGAATATTCAATTATACAACTGGCATATTCTAAACTACATTTCCCAAATCTAAAATACATTTGGCAATTTCTAAACTACATTTCTCATAATTAAAATACATTTGGCAAATTCTAAACTACACTCCACATATTCAAAATACAATTGGTGTTTTCTCAAATACATATCGCTAATCTGAAATACCTACATTTGATATTATCGCAAATACATTTGGAAATGGTGTAGTAAATGCATGGCCTCTTCGATTTTGTCTAACGGCGTGCAGACGGGAAGTCCAATTTGTAATAACTTTCTGGCAGATATATCGAGCTATATTTCAGTAATACCACGCACAATATTGTCCCTCAGGGCTACAATGGTTCTAGGCATGTTCTTGTATACCAGGGACTTCACATACCCAAGACAAGATCTCGCTGGCCAATTGAAATCGCCGTTCCGCGAAATTGTTCTTCCTTGGAAGTTTTCGGCCAACAAGTCCCAAGGTTTCTCCTGCTGTGTGGCACGTAGCCCCGTCTTGTTGAAAGAAGATGATTTTGTAAGATATACTGAGTATTTTATTTATGTCAAAAAATGACAGTAAAATCTTGTCAAAGTTCTATCACTCTTATTAAAAATTGAGTCTAACTTCCAATATCGATCTATTTTTGGAATCCCATTGAATCAACCAATGACCAAAAGCAGGATTTATGTTTATTTAAAAAAAGATAGTCCAGTCAATTTTTTTGACACAAGCTATATAATGGACAGCACACAGAATCGTGGAGAGCTCCTCGAGAACTGCAATTGATATTGCTGTTGCAAGTCTCGATTTTTTTTTTAGCAATTTCCCCATTGCTCGTAAAATCATATACAGGTGGTCCGACTTTTATGTCATTAAATTTAAGGATCGATAGAGAATGAAAAATGAAGGGGACTTTCTCCAGAAAACATATTTGAGAAATGCCTAATAACAGAGATACAGCCCTTCAAAGTTGGAAATAAATAATGGTTTTTTTCGCATAACTTTTGAACCGTTCAACCGATTTAATTATAAATAAAACCAAAGGTTCTATGAAATTATCCCCTGTCAAACAATCATAACATGTTCCATAAAAAAGTTTCAGGGGTTAAGACATTAGGGGGTGACCCTACTTCCCCCCCCCCCTATTTGTCACCCCCTAGTTATTTTTGGAAACTGTTCATAATTTTGAATTTTACGTTCAATTTTGAAGAAAAAATCACTGGTGCAAAATTTTGATTAGAGGCTTTGTTTAGGAGATATTGGGTTTGAAACTTTGGGAAACATCCCGAAATCGCCACTTTCAAAGGTCTAAAAATTAAAATCCAAAGAAACTCATGATTTCTCAGCTGAAATAGGTTTTCTAGAATTTCTAAGTTGATAAACCACCATTTTTTCCAAAACACGGGAAATTTTCAGGGAAAAAACAATTTGGGTTCTGGAAAGTGGCTATTTCGGGATGTTTTCCAAAGTTTCAAACTCAAATATCTAATAAACGAAGGCTCTAATCAAAATTTTGCAAGAGTGACTTTTCCTTCTAAATTGAACGTATAATTCAAAACTATAAACAGTTTTCAAAAATAACTGGTGGGTGAGAAAAAGGGGGGGGGGAGTATGTACACCCCCTGATATCTACGCTCCTGAAACTTTTTTATGGAACATGTTATGATTGTTCGACAGGGGATAACTTAAGTAAACCTTTGGTTCTATTTTGAATGAAATCGGTTGAACGGTTCAAAAGTTATGCGGAAAAAACGATTATTTATTTCCAACTTTGAAGGGCTGTATCTCTGTTATTAGGCATTTCTCAAATATGTTTTCTGAAGAAAGTCCCCTTTATTTTTCATTTTCTATTGATCCTTGAATTTAATGACATAAAACGAGGACCACCCTGTATTATGGGAACCGCAAATTCCGAAATTTCACTGAGTTTTCTTGATTTCAACCCCCAGCCCCCTTCAGAATAACCCCCAATTCATTGATTTATATTTTCCAAAATTATTTCTCGATTATTATTCTGTTCAGATTTTACAAGAATAAAAAAATCGGAATTTCAATTTATTTTCTCAATTTCGACCCCCAACCCTCTTGACAACTACCCCAATTCACAACTAAGATTTTTTTAATTATTTTTCCCATGATCACGTGTTCGATTTGAACCAGTTTCATAAATTTCAAAAAATTTGAGACTATTCCTAATTTTGGTCTTATTAGGGGTGTAGGGGAAAAACTGTTCATAGGAGGGGGTCCAATTTTTCAGGAATATATTTCTTAAATCAAGATCTACAACATATAAAAAATGTAGTCAAATTCACCGAAACCACTTTTTCATAGAAAACGTGCGGGGTCCTTTTGGAGGCGCTAGTGCCTTTCGTTGCAAAAATATGAGCCCGTCTGCAAATTAGGTAGTGAGGGTGGATCCACTTTTCCAGCTGCTGCTCCCGCTGTATGTGTCCTGCGGGGTTGATTTTCTGCAGTCATCTTGACCAGGCGCTGCACTAATGAAAATCAAAAAGAGAATTGAAGAAACCATCCTGTAGTTTCTGGGTGAGGACTGGGCCCTACACTCCTACAGCATTTCTCAGGTGAAGGTGTCGGTATGAAAATTGAATAAATCGATATAGTACATCTCCTTACGATTTTTGCTGACCTGCAGGCTGGCTGACCTGCATTTTAGAATTCCCCGTGGTGTATTTTTGTCTGGTGTATTCTTGGTTGCCTGCATTAGGCGATATTCAGATAAATTCTTCAAAACTACCCTTCGGCTGGCAGTAGGCGGGGGTTGATTTTTGGGGAGGGGGTGCTGCGGTTTTAGCAATTTGCAGACCGCTTGCGTTTTAGAAACTTCCGAATTGCAGTTTGAATAATATTGTTTGTTGCTAAAGCTGGTCAAAAACAATAAAATCGATCCTTCATTCACACTGTCCAATGCAATGACTCAGCCTCGTGCCTCGGAATCTCTATTTCCAGATATCACCGTACTTCGGTATTATGTAAAGTTGATACCTAAAGGTATACCTAGCTAACGGAAAAAAAATCGACGCCTAACGATCTGTGCCTACGTGACTAAAAAAAAAAGATAACACCGTTATTATATACTCATCCTACTTGTAAAAATAAAATCGCTCTTCGCGTTTTCGGTTCCAAAATAAACAAGAACGACCGTTTTGATAGCGCGTATTGGACCGTAAAGTGTAAACAAAACACAAGTTCGGCATATTAACTCATCATCTTGATAAGCGATAATAATAAAATAATAATGTAATTCACACAATTCAACTTGAACTGAGCGTCGTTTTTACGGATTTTATTTGATCAATTTTGTAATAACAGGTACCTGACTATATAATCGTCGCAGAGAAAGTATCCATTAGTTCCTGAATCGGCCTGAACGAAGCCGAATTTAAATTTGGCGCCATCCAGTGAGCCGCGTTGGTGGCCAAACTGGCACATTCATCCCCCCACGACCTCTTCCCACAGCCACCTTCATGTGTGCGAAACTGGGATGCTTGCTCAGTCGACCCTTTGGTTGTTTTGCGCATATGCCATCTCACTCCTCACTCGCTCACCTACTGCACATACGGCCAGCCTCCTGCCAGTCACAGCATTCTACGAGTATTTGTGTGTGTAAAATATTGCAGTTGTTGTAATTATTGGTGAAAAAGTGTATTAAAACAATGCAGTTTGGTGGAATTCTTGCCGTTTTCGGTTAGCCCGGTGCCGTAGCAGTTCCTTGCGGGTCGTGTTTTGTGTGAACGACGCGAGACGGTTCACTTTCCCGGTGTGTTTGTCGCGTACGTGCCCTGGATCACGTTAATGATGGCCGCCTCCCAGCAAACGTAAATACCTGAAAATAGTCACGAAAATGCCAATTCTCCTGGGGAAAAGACTGTAAAAGCGATCCGGATTGTGCAAGTTTGGTAGAAAATCGAATCGAAATGGCCGAAGGCAACAACACGAGATGTCCCAAGTAAGTAGGGCTCATTAAAAATGGGGGATGGTTCACTGCCGTGTTGTGTGTGACAGCAGGTTTCACAACACACTTTGCTAATTTCAGGATAATGGTGTTCCGCCCCACGTGGGACGAATTCAAGAGCTTCCCCGATTACGTCAAGTACATGGAGTCCCAGGGGGCGCACAAGGCCGGTCTGGCCAAGGTAAGCTTCCGTTTTTTGACGTCCCGAACATAAATCAGCGTCAGTTGGAACATAACCTAACTTATTCTTTTGTTTACGACGAATCGATAGGTCATCCCGCCGCCGGAATGGGTGCCCCGCAAGTCCGGCTACAACGTCGAAGACCTGGACGTCACCATCGAGTCGCCCATCTGTCAGGTGGTCACCGGCAAGCAGGGCCTGTACCAGCAGATCAACATACAGAAGAAATCCATGTCGGTGAAGCAGTTCAAAGAACTGGCCAATTCCGAACGCTACGCCACCCCTAGGCATTTCGACTACGAAGATCTCGAACGCAAGTACTGGAAAAACATCACGTACGTCGCCCCCATTTACGGCGCCGATGTCTCCGGCAGTCTCACTGATGAAGATGTCAATGTAAGTCTATTTTTTTTAAATTTGTTTCAGTTTTTAAATTTATTTTTGCCTTTCAAGCCACCATTTTGTGCAAAGATTTGGCAAATTCAAGCCCTTACCAAAAGCTTTGCCCTAAAGAATGCAAATCTGTTCTGCATTTTATTGCTCAACTTTCTACTGGTTGACTAGGACTGTTTTTACCTACCTGTATTGAATGAGAATGTGCCAATACCATTGTTCTATGAAATCTATTATTGTATTGTGACCCAACTCCAAGAGGGTTTTCAATGCCCTACTCACAGGTGACTCAATTTCCTGCTAAGGCATTGAGCCCTAGGGCTTCATAATCGATGACTTTTCAATGCATTATGGTAATAATTGACCTGTCCAGAAATCTTATTGTCTTTTGCTCTCACATTTTTTGATAAGGGTTTGAATTTTAATTGTAAGCATCTTCATTTGTTACTTTTTTTTTGTTTCAAAAATTATTGATTTGTGAGGGTGTACCTAAAATGCGGAACAGGAGCAGGAATGGAACAGACTTTGCGTAGTAAAAGGGAATAAGTCCGCGACGGGCAAAACGTGCGATTTTTCCAACAGATTTATATATCACAGACCTTGTTTGTGATGCAAAGAGCTAGAGTGTGATGAACAAAAATATTTCAAACACTATAAACCCCGTTCACACCCCAACAGGGGTGGAAAATTACGTCAGAAGTCTGTTCCGCACAGTGCGGAACGGGCAAACCGTGCGCTTTTTTTGAACAGAAACTCATCAAAGGCCTTGGTAATGATGAGGAAGATTTTTTTAAATAGTCAGAGCCCTGTTCATATTAGAGATATTTTTTTGGCATTAAAACATTGCAAAACATCTCGAAATCGCCACTTTCCTGAGCCGCTAAAAATTAAAATTCAAGAAAACCCATGATTCGTCAACTGGAATAAGTTTTATGGGTGTTTAAAGTTGGTGAACTATCATTTTCGCTGAGAAACATGGAGTTATTCAGAAAAAAAAAACAATTTGGGGCCTGGAAAGTGGCGATTTCGTGATGTTTTCTAATGTTTCAAACCCAAATATCTCGAAAATGAAGCCTCTAAATCAAAATTTTGCAAGAGTAACTTTTTTCTTGAAATTGGACGCAGAATTTAAAAATTGGAACCGT
This sequence comes from Anaspis maculata, assembly GCA_949128115.1. Taxonomy (NCBI): domain Eukaryota; kingdom Metazoa; phylum Arthropoda; class Insecta; order Coleoptera; family Scraptiidae; genus Anaspis; species Anaspis maculata. The sequence goes on from OX421967.1 coordinate 21,305,012, forward strand.
TTCCAAAAATAATCAGGGGGTAAAATAGGAGGAAAAGGGGGGAGGTGCCCCCCATTATCTTCGCCCGTAAAAATGCCTGACGAAATTCGTTATTATAGTTCAATAAAGACCTGTCTTCTTAAACTTTGGTTCGAATTTGAATAAAATCGGCTGAGGGCAACGGTTCAAAAAGTATGCAAAAAAAAACTGTTTTTAAAAAACCACTTTGAAGGCCCGTATCTCCGTTAATATACGTTCGGGAGGGTATGCTCATCAACAAAAGTCCCCTTAGTTTTCAAATTTCTATCTCCCAGTGAGTTTTGTGACACTAATTCCGGGACATCCTGTAGAACTCTCTATTTCTTTTCATTTTTGGCTTTAGCTTTTGAGGTCGTCTCGTGACTTCATTTTCCTTTCTAGCGCATTTCCGTAAGAAAATGACGCTTATATAGCCGGTTTGTCTGTCCGTCTGTCCGTCCGTCCGTCCGTCTGTCTGTCTGTCTTGTCTGTCGGTTTGCCCGACTTCTGACGTAATTTTCAACCCCTTGTTGAGGTATGAACGGGATTCTGACTATTTGAAAAAAAAATTCTCATCATTAGCAAGGCTTCTGATGGGTTTCTGTTCAAAAACAGCGCACGGTTTGCCCGTTCCGCACTTTGCGGAACAGACTTCTGACGTAACTTCCAACCCCTTGTTGGGGGATGAACGGGGTTCTGACTATTTGAAAAATTCTTTCTCGTCATTAGCAAGGCCTCTGATGGGTTTCTGTTCAAAAAAGCACACGGTTTGCCCGTTCCGCACTTTGCGGAACAGACTTCTGACGTAATTTTCAACCCCTTGTTGGGAGATGAACGGATTCTGACTATTTGAAAAATTCTTTCTCATCATTAGCAAGGCCTCTGATGAGTTTCTGTTCAGTGATATATAAATATGTTGGATGAATCGCACGTTTTGCCCGTTGCGGACTTATTCCCTTTTACCACGCAAAGTCTGTTCCATTCCTGTTCCTGTTCCGCATTTTAGATTTACCCGATTTGTGAAGTAAATACCTCCCACCCCTGAATAAAACTACTGATTCTTGCAAATTGGGTCTCTAATGGATTTTAAGCGTGGATCGTTTAAACTCCCCCCCCCCCCGCTTTAGGGGTGGGGGAAAAAAAAAATTACTTTTAATAATCTGCTTGTAGTCTAAAGCAATTTTGGGGAAATGCTTTTTTATGAGTTTTTTCGAGCTTTTTTTCCACAAAACATGGGGTGTTGACGGGTGGAGCCGAGGGTGGGGCTTTGCCCCCTCTTAGTTTCATTATCTGATGAAGTATTAATAAACTTGACAGAACAGACTAAAGAGGAATGCAATTTAACTTTGCAGGTCTTTAAAATTCTACTTAGGTCCTACTATACAGGGTGCCTCATATTTAACTGATCAAACTTTACAAAAATGTATTCCTGATTTTGCTGATGCAGAAAATTATAACACTTATGCCTCTCACTCGCTTCTTAAGAAAGATACAAGGTGTCACAGTTCATAAAAAAAACCTTTTTTTAGTGGTAACTTTGAGAATAGGGCTGCAATTGAAACGAAATTTCGTATACATCTTTTATGTGTAGGGTTATTACATACAGGCTGTCCGTTTTTCGAGGCTAAGCATGGGTATCTTGCTTATCTTTAGAGATACAGAGTCGGTTAAATTAGAAAAAGGTTGCGAATTTTCATGAGGATCAATGATCCAAAAAAATATTTGACTTGTCAGTTTTAGTTTTCGAGATATTGAGAAAAACAGAAATTTGTAAAAAAATTTATTTTTCATTTGAAAATCGGTTGAAGGTAGCCTTTTCTAATCAAGACATTGTGAAGGCACTTTTCCGAGGGAAATTCAATGTTGCCAAAATCTTCATTCTAGCTTTCAAAACAACCGAGATATGACATTCAACTTTTTTTTCTCTTATGGGCGCCATATTGGATTTTGACATTTTTGAATACATTTTTTTTCTTCTGGTTACAATGATGTGCCACATGCCACTGTTGAATTCATGCTTTTGAGCAAAAATTATTATTATTATTTTTCAAAGAGTGCTTTGGAAACAAAATCAGCACCGACAATAAAAAAAACGTAAATGTTGAACATTTATTCAACAGCGACATGTGGCTCATCGTTGTAACCAGAAAAGAATACCGTATTCAAAAATATCAAAATCCAATATGGCGCCCATTAGAGAGAAAAGTTGAATGTCGTATCTCGGTAGCTTTGGAAGCTAGAATAAAGAAAATAAATAAAAGTGCCCTGACAATGTCTAGGTTAGAAAAGGCCACCTTCAACCGTTTTTTGAATAAAAAATAAAACAAAAATTCAAATTCCTGTTTTTTCACGATATCTCAAAAACTAAAATCGATACGTCAAATTTCTTTTTGGATCATTGATCGTCATGAAAATGCGCAACTTTTTCCTATTGAACCGACTTTGTATCTCTCAAGATAAACGAGATACCCATGCTTGGCCTCAAAAAACGGACACATTGTATATGAAAACACTTCGAATTTCTAAGGGCCAGCCAGTGGCGTGCCATAAGGTTACTTGAAAATTACTTCAAGGAAAAATACTTCATTTCGAAGAGACGCTATTGCACGCCGCTGGTGGGCCCTTTGAAATCCAAAGTGTCTACAAAAAATTTCCTGTATCCTGTATCTGACACATAATGTGATTAGTATAGGTACACCATCTCGCCCTGAACCAACCGCATTTGTTACCCTTTGTTCAAAGAACGCAGGTAACCCAATTATTTACGAGGTGACTTGGTGGGTCGCCTTGCGGATTGCTTTTAACTATACAATGCTTTTAACTGTACAATGCTTTTACCTATACAATGCTTCTACGAACTGCAGCAGAAAATATTTTTCTGCCACCGTCCGTGCCCGGGGATCGAACCTGCGACCTCTGAAAACGGCCACAAGACGGATTTTCATATTCGAATATTCACAAATGAATGCTAATCATGTCTATTCTGTATCTTCGCAACGATTCGTTAAAGGGGGACTGTGGGTAAAATTTTGTGTCAATTTTAAAATTTATATAGCTGCGGGATGGCTTTAGTTGATTTTTAGTCAAAATCGCATCGAAAAATTCCAAGCCGTTACGAAGTTATCGTAAATTTTGTGGGCTGATTATGACGTCATACTGCGCACCGGAAAGGACAGGTCGGCAGGGCAAGGCACCACGCCAATTACTAGACCTTTATAAAATGAATCAAGTTTACCAAACGGTAGACGCAGGTCATTTGACTGTAATTTCAAAGTACGGTGAACCAAATTTCAGTAGATATTTTTAAAAACATAATTAAAGTGCGACTCTATCTGTCAATGAAATAAAGCGGCAACATGGCGAAATCGCGAAATTAAATTCGGCAGCTTGACAGAAGCTTGACAGCATAGGGAAGTCACAGTCTATCGTATAACCCTGAAAACTTCCGTCAGTGAAATCTGTTGGTGCATGGAAAATAAGAGATTAGGTATACCAGGCCTAAATGATAATGCTATAGGGTCAGAAACATGATGTCAGGAACGACCAGGACCATTTTCAATAAAAACGCACTGGTGTGGCTGACTCAAAGGAATATGAACGGATTTTGATATACACTTCTTTCGAATTCCGACCCAAATCGGTAGTCGGTTGTACCACCGATTAGAAAAAAGCCCCATCAGCGGCAGCAGCCCTAAAATACATTTAATTATTCACTACATTATTATGTGGAAGCGAAAAGTATACCTGATCTCTTATTTTCATGCACCAACAGATTTCACTGACGGAAGGTTTCAGCGTTCTACGATAAGACTGTGACTTTCCTGTACTGTCAAGCTGCCGAATTTCATTTCGCGATTTCGCCATGTTGCCGCTTTATTTCATTGACAGATAGAGTCGCACTTTAATTATGTTTTTAAAAATATCTACTGAAATTTGGTTCACCGTACTTTGAAATTAAAGTCAAATGATCTGCGTCTACCGTTTGGTAAACTTGTTTCATTTTATAAAGGTCTAGTAATTGTTGGCGTGGTGCCTTGCCCTGCCGACTTGTCCTTTCCGGTGCGCAGTATGACGTCATAATCAGCCCACCAAATTTACGATAACTTCGTAACGGCTTGGAATTTTTCGATGCGATTTTGACTAAAAACCAACTAAAGCCATCCCGCAGCTATATAAATTTTAAAATTGACACAAAATTTTACCCACAGTTCCCCTTTAAAGCAGGCAGGCAGAGAGGGAGGTGTAGGTGGTTCATAGATACAGACAAAGATAGCATATATTCGTATTGTACAGGGTGTTCTCGCGAGACGGATACCCCCCTTTAAAAAACTTTCCCTTCATGATGATTGAAAAAAGAAAAATTATACTGAACAATTTTTTCCGTAGTTTCTGAATATGTCACGTATAATTTTCCATTGCGTGCCATATACAGGATGTCGCAATTTTTTTTAAATTTTTTTTCGAATGGTCTGTATTTCATCACCACAATCGATGCACATAATACCTGATTACAAAAATGCATGAGACTTCTAAATTAAAAAATTGAAAAATTTACGGTTCATGTCATCTCAAAAAACATTTTTTTCTTTTGAATATGTATTCATCTCAGAAATCATATGTCCCGGATATTTTATCAGTTATTTTATGTCATTTCATGTCATTTTTAAGTAAAACAAAATATTCTGGACATACTTGAATTCTGAAATGAATCCGTCAATCTAAAAAAAAACATTTTTTGAGACGCCATTGCCATTGCAAAAATTTTTAATTTTTTTTCTGAAAATTTTGAAGAAGTGTCATGCATTTTTACAATCTGGATAACAATGTGCATCGATTGTGGTGATGGAACACCCTTGATGAAACACAGGGTGTTTCGAAAAAATGCAAAAAAAAATTGTGACACCCTGTATGTGGCACGAAATGGAAAACTATACTTGGCTTATTCAGAAACTACGAAAAAATTGTTCCGGGAGAGTTTTTACTCTTCTGAATTATCGCAAAAGCAAAGTTTTCAATGGGGGGGATCCGTTTCTCGTGAACACCCTCTCGTTACGAGATATAGAATAGGCATGGTTATCTTTGTCTCATCTATGAATCCCTTATACCGTCATTGCGCGTATTTTTCGACTTTGTGGCGGTTTTTCTTGCGATTTTGTAGCATTTGTTCGCAAATTTTGTATTTGACGCCAAAATTTGGCGCAAGCGTTGGGTATACCACTATAATGAAAGTAAATATTGCATTTCAGCGATATATGGCAGAATTCCTGCGAATATTCCGCCCATGCGAACCAAGCTTACTCGCAAAAAAACATGAAAAAAGTTGAACTTTGAGATGTCATTTTTCCGGGGAGTTTTTTTTTTCGTTTGTTTCGTCGGTCTCCCGGTGGGGATCGAACCCACGACTCAGACGCGCTGATCACAACACCATAAACTCCTCATCAAGTGGGGAGTCTATGGTGTCTTTTTTTCCTAGATCCTTCCGCGTCTCGAAAACGAAGCCTTTTTCTTCAAACAAAATTTTGCGACAGAACTTCATTTTTTAATTTAGCAACGGCCTTTTATCAAAAAGGGGTTAAAATGATGATACACTCAGCTCGCTTCGATTGAACCATGATGAAACTTCATGTTCCCTAAACGACGCAAATTTGATGTTCTGATTTTCCCCTCGTTGGCCATAAAAATACTTTACTCAACATCGGCTTTGTGGTGCTTCTCATCAGACGCCAAACATAGACAACGTTCAGCCTTAATGTGATGCAGTGAGCTATGAATTTCTCCTTTCCAAATGCGTCTCATGAGAAGCTTGTGGTGTGGTGGTCAACGCGGTCCGATCCCCGACGGATTTTCGTCTCGAAAACAAGCTTCTTGGTTTAGTTGGAATGCTTGCTAAATGCAAGACGCGCCGTGTGTCGCATAGCACGTAAAATACGAACGATGGTGCCGACCCCATGCGATGTTGGTGGTAGTTAAAAATCCCTACCCTGTGTTAGAACACACAGGGGTTCGGCAAAATTTCCGGTATAGTGGAGGAAAGCATTCACCGGCGTCGGTGCTAGGCCTCGTTGCGGAAAAAGGCCGACGTTGAATAAACGAATATAAAACAAGTGAGTATGCCTTCACGTGCGTGAGTCTCAGTAGCGCATTTTCTCAAAAAGGGATATTATGAACGTAAAGAAATTTGGTTGAAGGAGAAACACCATTCCTTGCCCACTTTCTTCATTCGAAACTCATTGTGATATTTTGTTATCAGAATGGGGTACTAATCATGGGCGGGAATGGGCGACTAATCAAAAGTGGCCTATCTCTTCCCATATTTAGTCAGCTATCTATATAGCGGAACAATTAGATCGCTATGTCTTCAGGGTTATGTTATACATTTATCTCTTACTTTGGGGGCGGCGTGTTGGAGCGGCAGAGTTTGGCGAAGAAATTCTTCCACAGTTTGAGTTTGGAGTTTCTGAATGTTTGAGGTAACATTAAAATGTAAATCAGTGGAAATTATTGAAATTTGCACTTTTTTTCTTTTGGGGGTGGAAGTTGGAGGCGGTGCCATATCAAAAGTAGCCTACTCTTTCCCATTTTTAGTTAGCTATCCATATAGCGAAAGAATTAGATCGTTATGTCTTCGGGTTTATGTTTTTCATTCATCTCTCACTTTGAGGGCAGCGTGTGGGGGCGGCAGCATTCGGCAAAGAAAATGTTGCACAGTTTGAGTTGAGAGTTTCTGAATGTAATGGAAATATGAAAATCAGTGAAAATTGTGAAAGTTGCATTTTTTTTGGTTTGGAGGCGGCACCTGGAGGCGGCGGCTAATTAAAAGTGGCCTATCTTTTCCCAATTTTAGTCAGCTATCAATATAGTGAAAGAATTAGATCGCTATGTCTTCAGGTTCATGTTTTACATCTATCTCTCACTTTGGGGGCGGCGTGTGGGAGCGGCAGAGTTTGGCAAAGAAATTCTTGCACAGTTTGAGTCAAGAGTTTCTGAATGTTCGAGGTAACATTATCAGCTAAATCAGTGAAAATTGTTGAAAGTCGCACTTTTTTTCTTTTGGGGGCGGAAGCTGGAGGCGGCGCCATATCAAAAGTAGCCTATCCTTTACCATTTTCAGTCAGCTATCCATATAGCGAAAAACTTAGATCGCTATGTCTTCGGGTTCATGTTTTTCATTTATCTCTTACTTTGGGGGCGGCGTGTGGGAGCGGCAGCGTTCGGCTGAGCAAATGTTGCACAATTTGAGTTGGCAGTTTCTAAATGTTTAAGGGAACATCTCAATCAGTAAAATTTATGAAAGTTGCACTTTTTATCGTTTGGGGGCGGCGACTAACCGAAAGTAGCCTATCCTTTCCCATTTTCAGTCAGCTATTTATATACCGAAAGAAACAGATCGCTATGTCTTCGGGTTTATGTTTTACATTTTAAAGTGATTGGGGGCGGTTTTTAGCAGTTTTTTCATGTCAGCGGCGCATATTGAAGACGGAATGATTCTTGGCTTACGTTTATAAGTGGCAACTATGTATTATTCAAAAAATGAAAACACCAGAGCATCAGGTCTGGTAGAAAGTGCAATATTATGTTATTTCAAGTTTATCGGGGGCGGTTTTCTCTATGTTGGCGGCGCAATATGGACATCCAATATAGCCTAGCCCTCCTTTGGAAGTGGCAGCTATATAACAGCGAAAAAATTAGAAAGCTAGGTCGTCTAGTTTGGGAGGAGTTCGAGGAACGGACGGACGGACGGACGGACGGACAAAGCGGTTGCAATAGCGATTTTCATCAAGATGGAAAATGCGCTAAAAAAGCGTCGCATGGCAAGACTCCCAGCCAACTAGAATCACACTAGGATTGAACGTACTGTAGCACACATCACAGTGTGTGTACTACTGTGAGTGTAGGATGTAGGTAGGTATACAGGGTGTTTCAATGAAAACGAGCCACCCTGAATGAAATTTTGACAGCTAAAATTTAGGAAATTTTCGTCGATTTTTTGTTTGAAAGGGAACATCTTTTGAAGTGAAATTCAATATTCACGAGGCGACGAATTTAACGAGGCTGAATGTCGCCTCGTTAAATAAGTCGATTAATTTTTTTTTTTTATTGAATTACCATCCCCCAAGCATGGTAGCTACTCCACTACTACTCTAAATTTCTTAAATAGGAATAGGCCTAGAGTCTTTTGATTTTCTTTACAACTATCACAAACAAAAATTGAAAAAATAATTTCAAATAATTATGTGTTCATTTTTACTGTTGCCGCAATTATATCCAAATAAATTAAAATCTGACGGTACTTCGTCGATCTTTATTAAAAGCTTATCACACTACCGGTTTCGAGAGCATCCTTTCATCATCAGGTGAATATCGTCATAAATAATCAATGAAAATCAGACTTGGAACAAGAAAATCGGAAAAATGCATCGTGAAACTTTGAAGTCTAGTCACTTGGCGACATCGTACGACAAATTGAATGGCGGATGGCCATAAATTTCGAAGAAAAATTGGAGTTTCGGTGGATTCACGTGGCACGATCGCCAGGAGGAGGAGAATGAAATATTCAACAGTAATATCACAAGTGCTTAGATTTTCACGATAATTTTGGTCAGGCGATCGCGAGTGCTGATTGTAGCGATAAATGCCCGACTCCGTAGGAGGAGGGCATTTATCCAGGGACAATCAGCCCGAGGGAAACGCCTGGCCAAAATTATCTCGGAAAATCTCGAGCACGAGTGATATTTTGAAGATTATTACATAAAAGAAGTCCGAAGTGACAGCTGTCAGATTTTGTTGTTTACATGAATTTTATTCCGTTGCTATTGACAGTGGGATTTAGATAAGTGACTATTATCCTTGTAGGTCTAATAATCAAGGGCGTTGTATGTAATAATCAAAATTATTTTTCGATTTAGGAAATGCCAATAAGCTCAAACCAAAGTACATCCTTGTAGCTTTCGAAAGACATATTCGATTTCTCCTCCTCCTGGCGATCGAACCACGTGAATCCACCAAAACACCAATTTTTCTTCGAAATTTATGGCCATTCACCGTTCAATCTGTCGTATGATGTCGCCAAGTGACTAGAATTTAAAGTTTCACGGTGCATTTTTCCAATTTTCTTGTTCCAAGTCTGATTTTATAATAATTATTTATGACTATCTACACCCGATGATGAGAGGATGCTCTCGAAACCGGTAGTGTAATAAGCTTTCAATAAAGATTGACGAAGTACCGTCAGATTTCAATTCATTTGAATTAAATAATTATGTTTATCTACAAGCGTTAAATAATACCCGTCACTTTTAGCACGTCGTCATGGGCGACGTGAAAAAATGATGATTCTGCGCATTCCTGTCATATTTTCAATAAATTCTGACATTTACCAAACATTTCAAAGACCATTGTAGATAAAATCCTGTACGATACACGCATTAAAAGTGTCTTATTTTGTTCGCGGGGTTGCTTTACTAGCTAATGCTCGTTTCGCAAGCGTCCCCGCTCACAAAATAATACCTGTCACTTTTAACACTCGTATCGTAAATAGCTATTATCTACAAGCGTTAAATAATACCCGTCACTTTTAGCACGTCGTCATGGGCGACGTGAAAAAATGATGATTCTGCGTGTTCCTGTCATATTTTCAATAAATTCTGACATTTACCAAATATTTCAAAGACCATTGTAGATAAAATCTTGTACGATACACGCGTTAAAAGTGTCTTATTTTGTTCGCGGGGTTGCTTTACTAGCTAATGCTCGTTTCGCAAGCGTCACCGCTCACAAAATAATACCTGTCACTTTTAACACTCGTATCGTAAATAGCTATTATTATTATTATTAACAATGATAAATAATTACTCATAAAATTAAGGGTAGTAGCTAGAGCTACCACGCTTGAGGGAATGATTGAACAAAAATCGAGGGGTCTTGGGAAATTTTCCAAACTTCACCTATCAAAGATTCAGGGTGGCTCGTTTTCATTTGAACACCCTGTAGGTATTATCACTGAAATTAAAAGTTATCCACTCATTTTAGACAAATTAAACACAAGGCACCAAAGTTGCATTTTTCATCAAAAACATTACCAATTGAAATGCTGGTTTCTTGCAAATCACCAATAAGCAACCGTCACTTGGGACGACGAAGGTTTTGTATTGTAATGGGCGATAATTTTGGCTAAACTGGCGCTTCTCCTGATTGCGAAGTTCTTTGGATTTTTTTAGCGCATTTTCGTGAGAAAATGACGCTTATATGGCCGGTTTGTCTGTCTGTCCGTCCGTCTGTCCGTCCGTCTGTCTGTCCGTGTAGAAATTAAGAAGTTGTACTCCTCCTCGAGGAATGAAGCTAGATCCTTGGAAATTTTTTTGATAGATAGCTGATGTCCTCAAGGGTGGCCAATGGGCAATTTTTTTTTATCCAGTTATCATTACTATTATCAAAAAACAGATATTTATTGTGGACTTCTAAGAAGTTGAACTCGTCGTCAGGAAATCAAGCTAGAGCCTTGGAACTTCTTCCGATGGATAGCTGATGTCCCCGAGGGTGGCCAATGGGCATTATTTTTTTTATACATACATAGTTATCATTGTTATTATCACAAAACAAAGATTTCCTGTGCACTCTCAAGAAAATGAACTCCTCCTCGGGAAATGAATCTAGAGCCTTGGAACTTTCGCCAATGGATAGCTTAGATCCTCGTGAGTGGCCAGTGGGCAGATTGGATTTCATGTTCGCGCCGCCATTTTGGCCGCCATATTGAAATTTCTTATTAGTGGAACGATTTTCATGAAACTTGGAAGTTACTCTTGGTCTCGTATGATCATTCTTATTTTCAAGCTGAATTCCATGATTCCGTCGCCATCTTGGCCGCCATATTGAAATTTCTTATAGTGGAACGATTTTCATTAAACTTAGAAGTTACCCTTATCTTGTATGAACGTTCTTATTTTCAAGCTGAATTTCATGATTTCGCCGCCATATTGAAATTTCTTGTTGGTGGAACGATTTGCATGGAACTTTAAACTTACCCTTGTCACGTATGATCATTCTTATTTTCAAGCTGAATTCCATGATCCCGCCTCCATCTTGGCGGCCATATTGAAATCTGTTATTAGTGGAACGATTGTTATGAAATTGGGAACCTGCTCTTGTCTCGTATGAGCAATCTTATTTTCAAGGTGAATTTTATGATTCCGCCGCCATCTTGGCCGCCATAGTGAAATCTGTTATCAGTGGAGGGATTGTCATGAAACTTGGAACTTACTTTTGTCTTGTATGAACGTTCTTATTTTCAAGGTAAATTTTATCATTCCGCCGCCATCTTGGTCGTCATATTGAAATCTGTTATTAATGGAGGGATTGTCATGGAACTTGGGACTTTACTCTTGTCTCGTATGGACATTCTTATTCTCAAGCTGAATTTCATGAAATGGCCGTCATCTTGGCCGCCATATTGGAATTTCCCATTAGTGGAACGATTGTCATGAAACGTGAAACTTACTCTTGTCTCGTATGAACATTCAATTTTCAAGCTGGACTTCATTCCTATCAATGACAGTCCTGGAACTAAGAAAATGCGCTATTGAGACTCATGCACGTGAGGGCAGATTCACTTGTTTCGGAGTTTTTTGACTCTCATCTCTCCAATATGGATTGCTGGTTTGCTGAATTGGCAAAAACTTCGTGGGTCAATCAGGACACAAAACCGTATCAGACTGCAAATTTTCGACTCTACGCCTACGCGACCTTTTGCAAGGTAGGACCTACCCATTACCTGGACTATTGGCCACAATTTAAGCACTTGAAATTTCACGTGAAAAATGCAATGCGTTTTCAGAATTGAAAATTGTATGTTTGAAGTAATGAATCAATCAATTGAAGATGATCTATTGACTTACAGTAACAAAAGTTAGTTACATAAAAATGCATTGCATTTTTCTTTGTAATTAATGGCTAAAATCCGGTTCTGTTGGCAGACGGGTATCATTAACGGCGATACAACTCATTGCACGGATGTTTTACATGAATAGTCATTTTGTGATTAGTCTAGAAATTAGTTGTAATAATGATAGCAGTGAAAAGTTTCTTTATACAAGTGATTCAAAAGTGCCGGACCAGAACAGTTGAACAATACACGGTGTATAAAATATACAGGTGTCTCATAATTAATTAGACGTCAATAATTTGCCAGCCGATTCTACGACCAAAAATATGAATGGTTTTTTCTGGACTTTAGAAAGGATCCATACACTGCATATTGTTTTGGTCCGACCTTTTGAATCACCTGTATACAGAGTGACTGACGTGGGCTTCTGCTTCATAAACAATTCCATTATGCCGTACTGGCGAGGAAAGTATCAAATTTTAGGGCACCCTGTACCCTGTATAATCTTTTTAAGGCCTAGATTTTTTTTCTAAATCGGGAAAATTGTCCAGAAATGCATGTTTTTTAAGACCGGTGCCTTTGAAACCCACTTTAACATGCGGAAACCATACATACAGGTTGTTTCAAGGATATAGCAAAAAATCGAACTGTGAGTAGATCTTGTCAAAAAACAATGAAAACCTATATACCGTTCTGCAAAGTTCGGCCTAAGGACGAAAATATAGCCCTTAAAAGTTCACTTTTTTCGGATTTCAAAAATTTTCAACATAGGAACGTTCCGACAAAATTAGCTTGAATTCGGTATAAGCTGGTTTATCAACATTATCTAAGTCAACTTTTCTTCGGATTCTCCAAAATTATTGACCCTCATAACTCCTACGCCACCAGCTGGATTCTTTTAAAATCTGGCAGGTCGGTAGATAGTTGTGACAGACCAGTGTCTGGTAAATCTAAGCTAATTTCGTCAAAACGTTCCTAAGTTACAAATTTTTGAAATCCGAAAGAAGTGAACTTTGAAATGCTGTGTCTTCGTCATTAGGCCGAACTTTGCGAAATGGTATATAAGTTTTCATCATATTTTCACGAGGTCTACAGTCAAATTTTTTGCTAACATCGCTGAAACACCCTGTATATCTACTCAGAAACGTCCCTTTACAGGACTTGCGAGGTTTTTGTCGGAATCCTAAATATTTAATTATGCTCTCTCTGGACTAATCTGCGTATTTTCCTGCACTGTCGTTATTCACCGTAACTTTTTTTGCAGGAATGGAATATCAAGCGACTTGGAACGATCCTCGACTATGTTAACGAGGACTACAACACTACCATCGAGGGCGTCAATACTGCCTACTTGTACTTTGGCATGTGGAAAACTACTTTTGCCTGGCATACCGAAGACATGGACTTGTACTCGATCAATTTCCTCCATTTCGGTGCCCCAAAAACCTGGTACGCGATTCCTCCAGAACACGGCCGCAGACTCGAGCGTCTTGCCAACGGCTTCTTTCCCAGCAGCCACAAGACCTGCCAGGCGTTCCTCCGCCACAAGATGACGCTGATCTCGCCGCAAATTCTGAAACAGTATTCCATTCCGTACAACAAGATCACCCAGGAGGCCGGCGAGATCATGATCACGTTCCCGTACGGCTACCATGCCGGTTTCAATCACGGCTTCAACTGCGCCGAGTCCACGAACTTTGCCTGCGAACGTTGGATCGAATACGGCAAAAGAGCCGCGCTGTGCACCTGCAGCAAGGACATGGTGAAGATCTCGATGGACACGTTCGTGAAGCGCTTCCAACCGGATCGCTACGAGGTGTGGCTCAAAGGCGAAGACATCGGTCCCCATCCGGAGGAGCCGAACCGGCACGTGGCAGCTCCGCTGCCTCTGCCCCAGGACATCCTGTGCAACAAGAACAATCCGACACTGCCGGCCAGCTTCTTGCTGGGACCGAAGATGAAGAAGGGCCGCGGGCCGAACTACCCGCACGATCTGAGCGACTTTCCCGAAGAGCTGCAGCGCCAGCTGATGGAAGAGGACATGAACTTCGGCGACGGCGAGCTCGCCCCCGACGAGGAACAGATGGAAGTGCTCGAAGATATCTGGCTCAAGGCCGGCGAGATCGATGTCGAGGACGCTTCGATATGCGACGCCGGTTACAGCATCCACGGGGAGCGCAAGAAGCGGCCATCGGCTCCGAAGAAGAGGAAAAGCGGCGGCGGCGGTAAAACGCCGACCGGCAGACCCAGAGGCCGCCCGAAGAAGGTCAAGGTCGAAGACGACCTGTGGAGCCCGCGCACCGGCGGGACCAGTGGAGGCGTCGCAGCGGACGGCAGCGGACCGAGCAGTGCTCCCGAGCCCGCTCCGGACACTTCGGATCTGGTCAAATCGCTGCTGGCCCAGGAAGCGGACAAGTTGATGAAGCCAAAGAAGAAGCACAAGCACAAGAATGGAGAGAAGCACAAGAACGGAGAGAAGCACAAGCACAAGAAATGTAAGTCGCGTTTTCATTGTACAGGTGGTCCATCCTAGCGTAATTATCCCATAGCGGTCTTACCCTTCAAGATAATATAGTACAGTCATTATAGGAAAAATAGGAGAAATAAAATATAACAGGCTGCTGTTTGGCGGAAAATACGCGTTAGGGGTATACTTACCTATGGTCAAAAGTTGCCATCTGGCAAGTGATAGCGTCATCTTCAAATAGACTGAAAAGAGGTTTTGAGGCAAAACCACGAAGCTTGAATAGATGTGCACGGTTTTTGTTGATAAAGCGTTGTTAGGCGAATGGTCCGACGCGTTGATTTTTGCAAACTGACCGACCGATCTATCGAAGGTTCGAATCCCGCAGTAAACGTTATCAATTTTTTTTTTGCTAAAAAATGCTTTTCAGGGGCTACAACTACTTTTCGTCCAAGTTTTCATCATAGCCTGTGAATTTCTCAAGTTTTAGGTGAATATCATCAAGTTGAAAAATACTACGGTATTTATTGCTAAGCCAAATTCTTTGAGTACCTACTAGTAGGTTTTCTGATGGTGTCCCGTGTGCAAGTTAGAACTAGAGTATAGGCTTAGTGCCAAATTGTTCCTTAGATCATGCTGAACTAGGACCGCGATGGCGAACATTTGAGACCCACGACTGGGCAGCGGGAGGGGGGGGGGGTAAAATGTGAAGAAGACATAAAAAATGTTAAACCATAAACCGAAAGAGGTACAGTTATGAAAGTTACCATACGTATTGGCAATTTTACGCTAATGAAGGTTTAGCAAACCGATTTCATAAATATCAATCATTCCCAGAGATATTTCCAAAAATCTATTTTTTTTGTCAACATTTTATTGTTAAAAAATCAAAGAATTTTGAGGATGGAGAGGTGAAACTTGATGTTTTGACAATTGGTGATGTTAGAAATATAGTCGTGATTGGCGAAAATTCCTCGGCATACTATTTTAGAAAATAAGACCGTCAACTGTTTTCACCAGCTTGGCCGCCAGCTTGGATTTCCCTTCGTTGCAGTAGTCGCAAAAATGACAGGGAACTGTGAGTATGGTATGGTATAGCGTTAGATCATTTTAATACGAAAAGTAACTTCTCAGAAAGGGTTAGTTGCTTCTTTGGCGAGAAAAATTGCCATTTTATTATCTCCGGTGGCTGTACGAATCCAGTGCCAATGATGGCTGATTTGAACCTGGAAGCGGTGCAATACGTTTTGTACCATAAAACTTGATAGTTAGTGAAGTCGACTACCAAAATTCATGATCATAAATCAAATGGTTTATTGTTGGTGATTGGTTGAAGCAAAGTGTGCTCATTTTTGGCAGAAAATGCATGAGAACTGTGTTTTTAGTGGACATTACAAAGCTCTGGAGGGAGACCTGCGGCCAAGATTGGCGGCGAAAGTCATGTAACTAATTAAAGTGAGCATGCTCTATAACAAGTAGCTGTCATGAATGGTGTAGGTTTCTTGAAGATTTCTAGGGAGGTCGACAAATATGTTTTTTCATGATAATATTCTCAGGTACAGTCCCTTCCAAAATTCTCTCTCTTCACTAGGGACTAACTCTTTCGACCACGGTACATTTGCAAGACTGGAACAATTCATTTGTTCGGTTAACTTGAAATCACCTTAGTTCACGGAGCTGAAAGATTTGTGATGGTGGTTTTTTACAAACTTACAGACTGTACTTGAAAATATTATTATGAAGAAACATCTTTTTCGACTTTCCTAGAGATTTTAAAGAAACCTACACGATTCATTACAGCTCCTTGTTAAAGAGCATACTCACTTCAACTGGTAACATGACTTTCGCCGCCAATCTTGGCCGCAGGTCTCCCTCCAGAGCTTTGTAATGTCCACTAAAAACACAGTTCTCATGCATTTTCTGCCAAAAATGAGCACACTTTGCTTCCACCAATCACCAACAATGAACCATTCGATTCATGATCATAAATTTTGGTAGTTGACTTCACAAACTATCAAGTTTTATGGTACGAAACGTATTGTGCTGCTTCCAGCTCCAAATCAGCCATCATTGGCGCTGGATTCGTGCAGGAGCCGGAGATAACAAAATGACAATTTTTCTCGCCAAAGAAGCAACTAACCCCCTCTGGGAAGTAACTTTTTGTATTGAAATGATCTAACGATACCATACTCAGAGTCTCCTGTCATTTTTGCGACTACTGCACCAAAAAGAAATTCAAGATGGCGGTCAAACTGGTGAAAACAGTTGAAGGTCTTGTTTCCTAAAATAGTAGGCCGAGGAATGTTCACCAATCACGACTATATTTCTAACATCACTAATTGTCAAAAGATCAAGTTCCATCTTTCCATCCTCAAAATTCTTTGATTTTTTTAACAATAAAATGTTTACAAAAAAATTATATTTTTGGAAATATCTCTGAGAATGATTGATATTTATGAAATCGGTTTGCTAAACCTTTATTAGCGTAA
The DNA here is from genome assembly GCA_949128115.1 of Anaspis maculata. Classification (NCBI taxonomy): domain Eukaryota; kingdom Metazoa; phylum Arthropoda; class Insecta; order Coleoptera; family Scraptiidae; genus Anaspis; species Anaspis maculata. Next base: position 21,321,840 of record OX421967.1, read on the forward strand.
AATGGCGAATACGTATGGTAACTTTCATAACTGTACCTCTTTCGGTTCATGATTAACCATTTTTTATGTCTTCATCACATTTTATCCCCCCTCCTGCTGCCCAGTCGTGGGTCTCAGATGTTCGCCATCACGGTCCTAGTTCAGCATTATCTAAGGAACAATTTGGCACCAAGCACTATACTCTAGTTCCAACTTGCACACGGGACACCATCAGAAAACCTACTAGTAGGTACTCAAGGAATTTGGCTCAGCAATAAATACCGTAGTATTTTTCAACTTGATGATATTCACCTAAAACTTGAGAAATTCACAGGCTATGATGAAAACTTGGACGAAAAGTAGTTGTAGCCCCTAAAAAGCATTTTTTAGCAAAAAAAAATTGATAACGTTTACTGCGGGATTCGAACCTTCGATAGATCGGTCGGTCAGTTTGCAAAAATCAACGCGTCGGACCATTCGCCTAACAACGCTTTATCAACAAAAACCGTGCACATCTATTCAAGCTTCGTGGTTTTGCCTCAAAACCTCTTTTCAGTCTTTTTGAAGATGACGCTATCACTTGCCAGATGGCAACTTTTGACCATAGGTAAGTATACCCCTAACGCGTATTTTCCGCCAAACAGCAGCCTGTTATATTTTATTTCTCCTATTCGCTATTTTTACTTCTAGAATGACTGACCTAATAAAGAAGTTATATGGTTTGATGAGACCTATAACCTAAAATTATTGTTAGCTATACAGGGTGTCCCATTTTGACGGGATCAACAAAACGTCAATTTTTTTAAATGGAACACCTATATTTTTTCACATTTTTGTGTTCAGCTTTTTCAACTGTCTTACACGGTTCGGCCAAAGTCGAAAATGACAAAAAAAATTGTTCACGAATTTGGATACGTGCAAGTGGTTACTCACATGTTCTCATATAATAAAACCGTTGTACCAAAATTATATCATTGTTAGTTTTTGATTTTTCCCAAAAAGCGAAAGTTATGTGTCATTTGATAATGATTATCGCCCACATGCCCAATTCAGCTAATCAGAACAACCGAATATGACACACGTGACTCAGTTTAAGCTATTGATTATTATTGCATACTAGCAAGTGAAAAGAGCACACTAGGTAAAAGCACCATTGAAATTCTCATCATAAAATCCAAACTTCAAAATTTTTAATCATCCTAGTATAGGTGTTATTACCTAATGTGCTCTTTTCACTCGCTAGTATGCAATAATCGATAGCCTAAACTGAGTCACGTGAGTCTTATTCGGTTGTTCTGATTGACCGAATTGGGTATGTGGGTGATAACCATTACGAAATGACACATAACTTTTGCTTTTTGAAAAAAATCGAAATCCAACAATGATACAACTTTGGTACGTTTTTTTCAGATAAAAACATGTGAATAACCACTTGCACGTATCAAAATTCGTGGACAATTTTATTTTGTCATTTTTGACTTTGGCCGAACCGTGCTTCTATCCTTAGCCCCCCCCCTCACTTCCACCCATCTCAACTTTGAAATTTCAAATAACACCATCTACTTTGCGATACATCAAATCAAAGAGGATCAAATTCTCTTTCTAAAAAATATTCCTAAAATTTATAACCCCACCCTCTTTCTTCCTCAAGCTCTCTGATTGTCCCATTTTATATTTGCGACCCTTTAATTACCTTGAATTCAATCAGCGTCATCCTAGATAGTATCAAAGGAGAAAATTTTTGGTGAAAAAAGTGCTACTCAAATTCAGAATTTAGCAGCAAAAAGAGCATGTTCCAGAGAAGTTAACGTCGTCATATTATTTTCCTTCCGGCACAAGACCTGCAAAAATGCACCTCACTTGATTAAATAAAAAAGGGATTAAAATGATGATACACTCAGCTCGCTTCGATTGAACCATGATGAAACTTCATGTTCCCTAAACGACGCAATTTCATTTATTCTGATTTTTCCCTTGTTAGTGAGTGTGCCAAAAGTATTCCCATTGTTTTGAACAGCCAAAAAAAACTTTTTGCATTTCAACAATTTCATTTTGTATTGATTACTTTCTTTTGTGAATACTTTTGAAAAACCCAAAACGATATACTGAAGTACCTAACTCATTAAATTTAACATTGCAGGTAAACACTCGAAATCTAAGCTGAGCAACGGAAGCACCAGCACTGGCACTAACGCGGGCCCTTCTGCAGAAACGGCCATGAATCCGGAACTGAGCCGCGAAATCGACGACATCATCCGAAAGGCGACGGAAGAACACGAACGCAACGTTTTATACACCGAACATGAACCGACGATGCCGGTTCTCTCACCGGCCGCTTCTATTCCCTCCACTTCTTTCGGCACTCCTCCCGCCGGTTGTTCTCAATTGAACCCTCAAGCCGCCGGAGGCACCCCATCGCCGCCCTGCATTAAACCCAGTATCGCCAGTGCGGCGACATCGTCGACAACGGCGACGACTCTTAAGACTTATCGCAAAGCCAAGGATGCCGTCAAACCGTCGTCGTCGGCCAAGGCTTCCTCCTCGAATAGCGTGAAAACCATGCAAGCTCTGAAAGGTATCATAGGTTTGGTAGAGCCGAGACCGATGGTCGCTCCTAAACCGACAATGGCGTCTGAGATACTCGCAGAGCACAGCCGCAACCAGCACCAGATTACTCAACATCCGAACATCAAGCAAGTGGTTAGCGCAATCAACAACAAGAGCAACACGGCGCTGCCGTCCAAACAAAGCTCCCCGGCCAACCAAGGCCCTGGTTACGAAAACGAGTTTTTGAGTTTTCTGAACACCAGCACCAAAGAGAAGCCTCGCGTCGTGAAACCGTCGACGAACGGCGTGACGGCTGCAGCTGCAGTGAACGTCGTCGCTAGCGAGAGAAGCAACAGCCCGATGCCACAGTTGAGCACGCCTGAACCGAGCGTGGGGCACGAACAAATGCCGCAGTTGGATCTGCAACAGCAGCAGTCGAAGCCATCACTGCCGGAAACGACGACGCCGACGACGGCCAACCCGCCTCCGCCCCAACAACAAGCTGCCGCCACACCCGCCGCGATCATCTTGAACGAACTGATTCAGTTCAAGACGTACACGAATTTAGCCCCGTACTCCGCCGGCACCGCGGCAAGGAATTCTCTGAACAACGGTGGCAGTACCACAGTCGCCGTTGCCACCGCCACCGCCGCCTCCACGAACGCCGCCAACGGCTCGGCGCAGTACCTCGTTGAAAAGGTGCAACTGAATCCGTCGTTCGAGTCGAATCAAGACGTAATCCCGGCGCCGAGCGCACCCCAGCCGACGCACAAGCCCAACTTGATTTGGAGCAACCACAAGTATTACACAGTCAACAGGAGCAGCAGCATCACGTACTTAAACGATGACAGGTAATGACTGCTGGAATGAGCGGCGCTTCTTGATCGTTTTCGCTCGTTCATGTGTTCGTTCGTTCAAGCCAAAACTGTAGCAGTTCTAGTTTTCACTTGCACATCAGAAGTGGGATCGGTCCATTTCTGTTTCCGTAAAATAGCTCTTGAAGTATCTCAACCTTAAAAAAAGTCTGAAAACAAATTGAAAGATTTAGACACACCTTTGAGTTGAGCACATTAATTTGCTAACCAGCTTACCAAAAAGGGGTGAAAATGATGATACACTCAGCTCGCTTCGATGAACCATGATGAAACTTCATGTTCCCTAAACGACGCAAATTACGTAGTCTGATTTTCCCCTTATTAGCAGTGCTGTCTTGGGTTGCGTCATATTTACTTCTTGTGCATTAGTAAAATTAATTATCCCAGGTGTTTTAAAAATTGTGAGCTGTAGTTAGCTGTGGAAATAAAAAACGTATGTAATAATAATAATAATATGTAAATAATAATAAAGTCTTTATTAATTTTTATGTACTGACGAAATTCATAATTGCTTGCTGTTCTTCCACTTGACTAGAACAGCATTAATACAGAAAATTGATAAATAAAATGCATAAATTAGAAATTGATTCGTACAAGATCCATAATATGAAATAAGAAGCAAAGAAAAGGAGACCATTTTATATCGAGGGCTTCATAACAGAAGGGCGTATCTCCAAAATTGCAATAACTTTTCAGGAAACGAAAAAACCGTCTCAAGAATCTATTTATTATTTTATTTTAACAAATTAATATTCAATATTGCTTATAACAAGACAGTCATTTACAGTAATATAAAGATTGGAATCAAACCATAGCTGAGAAAGAAATAGGAGTGTTTTGATCTTGGGATCTCATTTTCGTCAATTTTGGGAGATACGCCCTTCTGTTATGAAGCCCTCGATATGTATGAAAAAGTCCAACCATTGCGAGATTTTCTGTAACTTGGTTTAAATTGCGTTTTCGAAGTGGTCTACAGGGTAACGCGGGAAGATAAATTAAGTCGTGGACATACATTTGAATGGAGAATGTCTCGAGCTCCCAGCAAGACGGTTTTTTGAATTTCGGTAGTAAAACGCCACCACTAAACATAATCATAATTATGACCAGTGCAAAAGATCAAAGAAAAATTTATAAGTCATGAACGATACTAAATAACTACAGTTTTGGCATGCATGAGAATGTTTCTTCAGCGGGGGCCGTTTCTGTTTAATATATTCAGTCGAGAAATGGCCCTTGTAAAGGTGACGGTCATAGTAGTTGGTAATTGACGGCAGATCTTTTTTACCTTTAACTATTATAGTCAACTTGCAGTTCAGTGGTGCTTATTTAAAGTAGTATTCGCATGTTTTTTCGTTGTTGGAAATTGACGGGCATTTATTACGAGAGAGTCACAGTTACTCCCGCCGTTTACCCGCGCTTTTGCCTTAACACTAACCATAAATAATTGAGGAGTGGAAGCACGAAAGGAACCGACAAACGAAGCTCAAGTGAACCAACTTTTTTGCATTCTTGTGTGGGCATGTACCTACTTGGCATGTCCTCTGCTGCTAACTTCATATGAATTTGTATTATTTAGACTATATTTGCTTTTATACAGGCTGTCCCAGAAATGAGTACACAAAAAAATATCACATTCCTGGCAACAAAATAGGTCGATTCAACCAAACTTACCTTTATACCAAAATGCTTCCTAAAGAGAGATACAGGCCTCCAAAGTTCATTTTTGGATGTAGTTTTTATGGCATATCTCCGAAACCATTCGTGACAGAAAGACAGAATTGGTTACAGTTATTAGGTTTCCATGCTTCACAATATGACGTCGCGCCCGTTTCAAAATTTCACCCCGGGGGTGTCCAACTGATGAGTAAAATCCCCTCCAACTTTTTTACGTGTGAATTTTTTCAAAGTTGGACACAACAGTATGAATTATCAAATATTTTTACAGAGGAAAGATGCTCTTGTTGAATTTCGATAAAATGCATGGTTTTCAAGAAAAATCGATTTAAAAATTTAATTACCTAAGAAACTGCCATCTTGAACTTCCACCGTTCCAATCGATTCAGAGATCAAGTTTCCAAATCTGAACTATAGAAAATCTCTATAGGTTTGTGGTTGGTTGCACTCAAGGCTGGTCGACGTTATTATTTTCTATAGGTTGCCTCATCCAGTTGATGCGTGACGTCACAAGATACCTTCCAAAACTTGATTTTGGCTGAAACTGATGCCGCTTTTTTCGTTTGACATTTTGAGTCTTTATGGATCAAAATCCACCAAAATTCTCAACGTCACGATAAATGGTTGATGTGCATTCAACGCCCGGTGGTTTTTAAATAAATTGGGCATGTTTTTATTCATCGAAACACGAATTAAAGCGACGAACCGTCAAACTAGAAACAAACCGCTTAGTTTATAAGTTATGACGAGGTGGAGCAAACCGATATCTATCAACCAAGTTGTACAATGGAAACGAACATTCAAGCAAATGGTCGAGGGTTTGAAGTGCAGCCGTGGCGAATTTTTGTTTTGAAGAAGAAGAAGAAGAAGAAGAAGAGTCATTCCATGCCAAAACGATCACTTTCTGCACTCATGGTGACGGATTTCCATAAATTTTAGATATGTTGTAGAGACATGAAAATAAGTCGACCCGTATTCGCCGTTTTTTTTTTATATTTTTTTTTTTCGGAATTACATTTTTTCAAATTTTTCGCTTTTGACTTGCATCCTCTTCTGAAAAAAATCATAGCTCTTCAGTCCAATGTCCGCTTGAAGATTTTTGTTTTGATTCAACCCCAAAAGATAAGGAATTTTGGACATTGCACCAATTTCTTGACAGATGTTGAAGAAAAGTATGGAAAGTCACTTTTCCGGAAGGAAAACGGTATGGTGAAAAATTTTACATCTTCGTTTTCCCCAATTTTTGTATATATTGTTCTCTGAACATTTCTGAATCGATAAGTAATGGTCTCCAGAATGGAATTGCCCAAAAACCCACGGAATAATTTTTTTAAGCGGGCCGCCCAAGCTGATTCGACGCTCAGGAGTTCAGTAAAATGAGGCGATTTTTATGCTGAAGTTGGAACTAATTAGGGGCTTGATGAAAAAAATATGGCAATATAGAGAATAAATAAAACTGAATTAGAAAAACCAAAGTTTCATTTCCAACCACCCTGGGAACCATGGAAAAAAATGGATAAGATTAATTGAAAACACGCGCCGCAATCTTTCTTCCGAAACGGTGAGAGAACGGTGAGAGATGTTTGAAAACTGTAAGGGACAAAGTTGTGGGGAATTCAATAATCTATAGAAAAGTCTACCGGGGCGTATGTCGTAACTTCTTCAGTTTAACCGTTAATCGCGGTTAAAGTTGCGCACTGGTCCAGTGAAGTGTAAAAACTGTACGCGTGACATTCCTTCTTGAATGCTGCGACAATAGCTAGAGATATCCGAAAATTGTGAGCCACATAGTTGTAGAGAATTGAATGTTTCAAGTAAAAAATTTTAAAAAATTGTAATTCCGAAAAAAGAAATTATTAAAAAACCTGCGAATACGGGTTGAATTATCTTCATGTCTACAACATATCCAAAATTTATGAAAATCCGTCACCATGAGTGCTGAAAGTGATCGTTTTGGCATGGAATAATGACCAAGAAAAAAATCGCCACGGCTGCACTTCGAACCCACGACTTTTCGGTTGGAAGTAATGTTCGTTTCCATTGTGCTACTTGGTTGATAGATTGCGGTTCGCTCCACCTGGTCATAACCAAGCTGCTTGTTTTTAGTTTGACAGTTTGACGATTCAAACTGTGTTTTGATTAATAAAAACATGCCAAATTCTTTGAAAAACCACCAATCGTTGAATGCTCATCAACCATTTCTCGATCAGTTCAGAATTTTCATGAATTTTGGTTCAAAGACTCGAAATGTCAAACGAAAAAAGCGACATCAGTTTCAGCCAAAATCAAGTTTTCGGAAGGTATCTTGTGCCGTCACGCATAAACTGGACGAGGCAACCTATAGTAAAAAATAACGTCGACCAGTCTTGGTCTTGTACGATGATTTTTTAGTCCTTCAAACTGAAGTACAACGTGAGATTGCCACAGACAGCAACATAGTGTCTCAAAATCAACAACTTTTCTTGAAAAAAAAAAAGCTGAAAATCGAGGCGCAAAGCAGAACGGTTTGATTTCAACGTCTAGTGACGTAACAAAGCGTTGCGTGTTGCTATGATAACGATGCTGTTGTTGCTGCTGATACGTTGCTCTCATGTCGGTCTTGCCCATGCTTTGTTTTTATTCGCGCTAACGCTGCGCGCGATTTCACTTGATTGAAACTGATAGACTGGAAGAAGCAAAATTAAAATTTCTTTTTTCTTGGCCGAAATTTTTGTTATTTGTGTTTTAGTTGTACAGTTGCTGATTATATCTTATTTAAGCAAAGGTCCATGCCAATAAAATCGTATAGTGTGAATCTTGTATACGACCCTATTGTGAAGTTTATAACAGTACAAGTACTCATTCTTCTAGGGTGTGTGGGCAACAAAGAATATCAATTTTTTATGAGCTCCTTTGGTACTTTCAAAACTCAATAGGTAACGAGTTATTTGGCTACCCAGCAAGGGAATCACGGTTGCTCTCTCTGTTTTATGTACCCTCACTTCGAGTCTGTTGACCAGGCGTGGTTCGCCTTCAGGTAAAAGGATCGGCCGTCAGAGGTGTGCTTCGGGTCTGCATCATTATTCTTTCAAATTCAGTTCTTCCATTTTTTTTCAACCGTAATTGGATAGTACTGTAAATAGCTGTTTATTGGTTTTCTATTAGCAGACCTCTTACAATTGTTTCGAACAACCTCAGGTTCTATCCTATGACGCAGCGTGCCATCAAGCTCGACGACGCACAGACACACCCTGCGCTCGAGCGGCAACCAGCTTTGCTGAGGACGCCACCTGCGAAAGCGACAGCAGCGCCACCCACCGTTGTGGCTGCTGTTGTTTCGAAACCCACCACCACCTCCACTATGATCACCACCACAGCTGATGAACAGCGAATTGCTGACAGGTTGGGATTGATTTCAGTATTTTGCTGATTGAATTTGATACCCTGTCAGGTTGAAGGTGCACTAACGCAAGCAAAAAAAAAACGTACGAAGCTTGCTGAAGGATTTCAGGTTGATCTGATCTTTTCGTGCGAGGCGACACATTTTTTTTTGTGTTTTAAAAATTTCGTTAGTGCACCTGTTTTAATTTAAAAAAAAAATGTTTGATTGGTATTGACTGGATCGTTATTTTTATATTGACTGGGTCGTTATTTTTCAAGGCGGATATCGATAGCGTCGTCATCTGGTTACGAATGTTCACTAAGTGATTGCGACTGCAGCTGTTCTGAACAGACAGACAGCGCTTCTGAAAGCGAGAGCTCTATAGAAGTCGTCGAACCACCACCAGCCGTTCAAGAAACCACCGTCGAAACGACAGTTCCTTTGACGATACCACCGAAACAATGTAGTAAACCAATCCACAGGAAATCCACAACTGAAACGCGGGTTTCTTCTCTTAAGAAAAGACTATCTTGGGGTATCAAGGAATCCGTGAAAGTCGTCGAACCAGCAGCAGCCGCAACGACTGGTAGCAGCGAGACAGTGAAGCCGACAAGGAGAAAGACCGTGGACGTGCTACCATTGAATCTCGCGAACAACATCGAAATGGTTTCCGTGGAACCGCCTTCATCTTCAAGAAGCAAGAGCGTTTCGAAGGCCCTAAAGAAACTGTCTTGGTCCGTCAAGGATAAGAAAGAGTCCCCCAACGTCGCGACACCGACCAAAAGGAAGCACGTGCTCAGCGAAAAAATGCAAGCTTTCGAGAGGAAAAAGCGGAACGACAATTACTCCGCCAAAACGAAGAATCACCAAACGTTCCTGGGCCAGCTGCGTGCCCGATGGAACACCGTGAAAAGACCCATGAAGACGACGTCGCCGACGAAAACGAATCGAGAACAGTCGCGCGATGAATTAAAACGGAGAATGTCCTGCAACTTGGAAGCGAAGGTGAACGTGTTCGACATCCTGAGCAAGACGCCCGAGCAACAGAACGTCGTCAAACCGAGAAGACGGTCGTCGTCGTGCTTGCTGGCACCGAAAGTGAACCTGTTTGACGTGTTGGGTGGCGCCGCGGCTGGCGATGAACAATTGAACGTCGTGAAATCGCTCGCGGAGCCGGAAGTGAGCACGTCGCACCGCTTGTTGGACACGAAAGTGGGTGTATTCGACGTGTTGAGCAGGCTGCCGAAGAACGTGTGCGAGGGCCTGGAGTCGGGTTATCCGATGTACAACGCCGGCGCTTTGGACGAAGCTTTAAAAGATCGCACCGGCGGTACTGTCGATGTCGTCACATGCTACCAGCCTTCCGGTCCTGATACTGATGAAGAGGTAAGTTTTTGTAAAACTCATCATCCCTTCATGTCTGACACCATAATTATGTCATCGAATGCCAAACTTTTATTTTTATTCAAATTTTCAACTTGTATTCATCTCCTGATGTTTCGGAAAGAGCGCATTTTATTAGTGAATGGAAAACGTGAGAATCTCGCTACGGATAACGTATGTTGACATTTTTAAGGTCACGGTGATGCTAAAACCAAATGCCTATGCAATGTACGCTAATAATGATTCATCACCATTATTATAGTCACCATAGGTCGCGGTAGAAAAAATGGTGTCCTAAAGATGGGTATAATGGTATAATGTTATTTTCACTAGTACTAACTTGTTGATAGAATTTTCTCAAGTTGTAATAAATATAATATAAGCTGCTCAACATTTGAAGTGTCGGTATCGAAAATTTTGCCCTTTTTCCAAATGGTGTAACTTTGGATTGTCTCGACCGATTCCGATTTTGTCTTCACGGTTGCTCGGTTGTACATCTTTCAGCAATCTAATCCGTTGGCGAGAGTTTTCAATTTATCGAAATTACATTTGTTACAGGGTGGAATGTAAAGCATTGCAAAATTGGGCTTAGTTCAATAGGTCCCCGTTTTTGTGAACTTTTTTTTTTTTCGAATTCTAACGATATAATCATGAAGCCTGATATCTTGTCGCAAAACGGTTTTCGAATTTTCCAGATCAAAAGTTCAACAATGATGATATGATTTTTTTTGTAAAAATTGCATTTTAGACATTTTAAAAAAATTAGAAATTGAGGCTATATTTTCGAAACATATTCAAGCTGAAATTTTGGAGTGTGTACCGTACCTCGACTACCTCGGTCCGTACGTCAAAAATTCCGATATTGATACAATGCGATAAGTGCGCCCTCTAATGGCGGATTCCAACCAAAATCAAACAAGTTCATTAGACGCCTATATCATGGCCGCATACCAAATTTCAGTTCAATTGGATGAACCGTTTGGGAGTTATTATGGGCGATTACACAGAGTTAGACACACAGACAGGCAGACAGACCGACTTTGATCTGAAAATCGTCTAAATAAATCGATTAGATGGACGTTGAAAAAGAATTATTCTTCGAAATCCGGAAACAAATTTTTTGCGCGTTCACAATATTTTCCTTTTCATTCGAGGGCGCAAACCGGGAAAGTAAAATTAAGGTTTTTGAGGGCGCAGCAGTTTTTAGCAGTTCAAGCAACAAGCATGCAAAATTACTGGTTCCTATCATCCAAAATGCGATGTTATTGCCAACCAAAATGACTAAAATGCAACTTTCACAAAAAAAAAATCATGTCATCATTGTTGGACTTCTGAAAAAATCATGTCATCATTGTTGGACTTCTGATCTGGGAAATTCAAAAACCATTTCGAGATAGGACATCAGGCTTCATGATTATATCGTTGGAATTAGAAAAAAAAATTGTTCACAAAAATGGGGATCTACTGAACTGAGCACAATTTTGCATTGCTTAACATTCCACCCTGTAACTAATGTAATTGGAATAAGTCAAAAAATCTCGCCTACCCATTAGATTGCTGGAAGATGTATCTAAACAACCGTAAAAACAAAATCGGAATCGGTTGAGACAATCCAAAGTTATATCGTTTTGAAAAAGGGCAAAATTTTCGATACCGACATTTCAAATGTTGAGCAGTTTGGATAATTTATTGAACAGTTGTCACTTTATCAATAAAAATTATGTGCTAAACTCAAGATTTGACTGAGTAATATCAAAAACAAACGAATCTCTATAGCGGTACCTTGGCACCCCATCATGCGTAGGCGCGGGCGCGAGCGTCTTGTGTCAATTCAACCTCGAAAAGTCAAATTAATTTTGTTTCGCTTTAGGTCACTTTAGTTGTCAAAATGACTTTACCCATCTGTTAAAGTCTTCTTGTGTTGATCAGAGAGTGTCAATTGTGACATTCTGAGTGACATTGACGCGAATTGACATGACAGTTCGGTGCAGAAATGCGCATTGCGCTGTTGTCACGTCAGGTGTGCTTGCAACGTTGCCATGGCGGGTGCCAAGGTGACGTTTTGTTCCCGCGACCTGCTGGAACTTTTTAATTTTTATTTCTTTTTCAATTTACACAAAGTTTCAAAACATTTTTGGTCTTCATTCCATACAGTTCTTTCGATGACGACTACTTGCTTCACGATTTTGTCTTTCGTAACATAGATCTCATTTTGATTTTCAATTCCACAAATTCACGTTTTCAGCATTTTCAGTACATAGTACCTGAATGATTTTATACAAAAATTGATACAAAATTTCAATTGTTCCAATGGGGAAATCATCTACGGTAAGACTTCATCTACTGGCATTGTGCACTGTTACCTAATTCGCTGCGGACAATGGGCCGTATTCATATCTCGCTTTTAAGCTAAAAGTGCATTTAAAGGTGCGCTTTTAGGGGTCGTCCGTTCATATTTGAATTTTCAAAAATACATATTACAATTGAATGGCTGTATGAAATCGTAATGTCATTTTGAGCACTCAAATATGAGTGAGTAGCCCCTAAAAGCGCACCTCTAAATGCGCTTTTAGCTTAAAAGCGAGATATGAATACGGTCCAATCAAAACAAGAATTCGAAAACGTACGAAAACACCATCATTCTTCAAAATTCTTCTAGTGAACCATCAATTGTTTACATTTGAAATACTTCAACTGACCAGACGCTACCCACCAACAAGGCAAAAATTTCAGAACTCGTGAAAAACAAACTTTCATTTACTTGCTACAAACACCAATCAATTATTGTTTACGTCTTTTGAAAAACTTCAACTTGTATGTATACTGGATGTTGCGCTTTTTTGTCAATATTTCAGTAGATAGTATGCAAACAGGGCTGAAATTCATAAACACGCGAAAAACAATATCATTTTCAACACCATGCTACTCATACACCTTCAGTGGTTCAAGTCTTGCATAAAAAGCTAGTCGTCAGAAAGAAGTTGGAAAATATTCCTTCCTTTGTAGTTTTTCGAAAAACTGTAGGCTCATTCTCCATTCCATTCTCTAACGAAATGCGCTTTGCGGTACCTATTCTCAGGTTTTCTTAACCACCCTGGTGATAAGTTGTAAGTGGAAAAGTTGTTTCTAAAACAAGCGACACACTGACTGGCCAGTTGTCCTGTTTAAAGGACCTTGAAAGTAATCAAGCAATCGGATTGATGTATGTCCTCGTATTTTCATGTTTTTTCCTACTCACAATTTAATTATTATAATCTCATTCATTAATTATTGTAAGTTAACTTACGTAAACAGAACACCATCGCGTTTTTGATGATGATTGAATAATATGTGAATTCAGCAGCACTTTTTGATAAGACCGAAATATTGAGATAGGTACCGTAGAAATACATCATTTTATCAAGCAAAGACTTTGTTATGTGTTTTTTGTTTAAATTTAAATTTAATGATGGAAATTTTCAATGTTCAATTCAAATTGTTTTGCTAACATTTTTTTTCTTTTGCCAATTCAACAGAAGCCGCGCGCTGAAATACACAATCAAGAAGTGGTTTGGGCCAAGTGCAGGAAAAACCAGAGGTTCTATAAGGCCAAAGTTATTGACATAAAAAATGTCACGTATCTTAGCGTGTACTTCCCGGAAGACCAAAGCTTCTGCAGAGATGCAGTGCCTGAGGATTTGGTTGGAAGGACTGCAACCGCCACCAGTGGATTGCCCCGCGTCGGGGAGGAGGTGCAGGTCCGATGGGCGGACGGTTCGATTTACAAAGCCGTCTATTTGGAGAAACTCGACACCGTCATATACACGGTAAGTTCAAAAGTGGTCCTCTTCCAAGTAGGTCAATAATGGCTGCTATTCATGACTGACTCGCTCCGCTCGCCTTCTACAAGCAGTTCGTTTCACAATTTTGCTAATAAAACTAGTAGTAATATACCAAAGTCCATTCCAGCAACAGATTATTGAGTAAGAAGCATAATCAAAATGCCAATTTTTTTTTATGAAATGTGCATTTTCAAGCACGCACATTTTGCAGAGGCCAGCGAAACCGACCAGTGCTTATGTTCCCGCGAAATTGCTCTATTGGTGAACCAAGTCATTGTAGTTTTTAAAAGCAGTATAAAGTACAATGCATGAATTATGAATCTTTGAATGAAACAAAAGCTAGTGCAAATTTTATTTAAAAATAATGTGTCTTGCATTGGAATGTATAAGCAAAGGTCATCAGAGTGCAGAAGTAACAACCATGCCGAAGAATAAAAACATCCTCATAAAATTGAATTGCAATGATGAAAAAATTATATCGAGTGAACGAAAATAACTTTTTCTTTTCCTTATTTTTTATTTGGTCCAACACAATGATCTGTCCATGCGTTGCTCAATGACGCTCAGCTTTCAGAATTCATCGGCAATCAGGTTATAACTTTGGGCTTTAGAGACGATCGCCGGCGTATGGCTGTCAAAATGTGCGATTCTTGATTCTCCATCTCGGCCGCCTTGCCCACAGTTTCAAACCAGCCCTTCAAGCCCGATTTCTGCCTTAACCTAATATCTCCGAACACCGAAATTTTTCTAAGACATGTCATGTGCTCACGTAACTTCATAACCCTGCACAAAAGAAAAACAAGCAGAAATTTGTACAAATCTATTTCAAAATCAACATCAAAAACAACCTTTGAAATTTTATAATCAGCACAATTCCCTAGTCCTTACGACACTTTTTCTTTCCACTACACACAGACACAGTTTGATTTTCCATATTATCTAAAAACTTATCGCCTATTTACGAGAGATATTTGAAATAAATAAAATAATCTGAACAGGACTCTCTAATGCCGTGACCTGTCGATCTATTTATGGCCGTTTTAATCTAACCACACCAAAAAAATCCCTTTTTCCAGTTTTTCCAGAGACCGTTCCCAGTTCCAAATTTCCTCCTTTTTACCATCACCATCGTCCCCCGTATAGTCCCCCCCGTGAAGCGCATGTTGAAGGTTAAAACGTCAAACAATTTGGCATACAGGGTGCTCATTCTCCTCTTTTTTTTTTGCAGGTATTATTCGAAGACTTTACCAAATCGGAACTGCAACGTAAAAATATTTATGCACTGTATGAATCGATCCCGAGAAAAATCGCATCAAAACTCGTAAGTAATCGAAAACAGAAGTATACTCGGTAAAAATAAACTAAGTGATAACCTTTTTTTTTCAGTCGTATGCTTCTGAGATGAGCCATCGGGATCACTTGTACGGCACCGAGGGTCGTTTGCCTGATAAGAGACCTGTAAAAAGGAAACACTACGTTGGCGAAGACGAATAGATTTTTTATTTTATTAGTTCAAAGACTGAGAGTTGGGCATCTTTGCACAAAAACTGACCAAACAAAAAAAAAACATGTATCATATTTTTTCTCACTTTGTTGACAGCTTTCTGTGTAAGAGTGCCCAATCGAGACATTGGGTCGTGAAACCAGTGTCAAATGATCACCCAATACCCTGTGTAAAAAAACTATAAAAAAAATAACGGAAAAAAAATCATGAAAAAAAAATGAATCACCCTTTGACAAGTGATTGTTGCCAAGTTCCAAATATTCCGTACAGTTGACTTTCTATTACCATGCGCAATTTGTGACACTTCTCAGTCAACCGCCCCCCAGTCAGTAAAAAAAAAGTGGAAAATGTGAGATGAGTTTTATCTTGTTTTACGACCGAACGTCTCGATCATGTACGTAAAAGTATTTTATAAATTATTCACAGTGAAAAAAAAGAGTTGCGCTTTGTGATAGTTTTGTTTTCTACTGCGCTAACCAGCGCAGCAGTAACGTTTCTCTTTATTATATTATTAAAATATAATTAGTTACGGTAATATTTGTATATTAAGTGTTAAAAAATTTGTAGCGTATTTATTTCTTTTTGTACATACAAAAAGGGGATTTCAGAGAAGAAGCGTGTTGTAGATGCAATATAAGATTTAAGAAATTGTATTATATTGTCTTACGTAGTGTTAAAAGTGTGTTCAATAAATCTTACTACTACACATCATTTTTTGCGTTCTTTGTGTTATTACAAATTTTTCGAATTCCATTGAGCTGTGGGAGCTGTTTTTGTACTAGCAGAGAACCGCAAGATTTGATAATTGTGTCAAGAGATCACGCTTGCCACTGTTGACAAGTGCCTCAAGTGCTAAACAAAATAAGTGTCACCTTGCAAAATTGACTTGAATTTGAAACCAGGCAACTCGGGATTCCTATGAGCGATTTTTCCAATTTTCGGATCATTCGCTAGCCTAATCCTTCAGTTGTTAGTCCGAATCTTTGCAAAACATAAGATACTCCACAAAAAGTTTGTGTAGAGTGTTCAATAGACTGATGCAAAATTTCAAAAAGTTTGATATAATCCCGCTTGAACAAGAATTTTTTCCAGGATATTAACTTCGTAGGCATGAAAGTAGACCTCGTACCTCAGGACTGTTTTCGAATTTCCGATCTATCTCATTTATTTACAGGGTGACCTCAAAAAGTCAACTGTTTAGTGTTGCATCAATAACTTTGTTCCATGCTGGCGCTGACCGATTTTTGAAGTCCCCTCATTCGGAAGGGAGGTTATGTAATGATGCAGAGAAAACGTTCTAGCACGATAGCTGCCGAACCGTTCATTCGATCGACTTGAAATTTGATAACAGACTGTCAAATGAGCGTTCAACTGGCCTTTGGCCCATTTCATGTCTTCGGATACCAAACCTGTGAGTTTTGTTATATCGCTCTGAAATATTATAGGTACCTATGTCAAGTACCTAGGGGGTAAAGTGTGCCCCCTTTTGTGTCTTTTTGTGCTGTTCAAGACAACAACAATCCCCGATCCTTGGTTCTTCAAGTGTCGTTTGGGGCTCCCATAAGTCTCTTGTGTTTTCTGTAGCTTTCAGGACTCCGGTATGCTTTGACGTGTTCTTGCGAACTCTAGTGTGTGCGGTTCGGTACCAGGGCCCCATGGTATCTTACTGTCGTTTGAAGCCCTAATGAGGCCCTACTTGTGTAGTTTCTCAGCTTTCAGATATGTTGTGTACCTTTTGGATTGCTTTTGCCGTCCGAGGCCAAGTGACCGCCCTTGTGTCTTCTCGGGTCGATTGAAGCCCGCCTCTTGTACCCCTTTGAGCCCACCACTCGTTTTAAAGTTTTTAGAACTGTTGTGCCGTCAGGTGTGGTTCGGTACCTATCCTTCTGATGGGCTCGAAGACCCATTTCACATATCGTTTGGAGCCCTTAAGAGCAAATAATTAGAACCTTGCTCCAGCTATTCAACCCGCGAACCGATTTTGACCACTTATTTTTTAAACAATATATACAGGGTGGTCCAGGTTTTAGTCGACAAACTTTGCAGGCTGATAAAGGATAAAAAAAGAAGTCGACTCACCCCAAAAAGTACCTATCCAAAATACATAATAAAAAAGTTACAGGCCTTCAAAGTTGCAAGAAAAAAATTGTTTTTTTCTTAATAACTTTTGAACAGCTTGACCAATTTCACTCAAGTTTTGCATATATGGTTAACAAACCATAGTGAGTGTCCTCAGTGATTTCTTGATTTTTTTGCCAGAATAACGCAGTGCCGTAGATATGGGAGGTAACTAACCCTCTTATCCCCCTACTTTCTACGCCACTGGATATTTTGGAAAACCGTTAAAAGTATTGAATTCGGAGTTCAATTCTGGAGAGAAAATTAGCGTGTCATTGCTACATTTGGAGCAGCGGCTTCGGAGATATTTGTGTTTAAAGGTTCAAAAACACCGAATTACGCAAATGTTTCAAAATTCGAGCAAGCTTTGATCCATCAACTTTCAACTTTTTTTTCAATTCAGTTTATTGATGCATAATTCAGCTCATGAGAAATTGAAAATTGGTTGAGAAAATTCCTAATTTCAGTAACGTGACAAATAAGAAACAAAGGGTCCTTGGTTCTTGTTCTTACTAAACTTCTCAACCGAGTTCTCAACTATCAATAATAGTACAGGAAAAATAGTAAAAAAATGGGCAAAACCTCGGAATAAATATGGACGTCATGAAAATTTGATATTCTGTTCAGAATTGAGTGTTTTACAACATATCCAAAATCGCCAAAAATCGCACCCGGGGGTTTTGAGTTATTGGAGGGGGGATAAAAAATTGCAGGTAAACACGGAGGGGATGGAACCCGTCAATCCATTTGATGCGGATACAATATAGTTCGACGTATCATATCCCATTGATACCATTTTGGCACAAAAAGTGTCCATCATTGTTGAAGGGAAGTAGTGGGGGGGCGAAGCTCTGCTAGGTGGTCCATTTTGTTTTTCTGGCCATGTAGAACCGATTACGACAAGTTCGGTATCTTTTCCGACTAAATTCAATCTCCTGAACTCGTATCCGATGTGTAAATTCGGATGAAAACAAGTTTGAACAAGTTAACTTGAGAAAACTTGTTTTTTCTTTGACAATTTTGACGAATTTTTTTTTTACTGTTGGAGGTGTTCATTTTTAGAAAATTTTCAGGGACCATTAAATTGAAGTGTATTCTCCACAAAAATCATCCACTCGATGTATAATTTTGTTTCTCGAGTTAAAAAAATCGATTTAAACTTGAGCCGGCGCGACGCGTCGTCTACTACTGACCAGAACACTACAGCATACACCTTTAAATGAGAACGCCTCAAACTATTGGAGAAATAACAACTCATCTTCGAAAATTAGAGGATTTGTGCAGAACTGAATTCCCTATACCATGAACAAAATCGCCATGAATCGCAATGCAGGATTTTGAGTTATTCGACGAGGAGGATAACACTTTGACAGGATTCATACTCTATAAACTGTTACCTCTCCCCTCAAATCACTTGAATCCCTGCAGTGCGATTCATGGCGATTTTGTTTATGTTATGCGGAATTCAATTCTCCACAGATCCTCCAATTTCCAAAGATGAGTTGTTATTTCTTCAATAGTTTGAGGTGTTTTCATTTAAAGGTGCATGTTGTAGTGTTCTGGTCAGTAGTAGAGGACGCGCCGCGCCGGCTCAAGTTCAAATTGATTTTTTAAACTCGAGAAACAAAATCAAACATCGAGTGGATGATTTGTGTGGAGCATACACCCCAATTTAATGGTCCCTGAAAATTTTCTAGAAATGAACACCTCCAACAGTAAAAAAAAATTGTCAAAGAAAAAACAAGTTTTCTCAAGTTAACGTGTTCAAACTTGTTTTCATCCGAATTTACACATCGGATACGAGTCCAGGAGATTGAATTTAGTCGGAAAAGATACCAAACTTGTCGTGATCGGTTCTACATGGCCATAAAAACAAAATGGACCACCTAGCAGAGCTTCGCCCCCCCACTACTCCCCTTCAACAATGATGGACACTTTTTGTGCCAAAATTGTATCAATGGGATATGATACGTCGAACTATAATGTATTCGCATCCAATGGGTTGACGGGTTCCATCCCCTCCATTTTTACCAGCAATTTTTTACCCCCCCTCCAATAACCCAAAACCCCCGGGTGCGATTTTTGGCGATTTTGGATATGTTGTAGAGCACTCAATTCTGAACAAAATATCAAATTTTCAGGACGTCCATATTTTTTCCGAGGTTGAAATCTATCTTTCTTGTACTATAAGTGAATAGGTAGGTACCTATTGAATATTTAATTGTTGCTGAAATTATGAATTTTCACAACCAATTTCCAATTTCTCATGAGCTAAATTATGGATCAATAAACTTTAAATTGAAAAAAAAGTTGAAAGTTAATGGATCAAAGCTTGATCGAATTTTGAAACATCTGCGTAATTCGGTGTTTTTGAACCTTTAAACACAAATATCTCCGAAACCGCTGCTCCAAATGTAGCAATGACAGCCAATTTTCTCTTCAGAATTGAACGCCGAATTCAATACTTTTAACGATTTTCCAAAATATCCAGTGGCGTAGAAAGTAGGGGGTTAAGAGTGCTGGTACCCCCCATATCTACGGCACTGCGTCATTCTGGAAGAATTTTTTTCAAGAAATCACTGGGGACGTGTTTGTTAACCATATGTGCAAAGTTTGAGCAAAATGGTCAAGCTGTTCAAGAGTTATCAAGAAAAACACAATTTTTTTCTGCAACTTTGAAGGCAGCCTGTAATTTTTTCATTATGCCTTTTAGATACCGTCCGTTTTTTATTTTAGGCCCCAGCCCGTAGCATCTTTATTATGGGTTTCACACCCAATATATTATATATTTTTGAAATCACAAAAACAAGATCTTTCGACAGATGATATGTCAAATTATTTTTGACAGATGTCGTTTTTTGACAAATGACAGAATATTACTTGTGATACATCATTTTGAAGCCCATAAAATTCTGAAGAGAGCTGTGTTTTTATTTTTGTAATAGGGTGTCTTTTACAGCGTCTAGGGGTCTCTCAATAGGAAAAAAATGTTGAATTTCAAAAATACATAATAAGTAAATAGGTAAAGCAGGTACCTATTTTTGATGTAAACTAATGATAATAATGATTGATTAACCACAATGAAACAAAAAATGTCCTAAAGAAGTTGCTCGAACGACCGCCTCCTTGTTCCTTGAATGAAAGATTCGACGATCAGTAAATTGGAACTACCACCGACTCAACGCGATGACATCCGAGCTTGTCAGAAATGACCTCCCTCGAGTTTTTATGAGCCTACCCGAAAGATAAGGTGTTTATAAAGCTACCCAATAATTTGGACAATTCAAAAATCAGATCATCATCATTAGTTAATTTTGAAAATACCTATTACTTATTGAGTGGCTATTTCTGAAATTGACATTTTTTCCTATTGAAAGACCCCTAGAAGCTGTAAAAGACACCCTATTTTGAAAAAAAAATAAAAACACAGCTCTCCTCAGAATTTAATAGGCTTCAAAATGATGCATCACAAGTACTATTCTGTCATTTGTCAAAAAATGACATCTGTCAAAAATAATTTGACATATCATCACTAGAAAGATCTTGTTTTTCTGATTTCAAAAATATATAATATATCGGGTGTGAAATTCATAATAAAGATGCTACGGGCTGGGGCCTAAAATAAAAAACGGACGGTATGTACTTTTTGGGGTGAGTCGACTTTTTTTTATCCTCTATCAGCCTGCAAAGCTTATCGACTAAAACCTGGACCATCCTGTAGATAATTGATTCTTGAACATTGTCCGACAATTATCTCCCATGTTTTCTAGATGAAGAAAAACTTATAAAATCTTTCCCTATGAAACTGAATATTCTGACAGATGAGGCTCTGCCGCCTCTCAAACTTCTTGAACCGCAGTGCTTTCTGATGTGTATACGCAAGTTTATCTTTCCCGATGGTCGCTCGACTGAATCGATTTTTCCTTTGATTTCCCAATCAAGTCTGCCCTTCCCGAAGGGACCGGACGCTTAGATCAAAATCATTACTACTGACGTCTCTGTATACCGCCGGGAAAGTTTTGTGTCACCCACACCAGATTTTTTTATGTTACACACCAGTATTACAATGTGAAAGAGGCGGTAGGTAAATCGGTGGAAAGACGAAAAAGATTGATGTTACTTCAAGCTGTTTGGGGGCGGTTTAATCTATGGTGGCGGCGAATCATGGGATTACAATACAGCCTAGACTGGCCTCGAGGGTGGCAGCTTTGTACCTATTAGCGCAATCGCAAGAATTAGAAGGCTAGAGCGCCTGGCCGTAAAGAAGTTACAATAACGGACGGACGGGCAGACAGACAAAGCGGATACATTTGCGATTTTCACCAGGGTAGAAAAAGGTAGAAAATGCGATTAAAGAAAAACCGAGAGAAAAACGAAAGTACGATTCTTCGTTTAAAAGGGGCTACGTGACAACGGACGGACGGCAAAGCGTGGCTAATAGCGAATTTTCTATTAAGATTGAGCTAAAATCTAGCATAATTATCATCGTATCCAAACATGCATTTTTCTGCATGCATTGCATCAGAATTATTTATGATATAAAAGCAATAACGGTGTCAGAGAACTTCAGGCAGGGGAGTAATCTTTCAATTAGTGCCCCTTGTGTTCTTATGTGCAGTGAAACCGGAAATACTTGTAATTGACGTTCGTACGTTATAAGCCATGGACCACCTTGGACTCGGCTCGTAGTGCTGGCGCGATTTAGGAAAAGTACTTAGGTAGGTACCTACAACCACCAGCAGCCTGCTCTTTGCGATAGAACGAGAGCAATTAAAACGAATTTTTCAATAAATCAATAGGATAAACCGAGGGATAAACGCTTATGGAAGCAAATTGATTAGCGATAAATGATTGACCTTAGAATATGCCATCCATGATTCACTGCGATGATCTAGGCATCGAAAAAATTTGTTTTGTTCCAGCAGATACCCCACTCAAAGGAGACTTATACCGATGTATTTTAATTAATTTTTCAGAAAAGCGACTATTTTCTTCTAAGTAATAGACAATGGTAATAGAGGATGCACTACTGATGAGATTCTAATTTTTGTAGTCCAAGGCTTCCTGTTGTTATTTTTCTTTGAGCTCGATTGGGGACAACAATCGATATAGCGGAGGGGAACAATAAATAGTCCGCGTGAGGCATATGACTTGAGATAAAGTTGTTTTTATTAATGATTTATATTAGGTTCCTTTCTGTTTCTCTACTTCTACATACAGGGTGTCGCAAAATAAAGAGACAATTAGTAACCTGCCCAGGGCAGTTTAGGGAAACGTGAGACTTTGAAACTCTTGATTGAAACACGTTTTAAAATTTAGACCAGTTCATTTTTTGCTCCACGGTATTGCCTGACAAGGGAATAAATAATGGGTATTCACCTACTCGCGGCCAGTGAGTAATGGACCGAGGTCTCACCCCGTGAGGGATAACCATCCATGGGGATAACGTTAAGATCACTGGTTGGCACTAATTACAAAAATGAATGTGCGAAGTCATGGAAACGCAGCTTTATTTTTGTTGCTGGCCAAGGCTCGTGTCGCTAAACTACTTTTTTTATGTAATGACATTCACAATGGACATTTTGAGCGGTTCAAGCATATAATGCTCGATCATTTGTCACAAAGTAATTTGTGCAAATTACTCAAAACCCTGGAATGCGATTTTTGTCAATTTTGGATATTGTGTAGCTGAGGCTGCTCTACGGCAGTTGATGCTAACGGTAATTTAGGAGGCAATGAATCGAAATTTATTAATGACTTGTATCAATTTCGATTTATAGAAAGCTTACGATCTAGTAAACCACCAAATGCTTCCGGATAAACTAGAAAGTCATGGAATCAGAGGCAAGGTACAGGGTGTTCACGATAAAATTCACCTCCCCTCTAGGAGATTTCCCTTTGAAATATTTTGGAAAACTAAAAACTTTTTCTCAACGATTTTCTCCAGGGATCTTGAATCGATCATCTAAAAGTTTTCAATTGGTACCGTATACAGGGTGTGACATGTAACTTTTTTATTTCAAATGCAACACCCTATATTTTATTACGTCATTTGATGAAGCCTCTCTTTCTGATCACAAAGATATATAATATTTATGATTTATTTTGACAAGGAAGCTGTCAAAAAAATAATAAAATAGATTAAAAATAAAAAATTGCGCGACACCCTGTATTAGGAACGAATTAGACCACCATTTATCCATGCAGAGTTGAATTCTGAAGACAAAATGCTGCGAGAATAACTTTCTTTCAAGTGAACTGTAGAAACCAAAGCCTTCTCGCCGCGAAACAAAATTATTTGACTACCTACCTATTTTATTATTTTTCCGACAACTTACTTGTCAAAATAAATCATAAGTGTCATATATATTTGCAATCAGAAAAAAAAGACTCCACCAAATAACGGAATAAAATATAGGGTGTTGCATTTAAAATAAAAAAGTTACATATCACATCCTGTATACGGTCGGTACCAATTAGAAACTTTTAGAGGATCGATTTGAGGTCCCTGGGAAAAATCGCGAAGAAAAAGTTTTTAGTTCTTCAAAATATCTTGAAGGGGAATCTACTGGAGGGAGGTGAATTTTATCGTGAACATCCTGTACATAAAATCACTGATCGTGAGCAGATGATTGACGTAAAATGGGAAGAAAAAGCATCTCAACAAATCTACATTTCCAGCCCAATCGGTATTAATACAGGCCAAATTATATTCAAAATTATTGTATTGTCCCCCCATCATACAGGGTGTTCATTTGAAAAGTTGTCACTCTTGATTTCTCGCTGCCAAAAATGTTTACAGGAAAACGCAGAAACAGATCGATTTTTGTTTTGAGGGGGACATCCAGAACACATATTGCCAAATTTTTACGTTCAACCCCTTCACCCCCCACTCCACTCTTTATAATTCCAAATAGCAATTATCTATCTTGTGATACATCAAATTGAAGGCAATTCTCTTCCGTCAAAAATATTCAAATTTTTTTTCAAACCGCCTTTTCACTCTTGTGAAAATCCTCCCTTTGTTGATAAAAAAAAAATTTCCCCCATAAACTCCCAACTCTGGAGAAATAAACTTTCCAGCAAAAATAGGTCGATTTTTATTTCGAAAGGGTCATCGAAGACACGTATGGCCAAATTTTCATCTTCAACCCCTTCGCCCCCACCCTGCCCTACTTTAAAATTTCAAATACCATTACCTCTCTTGTGAACACCAAATTGAAGTCAATAAAATTCTCTTTAATATAAGTATTTCTGTTCTCGTCAATCAGATCTATTAGTTAAAGGTGGAATTATAAAGACGAAACGTCGGCATTTTTTAAAAATAGTTTATTTTGAACGAAGTTCAAAAAAACCCAAGAAAACAACCACCTTCAACTAAAATTCTCTTTCTGTCAAACATATATTTAATTTTTTCAAACCGCCCCCCACCCCTTATGAATGAAATTCCTCCCTTTGTCGATGAAGGGAAAAATTTTCCCCTGTAAACTCCCGATTCTAGAGAAATTAACTTTTCAGCAAAAACAGGTCGATTTTTATTTCAATAGGGTCATCGATGACAGTATGGCCAAATTTTCATCTTCAACCCCTTCGTCCCCACCCTACCCTACTTAAAAATTTCAAATACCATTACCTATCCTATCTTGTGAACATCAAATTGAAGGCAATAGTTTTTTTCCGTCAAACATGTTTTTTTCACAATTTTTTTAAACCACCCTTCTGAAGTAAGGTAGGATGGGGGCGAAGGGGTTGAAACCATTGCAAACACTGAATATTTCCACTGTTCTACCTACCTATCTACCTACCTACCTACCTTAATGTTTGTGATTGCCTAATATGTATGCATAAACATAAAAATGAATTCGCAGCGGGAATGGACGTTCATAGTTATCAAACAGAACAAATACTCTGATAAAAGGGAAACATTCTCAAAAGGAATATTATAGTAGGATCACTTGTACTGTGACTCTAGTAGGCTGGGCAAATTTTCTACTTTAGCATTGTAGGCTTGCCGTCTTTTCACCTGGTGTGAAACTGACTTCTTTGGAAGTAAAGTTATATTTCTTATCAAATTGATATTAGAATCGGGGAAAACTGACCTGGTCATACGTGGAAATGCGACTAGGGGGACGCAGAGCTGTGTTACCGTCATGTAGACACCAAAAGAGCACGGGGCGGCCGCAAATCTAAGTTATCTTGACGGCGGCCCAGACCCATTCAGGGTCGACAAAAACTCGTCCCGAGAAGCCCCAAAACAAAAGCAAATTGCAAATTAAAGGTACTAACATCAATTTCGGTCCAATACGCAACTTTGAGCGGCTGAGGGTTTTTTGAAATTTGGTTTTATTTACTTTTTACACGTAAATTTTTTGGCCAATGACAGACTGCACGGCGATCCTTGTATCGCCTATAATTCTTCAGGGTTTGGCGTGTATTTTTGACTGGAAGAGGCGAAAGGGTTGATGATTGCATGGGGCCTCTTTTTTGAACGAAGGGCATTGTATACTCTTTAATTTGAACCATCGAAAGTTGAACCGGCTTCGAGAGGTTAGAAATATTTTTGACAACTGTAAAATGTCAAGGCTCTTTTGATTCATTTGTTCATAAGCGAAAATCAAAAACAGGTCGAAAAATTGCTACATTTTCCAATAAAATAGAAAAAAGCGTTAGACATCACGTCCCGCAAAAATGTTCCGGCTATCTGCAGAGGAAATACGCAAAAATGTGTTTCAAAACTGGTCCGGCCAGAGCAGCCAACTGCAAAGTTTTGGGGATTTTCTATATTTCACATTTGGAAACTTAGAAACAAAATCTCACAGCCGACTAGAATCACGGTACAAGTGAACATACTATACCTACCACCGTCTACCACAGATCCTTTTTGCACCAGTCTGTAATTTTTCTCAACAAAATTCCCATCCATTTTAAAAGCGTTGGCTCAAAACATCTCATTTTCAGAACCAAACAGTTTTTTTAAATCCTAAGTATATCAATCCTAGTCCAGGCAATGGGTAGGTTCTACCTTGCAAAAGGTCGCGGAGAGTCGAAAATTTGCCGTCAGGTACGGTTTTGTATCCTGATTAACATACTGAGTTTTCGAATTCGGTAAGCCGCCGCTCGGTCCTCCACATCAAAAAGTTGGTGCCGAAGGACCTAAAAAGAGTCACTTTTCAATAATCTATTTTGCATCGCCGTCTGACTTACTGCAATGGAACCACATGACTGTAGTGAAGCCCTTGGTAGCACTAACTGCCGCGCCAGTGCGATTCTTCGGGGTTAAAAAGAAATAATTCCCTGGGCAAACGTCTAGTTTTTCTTGATTTTGAAAAGATTTTTTTCCCATGCGGAAATATCATAAACTGACTTAACTCAGGTTGATTTCGATTAGCTTCTTTCTTCTTGAGCTCGTCCTGGTCTCATAATTTTCTTAACAGCATTTGTTGACAAGATGCATTGCAGGAAGTGTAAAATTGCCAACACCAAATCAACAGTCATTTTTTCATTATTGCCAACGATCAGGAATTTTAATTTCCACAGGAAATGATACCTTGAACTGTTTTCTGCTTATACAGCATGGACCGAATCCCCAAATGCCCGTAGGAATACCGGAAAATAAATTCTTTTCAGAGTGCGCATAAATCTGCAAAGCTGCATCTGAACACCTGAAAATAGTCGTAACCAACACTACAAAACCCAAAACAATGAGTGACAGAAGAACCAGTTCAGGTTACTTATTGTTTAAATTTATGTTGTGTTGGTTACAACTGTTTTCAGGTGCTTAAATGCGGTTTTGCAGATTCACGCGCACTCAAAAAAAATTGTTTTTTTTGTACTTCCACGTGAATTTCGAAATCCAATCGCATGCTGAATAAACAGAAAGCAGTCCAAGCTACCAATTCCTGTTAAAATTGAGCTTCATGATCGATGGCATTAATGAGAAAATGACGTTGAGTTTGGTGTTTGCAATTTAACATTTCTTGCAGTGCACCTTGTCAACAAATGATGTTATGAAAACTATGAGACGAGAACTAGCTCAAGAAGAAAGAAGCTGATCGAAATTCACTTGAGTTAGGTTAGCTGGTCATATTTCCGCGTGAGAAAAAAATATTTTCAAAATCAAGAAAAACGTGATGTTTTCTGAAGGAATCATTTGTCTTCAACCGCGAAGAATGGGACTGGGGTAGCAGCAAATGCATCAATAGTTTCAACAAAGTCATAGGGTTTTATTGCGGTTGGTAAGACGACGATAAACAGTGAATTGGTAAAAATTGGTTCTTTTTTGGTCCTTCGGCACCATCTTTCCAATGTGGAGGAGCGAGCGGCGGCTTGCTGAATTCGAAAACTCAGTATGTTAATCAGGACACAAAACTGTACCAGACTGCAAATTTTCGAATCTCCGCGACCTTTTGCAAGGTGAACCCTATTTTAATGTATCGGTCGACTGTACTATCCATAATAAATGAATTTTTGAGCGATGGCGACAATTGGGAAGAATAACAGGCATTGGGATTATTGAGACTAATTTTTCATGTATACCGTCAGTTTTTTATTTTAGGCCCCAGCCCGTAGCATCTTTATTATGGGTTTCACACCCAATATATTATATATTTTTGAAATCACAAAAACAAGATCTTTCGACTGATGATATGTCAAATTATTTTTGACAGATGTCATTTTTTGACAAATGACAAAATATTACTTGTGATACATCATTTTGAAGCCCATAAAATTCTGAGGAGAACTGTGTTTTTATTTTTGTAATAGGGTGTCTTTTACAGCTTCTAGGGGTCTTTCAATAGGAAAAAAATGTTGAATTTCAAAAATACATAATAAGTAAATAGGTAAAGCAGGTACCTATTTTTAGTGTCAACTAACGATAATAATGATTAATTAATCACAATGAAACAAAAAATGTCATAAAGAAGTTGCTCGAGTGACCGCCTCCTTGTTCCTTGAATGAAAGATTCGACGATCAGTGAATTGGAACTACCACCGGCCCAACGCGATGACATCCGAGCTTGCCAAAAATGACCCCCCTCGAGTTTTTATGAGCCTACCCGAAAGATAAGGTGTTTATAAAGTTTCCCAATAATTTAGACAATTTAAAAATCAGATCATCACCATTAGTTAATTTAAAAATACCTATTACTTATTGAGTGGCTATTTCTGAAATTGACATTTTTTCCTATTGAAAGACCCCTAGAAGCTGTAAAAGACACTTTATTTCAAAAATAAAAACACAGTTCTCCTCAGAATTTAATAGGCTTTAAAATGATGTATCACAAGTACTATTCTGTCATTTGTCAAAAAATGACATCTGTCAAAAATAATTTGACATATTATCACTAGAAAGATCTTGTTTTTCTGATTTCAAAAATATGTAATATATCGGGTGTGAAATCCATAATAAAGATGCTACGGGCTGGGGCCTAAAATAAAAAACGGACGGTATACATTTTTATCAAGTATCTTAAGGGTGTTTGCAAACTTGGGGTCGAAAATTGGACCGCAATTACGGAAATGCTTCAAAAGTGTCAGAAAAATGTTGAAAAAAAATTAGGGTTTTTATTTTTGAAAATATGGAGGGTTAAAAAGTGGTCCTTCGACCCTCTTTATTTTCGTTATTTTTTAAGATTTTAGTGAACTCTTTTAAACAGACCAAAAACAATGTTTTAGAACCATTGAATGTGTTTTGTAGTTTTATTTACTATACAGGGTGAGTCATAGATCTTGAAAATCCAGTTTTCTTCAAAAATTTATGCAGAAAGTTGATATGAGAACTGCTTGAGTCATTTGTTACTCTACATTAGTTTTATAACCAGAACCTGTACACCCGAGTGTACACCAAATAAAACTACAAAACACATTCAAAAGATCAAAAAAACTGCTTGTTGGTCTGATGGAAAGAGTTTCCCAAAATCTTTCAAAATAACAGAAATACAGGGTGATACATGGGTGACCTTACATAGGCTACTGGGAGATAGAGGACTTCGAGGCGAGTCAGGATCCACTGAATAAATTTCATTTTCTCCTATGGCTACGAAGATACAGGGTGTTTTGTGTGTTTTGTATGAAATTTTGATAAGCGATATTTCTGAAACGGCCAGAGGTATTCTGTTGAAATTCACCAGTAATATTTCTCTATTGGAACTTACCCCGAAGCCATACTGGGTAAGTCAAAATCCAGGGCCGGGATTAAAAAAATATGCCTCTTTTTTATTTGATCAAAAAGTATATTTTCTGACCACTTTTCTAAAAAACAGCTATCGGATTCGAGAAGCTGAGGAAAAATGCTTCATGAATCACTTTTCAATTTGGATGGCACACCCAAACCGTTTCGACATAAAAATTGAAAGTGAAATTTATGGGTAAGTTTCCATTTTTGACCGGGCATAATCGACTCATTGTTTGATTGAATTCATTCAAATTCATTTTTGAACTTGTATCTGTGGAATAAAAGGGCTTGGTAGGAAGAAAAACTCCATAGCTGAAGATTTTCTTTTGACGACCAAATCGAGTCTAATTTTGGTTCCACTCTCGATTTTGTCATAAAAAAAATGGTCGGCTCTGGAATTTTTCTTTCAACCAAGCTCTCCTATTCAACAGAGACAAGCCAAAAAATGAATTTTGATGAATTCAATCAAACAATGAGTCGATTATGTCGGGTCGAAAATGAGAACTCACCCACCAATTTTACTTTTAATTTTATTGTCGAAACGGTTTAGATGTGCCATCTAAATTGAACAGTGATTCTTGAAGCATTTTTCCTTAGCTTTTTGAATCCGATAGCAGTTTTCTAGAAAAGCGGTCAGAAAATGTACTTTTTGATGAAACAAAAAAGGGGCACCTTTTTTCTAGCCCGGCCCTGGATTTTGACTTACCCGGTATGGCTTCGGGATGAGTTTCAACAGAGAAATATTACTGTTGAATTTTAACAGAATACCTCTGGCCGTTTCAGAAATATCGCTTATCAAAGTTTCATACGAAACACACAAAACACCCTGTATCTTCGTAACCATTAGAGAAAATAAAATTTCTTCAGTGCATCCTAACTTGTCTCGAAGTCCTCTATCTCCCATTAGCCTATGTAAGGTCACTCATGAATCACCCTGTAGAAATGGTCGAAGCACCACCTTTTGACCCTCCATATCTCCAAAAATAAAAATCATTAAAAAATTTCAACATTTTTCTGGCACTTGTGGAGCATTTCCCTAACTGCGGTTCAATTTCCTACCCCAAGTTTGCAAACACCCTGTATACTACTTACATATGTTAATTACCTTGTTATTCAATTGACATGCAACGCTGTATTGGTATTTTAAATAAATATTATTATTATTATTATTATTATTAATGTTATTATTATCCCGGCGGTAGCTCGGTAGGCTCCATCTCTGGCTTCAAACCCAGAGGTCCGGAGTTCAAATCCCGCTGGGGCAGGAGGCTTTTCTATATGCGCTCTCAAGTACTTTGGCGTGTACTGACCGAGCGGTCACGTCAAGGGAAAAATGGTGAAACGGAGGAAGTCACCGCAAGGGCGCTAATGAGCTAGTACTCGATGCGCCCACAAACACCCAATTGAAAAATAATAATAATTATTATTATTATTATTAAGTATTAATAGCATTATTGAATCTAATAAATTTCTCAAAAGACATTTTTTTTAAATCACTCTCAACAGTCTCAACCTTTCTTTTAAGTCTCTCATAAATAATTAAAAGAGAGTTTTTCATTATCAACTTCCGATTCTTGACAAATAGATTTACCAACGAGAACAGGTCAATTTTTATTTCGAGGGAGACATCTTAGACACGTATTGCCAAATTTTTGTCTTCAACCCCTTCGCCCCCACCCTACCCTATTTTAAATTCCAAAACCTATTTTGTAATATAGTGCAGTAAAGATAGTCAAAAAAGACCCTAAACCTTGAAAAAATTAATTCATGGAATTTTATAGCAGATATCGATTCAGAATTTCATTCTCCACCACATACTTAAAATCCCCGAAAATCCCAGTAGAGCATTCTTCTTGCGGCGCTGTCAAAGTATATCATGTTTGCTGCAACTAGTCCAAAAATGGTATTCTTGTTTTTGTCACACTAAAGCTACATTGTTGGCTTGGAACTGTTGGTATATACTGCAGGGCATGACCAGACCTTCGTTTGAACCTCTAACTCGTATTTCCCGAAAAAAAAAAACACAGAAGTCGCTTTAATTTCCATTCAACAGTGTTGATTAAGTATAATCCGAGGGTTAGAAACCAAGTTTATTATAATCTGTTTGATTTGTGATAAAGACATGAAATTTGGTATGAGTGGTCTTCACGGTCTTCTTTCCAAATGTAAACATGACACCTCGCCATATTTTGCAGGGGGGCCTAAGGACCCCCTTTAAAATTTGAAGTCTCGGGAACTTTCACAAACCACCGGTAAATATCGTCACATATTTCAAAAAGTAATCATTTGACTCTACACCAAACCTTGACAAGAGACACAACAATTGTAGTCATGTACGCATTGATCTTCGTGTTGAAAAAAATTTCTTCGGAGTGTCAAGGAGAAACACAAGTTTTGAATGATTTTTTAATCTAAGAAACGGTGAATTGGTCTGTTGTGTATCATTATTCACTAATTTGTATTTGCCGAAGCTATTCATAAAGTCTGTTTTTTGATATTGTCATTCTAGGGATGGCAGCTCCCGAAGAAATGAGCCAATTCAGGTGTAAATTTCAACAGCGATTTTTAATCGTTCCCAATCAATATGATCGACAATTTATGAATGGATGGATAGCTGGAATTGTTCTGTAACCTAGTTTTATATGACTACACGCGGAACCAAGCGCAAAAGCATAGGAAAAAATTTTTTTCGCGTCGCCCACCATCATAAAATTTGTGCCCCTATTATGTGTTGAAAATATTTCTATACCGTGTATTCACTCGAACTGAAGACTTTGAAGTATTCCACGCCTAAATCCTCATTCTTCGTGCCTTCTACTTGACAACTGCAGATCTTATTGACGTTTGTCTATACTCTTTAGTTTGTATTTGCTGTTGTTTCGCTAAAGTAGCATAAAATTTGGTGCAATTCTAACAGTAATAGGTGGCGGTGAAAAAAATTTTGTTGTGGCTTTCGCGCATCACTTCTTATCTACCGTATGTTCATTAAAAACTTCCATAAAGGGAGGCTGTGACGCAGGCCATTCGATCCGAAAACGGCCAGGTTGTCATCGGTCCACAGCCTCCCATTATTGAATTTTTTAATGAACATACTGTAGTTATACTCAATAAAATTATAAAACAGTTGAAGCTATCCACCCAACAATAAATTGTCATTCATTCCAATTGGTAACATTGAAAAAAACGCTTCTGAACTGAGCAATTGGCTGGTTTCATCTGGAATTGTTGCTTCTAGTAGTCAATATGAAGAAATGGACTTCATCAATGGCTTTGGCAGATACAAATCAGTGGATAATGATATGCGGAAGATGAATTCATTCCTCTATTAGATGAAAAAATTATAAAAACCCGATTTTTTTGACATTCCGAAGAATTTTTTTTTCTCATTATGAAGAACAGTGCGTACATGGTGACAACTGGTGTGTCTCTTGTTGAAATTTAACGTAGAGTCAAATGATTACTTTTTGAGATGCGTGACAATTATTTTAATGGTGGTTTGCATGAGTTTCTGCAACTTCAATTTTCAAGGGGGTCCCTAAGCCCCCCTAATCAAAATATGGCGAGACGCCATGTTCACATTTGAAAAAGGGATCATGAAGACCACTCGTACCAAATTTCATGCCTTTATCACAAAAAGAACAGATTTTATTAAATTTGGCCACTAAACCCCGAACTACACTTGATTACCACTGGTAATCGCAGATTAAAGCAAATTACGTGTTTTCTTTTGCGGGAAATAGGATTTCAGCGGCTCAGACGACGTTCTGGTCATGCCCTGGAGTATATACCGACAGCTGTGAACTAACAATATAGCTCTAATGTCACCAAAGCGAGCATACAATTTTCGGACATGTTTCAGCAAACATGATAAACTTTGACAGCGCCGCAAGAAAAATGCTCAAGTGGGATTATTTCGGGGATTTTATGTACATGGTAGAGGATGAAATTCTGAATCGATAACAGCTTTAAAATTTTATGAATTAATTTTTTCAACCCCAAAACCTATCTTTACTGCACTAATAGAATGATAGGGGATCTGATAATGAAATTCTTTTTCTGTTAAAAAAACTTAAAATTTTTAAACCACCCCCTAGTTCTTTTCACAAATTCTCTTGTTTGGGGGCGAAGGTGTTGAAGTCAAAAATTTTGCAATATGTGTCTGAAGTGTCACCCTCGGCAAGAAATCGACCTGTTTTCACTGGAAAATCTATTTCTCAAGAATGAAGAGGTAATAGGGGAAGAACTTTCCTTTGATAAAAAATGGAATTTTGAAAAAATTCGGAGTGAATAAAAAAATTCCTACAGGTTAATTATAACTATTAATCCATAATTCCCTCTAGCTCATAGCAACCGTCAGAATTGACAAATCAATTTGAAAAACTCTTGTTTGACAAGAAGAAAATTTCATCACATTCAATTTGATGTACCTATCACAAGGTAGGTAGTGAATATTTGAAATTTCACAGTAGGGTGGGGAGGGGGCGAAGAGGTTGTAGATAAAAATTTGGCAATACGTGCCGTAGATGTCCGTTTAAAAATCGACCTGTTTTGGCGTTTTCATGGGAACCAATTTGGCGGTGAGAAATCTGGGGTGGGGTGGGAAGTTTGAAGATGAACACCCTGTAAGTATGGTCGTTTGCATAGGTACAGGCAAGAGCACGGAATTTTAGACATCAAATGTTTTGTCATTTCAAAAAAAACCGACAAGGTCTTGCTTCATTGTATTGTAATTATGGCCTAATAGAATAGAAAGGCTTAGTTGCTGGCTTCGTGACGAATGTACCTACTACCACGTGAGAACTCCTTCACGCTTGTCACGTTTTTGGAATTGCAAAAAAATTTGATAGCCAAAATTTCGTGCTCCTAGTTGTACCTCCATATGATTTATAGCAGTCATCTTGTATAATTCTACATTAGTGCTAGGAATCAAAATTTTTGGAAGAATCTGGAAGAAGAATCGAGTTTTCTTGAAAATGTGTGTAAGTAAGTAGGTACCTACTCAAGGTAGGTAGGTAGTCATACTACATAATTAAAAGGTTTTTGACCTGAGCAACGAAAATTCCTGTAATCAAGACCAAAGTCTCTCGGATTTCGAGGGATTTTTTTTATATCGGAGATTATTCACAAATTTCAAACAATTTTCGTGGATAAGATACGTGAAAAGTAAACCATCGCGAAGCCTTCTGCTCTGCTCTCTCTCTCTCTCTCTCTGGTTGTTCGACGAAAAGTTTATTTTTATACAAAACCACAATCACAAAGGTCACTAAAATTACTCGCTTGATTAAAATCAGTAGGTACATTAAGAATATGCTAGCGTCATGCTCTTGTTTTTTTTTTTCAAGTAAGATTTTACCAAAAAAAGACGTTGTGACGAGTTTCAAGTGACAATAGTAAACAGTAGGTATGCAGGTACCAGGTACTATTTCCTTACCTAGCTAGGTTAATACTGAAAAAACAAAAACTTTTCCCCCACAAGGCTAGGCTAACCAGATTGGCATATCCATTGACACTAGTACCTACTTTGTTGCCTAACTTCACCTTTGACCTTAACCTTGCTGTGAGCTTTTTTCCTGTATATCGATAAAAGTGTGAAAGATAAGAAGAAAACACGCTTTCTGGAATGTACTATACAGTCGTCAGCACGGAATTTCGAGCAGCTGTCAGTTTCAACAAAAACAGACTGTATTTCAGACGGAGTATACCGATCTTGAATCTTGCCCTTCTTGTCACTGTAACGACAGCAGGCTACATCAGTACACTCCCTGTGATTGAAACTGAGGATAACATCTTCCTTATCTTGCAAACGGCTCAACATAATACGGAGTCGTTCATCATCTTTTCGCTAATTGAGACCTACTTATTTCGGCTCGACATCTATTACATTTGGGGACGATCGGTCAACTATTATTAAAGAAATTACAGCACTTTGAAAGTGAATTTAGGGCGACATGTTCCATGCACCCATATTGACACTCTTGGCAGTTATCGTACATAACCTCCCTCAAAGAAATGTACGGAAAGGGGAAAAGTGCTAATGCTCAAAGAAGAGTCGAGGCGGAGAGGTGCCCCACTGAGAGGAAAAAAGAGCTGGTGCAAAGGTGCAGCCTGGTACATAACACGGCACTACCTTTTTTTACCACTATTTTTCGCTTGTCGACTTTTCGACTTTTCTCTGCATTTTAACTCACGAAGTGACGCAAACCGCTGGTTATATGCCGAGTGCTGACAAATGAAAATGAAATTACACTTCCAAAGTTAAGGTTATGTACGCTTAAAATGACAGTTATGATATAGCTTGGGTGCATGGAACACGAGCGCCATTACTAGGGGGGTTTGCCACTATAGTTCCCCATTGACAAAGTGAGACGTGCGCTTGGCAGAGGCCCCTCTGAAAGAGTCCACCGGCTTGCGACTTCGCTATGAATCCGGCAAGCTCTCGAACGGCTCCTCCGCCAATTGTGCGGGTTTGTGGCTTATTCTTGAGTCGGAATCTCCAGCGAATATCGTAGCAATAAAACCATTTTCAACAATAGAATGTATCAATACGAGTATTACTTTGGGTCCAAAGAGGAAAATTAAATCTGACTTAGGTACCCTGTACCTACTTTCTGAGGCTGAGGTAGCAAAATCTTACCTAACACATCCTGGGAAAAATGGAAATATGTCAAGATATGTCATACATTTTTCATGCGCCGAAAAGAAGCCAAAAGTCAAGCAAGATAAAAGCAGCGAAAATTTACTGCGAATCATATGGTTACTCAAAGGATACATTTTGATAAAATTAATAAATATGCTCGTAAATATGCAATTTTGCACATTTGCATGAATGAATATCGTTAAAAAATATGTATCAAAGATGATAAATTTGTGTGGACGTAAGATTTTAGTGTCGTAAGGCCGCCCTCTTAAAAACTTACCCAATAATCGGTGAATTTTTATGGAAGACAGTTTGCCCCGCCAGATTAAATTTTGTTCCTGGATCAAAATTTTATTCATGAATGTATCATTCACTCTGGCCAATTGGGTTCATATCCAACTTCCCGAGGTAGGATAATAAAGCCATTGTCACGAAATCAATCATCAGTCCAGTTCTATGTATAAATCGTGGTCATATCAGAGAAAAATTTGCTATCGAAGAGTAGTATAAAATATGGGTGTCCCAGATGTGACGCAAAATGTTGCGTCGTTGCGTCACCCTGTATAGTAAAAGCAACCAACAAAAAATCAAAACTCATCTCGGATTGCACCACAAAAACAACCCTGTAAGATCAATATGCAAACAAGCGAATATGCTTCATGGACATGAGGCTCAGTAGCGCACTTCCTATTTGAAGGATTAGTGAACGCAATAATTATGTTATTTAGGGTTCTACCGTTATTTGGGCAGAGATTTCAATATGGCGGCCAAAATAGCGTCAGAATCATGAAATTTGGCTTAAAAGTCAAAATGATCGTAGGTACTATAGACAAGGGGAGGTTCCAAGTCTCATGAAAATCGTTCCACTAACAAGAGATTTCAATATGGCGGCCAAGATCGCGGCAGAATGTTGGAATTTGGCTGGAGAATAAGAATGATCATACGAAACAAAGGTAAGTCCCAAGCTTCATGAAAATCGTTAGGTGATAAGAAATTTCAAGAGAAATTCAAAATGGCGGACCAAAGATGGCGGCCAAATGACAAAAATCATTGTTCAAATTTATATGGTGGACACGTACGCATTTGATTGGCCTTTGCACCACATCGATATCTCTTTTCGTTGAGGCATAATTCTCCTAGTTCAATCATTTTGAAACATGTTCAATATGGAGGATACAAGATGTCGGCGGGGCATCAATTGTCGAAAATTGGATGTATCTTAATGAAGTTCACATCGCCTGCAAATTGGACTCAAATTGGACTACTTTCAGAGAAATTCAAAATGGCGAATCAAAGATGGCGGTCAAGTGACAAAAAATAATTGGTCAACTTTATATTGTGGACACGTATGCATTCGATTGGCATTTGCAACACATCGATATCTCTTTTCGTTGAGGCATAATTCTCCTACTTCAATCACTTTGAAACATGTTCATCAAGTTCGAAAATTGGATAGATCTTGATGTGGTTCACATTGCCTGCAAATTTCATTTCAATCGGATCACTTTTAGAGAAATTCAAAATGGCGGATCAAAGATGGCGGCAGAGTAACAAAAAAACAAAAGTCAACTTGACATTCTGGACATATGTACTATTGATCAGCGTTTACACCACATCGTACGGACGGACGGACGGACGGACGGACAGAGACAAAGTGAAGCTAAAAGAGCCTTTTTCCTATTTTTTTGGGAAAGTGCGCTAAAAAGACGCTGCCAGCGTGTTAAAAAGATTGTACATGCTATACGAGAGCTCATCCCTCTACTACATACATATAATCAATTTCACGGCTTTCTGCATTAGAGCAAGCTATGGAAAAATTATGTTGTGTTGGTACGAATGATGCGATGACAAGGGGATGCCAACCAATTGTCTACACGTGCAATTTTGATTGTGATACCTTTTCACCGTGTCGAGGTATCATGTACGCGAAAGTGAAAATTTTTGAGCATACGCAGGAATCGTGAGTTTCTTTGGAGTGCTTTGCAATGTGGACGATAAGGGACATTCTCTTTACTGGTTGGTGGGTCTCCGCCAAGGTTTTTTAGGTTTTTGGCGGTTACTAATGAATGATGTTGATGAAGATCGGCAGGATACTACTCGGATGAAAAGGCCCACCGCTCAAAAGACTACATCTTCTAATGCACATCACTGCAGTAGTGAGTACTAGGTACCTACTCTCTACCTACTATACCTACTGCAATAGCAAGCAAGGTATAAAGACACATGCTGACAGACAGTATAGTGTACCTACCTACTCACGCCCAAACTGTCTCGTCTCCGTACAGTTCAACTCCATAAATGATTGCCCTACTATCCATATTGTCCATCTAAAGAATAAGTTTCCTCTTGGGCAGTGGGTTTTTTCCTTTCTACATTCCATTTCTTCGCGACATCACGGACTTTCTTCATAATTTTCTCAGTGGCCAGCAAAAACCTTGGTGGGCCTTGGCGAAGACCCACCAACCAGTGAAGACAATGGCTCTTATTGTCCACACTGCAGATCACTCAAAGGAAACTAACAATTCCTCGCATATTCTCGAAAATTCTCACTTTCGCGTACATGACTCTCGAGACGGTGACAATGTCACGTTGAAAATTGCACATGAAGACAGCTAGCTGCCAACAAGTCGTCAACGTGCCATTCGTACCAACGATCGTACCACGCGAGGATAATCAAGATTACTTGAAAGAGAGATTCGACAATGGGTGGATTGGGACTATCGGCCCAACGCGATGGCATCCGAAGTTGCCAGATATGACCTTCCTCGATTTTTTTTTTATGGGCTTACCTGAAAAATAAGGTTTTTATAGAATTGCCCAATAATTTGGACGATTCAGGTGAAAGTCAGAGCGATATCATTGTTCTATTTATTGTTTATTAATCAAAATACCTATTACTTAGGTAAGTACCTACTTATTGAGTAGTAGGTATTTCTGAAATCTAACAATTTTTTCTATCTAACGATTTCTAGAAGCTGTAAAATACACCCTATTTCAAAAATGAAGTACCATTCGCCTCAGAATTTTATGAGCTTTGAAATGATGTATCACAAGTACTATTGTGTCAATTGTCAAAAAATGACATATGTCAAAAGTAATTTGACATCAATCGAAAGATCTTGTTTCTCTGATTTAAAAATAAGTATATAATATGTTGGGTGTGAAACCCATAATGAAGGTGCTACAAGCTGGGACCTAAAAAGAAAAACGGACGGTATATTTGTATTCAGAATAAAAACTACGGCGATTGCAATTCGAATATACAGAGTGTGGCATCAACAAAAACAGTTTTTTGCGACACGCTGTATATTATAGGTTGTAAAATATTATAGTTTCCAATTTTGAAATCTACGGAAAAAATTGCACAAAAGAAGTTTTTTCCTTTTCAAATTATCTCGAAGGGGAAACCTCTAGTATGGGGGAGTTCTCGCGTGATCAGTGATCACTCTGTACCAAAACTTCATCGAAATAAGGTTCATTTCCAAGAAAAAGTTCAACTTATAGCTAGCTAAGATGAAGCAGAACCGTAAAACTGACATACGACAAAAACGTATGTCCAAGTTTCATCAAGATCGATAAAAAATCGTGAAATTGACTTTCTGAAAATTTTCCGATATAGTGGAGCATTCACCGGCGTCGGTGTTAGGCCTCGTCGCGAAAATAGGCCAACGTTGAATTAACCAATAAATAAAAGGAATTATAAAGATGATAAAAACCGAGGGCAACAGACTACCTCGAGGGCCTTTAGGGCGTATAGAGGCGTAGGTTGCCCGAGGTTATTGCCATCTGATGATTCCAGTAATACATAGATGATCTTATTCCATACCGAATACTTTTTCCCGTTGAAATGCTTATATCTACAGTTTTTCAAATAATTTGTCAATTCTGCCGGTTAGCATGAGCTAGAGGGAATTATGAATTCATAATAACCCTGGAGGAAATTATGAAATTTATTATTTCCTTGGTAATTATGACTTCCTAAATGTACACCGTGACCAAGATATTATTCAGTTAGAATAAACCTGTAGGGAATAGAAGTATGAAGGGTGCCTTTTGTGTTTGTAAAAAAAAGAATTATTGAAATCAATTTAAAGCATCAGTTTCTTACTCCTGCATCCTCCCTTGATTCGGTAGATCATAATTTTCTTACCTAATTATGAATTACCCCGTATAAAGTATGGTCATAAATCTCGAAAACTGTTTTTCTTCGACGACATTTTTTCAAAGATGTTTTTCACAAAAATTGATTTTTTTATTTTAGAACTCACCTTGCGTAGTAAATGGAAATTTAGTACCTACACACACACACACAGTAGTTTCCATTTTCACCCATAATTAGTTTGAAAAAATGCCGGCATTTTGAATAGGCCCTTGGCATCGGTCGCGCGTTTTTTCTTCCTTTAGGAAAATTTTTATCGAACAAAAGAAAAAGGCTGAAAGTCACATTTTTCGAAGATCCCGTCGTGTGCGCTTAGTCAATAAGCAGAGTCAGCATGGACCGGGCGCTTATCACAGCAAACTGGACCCAAGGGTCAGAGGGGACCGTATAAAAGCATTGTTAGGGGGTTAATCGGTCAGTTGTAGTGTGCTATGGCTCGACGAAGCCCCATCAGAGCGGGCTTAGCCCTGGCATTTGTTCTAGTGATTAGCATCGCACACGCTGATGGTGAGTACCCATGCATTTCTTATTAGTTTTTTGTTTTTAGAATTTTCCTTTTTCCTACATCCAATTTTCAGTAATAATCTTATTATTTAAAAAAATTATTGATTTTAATTTTTTTCAATTGCCTGACTTTCACTCTTGTATGATTCTCAACTTCCGGTTTTTAAATCGAGTTCAAATTTTGAGATTTTGGGTGGATTAGATAGATACCTACTGAACTTTTTCAGAAATTAGGAAAAATTTCTTCTGCTTTAACTTTGTATTAAATTTTGATCTGTAAGTACTTAGTTATCTATTTTTGAAAATTGTAGAACAGAAAAATTCAAAATTTTAGTACCTATAAACTGAATTCAGTTGTTTTTTTTGTATTTCAATCATTGTTAGTTTGCATTTTTGTCATTTCGCTAAAGGCCGGTATTTTCATACCAGATACCTTTCAGTTATTCTTAACTATCGTGTGGTCAAATGAATCCCTAATTTAGGCAGGCTGTGGCCTGGTCAAGTTCAGGGGTGCAAAGTTACGTTTGACTAGGGCACAGCCTGCCTGAATCAAGAATTCATTTGATCACATTTCAGAAAGCAAACACTATGGGAACAATTGTATCTATGGTATTTAACTTCCAGGCAAAGTTATCTGAAGATAATAATACCGGTCCTTAGACTAGATACTGTAAAATTTAGCATTTCTTCGATCAAAATAATCGAAATTTTATAGAGTCTTTTTGTCCATGACATTGACTGTTACTACCTCCATTTTTTTCTTCGAGTGTTATCACTAAGGTTATATAACTTTTTTTAAGCATAGATCGTCTCATCTTTTCGTAAACACAGTGCCTTCTTTATACGATAAAATGACTGTAAATAACGCCCTAATCAGTCCCAACTTTCTGACCCCGCCTGATAACGGGGCACCTATATCGTGAATATTTTCCATTATTTTTTACTCATTATTTATTACAATTTATAAGGGATTTGTCGATCGAAGTTTTGAAACAAGAAAACAAAACAACAATGAAACCGACCGGCTTTGTCCCATTCAACGAGCTCTTTATTCCATTAGGATTCTAAAGTGAATAATAGTTCCAGTTAAAGCTGTTTGTCATGGCACTCTATAAAGTTATACGTCCATAGTTGGTTTTCTGAAAATTTGACCGTGATCGTTATACGAGGGCTGTTCGAAAAAAAAAACGCACGCTGAAGTTTCAACGACCCCTCCATACAGCCGATCACTTGTTTATCAAATGTCAAGTTCAATGTTATCGCTCTTGATGAAGTTAAAACAGGATTGTTGATTTATTTGCAACATATCGGCCACCTCAAATCAATAACAAGACTGATAAGGGCGATTTACTGGAAATCGATGTTTTTGAACTTTCAACAGTTTTCTCTGATATCAGTTCTGATGTTTTCGAATTTTTCCAGATAAATGCAGAACCGGATGTCGTGGTGGTAAGTTTTCATTTGAAGAAGACAAAAATAGATCGAAGTTATGACAGGGTATTTTTTGCAGCACCCCACACATTCAAGTATGCGGACGGCACGACGTACAAATATAACTTTGACAGCAAAATCGACATAACTCTGTCCGGCGCCGAAGGTCAAAAGACTACCACAGAAGTCAAGGCCCAGGTTTTGCTGACTCAGCAACCGCAATGCAACCAAGTTTTGAGGTTACAGAACGTCCAAGTGATCGGAAGTGACGGGAAGGTAATTTGCTTTTTTTTTTGTTTAGTAGTTTCAATTTTCGCGCTTCTTTTCGACCTTTATTGGGTATGTTATGTATAGATATGTAGGTATGTCATTCTAGATTTTGGCTTTTCTATTGGTCGATAGCATTCTACGTTCTTTTTGCGATAATTCAATAGTATCTTGCCGTTAACAAAAAATTCCATTTGGAGTTGGCTTTGCCATCAAAATATTCAGGCCCATCCAGTCGCTCCGATCGATGAAAATTGATCCCAAAGCCAACTCTGAAATGGAAATTCAAATTTTGTTGACCATTTGAGAAAACTGGCCCCTCATTTGATAGCTTTTCTGTCGTAGGATTTCGTGTAGATTGAAATTTTTCCGTTCCGTAGTTTTGATGATAACAAAGGTTTCAGTAATTTTGAAATTTAAAGAGACAGTGACTTTATTCGCAATTTTTAACAGTTTCAATGCACGTTTTCAATAGGCCTTTTAAAACATTTGAAGCCAGAGAGATAGAGTGACAACCACATATCCTTGAATATTGTTCTCTCTCTCTCTCTAGTTTTGAATTTTCGATTCGCGATTTAAATTATTTTTTCCCGTCACAAGATGGCTGCCGAATGCGGATTGGAATGAGTAGTGACAGTAGAACTGCCAATGGCATGAAAAGTGATATAACAATGGCAACCAATCTGGAGGTTTCTGATGCGACTAAAAAAGTTGTTGACGGGAATCGGTCATTATATGACTTTTTTCTCCAAGTAGAAACTCCTCCAAAGACAAAATGTACGGGTAATGCTATAAAATTTTAAAAACTTCCAAAAAAATTTGGGAATTTTTAATTTTAATTTTTGAAAATCTGAAAACTAGATCCAAATTTGAACTTTCTATTTTCAAAAAAAGTACCAAAAATGATTTCTATTCACTAGTAACTCACTAGTAATTCACTTTTTCATGTCTACGAGAAATCATTTTTGGTACCTTTTTTTTGAAAATAGAAAGTTAAAATTTGGCATGCGACTTTCATGGAGAAAGATGTATGTGGCTTGCTATCTAGCTTCTAAATTTTTAAAAATCAATTTAAAAAATTAAGATTTTTTTTTGGAAATTTTGAAAATTGTATAGTATATACATTGTCCGTGCATTTTCTCTTTGGAGGAGTTTCTACTTGGAGAAAAAATTAAATGAAACCGATTCCCGTCAACAGAAACGCGCATTTTTTAGCCGCATCAGAAACTTCTTAAGGTCACTCAATCAAGAGTCCAAGACGGCTTTGGAATTTATTTTCCGCACAGGTAGCGACAACATGGCTTGCCAGAATACAGAATGCTGTGACAGTTGCTAAGGAAGAATTTGACAGAACACAAAGCTTCCAGTGGCGTACGTAGAAACAATAATTGTCAGTGGAAAACGAGTCTTTGTGAAATTCATTTTTTCTATCTCTTGATCCAAAATCGGACAGGAAGATTATTTGAATGGCCG
Source organism: Anaspis maculata (assembly GCA_949128115.1). Taxonomy (NCBI): domain Eukaryota; kingdom Metazoa; phylum Arthropoda; class Insecta; order Coleoptera; family Scraptiidae; genus Anaspis; species Anaspis maculata. The sequence goes on from OX421967.1 coordinate 21,365,748, forward strand.
AGTTGTTTGACAAACTTTTTTGCCAGTTTGACAGAACGTCAAAACGTTACAAGAAGCCGGTTTAGCCTAATGGAGACATGGGCAACCAAAGTGCCACTTGGATCTTTTATTTACCTACGGAAATTCAATTCCAAAGCCATCTTGACTGAGTGCGAGGTGGCTTAGGGACATCACACTATCGACTGCCATTGCTTGGCGACCGAACTGTCGTTTATTCCAAGGCTGATGACATTTGGCCATAATTATTGTGAATAAATCAAAGCAAAAATCCCTGTACATTTTTTGCTGACTAAGTACATAGAGATTACCAACTTAGAGGAAGTGTCGGAATTATTTGTAACGAATTTTTCAGTCGATAGAGAACAATAAATGGGTAGGCTTCCTTCAGAAAACACGTTTCGAAAAAGTGATAAGTACTTAATATGCGACTTTTCAAAGTTGGAATAGAAAGATCTTTAAGATCAACAGTTCTTGTTTAGTTTATACCTAATGTATATTCAAAATTTGAGCAAAATTTTATACCTAATTGTTTTTTATCAAAACTTTCTGATTTTGCTCAAATCCGTGACATTTATGAACAAAACTTCAGAGTGATAACGACCATAGAATACTATAACGACTTTGATAGAAAAAATCTAGGCCAAATTTTACAAAATTGATGACCCTTCAAATTATACCTTTATTTATTTTGTCAAAGAACGTTTTCCATATTGCAAAATTATGATATTGCATCGGTTCTAAGATTTTGAGATTTAATTTCCAAAGGTATGCAACCTCCGGATCTTTTTTCCTTGAGTGGAATTTCATTCATAGGACATAATGGTAAAGTTTAAAATTTGGAAATATCCTCAATTTTGAAAATTCTGCAATGGCGTAGAAGTTGAAGAGCGACCTCCCCTTATTTTTAAGTCTCCATCCGCTGACTGCATGTGCTTTTCCGTCAATCCATGTTGAAGAAATCGACAGCTTATCAAATTACTTTTTCGAAAATGTCATGCTAATTTCGGAATACATATTGTCAATATCTAGAGGAACAGAATGATACATCCACGTGCCAAGTCATTTTAGACCGATTCGTTATCTGCACATTCTTTTCTGTCTTTCTACCTTGAAAAACAGGGACACGTCGTCAAACTATCAGGCCTCAAATGTAGTTTCAATGTCAAAATGCTGTCAGTATCCTAGTACAGGAACATAATGAAACGCGTTCGAGTTTCAAGTCATTTTAGATGCGCTTGTTGTCTATGCATAGGATATTCGTTTCCTTCTTCCCATCATTCTTGAAAAGAATAACAGATATGTCAATGTCTAGAATGTCATATCAGTTGCAAAATGTTGCCAATATCTGCAGGAACACCAAAACACGTTCAAGTGTCAAGCTATTTCAGATCTATTCTTTGACTGCATAATATTCTTTCACGTCTTTCCATCTTGAAAAAACTGACCGCTTGTCAAATCAGCATGCCCGACATGTCATGTCAACGTCAAAATATTGTCAATAGTTACAGCCGATTTGAAATCGTTGAACATTTTTCGCTACCAACTATACATCAATCGTTTGCGTTCTTTGATGAATTTCAACTGACCAAACACCAAACTCTACCCACTGACATGCGGTTGGTTCAGATATAAACCCCCATTAGTCGATGCAGAGATTCCAAAACAAGCGAAAAATCAGCATTTATTCAGTTTTTGCAATTATTAATCATCCACTGTTTACGTCTTTTGAAAAACTTCAACTGACCGGACATCACCCACTAACATACATTTACACAACTTTCGAAGTGGAAATTGTTATCTGCCTAAAACAACGGAAAGCACAATCATTTGTACGATTCTCCTTGCCACTTGTTCTAAATCAGTAGGTACCTACGTAGTTTAGAATTCCATGGGCAATTTCAAAAATTCCCTGCGACGCGGGTCTCTCGCGATGGGTCCACTTAGGCTTTGCCCGAGCCTGTGAAAGCTAGTCAGTAAATAGAAATCCGTGCCAATTTTTCCCTAACACGAATTTGTACACCTAAATCCAAAATGAACACGCTCGTGACAGCTAGAAGCTGGTTGGACGGACGCCTATGGCGTTCCGTAAGGCCGACAGCTGTCAGTCCCTGACTCCGTGAGACCGTTCAGTAAACAAACGGTCGGCCAGAATGCGGTACCCTTACGCCGGCTGGCCGGTCGCGTGATAATTAGGTTCCCTAAACATGCTACGACAACGGTCCATTACAACTGACCAAAACTCAATGTAGTATTTGTTTTTTTTTATTGATAGGTAACTGAAGGAATGAAAGAAAACTGAAATAAGGCAATGCCGGTGCAAGCAGGTTAAAACACGCTACCGAAGTGACTTAGGCAAAAAAATTCAAAATGCCTCACTGGCACAAAAAAAGTAGAAGGAAAAATATTTTAATGACCATGTCTGTTGCAGAAACACACTCAGATTCCCGACATCGAGAAAGCCATCAAGTTGAACTTCCACGATGGCCACCTCGAGGACAGCATCTGCATCACCCCCGGCGACACCCAGAACTCGCTCAACATCAAGCGTGCCGTCGCCTCTCTGTTCCAGGCCAACCTGCACGGCGGCCACGAAACCGACGTGTTCGGTCTCTGTCCCACCGACGTCACCCAGCACAAGGAAGGCAACGTCCTGGTCCTCCAGAAGACCAGACACCTCAACAAATGCGCTTACCGCGAGAACATCAAACAGGACTTCCTTTCCACCGCCTTCAACCTGAACAGCGAAATCAAATCCTCTCCCATCTTGAACGCCGACTACCAGGCCAAGCTCAAGATCAAGAACGGCATCCTGGACCAAGTCACCGTCACCGAAAACTACCTATACGTTCCCTTCTCCGTTGGCAGCAACGGCGCCAAGGCCCAAGTCGAAACCAAGCTGACCCTGACCGGAACTTCCAAGGACAATCCTCAAGTGAAAGTCAGCCAGCCGCGTTCGATCATCTTCGAAGACCCGCATCCGGTCAACTCGCCCAACAGCAACGTGAACAGCATCCTGGCCGCGGTCAAGCAAACCGCCAAGACTGTCGGCGTTACCGTTTCCGAGAACACCGCCAAGGAATTCGTCAACTTGATCAAGATTTTGCGCGTCAGCAACAAGGACGATCTCTTGGCTGTTTACAACCAGGTCCGTGCCGGCGTTGGCTTCCCCGACAAGGCTGCCGCTAAGAAAATCTTCTTGGACGCTCTCTTGAGAGCCGGCAACGGAGATACCGTCGAAGTAGCCATCGAGTTGCTCAAGAACAAAGAACTGAGCCCCGTTGAGCAGAAACTGGTTTACTTGGGATTGTCACTGGTCAGGCACACTACTGAAGCCTCTCTGAATTCGGCTGCTAGCTTGTTGAACGTTCCCAATTTGCCACGTGAGGCTTACTTGGGAATCGGTACTTTGATCGGCAGGCATTGCCGTCAGCACTCTTGCAAGAACATCGACGCCGTCAACAAACTGACTCAACAACTGGTCCAGAAATTGGGCGACGGCAAAGCTGCAAACAGACAAGACGAGAACGATATCATTTTCGTTTTGAAAGCTCTAGGCAATACGCACCATCTGAACGACGCCATCTTGTCCAAAATCACTTCTATCGCTCAAGACAAGAAGACCCCCAACAGGTTGAGGGTTGCTGCTTTGGAAACGTACTTAGCCGATCCTTGCAAGGACAAACTTAGGGACAGCGCTTTGGGCATCTTGAAAGACATCCAACAAGACTCCGAAATCCGCATCAAGGCTTACCTGGCTTTGGCGCAGTGCCCCAACGCTAAGATCGGCAACGCCGTCAAGGCTTTGCTCCAGAACGAACCCAGCCACCAAGTCGGAGGTTTCATCGCTTCCCACATCAGGAACATCAGGTCGTCGGCCAATCCCGACAAAGAACTCGCCAAGCAGCATTTGGGTTTCATCAATGTCCCCAGCCGCTTCCCGGTCGACCTCCGCAAGTGGTCCTACAACGGTGAACTGTCTTACTCCATCGATACCCTCGGCCTGGCCAGCTCGGCCGAAGCCAACGTCATCTACTCGCAAAACTCGTTCCTGCCCCGTTCCACCAGCATGAACTTGACCGCCGAAATTTTCGGCCACACGTTCAACTTCTTGGAAATCGAAACGCGTCAAGAAAACCTCGACAGGTTGGTCGAACACTACTTGGGACCTAAAGGTTTGTTGCGCAGCAGCAGCATCCAAGAACTCTGGGATTCGAAAGGCAAAGGCATGCATAAGGTCATGGAAAACATCAAGCAACGCGTCGAACAATCTTTGAGGGCAAAACGCGACGTATCCAAAGCCGAAATCGATAACATCAACAAGCAGATCCAGATCAAGACCAACGAGCTGAATTCCGATCTCGACTTGGACTTGAGCGTCAAAGCTTTCGGTTCCGAAGTCTTGTTCTTCAACATCAACGAAGACGCCAAGAAACTGTCTCTGGATGCCGTCATCGACAGAATCGTCGACGGTCTGTCCAAGGGCGTCGATCAAATCAAGAGGTTCGAAGAAACCCTCCGGTCCAACTTGTTGTTCCTCGATGCCGAATTCGCTTACCCCACTTCGACCGGTTTCCCGCTGCGTCTTGGCATTGAAGGCGCTTCAAACATTCAAGTTAAAGCCGCCGGTTCGATCGACATCAAGAACCTCTTCAAGAAGGACTCGAAGAACAAGCTTTCGCTCATCCCGAGTGCCAACATCGAAATCGCCGGTCGCTTGACTCTGGACGCTTTGGTCATCGAGAACGGTTTGAAAGTCATCTCGACGCTTCACACCGCCACCGGTGGTGAATTGGCCGTCGAAATCTTCGAAGGTGAAAAGGGACTGGACATCAAATTCGCCATTCCGCTCGAAAAACAAGACCTCATCTCTGTCACCCACGACATCGTTTTCCATACCAGAGAATTGGGAGCTCCTGAAGTTAACCATCCTCTGAAATTCGCACAGAACAAGGACTTCTCCGTGTGCTTGGATCAGTTGAGCCCCATCATCGGATTGACCTTCTGCGGTGACATTAACGGACCCAATCTATCTGGAAAGCAAGTTCCAGTGCTGCCTTTCCCACTGGCCGGCGCTGCTAAAGTCGCCATCACCATCGAACGCGACGACGTTTCCCAGTACCATTACCGCCAAGTTGCTTACACTGGTAAGTGGTCTTTTATCAAAAGTTTCAAATAAACGTTTTAACAATTGTTCCTTGCAGACTCCAACAAGATTGGTGCCGAAATCATCGCTGAAACCTTGGGCAAGAACCGCGACAAGAAGGTCAGCTTGCAGATCGAAGGGTTCTTGGTACCAGAAAAGTGGTTCAAGGCTGTTCTTATCTCGCCAATCAAGACCGCTACGCTGGAAGGCAAAATCACGACCAACAACAACGAGAAATCTGCTTCGCTCAAGTTCATCCACGACAACAACGAGTATTATGCCCGTGTTGGCGTAGCCGTTCAAGGAAACGATGCCAGAGCCACGTATAGGCCACTGCTGGAGTACAAAACACCTCAAGACTCTGGTAAGGTTCGATTTCTACCTTTGTTGCCTTTAAAATTGCCACCAAATACGCCAAAACTACTTCTTTATTTGCCATGACATGATTCGTGATTATTACTTTGTACGTTCTAGCTCTGCAAATTCCACCGTACAAGGTAGAAGGCCAGGTCATTGGCGAACACTCTTCCGGTAACTCGAAGTACACTTTCGACAACGTCAAACTGATCATTCCGAACCAGAAGACGATCACGATCAACGGCAACGTCGGCAACGAACAGGATGCCGTTTTCACTGACTTGACCGCTTCAGATGGCCAAAACTCTGGATCGATCAAGGGACGCCTGCAGGTCAACGGGCAGCTGGCCAAGATCAATGCTGAATTCAAAAACACGATCAACCCGCAAATCAACGTCAACGTCAAGGGAGAACTCGCCAAGAACCCCGAGGATGTCAGAGCTTCGCTCCAAGTGATCCACGGCAACGACCTGAGCTCGAAGACCAACATCCTGTCGTTCAACAGCTTTTTGAAGACCAAAACCGGAGACAACTTCTTGGTCGAAACCAGGACCAAGCTGACGTACCCGTTGTTCGGCGTCGACATGAAATTCGACTGGAAACACACGCCGAAAGAAATCGAACAGCAATTGAACGTCCAGTACAACCAAGTCAAGATCGGCGATTCGTTCGATCTGGAATACCAAAACAAGCCCGATGGTTTGACTTACAAAATGGGACTGCAAGTTTACGGTTTGGAAAACAGGCTGGAAGCCAAAGCCAAGAGGCAAGTCCAAGGCGATACGTCTCAGATCGAGAACTCGGTTGAAGTTAACGGCAAGAAGTTCGAAGTTAGCGGCAAGGTGAAACATCACGTCAAGCCTCAAGATATCGACATCGGTGCTGATTTGACCATCAAGGTGCCTTCGCACAACGAACCTATCAAGTAAGTTGTTTTGTTTCATTTCGTGAGCAAGGTTTTTACAAGTGTATTCCAGGGATGTGTCGACATTGAAATGGAACCCGAACGAAATCGACGCTTCGCACAAGATCTCGTCAGGTGGTACTGTATACGTCGATGTCTTTTTGAAGGCTAACAAAGGAGGAAACGCCAATGGAAACATCAAAGTCAACTTGAAGAACCACTTGGTCGTCAACGGTCAAATTAAGGCGAACAAAGGCAACGGAAACGCTGAACTGGTCATCGAACTTCCAGAAATAAAGAAGTCGGCTAAGCTCGACTCGACTTTCACCATTCACGACCCAACTTACAACTTGGTGATCAACATCTACCCCGTTTGGAACGAAAACAAGAACAAGAAAATCACTCTGTCGACCAACAGCAAAGTAACTCAACACTCGCTCGATACCAAGAACATCATCGATGTCTTCGGCGATAAAGTCGAACTGAACGGTAAAGGAGACTACCAAGGTGATATGGAAAACGGTAAAGTCAACGGCGAAGTCGAACTCACTCTTCCCAACAACCACTACATCGTGGCCAAAGTAAACCAGGAACGTAAAGTTGAGAGCGACGTCATCAACGGTCAATTCCAAGGCTCCGTTGAGTACCGCGAAAACAAGAACAAGGCCGGTAAGAAGCTCACTTTGCACGGACAAGTCAAGAATACCAATCCGGGCGAGAGCATCTACGATGTGGCTTACAAATTCACTGCCGATGACGGCAACGGCAAGAACTTGAACGGCGACTTGACTTACAAGAGGCAGCCGCAAGGCGAAAACGTTCAAGTCGAGTTCACGAACAAGATTTACGGTTCGATTCTGCAACATCCTTTGGAGACCAAGCTGACTACTACTAGGCGAGGACGCACCGGTAACTACGAAGCTCGCACCAGCTGGGAACCCAGCGAATATCTCGATGTGAAAGGCAAGTACGACGTGACTGGAGAAGGCAAACCCTTCACTGGAGAAATGAACTTGGACTTCCAAGCAGCCAAGAGCCCCTACTTGAAGAACGTCAAGATTTCGACTTCTGGAGCTTTGAATGCAGGTGGTGATAGAGCCGATGTTAAAGGCGCAACTTCAATCTTCGCAAAGAGCGACAAGGTACTTATTGACCTGAAAACCGACGGTGAGCTGACAGTAAGCGACAAAGATGGCAGGGTCAAGGGAACCGTCAAGTACGGCGAAATCGATCCGATCTCCATCGACGCTGGCTTCAAACGCAGCCAGGACAAAGACAAACAAAACGTCCAAGCCGATGCCGCCGTGAAGTACGGCAAGAACCAGAACATCAAAGGTGACATCGCCGTTGTTTACGATGCCAAGCACGAAACGTCTATCGATGCCAAGCTCGAGCTGCCAACTGACAAGTACAAGAGCAACCGCGTCCAGGTCCATTACAAATGTTCCCAAGATCACGCCCGTCATCAAGGCGAGGTCATTTTGACTTCCGACGGCAAGAAATGGACTTTGGATGCCGACGTGTTAGCAAGCGAAACCACCCCCAGCATCGACCTGAAGGCCAAATGCCCTGAAGGCAAACTCTCTCAGATCTACGCCAAAATCACCAAATCAACCGAACGCAGCTTGGCCGGCGAAATCAAATTGATCAGTCAAAGACACGACTTTTTGTTCGAAGGCTCCATCGATTCCGATTTCGAAAACGTAGACGATTTCCACATCAAGGTTTCCGCCAATTCACCGGCAATGAAACTCGACAAGGTCGTGGTGGAAGCCGTTAACAAACCAGCTAAAACTGGAAGGCGTATCCAAATCACCGCCAAAGCCAACAACAAGAACGTCGTAACCGGAAGCACTAGCTACACTTCCAGGGAAGAAAAAGGCAAACTCATCGTCGAAGGTTCCGGATCGTTCAAAGTGAAAGAGGAAACCAAATCGGCCAACTTCAAGTACATCCGTCAGAACCTTTCGCAAGAAAAGAACGGCGAAACTGGCATCGAAATCTCCTTCGACGCCGGATTAGGCAACAAAGCCATCGACGCCGAGCTGAAGATCACCAACAAGCAGTTCAGGATCCTCAACTCGTACTGCGAAGAGAAGAAACAGTGCGCGCACGTTGAAATCGACTCCAAGACCAACATCAACGATTTGAACCAGTACAACAACGAACTGGAAATCGCGGTTGATCTCCGCAAACTGGGATTCTCGCACGAATTCGGCCTCAAGGCCGTGACCACGAGGAAGGAATGGGTCATGGATCATACCGTCGATGTGCATTTCCAAAGCCAAGAAAACGCCAAGTACCAATACAGCTTGTACGTGCACCCGAAAGAAGCCGGCGTGTCTCTGACCACACCCAAGAGAATCATCGCCATCGAAGCCAACGTCAACGTACCCAAGAACGTCAAAGAAGGCGGCAAGGTTACCGGCGAAATCGTGTTCTACATGGACAAGAAGAACCAACCGAACCAGAAAACCGCTTTGATTGGCTGGCTCAACATCGATCCCAAATCGAACAATGTCGAAGGCGAGCTGAAATTCACCAACCCGGGCTTGAAACGTCCCCTGTCGATTTCCGGCAACTCCCGCGTGACCGGCAACAAGAGATCCGTAACGTCCGTCTTGAATTTGGACATCTTCAACCAACCCAACCAAAAGATCGTCATTACACGCACGATCAAAGTGCCCGAGCTGAAGAACTCGCCGCAGTACGACTCAAGCAACGTCATCGAAATCAAGAGCGCTGGCTTAGCCATAGACATTCTTGCTGAAGAAACCGTGCACCTCAGCCCCGAAGCCAAAACGGTCAAAGTCGACACCACCGTGAAATACCACGTCGGCAACTCCAGGTACAACTCCGCCTACAACTGGGAACTCTCCCCCTCGAAAATCTCCGTCTTGTTGCGCATCTTCAACGTCGACTTGTTCCATCTGCAGTCGAAAATGCAGTTGAGCAAGAACGTCGTGATCGTCAACAGCGAAATCGCTTCGTACGGTACCAAACCGGCGGTGTCGCATTTGGAAATCAAGAACTGGAACACGCTCAAGTTCACCATCGCCAGGAAGGACACTCCCAACGACAAACTGCAGGTCAATGGCGGTTTGATCGCCGGACAGATTGCCGATTTCAGAGCCGATGTCACCAAGGGCGGCGCCAAGCACGATTTGGTTCACGCTTCCGTCAAGCTGGACGAGGCCAACTTCCTCAAGTCCGACTACGGCGTGCAGTCGAAGAACATCCAAGACTACTTGCTGACTCCAATCAAGAACGACGTCGCTAACCACGTGAAGGAAATGAGAACTCTCGTCGACACCTGGGCCAGAGATTCCAACAAGGAAATGAAGCAAATCGGAGAGCTCGCCAAGCGAGCTTCGCCCAACCTAGTCCCTCTTCGCGACTACTACACCAACGAGCTCAAGAAGTTGAAGGAAGAAATTGTTTCCGACAAGACCATCAAGGACATCAGCGAATTTTTGTAAGTACTGTAAGAAAACCCCCTTTCCCTAAATATTTAACCGTGATGCAATTATTGACCCTTACGTTGTGTATTATTGTGCCGTGATTTTGTAACCCTTTCTACCTGAATCATTTAAATAAATTCCCAACTCACTTAACTCCCACGGCATGTGAGTACCCCAAGTTCTTTGGAAGAGGACGATTGAACAAATGCTGCAAAATAAACAAAGTCATCAACCCTCACCTTACCGCCTACACCTCACCCTTTATTACGAATCAATGAATATCAATAATTACATCATTTGAATTAATTATTCATTACATGTTCTCATATTGTGCTGCCTTCAGCTAACAATAAGGAATCAGTTCATCACTTCAATTTACATTAGGTTTCTGAAAAATACAAGTAAATCTTAATGATCTACAAAAACCCGTGCCCGATTAATTGATTAGACTCTCAATTAAATTCCAGTTTCAGTATTCCTATCAATTTAAAGTACAGAGGTAGATGAGTTACGTTTTTCTAACACACTGAGTTTTGATTCCTTGCCTAATCAATTCTCAAACTTCAATTAAATCTTCCATAACTAAGTCCTACTTGTACTTAGACAGACAGAGGTCACGCCACTTAGAGAGAGAGAGAGAGAGTGATCATTATTCACTGAATTTTGTCTTTGTATTTAGAGATTATAGCCATTATTTGAGTTATAGATCAAATAATTCAGATAAAAGTTGAGTCTTTTCGTTTAATCAATTTACATCCAGCTGGTGCTGTAATTTCTATTTACAGTCTTGTCACTCAGCTCTGTATCACGTTATGTTACATAACTTCACTCAAATGTGCAATCAGGTGTGAGCCTTTAATTAATTAACCTGGTAATTTGAATTACTTTTCGCTCTCTGGTAGATATTTTTCTGAGCGACAAATTGGCTCCTTGTCACGTATCAAGTGGTTCAATTGGATTTTAGAAAAAACAACCTGACTGCCTTGAAAACCCCTTTGACACAAAAAGGGTTATAATTAACCTAGAAAATTATGTTATTTTTCGATGTCTCGTAGACATTTCGACGCGATACTGGATTTCTAAAGCATGTTTAAAGCGGTTCTGTTTTTAGGAATGCTACTTTGAATACTCGCGAAACGCCTTTTTGTTGCGAAAAGGTTAAATATCTTTTCGTTAAGTCTTATATTTAGCCCAGATATGCTAAATATATGTCTCCAACGCTTCGTTATCAGCTGACAGGACCTATAACCACACCTGTCGGAAACTATATCACTTCATAGAAGGGTTGTTGAAGCTTTCACTATTATCTGGTGTCTTTAAGGTAGCTAAAAACAAGGTATCTAAAAGCTCACAGCTATTTGCAGGGTATTGAATCGGTTTGACATTTCCTATGGCTGTTCGAAATACAAAGATACAAAAATACAAACAAACTTACTAAAGTTTATAAACAAAGCAATTACTTCAACCCCGTTGAACAATTATCATTTGATTACAATGGAAGATAGACTTGCCTGGGTGCTTTCTTGTTTTGTCACTGATGCACGACAATTGCTAATAACTAACTTGGCACTCTTGTTAATTACTACTACACGACAAATAATCTTCCCCAGTCAACACATCCGTTCGTGGCGAACGCAACGACGCCAGTCCTTTTCACCCCCATCTTCGCTCCCCGCACCGATTCTTTCTTCCACATCCTCTCAAGCGTCACGACCCCTGGCCTACAAGCCGGCTCCTCTGGACTTCGGCGCGACTCTAGCATCCTCCCTTGTACCATTTCTTTCTCTCTCAATATCGCCCGTAATCCTAGTTCATTCAGTAAAATTTTTATTCTTCTTCATGATTTTAAGCTGGCCATCACAGTACCTATAGACAAGTTTTTTTATTTATTATTTTCTGTATACAATATTGCAATTTCGCCTTCCCATGCCGGTTTTTGAAACCGGCGAGATGAACTCACATGGGATTGCTATGGCAGCAGATAATCACAGGAGCAAAATCAGGCGGATGTTCATCTCGCCGGTTTCAAAAACACGGGCCCTATGCAATCCAGAATCCAATTTTATACTTTCCTCATCGAAACTTTCTGTACTTCAAAATTCACTCCACTTCTACTTCAAATTACAACGCAGTATTGTGTTTTCCAGGCAAAACGTGTTCGAAGCTTTGACTCACACCTTCGCCAACGTCTTCGCACAGATCGCCAACGTGGTAGAGAGCATCAGCGCTGCCGTGGCTCATTCTTTCGACAAGGTCCTCCAAGTGATCGACAAGGAACTGATGCCGAAACTGAAGGAAATCGCCGAGAAACTGATGAACTCTGCCGCGCAGATCTTCGACAAGGTAGCCGATATCGTCTTGACCTACATGGCCAAAGTCGCAGAAATCGCCGAAAAGTACCAACCAGAGCTGAAACAGCTCGGAGCCACCATCAGCGAAGCCACCGAGGATCTGATCAAGGTCATCGTCAAGGCTTACGACAGCGTCCGCACCGTCTTGCTGGAACAATGGACCGAAATCTGGAACGAAATCAAGGCCTTGCCAATCTTTGAAGAATTCCAGGCTCAATACCAAACTGTAAGTACTGCAGCGAAGGCCTTAGTCTTTTTTTATTTCCGCTCCCATCCGATTTTCAAAATTTTCGGCTCATTTTGAAACTAAAGCTTCAGGTAGGAATACCAAAGGATCAAAATCAACTCAAGACAGACATTCAAGATACAGGGTTGCATGAAAAGTGACCCAAACCTGAACTTCTCTCGGAATCTAGGTTGAGAGGAGAATCGAATGAAAATCATCTCACCTTCTGAAGTACCATTCTTTCTGAACACTTCAAAGTGCTTTTCTCTTCTATGAGACTAGAATTGGTGGTTAACAGGTCACATTTAAACTGTTTGCTCCTTGTGCACCTGTGAGTGAGTGATTGTTCCGATTTTTGTAACGTTGGTTACAAGCAGCTTCATGTGAGCAAGGCTCCGATTCTCCTCCGAAAACACGCGGTTGTAATTTGGTTCCTTTCACCAACAATTCAGGTCTCATGCAAAAAAGAATACCTTGAAGTGTTCAGAATTGATTATTCTTTCGAAGGTAAGTTGATTTTCATCCGATTCTCCTTCCAATTCATATTCCAAGAGCAGTTCAGGTTTTGATCACTTTTATGCAACCCTGTATTTCTAATGTTTGTCTTGAGCTAATGATTTTGGTTCTGTGATCCTACCTGAAGCTCTAGCTTCAAAATAAGCCTGAAATCTCGAAAATCGGTCAGCGACTAAGAAAGTTACAACTGTAACACCAAAAAGTTGACTTTTGAGGTCACTCTGTAAATTGAAGAGATTAACCGGAGATTCAGGAGCCGTCCCGATGTATGAGTTCTACTTTCTTGCTGATGATGTTGAAATCCAAGAAAAAAAATCCTCAAAAGGGAGTATGTCATGTCAAACTTTCAATTATTTTGCACCAGTCCATTGAACACCCTGTAGAAATATTATGTGGAATATTTCATGTATCTAAAAAATGTGGACTAATAGCTGAAGAACTGGGCTAGCGAACGGTCTAAAAATTGATTGGATCGCTTGTAGCATTTCAAAGTTGTCTAGGTTCAAAGATGGGTCAAATTTTGCAGGATGACACTTATTTTGTTGGATATTTTAGATTGTGATTCTTTTCATATGTGAGGAAACTGATATATTTCTTATATTGCAGTTGCTCGAAGGAGGATTCCCCAACAGCGAACAGTTCATTTCCGTTATGCGTGACGTCGTCTCGACCATCAAGGACATCGCACCGATCGACGAAGTCAAGGTTCTGGTCGAAGCTCTCGGCCACTACGCCGAAATGAAGCTGAGCAACAAAAAGGTCGATGACGTCGCCGAATTCGACAAGATCGTTAAGGCTGCTCTGGCCGTCGTCCGCAGGATCTTCTCGATCTTGACCGAAGAAAGCCAGCCCGACTGGGAAACCTTGAAGGTCCCGTCGATCCCGGCCAACTTCTTCAGCCGCTTGCCGCGCCTGGCCGCCGTCCGATTCTCACCTCTGTCCTACTTGCTGAAGGAACAAACTCCCGGCGTTCCCGAATTCTTGCTGTCTCTGATCAACAAACCCAGAAACTGGGTGCCTCCATTCCCGCTGTACGGTTTGGTCGCGCAAGGTCAGCACATCTTTACTTTCGACGGCAAACACTTGACGTTCCCGGGCAACTGCAAGTACGTCTTGGCCCATGACGCTCTCGACGGCAACTTCACCATTGTCGGCACCTACGCCAACGGCCAGCTGGCCGCCATCACCTTGGCCGCCGGTGGAGACTCGGTCACTCTGAAGAAGGGCGGACAAGTCTTGACCAACAACAAACCGACCGAGTTGCCAACAAGGAAACCCGAAGTGGCAGCGTTCAGGAACTACGAAAGAGTCGAGCTGATTTCCAGGGCTGGAGTTCACGTCCTGTGCGGTCCAGAACTGATCGTTTGCTCGGTCACCATTTCCGGCTTCTACCACGGCAAAATCCGCGGCCTTTTGGGCAACGGCAACAACGAACCCTACGACGATTTCACCATCGCCAACGGCAAGATCGTCACGTCCGAAAGCGAGTTCGGTAACAGCTTCAAGGTCGGCGGATGCGCTCCAGTCAAGGCCGTCGAACACGCCGGTCACACTCCGGCACCCAGCTGCGTCAAGCTCTTCAGCTGGGACTCCGAACTGAGGTACTGCTATCCGTTCGTCAACAACCAGAACTTCAAGACCGCCTGCGAACATGGCGTCGCTACCGGCGTCAAGGACACCGAACACGCCATCGCCGTGGCTTACGTGGCCATCTGCAACAGGCACAACATCCCGATCAAGGTTCCGGAAGAATACGTCCAGTGCACCAACGGCGAAAAGCGGGCCATCGGCGACAAGTTCAGCGTGAAGACCCCATCCAAATCCGCCGACATCGTCCTGCTGGTCGACACCGTCAAATCGAACGAACCAGTTTACAAGGAATACGTCCAACCGCTCGTTCAACAGATCACCAACGAACTGCACGCCAAGGCCATCAACGACGTCAACTTCCACTTGATCACTTACGGCGGCGAGAACCAGTGGCCCAGCCACGTCACCGTCGGCGGCAAGATCACCTTCACCGGCAAAGCACCCGACGTCAAGTTCACCGAAGAGCCCAAGGACGAGAACAAGCTGACCATCGGATGCAAATTCTGGGATCCGATTCTGGAATCGTCCAGGTCGATCGCGCACGATCTTAAACTGGCTTTCGGCCAAGACCTGCAAGCCAAGACTTACGAAGAAGGCTTCCAGTATCCGTTCCGTCCCGACGCATTGAAATCCATCATCGCCGTGACCAGCGCTCCTTGTGAAGTCGGCAGATTCTTCCCAGTAAGTATAATATTTCCATTTTCTTTAGTGGCCGTGCCTAACAGCATTAGCGAAGAGCCACCAACCAATAAAGATGCTGTCCCTCGAAGCCATGAAACTGATTCACATGCGACTCCAAGACGAGCCGAAACTAAACGCAATTTGCAGTTGCAGGTACTCCGCACTCTGTTCTACAGAAGCAAGACCATCAACCTGAACCTGATCACTCCGTTCGAAGACCTGACCGTCAAGGACAGCAAGACGCTCAAGGACATCGTCGGCTTCAACGACCGCAACGTCTTCCTGTCGAGCCAAGGCAAGGGCAAGAAGGGCCAGAACGCCGAGCTGCACAAAGAACTCGACTACAGTGACTACTGCGTCGACTTTACCATCGAAAACAGGGGCAACGTCTTCGTGACCAACAACTTCCTGGCTGCCAAGGGCGCCGCCAGGAAGCACTTCGTCCAGACCACGTCGCACAACATCGTCGAGCAGTTCGTGAGCGTCGAGCAGGGCTTGGATTGCGAGTGCAAGTACGTCACTCCGTTCACCGCCAGGAGCGTCTGCCACGTCGTTCAGTCCAAAGAGAAAGCGGTGAGTTCCTGAGATCGAGGTGGCCATTTCTTTCCCTTGATACTTCTTTCACTCCTACCGATTATTATTCTCGATCGACTCATTTCACTAATCCCGAGTTTCTTTTGCAGGGTGCCAAGCACTAAAACAACGGAATTCAGAGACCGGTAAAATCATGAACAACGGTATTTATAATTTGTATAAATATGAATTAATTATTTGATAAGAACTGTATTTTAAAATAAACACATATAAAAATAAGATTGCCTCTTGGTTATTTTTCTCAATCACTACTAGTCAGAAGTGTCTGTAAAGTGGAGTAGGTATTCCGCTGGGGCTATTGCCGACCCCCCTCTGCCCATACCACTTGGCTCCTCTTGACGTGATCCTTTAAACTGAAGAGAAAAACAATTTGGTCTAACTGGAACTTGGGCATCAAGCCCCAAGTAAAGACTGACCTTATCCACGCACATCGAGCTAACTACCAGCTATTTTTTCTCTTCTTCTTAGGCTCAGTATTTCCATCCCGGGTAACTCTACACTCTGCGATAAACTTGAGGTTAAATGACATAATTACAGACAGGGTGTTCAAAATCAAGTGCCAATCTTTCTATTCTAGATTCAGATTTTCAAAATATAAAGGGGTCGAATATTGATTGGCTACATTTTAAAAACTTTTCACAACCACAAAACAAACTTTTTACATTTGTTGACTGTACTCACGATAATTAGTCCCCACCGAGGGGGAAATTACGATAACACTTATAGTTTCTTTGCAGTTGAATTGTTTACATCGTACTACTCTTCTTTGCGGTGCCCACCTCAGGCCCACGCGCAACATTGCGCAACATTGTTTTGTCGGTAAGTCCCGAGTCACTGTGGCGTACCTGCTCCAATTTTTCACTGAAGTGATGTAGGCAACCAACAATACAACAACATCCAGAGACTTGAACTGTTTTTTTAACGCGTTGCTCCTTCTTTACTTTTTTGCAAAAATTTCTGGATAATCCGCAAATTTTATTTTAGATTATCATTCCACACGCCATTCTGAGTGATTTGCCAATTTTTTCGTTTGGATTTGCGTGTGGCCGTTATCTGTACTGGACCCATATAAAGATAATACAGAATTTTTTTTCGAAAATTGACAGAGAAATTACAGAACTACGAAGTTCAATTTGTTAATTGGGGTTTAATTCATAACAATTTTTAACAACTGTGGCGATTTTTAACAAATTTCAACCAGTGTGCTATTCTGTGCCAGTGTGCTGAAATACATTGGGCGCTTTCCATTTACCGACAGAAGTCGACTTGTGTCGACACAAATCGGCACAAATGCGTTCCATTTGATCTGTGTTACTGTGTGTCATCAACACAAGCTAACACAAAGCTGACTTCTGTTCTGTTGACACAAACCGACACAAAGTGTTATTACGAAGGCGCAGAGCGGACATCAGAGTTTTTTTTTATGATTTCGAAAAAAAAAACACGAAATTATGGGGATAAAGTCAGAATTCTGAGTTTAAAGTCGGAATTCTGAGTTTGAAAGTCAGAATTCTGTGATTAAAGTCAGAATTCTGAGTTTGAAAGTCAGAATTCTGAGTTTAAAGTCGGAATTCTGAGTTTGAAAGTCAGAATTCTGAGTTTAAAGTCGGAATTCCGAGTTTAAAGTCAGAATTCTGAGTTTAAAGTCGGAATTCTGAGATTAAAGTCGGAATTCTGAGTTTGAAAGTCAGAATTCTGAGTTTAAAGTCGGAATTCTGAGTTTGAAAATCAGAATTCTGTGATTAAAGTCGGAATTCTGAGTTTGAAAGTCAGAATTCTGAGTTTAAAGTCGGAATTCTGAGTTTGAAAGTCAGAATTCTGAGTTCAAAGTCGGAATTCTGAGATTAAAGTCGGAATTCTGAGTTTGAAAGTCAGAATTCCGAGTTTAAAGTCGGAATTCTGAGTTTGAAAGTCAGAATTCTGAGTTTAAAGTCGGAATTCCGAGTTTAAAGTCGGAATTCTGAGTTTAAAGTCGGAATTCTGAGTTTAAAGTCGGAATTCTGAGTTTCAAACTCGGAATTCTGCGCGCGCACAATTCCGAGTTTCAAAGTCAGAATTCTGCGCGCGCATCGGCAGGAATCGAGCCGGTTGATTAAATAGTGATTGACAAGTTGACGACCCTGACGATACCTACTTAATTGCTAGGTATTTAATAAAATCTTCGAGAGATGTAACAACTTGTGCCTTTTCTGAACCCGAGTCTAAACCCTTTTTTTCCTTAACACGATACGGACATTCCACACAGCCGATCTGGTTAATTCTTTGTCCGTAGCGTGCGTCATCATGTGCTTCTTCATACACCTCTCCTTCGCGCAATACGAACATTTGGTACAATCGAACCAGTCGATGGCGTCGGCGGCGACATGGCTCCACCTGAATGAAGTTCCTTTGTGCTTTGAACGATAAGCCTCGATAAGAACACTCGGCGCATTGTAGGTACAATAGCAGCAATAGCATATTATTACATAGGGTTGTGAAAAATGCTATATGCTACCTATTATAGCTGCGGCGCCTCTTTAAATCCCGAAGCGCAGCGCAGTAATGTTTTCGTTGGGCTGGCAGTATCGTGGCTGTCAAGCGCATAGCTGGGGCACTATTTGGTGCCACTGACAAATTCCGACCAACGTGATTAGGTAGGTACCTACTAACAACCCAAATTGTGGACACGTCCAACTGTTCGCAATGTTCGCATCGGACTGACTGAATTCTTCTTCCAACTCAACCAACACGTCCAAAGGAATTACAAAAATGTTCATGCAGCCGAACTGTACAATGCCATTGTCGAACCGGAACAGTTCTCTTGCATCTACTGCAACTACAAGAGCCATAAGCGTTTCGACTTATACGAACATTACAGACAAACACATGGATACCAACAATGATAATTTCGCGCCGTCCCCTCCCCCCTCCACCTTTGCGTTATAACGTGACACAGCTGTAATAGCATACCTATAGCATTATTCACAACCCTATGTAATATGCTATTGTTATTGTTGCTTTTGTACAATGCGCCGAATGCTCTTATCGAGGCTCATCGTTCGAAGCCAAGTTCAAAGCACAAAGGAACTTCATTCGGGTGGAGCCATGTCGCCGCCGACGCCATCGAGTGGTTCGATTGTACCAAATGTTCGTATTGCGCTAAGGAGAGGCCATTTAATCAACCGGCTCGATTCCTGCCGATGCGCGCGCAGAATTCTGACTTTGAAACTCGGAATTGTGCGCGCGCAGAATTCCGAGTTTGAAACTCAGAATTCCGACTTTCAAACTCAGAATTCCGACTTTAAACTCAGAATTCCGACTTTAAACTCAGAATTCCGACTTTAAACTCAGAATTCCGACTTAAAACTCAGAATTCCGACTTTAAACTCAGAATTCCGACTTTAAACTCAGAATTCCGACTTTAAACTCAGAATTCCGACTTTCAAACTCAGAATTCCGACTTTAATCTCAGAATTCTGACTTTAAACTCAGAATTCCGACTTTAAACTCAGAATTCCGACTTTAAACTCAGAATTCCGACTTAAAACTCAGAATTCCGACTTTAAACTCAGAATTCCGACTTTAAACTCAGAATTCTGACTTTCAAACTCAGAATTCCGACTTTAATCACAGAATTCTGACTTTCAAACTCAGAATTCCGACTTTAAACTCAGAATTCTGACTTTATCCCCATAATTTCGTGTTTTTTTTTTCGAAATCATAAAAAAAAACTCTGATGTCCGCTCTGCGCCTTCGTAGGAGGTCATCCATTTTCTCCCCCATACTTCCTACGTCCCTAAAGATTGTTCAAAAATTGATCACTTCTCTAGATTTCTTAATTTAGAAAAAAAAGTTACTCTTGTTCTTGTAAAATGTTATGATTCAATATTTTCGAAATACTCGATTCTAATGTTTAAAGGTTTACTAGAAAACACGAAGTCAAGGGCCTAAGAATGAAAATGCAATGAAATTCCGAGTGAAATTCATGATTTCTTTCACTGGTATAGGTTTTCTAGCTGTTTCAAGTTAAGAAACCATTATACCTACCTATTAGCTGGGAAACTGTGAGAACAACAGTTTTCATAAAATTTTATTTTACCTACGACTACCTACCTACCTACCTACTACGACCACTTATGAAAGTGGCGTTTTCTACATGTTCTTGACTCTTCGAAAGTAACAAATATCACACGTGTGATATTTTCGAAAACCGCACGCTACCTACTTGATTATCTAGACATCTACGAAATTTATAACCTGCGAAATTGACATTTTCCAGCTTTTCAGCCACAATAATTATATTATTCACCGACTCGTATATACCTATGTTTTCTTATGCGTACGCTCTCCTCCAAGCATTCAATCGTAAATAACACTTTTCACAATCATTTGAAACCTCAAATCATTCACACGGAACATGGAATTTCGAATTTTGAAATTCTCAAATAGAGAAAAACTTGAATTTTGAATTGTTTGAATTTTTTCGTTTGTTCAAAGTCTCATTTTACTCGTTCATTTTCAAACTTCCCACCCCAGATTTCTCGGCGCCAAAATTCTTTCCAGGAAAACGCCGAAACAAATCGATTTTTATTTCGAGGAAGGAATCTAGGTCATATTATTGTCAAATTTTCATCTTGAACCCCTTCGACCCCGCTCTAACCCATTTCAAATTTTCAAATAGCATTACCTATCTTGTGATATGGTATACATCAAATTGAAGGCAATAAAATTCTCTTTTCGCCAAACATACCTATATCAATTTTTTTAAACCACCCCCAACCCTTGTGAAAACCCTCTCTTTGTTATTGAAAGAAAAATTTTCACCCCCTAAACTTCCGATTCTTGAGAAATGGAATTTTCAGCAACAATAGGTCGATTTTTCATCTTCAACCCCTTCGCCCCCACCCTACTCGACTTCAAAATTTCAAATGGCATTACCTACCTTGAGAGACTAGCACATTCCGTGAATTTGAAAAAACTGCAATGCAAAATTCCGACATGCGGTGAGCCCCACAAAATATTAATTTAAAACATGCCGACATATGCTGAGTTTGAAAGTTGGAGAAAAGATTGAGTAATTTTTGGAGGAAAAACTTTTGCAATCGGACCCACGCCACGGTTTTAAAGTTTTCCTCTTTTCCTCTCTGGAAAAACTACAAATTTTCAACAATTTTTTTTTCCAACTTCCTGGGAATTTTCTGGTTGAAAATGTAAAACCAGCCTGGATTTTCGAGACCGGACTTTAATTATGGAGCTTGAGGTGAAGCCTTAGTGAAGGATTTTTACAATAAGATGATTTGGAATAAAATTTGAGGTTGCCCGGAAAATTCAAATTTTCCTGACAAAATTTTTAATTTCCTGCAAATTATTTTCAATCTTTCTCGCTAATTACAACTTCCCACCTAAAGGAACGTTTCGAACAAAATTTTACATAGGTTTCTGGATACTAGTCGGGAAAGTTTTGGCGGGTGACACAATACAACCGATTTTTTTTTGTTATTCGTCAGATTTTTTTGTCTTCCGACATTTCAATTTAGAGTGCTTAATTAAGTGAGCAATTGAGCAATTAAGCAAAAATCCAAGATTTTTTAATTAAAATTTTTTTTTTCTGAAATTTATTTGCGTTTTATTTTGCTGTCAATTGAACAGCTTGAAAGTAGAAATTCAAAACCGCCATGGTCCATGACACGGCACGTCTCATTTGTCTTCTCTTCTCGGTGCCATGTAATGTGTGTGTCTATACCTAACATTCAACGCTGTAATGCACCCTTTGAGACGCAAGGAACGGAACAAAAAAACGAAAACCGAGAAGCAGGAAAAAATGCAAAGCGATGGAGAGCAAAGGCCAGAGGCGGAAAAAAAAACGCATCATCCATATTCCTCATCATCACAGGAGACGCGCGGAGGAACGAGCAGTGTAACGACAAGTGCATGTTGTGGTGCCGTGTATCAAGTTACGGGGGTGACAAAAAAGCATCGCGGCCACGTGCAACCGACCAATCGAGAAGCCCGTTACAAAAACAAATGTCATTAACACTGTGTATGTGCATGTAGATGAGTATGTATTCCGAAGCGTCGATTGTTTTTTTCAACCGCGCGTCTATGATTGCTTGACGAAAACGAGTGTAGCTTTCGAAATATATGGTGCGATTCTCTAAAAAATAGCATTCCATAAAGGATAAAGGTTCTGTTATACGCTGTTATTGTTATTACCTATAGGCAACAGCTAATGGCCTACAGGATTCTTTTTATAACAGCGTTTATGGAATGTTTTTTTTTACAGAATCGCACTTATATTTAGATGTAGGTAGCTTTAGTTAGGGTATGTACGCATTGTTCCCTGTTCAACGTCCCTGTACAATGTACATCGCTAACTAAAGCTACAGGGGTGTTCACGCGAGCCGGATACCCCCGAGGGGTAAACCACTGTCGGAATTTTTGTACACCGATTTCCAATGATTTTTCAAGTGATTTCCATTGATTTCCGAAGATTTCCAATGATTTCCAAAGATTTCCAAAAATTTCCAATGATTTCCAATGATTTCCAAATGATTTCCAAATGATTTCCTGAATGATTCCCAATGATTTCCAAATGATTTCCAATGATTTCCAATGATTTCCATGGAAGTGTACACCAGATTTCCAAGGTGGTTTACCCCTTGGATACCCCCCTTAAAAAGCTTTTCCTTCACACTAATTGAAAAAAAAACTCTCCTGATGGAACAGTTTTTCCCCAAGGTTTCGCAATTTATTATTTTTCGAAACACACCCTGTATTTCATCAGCACAATCGATCCACATTGTTATCGTGATTACAAATATGGATGACACTTCTTAATTTTTTTCTGAAAAAAAAAATTAAAAAATTCACGGTGGCATCTCAAGAATTTTTTTTCAGAAAGATCGATTCATTGCAGGAATCAAATATGTCCCGAGTATTTGTTCAGTCATTTTATGTTATTCTATGTCATTCAAAGGTGTAACAAAATATCCTGGACGTATTTGAATTCTGAAATGGGCCCACCATTCTCAAAAAATGGATGTTTTTGGAGATGGAATTGTAAATTGTTAATTTTTTTTTTGAAAAAAATCTAAAAGTTACATGCATATTTGTAATCAGTATAACAATGTGCATCGATTATGATGATGAAATATAGAGTGTTTCGGAAAAAAAAATAGCGACACCTTGTACATGGGACAAAATAGAAAATTATACTTGACATATTCAGAAACTACGGCAAAAATTGTTCCAGGAAAGTTTTTTCTTTTTTGAATTATCTGAAGGGGAAGTGTTTAATGGGGAGTTACAGGAGTACAGGGTCCTGAGTGAACACGTACTCTTGTACAAAGTGTTTCACCCGCTTGTACAGGGTGCCATATAAATTTTTTTCAAAGTGAACATCTCGTATTCTATAATTGTTATCAATTCGGCTTTTTACTTTGATTAAGTGATTACAAATTAATGTAACACTTTTTTCCAAAAAGTTTCAGTTGGAAGACACCCTGTCTGTCTAATTAATATTTGCTTCCAATGGATTGACAGATTTCATCCCCTCTATTCCAAGTTGCAATTTTTTACCCCCTCCCCCCCTCCAACAACTCAAAACCCCCAGGTGCAATTTTTGGCGATTTTTGATATGTAGTAGAGCATTCAATTCTGAACAGAGTATTAAATTTTCAGGACGTCCATATTTTTTCCGAGGTTTGGCCGATTTTTTTTAACTATTTTTCCTGTACTATAGGTCCTCACCACTTCTGAGGGCAGATGGTATCAAATTATTCCATGGTACATTTGATACAGCTATTATGTATATACGTTCCTGCCAAATTTCAAGGATGAGCAACAGCCCTGGCAGAGTCTAAACCAAGAAAATCCAAAAATTGCAAAAAAATAATAACTCTTCGGAAAAGCAAAATACGATCAAAAGTCCAAGAATATTTCGAGATATTGATGGACGCTTTTCGAAAATATGACGAAACAAACTCTGTGGTTTGTTTTCTCAAATGGCACCTTACTGAAGTTATGTCATTTTTCAACTCCTTCCATTGCCACTCTGTATATTGTACAATAAAGTCGACAATCAAGCGATCTAAGATGTTGTATTGTAGTCAAAAGACTATTCTATCGAGATTCACAAAAATTTCCAAAATCGGGCAATTTTTTCTGCAGATATAGTCATTTTGATCGAGGCAAAATTTCGGGGTGGTCCACTTCAATTTTGGCCCAGTTTAGTATGTCGTGTGTTTCAATAAAATCATAGTGGCAACTCTCCTCAGGAATAACCAATCTAAAATATTATTGAATTCCTCAATCAAACAGTTCTCACTATTTCAGCGAGATAATCAAATACAATTGCCCGAGACCGTAGGTCGATTATAAATCCTCAAAATGCATGCTTCGTAAAAATCCTGATATATGTGGGGATGATACACTTCACCTATTGATGCATGACCATTCCCAAGTAGATATCTACTCCAATTTTTATGGCTGGAATCATATTCTAAGTCAAAATAATGAAAAAAATGCAGGGTGTGAAATGAAAATAAACGAAACGAAGTGCCAGAGAGTTCAGTTTCTGGGTGGGGGTTGAAATAAAAATTGTTAAAAAAGCATAGACGCGTGAAGGAAAAAAATAAGTGGCCCACTTGGCTCCTTGTTGTCTTCGCTACATGTGTTTGATGTTATTTTCGGGGTGCGTAAATGCTCCACTGGGATTATGACACCCCGAAATAAATTAAAAGCAACGATAGGGTTTTTGTGTAGTCGTCGTGCCCCCTTCTGATTCCCGTTAAAATTTATACGCACAATATTGGAGGAACATGTGAAAGTCCGTATATCGTTATACTATACTACACACACATATGGGAATGAGATGAGATGCTGTCGAGACAGGTCCACAAAAAATTGTACACACGCACCCACACACCACTTTAATTTTAAGGGTTTTCTGGACAATTTTGATGAATGGTGTGAAAATTGAAATGGGTGTGAAAAAATAATAAGTATCGATAAATTTAAGGGAGCTTAAAAAAAAACTCGAAATTATATTAGGTAGTTCTATCTGGTATACTTCTGGTTTCTTGGAGAACTATTATAATGTTGGCAAACAAGTTGAAAGACCTGGGTAAATATTGAAAACATCTGACCTGATTTGACGCCATTACGTAATGAGTTGCGATTTTTTTTTGGCATATTGTTATAGTAGTCTAACACAACACCCATTGATGTTTACAAAGTTGGCAGCTTTGGCCGGAAGCGCGGTTTTTTATGCAACAATATGCAATATGTGTTTTAACGGATAGTCAGCGGTCCAAGTTTGTTCACTATTGCTCTGTGCGAATCCAGGAATAGGTAGATATAGATACTAAGATATAAGGGTGGGTTTAGTCAGCTTATTTAGCAGTGGTTTCAAGTTTAGCCGTAAGCGCAGTATCGCTCATTGGCTCTTGTGGCACCAATCAACGAGCTGCGCTTGTTAAAATGAAAACCATACGACAAAATAAGTCGATTAAAGACGGTGTTGAATTCGTAAAATCATCAAACAAACAAAAATTGGATTTTGGAAATGCCAATGGGCTTAAACCAAAGTACATCCTTGTAGCTTTCGAAAAATACTAAAATGGTAAGAATCCGTCAAGGAATAAACCCACAGGGATTGATTTCGCAACGCTTATTTTATCAATTCAACTCCGTCCTTAACCCACCCTCACCTAGCTGAAAAATGAGAGATGGTTCAAATCGAGGTTCAGATTAATATCCAATGGCGTAGAAATTATCACCGGGTGAAAATCGTCGTCATGTCTGCCGCGGGACACTGTAGCATCCTTCCTGTAACATCTTCCAAGATCATTTAAATTATCTGTGAAATTGCCTTGATAATGCATTATCATTTTTGTACATAGGTAAATACACTATTTGTTTCAATTATACGTAATTAGAGAAATTATTAGTTTGGATGTAAGCAATAACCCAATAACTGACTGAATTTTATTAAAATCCGTTCAGTACTTCTCGTTCTCGAGCTATTGAACATCAAAGTTTCGGCTTTGATAGCTTATAGATTTTGACAAATGACAGATATGTCATGAATCCTGCATGTTTTGAGTAGAGTTTTTGAAGGGTTTTAAAGAGAGTTGTCAAATGTCAAAATCGTCACATCTTATTAGTCTCCTGTCACTTTGACAGTGACATTTCCGTCTGACATATCACAGTGAAAATATAACTTTTACCTTTCCACCATCGACCATCAAATTTTGTCGAAAGTGGTCTGATGGTGCAGAAATAAATAGAGGGGCAAAAAAACTCAAATTATCAAATGAAATTAATTAGCTTCGAGATATATTTTTACAATTGTGGCGGCTGTGATCAACTGGGTATCAACTATTTTTGTACCGAACATTTTTTCCCAAGGCTTCCACTCCTGTACCTACTGAGTTACATCAGCATCGGTCAAATATCTCCGAATTTATTTATTGCTTCCATTTATACATACTTTGTACATATATTTTCATTTATACACTCATCTAAATTATCTATACAGGGTGATTCAAAAATGGCGCATTTCCTCCCGTGTACGTTGTGGGAGACATTAAGGGAGCACGGAAAAAATAGTAAAAAAAAATTGGCTCATTTATCCTTCGAGTTATGAAGAGGTGGAGTTGAGAATTTAACTTCTTCAATTTGCATGATTTCAAAGCAAAGCATTGTTACTTGCGAAGAGTCACATGTCGTTAGTAGTTCCTGATTGAAAATTTCTCTTGCAACTGAGATTTGAGTCGTATTTTCATATTTCAAAATTCGTCTTCCACCTCAAAAGTGCCGTGAAAATACATTTGGCAAGTATGTTTGGTATGGTCTGGCAGGTTCTACAGAGTTTCCAGGGTAACAATCCTAACAATGCAATAATGCTATTGTGATGTACCTCTTTGATCTAAAGGTGCCAGGTAGGTACTAATGCAATGCTGCCAGATTGGACAGATTTGTTTTTGTTAATAACTTGCAAATCGAAGCCGATTAATTTTTTTCATTATTTTTCCCATGCTCTGTCAACGTCCATTATATCGTGCCCGAAAGGAAATGCGCCATTTTTGAATCACCCTGTATACATATGAATGACGGGTTCAACACTTTTATAGTATTATATAAATGAATAAAGAATATTGATTGATTAATTGATTGATTGATTGAATATATAAAATAAAATAAAAATGTATCGAGACATTTAAAATACCGTATGTTCGTTAAAATCATGAATTAGGGCAGGCTATGAACTTCGAAACTTATCGTATGTCCAAAATATTTTCCATGACGACGCGGCTCATCATGTTGACATCAAATTTGAGTGATTATTGATGAATTCACAACATACGTTTTTACTTCCATAGCCTGCCCTAATTCATATTTTTAACGAACATACCGTACAAAATGCCTTTGATTCTCAAAAAATCATATCTAAAGAACGAAACGTCCTTTTGGGCAGATTTTTGTTTCAAACAGTTGTTCAAAGTGTCACAATACACAAAATTTTATCATTTCTTGCACCTTGCCGCGTCCTGAAATCTTCATGTCATGTCCGTTTTGGCGGCCGCGATTGCCTGATTTCAACCAAACGTTCCACCCGTCAGATACTACCTATGTACCAAGTTTTATCAAAACCTGTGAAATTTTCCAAAGATTTTCAAAAGATGCGGAAAAAAACGGACGTTCCTATTTAATTATGGTGTGGTACACCTGCACCTGACAGACGTTTCAGAGAGAAAAGCTGATTTTCTTGTCTGCACACTACCAGAAGCATATAGTCACGAAGTTGCAATGCAATCGATCCAGAAACCTAGGAACGGGTTTCTGGATTTTCACCTGTTTTCCAAAGAAAACTGTCTTTTCTTTATTCAAGTTGCACGCCTGATTTTATCCAGAGCTGCACGTTCCATCGAGTCCCTGGCGGATACTCTTGCTGCAGACCAAATTTGGTTGAAATCCGTTCGGTACTTCTCGAGTTATTGAGCGTCAAAGTTTTTATTTTGATAGTTTTATAACTTTTGATATATGACAGATATATCATAACTTTTACATGGTTTTTAATCTAGGAGGATTGATTGAATTGAATCAATCCTCCTAGTTTTCAATAGAGTTTTACAAGGGCTTCAAAACGAGCTATCAAAAATCAAAATCTTGCGGCAAAATTTCCTGTCACTCTTTGACAGTGACATTTCCCGCTGACAAATCACGTTGAAAATCAGATTTTCATTTCCGTTCGGTGGATGAAGTATAATAAGGTGTAGTTGAGTGCGTTCAACCCTACTATGACCCTATTGTGATCCTAGTGAGCTATAATTCCCAAATTTCTTCTTTTCAATGGCGTCGCGTAGTGAGACACTCAAATAGAATCACGCTATCGGGTTGAACGTACTTTGGTAGTTTTGGTACCATTGGTAGCGCATCCGCCATTTTTGTACTAGTGCCGTCTTAGCGATCATTGAAGTCTCCATTATTCCTTGACAGAATCTTACCATTTAGATCTCTTTCGGAAGCTACAATAAGGATGTACTTTGCTTTGAATCCATTGGTATTTCCAAAATCGAAAAATAATTGTTTTGATTTTTGGAGTTTGCAAATGCCAAGGGGCTCAAACCAAAGTACATCCTTGTGGCTTTCGAAAGAGACCTGAATGAGACGACCCCGTAGCACAGTCGGTCGTCTGCCGTCTGTGGTGCGGATGGCGCGGGTTCGAATCCCGGTAAGTCATGGATGTTTTGTGTTTGTTGAAAAATTTGCGAATATTGTAATTCCCATGTAATAATCCACTGTTATCAATAATAGGCGCAAAAACTCCTATGGCGCTGATAAGCCGAGAAGGAGGAAAACATTTATTATTCATTTATTATAAAGAGACCTGAATGGTAAGATTCTGTCAAGGAATAAATCCACAGGGATTGATTCCGCAACGCTGATTTTACCAATTCAACTCCGTCCTTAGAGTTCCGGAGATCTCTCGAATATGGAGACTTTAATACTCGATCAGAAGCCAAACCTGCACAAATGGTGGATGCGGTAAATTATGGGACTCGCTTCTTTTGACTGTTGCAGTTACGATCACACGGAGAAGGATGTGCTTGATGATGCAGTGCCAATATTTTTTTTGCTTCTCTAGTTTTTTAATAAATGACAAGTTTTTTACATTTTTTCACAACTTTCTTTCAATTCACGGCAATGAAAACTATTTTTCTCACTACTAGCTGTGAAGTAGGCCATTATTGACCTGCTAGAGGTCGTGAAGTGATCTTTCACAACCAGTAGGCTGATTGTCACATTAATAACCGCCTGTCACTATTGTTAACCTCCTGTCACATTTTCAACATTCTGTCAGTCCTGTCACATTCTATATTCTTGAAAAATTGTTACAAATCAAGATTTAATGTTTACTAGTTGTAAGAAAAATAGTATATAAACCACGGTTGTGAACGCTGTTATAGCTTTGGCGCCTTATATCCCTCAGCTGCGCTTCGGGATTTAAACAGGTGCCGCAGCTATAACAGCATTCTTCACAACCTTGATATATAATATACCATTTCTCTCCATGTGGTAACATACGATTTTTGATTGTGCATTACCCCTTGGTTGTCGTGGTAATGCAGAATAAGGAATTAAAAACTCTTTCTTTTTTTATTGCATTGAAAAAAATCCTTCAAGGAGTATAACGATTCTGACTTTGCGAAATTGTCACTGTCAATAATTTTCTTTTTGCTTCTCTGATTCTTTGATAGACGACAAGTATTTGACATTTTTTGCCAAGATTCTTTCACACAGCAATGAAAACTACGTATTTTTCTCGATGTGGTAGGATACCTACTTGTTTGTTTCTGTTATTATTTGTTTGTTGTGGTAATGCAGATGCAGATAGATTTGACAGCAGAAAATTTCTTCAAGCTGTGTGGAGATTTTGACTACTGCAGATCTGTCAATGTCAACTTTTTTTTATATATGTACTCATAATTATTTTCCGATTGGTGACAAGTTTTTGACATTTTCTTGGCAAATCAAAATTATGACAGAAATAAGTATCATAGGGAGAAAAATACCATGCGATCAACCAAATTCGGAATTGGGGTAAGCTGTGACCTGGTCAAATTTCAGGATGTCAAGCTGCTTTCGGCCAGAGCACAGCCTACCCAAACTCCGAATTTTGTTGATCGCATGGTACGTAGTTTTTATTGCCGTAAATTGAATGAAATATGTTGTGGACGACACAAAACTTTTCCGACTAGTATCCAGGAAGCTATATAGAATTTTTTTGTTCGAGACGTTGCTTTTTGGGCGGGATGTTGGAATTTCAGAAGATTGAAACAAATTTGCAAAAAATAGGAAGATTTTTCATGAAAATTTCAATTTTTCTGGAGAAACTTCAAAGCTTTTTCCAAATCATCTCATTGTAAACATCATCGATCGAAGCTTTGTTTTGAGCTCCATCATTTGAGTCCGCGGTCTCGATAAGCCAGACCAGTTTTGCACTTTCAAATGGAAAACTCCCGGGAAACTGAGAAAAGAAAATGATACAGAATGCTCAAGAACCAGTTACCTCTCGTTTAAAAAAAATGGTGGAACTCTGCTCACGGGATAAAAAGTTGGAAAATTTGCGGTTTTTCCAGATAGGAAAACTCGAAAACCGTGGGTACAATTTCAAAAGTTTTTCCTCCAAAAATTAATTCAATCTTCCATTCTCAGCATGTCTTCACCTAAAATGAATATTTCGTGGGGCTCACCCACGGACGGCTCACCGCATATCGAGGTTTGCACAGCAGTTTTTTCAAATTCACGGAATGTGCGAATTTTATTTCGAAAAAATCACCGAAATGGATCTACAGGACGCCCAATCCGATCTTCTCCCGATATAAGTTGGAATATAAAAAAAAGTCGATCCCCGAGCAGGAATGATATTTTGAGCGAAAGGCCCTCTCGGGTGGCAACGGCTGGGAGACATTTTGAAAATTCATAACGCTCGATTGGAAAATGGTGGAAAACTGCAACTGCAGACTGAATTTCACTCTTTTGTTGTGTTGCTTCCTGCCCAATTTGGTTCCAATCCATCGGAGATAATTTGAATAATAATGGTAAAGATTTGAACATTGACATTTTTTATTATTTGACAGATGACAGATAGGGCAATATTTCCAACTGTTCGGAATACAGTTTTCCAAGGGCTTTCAAATGGCATACTGCAAGTCAAGTTCCGTGAGATATAGCATCTAACATTTGTTGGTAGCGACACTTTTACACACACAAGGAGATCACGCAGTCACACACACCCAGAGCCAGACAGACAGGCAGACATACATCATTCTGAAAATGGTTCTAATCGTCTTGGGGTCCTCAAAATGGATATGTCCGTCGAAATCTTGATAATTTTTTATGCACGATTACGATCATTTCCCTTCCATGTTGGTGGAGGGCCGGGAAAGTAAAACATGACAAATGTTAGAAGTGGTCATTTCTGAACAAAGGACCCCGCACGATTCTTATGGAAAATGGGTCTCAGTCAAATTCTCTAATTTTTTTATATGTTGTAGCCCAATTTTACACGAGCCAAAAACCATCGTCCGTTACCCAAAAAAATTGACAGTTTTTTGCCTATAAGGGGATGAAGATGGGTTATTTCAAGGGAAAAAAAAATGTTCCAACATAAGTGAGAACATTTCAACGTCCTTTCTAACACATATGGCTCATGACAATTCCCTTTTTCTTTTGTGAAAAAATCAACCCCCTCCCTCACCCCCAACCCCTACTTGTGAGTATCAAATTCGAAATTACGTTTGAAAGTCATGCAGATGGTTCTATTTTGTCGAATTATGAATTTTGGCACAAATTATTTTTACAACCCCCAAATAGGGGGTGGGGTTGAAAAAAAAACCATCGGTCAATTCGGCTGAATTTCTGATATTGTGCTTTACCAGTTACGGTAAACAAGATCACCAAGGTTAAACTCATTTGTATGACCAGTTTTCACCTCACAGAGGGTTGAAGTTGACTATAATGAAGCATAAAACATTCTTCCATGTCATAAACCAAAGGAATGGAAATTGTGGACTTTCATATTATCTTGTTTGGTAAAAATGTATATTCTTTAAAAATACTCTCAACCCCGTCCTTCATCCCCTATTCCTGTATCTGAACATCATATTCGAAATAAATCTTTAAAATTATATTAATTTTTATTTCATCCTTCACACGGTCGCAGTAGCTGGAATAAGAGTGTGATATAATATTTTGCCTTGATTGAGCAGCTTTCGCTTCAAATGACATTAATTCTTCAATCTAAACTATAAATAGAGGTGCATCCGTACAAAAGAAAAAAGTTAGAAATTATGTACAGGTGAACATATTCAACCTGCTGTGAAGTTGAAACTTGATAGGAACACCAATATTTTTAATAATAATCCAGTCAAAAATCATTAAAAAAATGTAAATCCCACCCTGCTTATGGTAGCACTCTAACATAAGCATAATAGTGAAAAAGAATTTTAAGAGAGGATTCACAATCAGATGCAGAGAATCTGACCATAGACCTTCTCCTACATTTTCAAGATTTATTTCGAATACGATGTTCAGAAACAAGGATAGGAGATGAGGGACGGGGTTGAAATTATTTTTGAATAATAGACATTTTCACAAAACAAGACGATATGAAAGTCCACTATTTTCATTAATTTGGTTTAGAACATGGAAGACATGTTTTATGCTTCATTATAGTCAACTTCAGTCAACTCAGGAATAATAGGCGACTTGAGGAGAAATTCATTCGATCACTTGTTGTTATCTCACAGAACTGTCAGTACGGAGATGAGAATCGTGAGGAACGCACTAGATTGCCTCATAAATGACATGCAATGGGCACATTTCACAGTAGTCGTAGGCAAAAAGAAATTTGCTTCATGCGAAGATACTGTAACAAGTATGGTAACTGCCCTAGTGCACTTGTTGCCGTCTTGAGGTAAATATAGCACCATCACCATAATATCCAGAGCCTCTGTGTGATGCCTCCTGCATGCTGCTTATTGTAATTATAAAAGTTTCTTGCGCCTCTTTTTCATCCAGAGTGGCTCGCTCCGAACACGTGTGTAATGCAAGAGAGAAAAAATACAATACAAGAACAAGAAGAGACGACGGAGAAAAAACTAAAACACTGGAAAGTTTACAACAGAGGGCTGGCTATATGGATGCGTATACGTATGTAAATATATCTATGTAAGATATGGTATATATGGAAGATAATATACGCCGACCGAGGAGAGTGTATTTATGAATTATGCCGAAAAACCAGCTGCACTCAGTTCTTGCGTTGAGCTTGCTTGATGTTGCTTTCTTTCCATCTTTTTCTGGCATCCACGCATTGTTTTTTGTCGTGCGTCGTAGCTCGCGACCGTTTTTAGATCGAATCGATCCGGGGGATGGACCGTGGCTCGAAAAAATTCCAAACAGACATATTTTTATGAATTACGAGTGCCGTACGACGACAAAAGAGCTTTTTTTGTATTGAAATATACGGCTGAGCTGCAGGTGCGGCGCGTTCTAAATCTGAAGTTGGCGCATATGAATAGGGTTTTTAGAGTTTAGAGTTTTTTTTATCCTGGTATTACAATGGGTTAATTTTGCTGAGTCTCCATCAGCTGTCAACAATGCCAATTCTTTACCGATGCAAGATTTGAAGTTCACGACCGAGGGGCCTAGCCGAAATTTCAGCGAAATCGGTTAAAAATTTGCGAAAGTTTTACCTCCACGAAAATTGTCTTGTTTGAAATTTGAAGGGCGCTCTGTAGGTCCCTTTCCATCAGAGTTTTTTCATGACATCCTGGTTCGTTTGCAAGCTCTTTTGTGTCGATCCTTCAGGTCATAGATGTGGAGCTCGATCAACTATCAAACCAAATCTGATTTATCAGACCTTGACCGATTGGGATTCGGAAAAATCCTGATCAGTCTATTAAAAAAATACATAATGGTAGCTATAGCGGATGGGCTGTTTGCAGAATCCATGTATGCAAATCGAAAGCAACAGCTAGGAAAGTCACGTCCGAAAATCCGGCGCATTCACCATTTGTGAAGGTTTGCCTCTGGTCAAGCGTTGGAGTCTCTTCCATATCCTATAAGGTGTTCAGCGATGATGGCAAAAAATTAATTGTGAGTAGATCTTGTCAAAATATGACGGAAACCTACGCACATCAAAAGAAACTAGGGGACAAGCAAATTCGGACGATTTCTAAAATCATCATAGCTTTTGATTGCCGTCAGCGATTTCACATCGGTTTCCAGTGTTCGATAGCCCAATCCTTCGTTCTTATGCCTTGATCATGTCGAATATGAACAATGTTTTATAACGTTTCTACAGGGTGATCAATGGAACAGTGTAAAATTACCAAAAGTTCAGTACGAGCGCGATTTCCCAAAAATAATTTTTTATGCATTCCAATAGCACAGTTATAAAGACTGGTGCTTCAGCTCCAGTAAGGTTTTCGAATTTTGAAAATCGAAGGTGAATTGCCAAAGATATTGATCATTTTGTGCCGCCATGTTGAACTTCCAAGAAAGTGATCCGATTTCATTGAAACTGGGATCACACTCATGTCTGGTTTGGATAATTGTAATTTCGATATCAAATGTCTCTTTCGGTCACTTTCAAGCCGCCACATTGAACTTTAATGTAAATGATTCGATTCTTGTGTGTTTCAAGTTTCATTCAAATCAAATCATTCATGTAAAAAGCTCAATATAACGGCTTGAAAGTGATCGAAAATTAAATTTGACCTTGAAATTCCAATAACTTGAACCAGACATGAGTGTGTTCCAAGTTTCAATGAAATCGGATGACATTCTTCTTTCTTTGAAGTTCAACATGGCGGCACAAAATGATCAATATCTTTGACAATTCACCTTCGATTTTCAAAATTCAAGAACGTTACTGAAGCTGAAACACCGATCTTGATAACAGTGCTATTGGAATGCATGAAATTATTTTTTTGGGAAATCGCGCTCGTACTGGACTTTCGGCAATTTTACACTGTTCCATTGATCACCCTGTAGCAGCCTTATGAAACATTGTTCGTATTTGACGTGATCAAGGCATGGAAACAAAAGATTGGGCTATCGATCACTGAAAACCGATATAAAATCGTTGACGGAAATCAAGAGTTATGATGATTTTAGATATCGTCTAAATTTGCTTGTCCCCTAGATTCTTTTGATGTGTGTATACAGGGTGATTCACCACCAAATGGACATAGCTTAAGGATAGGTCCAGTTTTTCTAGGCGAACCTGGATCTGGTTTCGAAATTTTTCTAACGCTGTTCGTTTCGAAGCTACAGGGTGATTCATGTATTTCGTAGAATTTTTTGACAAGCCATAACTTTAGAACAACCCAACAGATTGGTTTGAAATCTTATGGGTTTATTCTTCGATTGATATCTGACACATCACTTTATGAAAGAGTTGAAAATTTCCAGGGCCGGCCTTGAAAAAAAAATTTCAAAGCTTTTTTGAAAAAAGACATTCTGTATGCATATTATTCAAAATTCATTTTCACATTCAAAAACTACATGAAACATGCTATCAATATCGCAAAAAAAAATGGTTGGCACCATCAAGCTGTCAAAAGAAAATTGATGATCCTGATGATTTTTGAGGTTAGGATTTTTTTAAATCAATATTTTCAAATATTCACAAATGATTTATTATGGCCCCAAATTTCAGCCGTTTCATCATAAAAGTAAAAATGACATTTTTCTCGTTTTCTCAGTAGTAATAAAAAGTTTCAGCCGAATTTTCAAAAAATTATTGTCACGTCCCTCAGCTTCACTTCTATCCCAATTTGAGCTGGAATTGTGAAGATCCGGAAGAATTCATTTTAATTCGTGATACGAATATAAGAAGAACTGCTGAACATCACGTTGTTACGAGACTGGAAGAAAAAGTATATAAAGCAACCAGCAACAAAAGAAAATTCGTAGAAGATAATTCGTACCCCTATGGCTACAAAAAACTGTGTCAGTAATAAAGAGATCTGGTATTGATCAGAACTATTGTAATCTGATTCACATCATACTTTCTTATAGATGATATATTTACAGTGAATATCATGTACGA
Source organism: Anaspis maculata (assembly GCA_949128115.1). NCBI lineage: Eukaryota > Metazoa > Arthropoda > Insecta > Coleoptera > Scraptiidae > Anaspis > Anaspis maculata. The sequence continues at coordinate 21,401,678 of OX421967.1, forward strand.
TATAACTTTTAAGTCTTTAAATTGTTAATACTAGATGTTCCTCGTTGTACAGCCCCGTTGCTGATAATTGAATGTTGTATTTGATGAATAAATAATTATCTGTACTCAACTGTTTATTTTTTCCCTACACACAGCTGTCCCAAACCATATGGTTGCAGAAAGTCGCTATATAGCCGAGTTAGAGCTACAAATGTCTCTGTCAAAAGTACGTCAAAAGTACATCAAAAAGTCACTTTCAAAAAGCACGTCAAAAAGTCACTGTCAAAAGTATGTCAAAAGTTAGTGTAAAAATATTCAAATATCAGGTAATTTGCATTTCAAATTTTCGGTCTCAAGTATCGCATTACCTACTAGGAACGTATCAAAAAAAATTTCAAAATTCTGATGAAATTTTTTGTGATTTCTGAGAAAACGACAAAAATGTCATTTTCATTTTTTTGACGAAACGGCTGAAATTCAGGGCCATAATAGATCATTTGCTAATATTTGAAAATTTCAATTTAGAAAAAATCCTTACCTCAAAAATCATTACGATTGTCAAAATTTTCTTGACAGCTCAATGGTGCCAAGCAATTTTTTTCGCGTTATTATTAGCATGTTTAATGTAGTTTCCGAATTTGAAAATGAAATTCGGAAAATGTGCATACAGAATGTATTTTTTTGAAAAAAGCTTTGAAGTTTTTTTTACAAGGCCGGCCCTGGAAACTTCAAACTGTTTGATAAAGCGATGTGTCAGATATCAATAGAAGAATCAACCCACAAAATTTCACTCCAATCTATTCAATCGTTTTGAAGATACGGCTTGTCAAAAAATTCTACGAAATACATGAATCACCCTGTAACTTCGAAACAAACAGTGTTAAAAAAATTTCAAAGACAGATCCTGGTTCGCCTGGTAAAACTGGACCTATCCTTAGGCTATGTACATTTGGTGGTGAATCACCCTGTATACCATTTTGCAAAGTTCGATCTAGTAACGATCTAGTACAGCCCTTCAAAGTTGACTTTATTCGGTATTCAAAAATTTGTAACTCAGTGACGTTTTGGAGAAAATAACTTAAATTCAGCATAGAATGATTTGTCAACTCAGTCGGTAGAACGGTGAGCTCGGTCCCGCTTTCAAAGGCGAAGGTCCCGGGCTCAAATCCACATTGGACCAGATGGACTTTTTTACGCGTTTCTTAGTACTGGGCATCCACTATTGTGCGGTGATGTTCCTGGAAAAGGGATGAAACGAGAAAGCCATCGAAACAAAACCCGACTGATTAATCCCCACTGTTCCAGAAATGTCTTCGTTGTTGTCGTCAATATTGTTATCGTTACTGAAAAACCCCCACAGAAAAACCTGCTAATAACCTAGTAGTTGATGCAGGGCAAAAAAAAGATTTGTCGAAACTATCTACCGACCTGCCAAATTTTGAAAGAATCCAACCAGTGGTGTAGGAGTATGAGGGTCAATAAATTAGAAGCATCCGAAGAAAAGTTGACTTAAGGTGACCCCCTCGGTGACCCCTCATAACTCTACGCTACTGTTTCGATTTATTCAAAATTTGGCAGGTTGATAGGTAATTATAACAAACCAGCTAATGCTAAATTAAAGCTAAAGTCAAAACGTTCCTGAGTAACAAATTTTTGAAATCTGAAAAAAGTAAACTGTGAAGGGTTGTATCTTCGTCATTAGGCCCAACTTCGCAAAATGGTACACACAGGTTTTCGTCATATTTTGACGAGATCTACTTACAGTTAAATTTTTTGCTACCATTGCTGAAACACCTGTAACGGGTGGTTTTTAGCGCACTTTCCCAAAAAATGGGAAAAAAGCGCTTTTTTCTATTTTGCGATTATAAGAAACTCATTACGATACGCAAATGACGTCATTCGCGTGTCGAAAGAGGCTTCATTTCGATACGCAACTTTTTAATCCTGAAGGTTGGCAATATCCATGACATGACAGCACTCACTGAAGTGACAGCTTAGGTGACATAATTTCGCAGACGGGTGTTTATTCCAGAAAAATCTGGCGCATTTCTGCTGATAAACTGTGCTTTCACCATCAAGAGCGATTCTCAACAACGCCAATAAACTTTTTAAAACTCTGACGGATGTGATAAGGAGTGATTTGAAGGAAGCGTGTTTGTTTCATCGGCCATGAAAGCCATCCTCCTAGTACACCTAACAGGTAGTGCATATGGGTTGAATAACTGGTCAAAGTTTTGATTTGATTTTTATTCCAGGTGTAAATCATTACTGGGGTTGGCTCTGTTATTGCGTCATGTAGCCACTAGGATCTCATCTCAGCCTAATGGTACATAATTGAAAACCTGGAGAAGTCCTCTAGGTGAGGCAACCCCAACAGTGAAAACTGCCCATTGTTTCTCAAAATATTTACAAACAAAAGTGGCCTCCCTATGAGTGATAGATACTAATTTCTTTATTTATTAGTAGCAAAAATTGAACATGTAACATTTATTAACCTAGACTAACCTAAAACAACCTTATGATTAACTGTAAACTGTAACTAACCAGCCTATCTATTGTAGTTTGTACTAATTGCTTTAGTTATTAATTGTGCAATTATTAAACACTTTCACAGTAACGTTCGCAGTGTCACTTGCATTTATTGTGATGTTTGCAGGTGAATTTTGCCCTGAAACAAAATTATGCTCCAAACCAACAGCCGAGCCAACAGCACTTGTCACAGTCATCCGCTCCATTTATGAAGCGGTTTACTTCTTCGGCCTCCAAAACTTTGGATTTTTTGGAGTGTATCCACTCATCGTAGTATACTAATCGAACTAGAGCAATTTGAGAACTGAAGTGTCAAATTTTTCGAATAATATTTAAATCAAGGGTGCTTGAATTATTGACAATTGAACAGTACTACCAACCGCATTAAATCATATCAAAATGTTAGCAGAGGCTCATATTTTACATTTTATCATGAAAAGCATGGAATAGCTGCAAAATAGAAAAAATTGTATATAACACACGTTTTATAAGACCTATTGTCACACTTGTCAATTGAAGCACTCGTCGCTTCGCTCCTCGTGCTTTAAACAGACGCGTGTGACAATAGTGTGTCTTATAAAACTTGTATTATAATATACTATTAGCTCCGCTTTGTCCGTCCGTTCGTCCGTCCGTTTGTACCCGGGATAACTCCTCAGGGAAGAAAGATATCGATGTGGCGTAAACGCTAATCAATAGTACAAATGTCCAGGATGTCAAGTTGACTTTTGGTTTTTTGTTATTCTGCCGCCATCTTTGATCCGCCATTTTGAATTTCTCTAGAAGTGAATCCGATTGAATTGAAATTTGCAGATAATGTGAACCACATCAAGATCTATCCAATTTTTGCAAGTGATGTCCCGCCACCATCTTGTATTCTCCATATTGAACATGTTTCGAAGTGATAGAACTAGGAGAATTATGCCTTAACGAAAAGAGATATCGATGTGGTGCAAACGCCAATCGAATGCGTACGTGACGACCATATAAAGTTGTTCAATTATTTGTGTCACTTGGCCGCCATGTTTGATCCGCCATTTTTAATTTCTCTAAAAGTGGTCTGATTTGAGTGAAATTTGCAGGCGATGTGAACTTCATTAAGATACATCCAATTTTCGACAATTGATGCCCCGCCGCCATCTTGTATTCTCCATATTGAACATGTTTCGAAGTGATAGAACTAGGAGAATTATTCCTCAACGAAAAGAGATATCGATGTGGTGCAAAGCCAATCGAATGCATACATGTCCACAATATAAAGTTGACCAATTTTTTCTGTCACTTGGCCGCCATTTTGAATTTCTCTAAAAGTGGTCCGATTTGAGTGAAATTCACAGGCGATGTGAACTTCATCATACATCCGATTTTGGACAAATAATTCTCTGTCGCCATCTTGGCCGCCATATTGAAATTTCTTATCACTTAACGATTTTCATGGAGCTTGGGACTTACCTTTGTTTCGTATGATCATTCTTATTCTCCAGCCAAATTCCAACATTCTGCCGCCATCTTGGCCGCCATATTGTAATCTCTTATTAGTGGAACGATTTTCATGAAACTTGTTTAAATCTGGCGTCGAAGTGTGCCCTGCTCTAGCCAAATGCAGGCGAATTTGGCTAGAGCACAGCACACTTCGACGCCAGATTAAAAAAAACAGCCCTTATAGCTAGGGACTTATTTCTTAAACACCCTGTATATTATGACTTGTATGGAATAGTTAGTTATTATTGTCACCTCAGTTATTATTGTTATGATGTGTGAAGTGTGACCACCCATCATCCATGAGTGATTTAAACGACGAACACCGCAGCAGGCAAGATTAGGTTTAGGCGAAGGCGAACAATACACAAGGTACGACCGAGACCGACCGCCGGCACGCTGAAGTTTTAGCTCGTCCCTCGCCCTTCCTCATCCGCTTACCCCATGATTTATTATATTTTAATTATATTAGGCGCCCGACTTTCGTCAGGCCATAAAAAAATTGGTTATAGACTCATTTGAGTTGTTCCCCTCCACGGAAATCTTTAGTAAAAGGCGAAAGATTTATTCGCAGCTGAAGGGAAACCAGAGTGAGGAAGCAACATGGTCGAATTCATCCTATACACCTTCATGGGTATAGAAAAGGTGGCAAGTAGCGGCGCGCCCTCTGTTATCAGAGAACTCACTTCGGAAATTCCGTACCCTACCCCTAAGAAAATCGATATTTTTAATTTTATTTCATCAACTCTCCTAGTTTTCACTACTTCCACTTACCACTTTTCCACAGGGTGGTTGCAAACCTAAGGTGGGAATAAATAAATTATAATTAGTATTTAAATTAAAAAGGAAAACTGAGCAGGGAAATGCTTCAAAAGTGAAAAAATGTTGAAATTTCTTCTGGTCGTGAATTTTCAGAAATATTGCGGATCAAAAAGTAGTCCTCCAAGGCCTTCTGTTTTCGTTACTTGAAACGATGTAAGTCACTATTTTAACATGATAAAAATATTTTTTTCATTTGTTGATTCGTTTTGAAATTTTATTTATTTATGTATTATTTATTTATTTATCATTTCATCAACTTACTTACTTATTTAAATTTTATCAACAATACAGGGTGTCATAAATTTTTAAAATCCAACGTTCTTCGAAAACAATAACCGTAGTAGATTAAAAAGGTTTTAAAAACTATAATGTTGGGTAACAAACAATATCATTGGTTCCCATATAGGAATTTCCTGCATACATTTTTGTAGAAATAAGTCGAATTTTCTTCTGTTTGATGAACCCCATTTGGAAGACATGGAGATTGTTGTGATATTCGCTGGAGACTCCGATTCGAGATAAGCCACCAACCCGTACAATTGGCGGAGGATCCGTTCGAGAGCTTGCCGTCGGATTCATTCATAAGCGAAGCTGCAAGAGTTCTCCCAACTAAACGAAACTTGCGGATGTACATAATTGTCGTTAAAAATTGTTTATACACATCTGACAGATCGTCAATATCTTCGAACTGTTCACGGTGAAATGACGAACGAAATTTGCTGCATCTACTGGATACAGAGAATTACCGCTTATTTGTTTTTGTATAGGTGATATCACTCAACGGTAATACTAAATTCATATCTAGGTACTATTATACCTAAGTGAATTTTACCGCTACCGGTAATAAATATTCCAATTTTAGCTTTTGGTGTCTATCACCGCCAACATTATCGAATTATTATCACTGACTGTTACGATTCGGTTTAGGAGGGAGTGAGAAGAGCTAGGTAAATAATTACTGAGCGAAAATATGTACCTTCAACTCAAGTCGGGAAGTCTAAGGAAATAAATGAATAAATATCATTAATTTCAGCCCAAGTACGGTGGACAAAGATTAAACAACAGTAGAACTACCCTTCCCCTCGCATCTCTTCGTAACGGCAACAGCAACCACCTTATGAGATGAGTGCGACGGTGTATAACTAACTAGCAGCAATCACGGGGTGGCCCATGTGTGATCCGAACGACGAGGCCCGCAGCAGGTGGGAAATAGGTAAACAACTCGTTAAGCTGTAAGTTTGCCGTGTAAGCCGAAAGCTCGCTCTTCTAGCTCCACAATTTATTACAGTTTGTGTATTTTAGGCGCCCGACTTCCGTCAGGCTATCAAAAAATTGGTTATAGACTCATTTGAGTTGTTCCCCTCCACGGAAATCTTTAGTAAAAGGCGAAAGATTTATTCGCAGCTGAAGGGAAACCAGAGTGAGGAAATAACATGGTCGAATTCATCCTATGCAGTTTTATAGGTATAGCAGAGGTGACAAGTAGCGGCGCGCCCTCTATTTTGAAAGAACCCACCTTGAAAACTCCGTATCCCTCAGAAAATCAATACTTTCCATTTTGTTTGTTCAACCATTGTATAACTACTCCTAGTAGGCCAGCCGCCGTTCAAATTGTGCAATTTTCGGAAAGCACGGGCAGGTGGCGTGTTCAGCATTTGTCGTTTGGTCGCTCAAATTAGTTATAAATCACGCTGTCTTCAAATTTCAACGTGGCGCCCAACTTACTGATAGATGTTGATGGTTTGGTGCAGAAATTTTAATTTTTCTCATATGCGCTGATGATTTCTTGCGAGCTAATTACTCTAGGCGACATCTAGCGACAAAATCTCAAATTCGAGGCTGACCTACTAGTAATAGTTATACAATGGTTCAACCCTCCCAGTTTCTCTACATACTTAGTTTTTTCAGAATATTTAGATGTTTTCTGGTCGTTTATCCTAATGCCCGCTCTATGAAAATTCGCAACGCAACCGCAACGCAGCCGCAGCCGCAACGCAGGTCTCTGATTGGCTCGCAAGGTATCCGCAAAGCCATCGCAACGACGCGAAAGGCTTGCGAGCCAATCAGAAACCTGCGTTGCGGCTGCGGCTGCGTTGCGTTATTTCATAGAGCGGCCTTGACACTTTATGAATTAATTTGAGTCAGCGACTGTTTTTTTTTTTGGTCTAGTCGCATCATTTGACAAAAAATCTAAGAAATAAACTAGAAATAAAGTGGAAATTAATTACTAAGCCAAAAAAAAAATAGGGTTATTTTTCAATTTCATTGTTTTGTGGCTCTTGCTTTAAGTATAGGTGCGTTCAGTCAGCTTATTTAGCCGCAAGTTTTAATTTTAGTCGCAAGCGCAGCAACGCCCATCGGCTCTTACGAACCAGCCTCCTCAAAACAGCCAATAAGCGATGTAGCGCTTACGACTAAAATTAAAACTTGCGGCTAAATAAGCTGACTGAACGCATCTTAAGAAGCGAGGTATGCTCGTAAAATTTTGTTTTAGTCGGAATTTCTTCTCAAACGGTATAGAAATCATATGTATCAAAACTTTAATTTCAGGGAAAGATCCGCCACCTCACAGAAGGATAAAGAAATAAAAATATAGGTCAGAAATAAATAACAATTTGAAGGAAGACTGCGTGCAGTTCATTTAGTTATCAAAACTTTCCTCACATGCCTATATAGGTGGTTCAGTAACGATAGGTTATGGAGTTGAAAAAATTAATTTTTGAAATTTAAAACTTTATCCTCTATCACGTACCTAGGTACTTACTCAAAATCCCAGAAAATTCCGGTTTAGGAATTTTGCTGTGGTAAGCAGCATGTCATAACTACTACAGAATGAGTAAGAATTCTCATACTACCCTCTTGATATGTTGAGCAATTTGAAAGACATGCAATATTCGCTGGAGACTCCAACTCAACGATACGCCACAAACCTGTACGATTGGTGGAGGAGCCGTTCAAGAGCTGCTTGCCGGATTCATAAAGCTGCTGGACAAAACCTGCAGATGTACATTGTTTGTCGTTAAAAATCGTTTGTATATTATAGTCGATCGAACTTCCTCAAGTGTAACGACAGATGTTGAGCCTGAATAGGTACAAGATTTGATTAGCGAAAACTCGAGCTTGATCTATGAACCGTTTGGAAGACATATTATGGGAGATCGAGCTACGGTCGCCGGGAGCATAATTTATTATAATAAATAAATAAATAAATAAATAATATTTATTGCTTACAAAAACTATGAGCATAATTTATTACCGATAGCGGTAACAACCATTTATAGTATGTATTTAGTATTACCTACAGTGGCGTAACTAGAGGGGGGTTTCGGGGTCACCCCCCCCCCCCTATTGGCCATCGAATTCCCTGAAAAAATTTCAAATGCGACGCTTTTTATTCATTTGGCTCGCATATTCGCATATTTTTCTGTCGTGACCCTCCCCATTGGACACTTCTAGTTACGCCACTGATTACCTACAACGGTATTACCTACCAAAAAACAAATTGAGCGGTATTTTCCGTGTCTAGTAGATACGGCAAATTTCGTCATTTCACCGTCAACAGTTCGAAGATATTGGAGGATCTGTCAGCTGTGTATAAACAATTTCTAACAATTATGTACATACAGGGTGGTCCATCCCAGCGTAATTATCCTATAGCGGCCTTCTCGTTCAAGATAAAAAAAAGTAAGAGAAAAGTTATATGGTTTGATGAGACCTATGACCTATAATTATTTTCAGCTATACAGGCTGTCCCACTTTGACGAAATAAACGAAGCGACAGTTTTTTTTAAATGGAACACCCTATATTTTTTTGCATTTTCGGGTTTAGCTTTTTTAACTGTCTTATGTCTGCATTTTTCTTTTCACCTAAATTGTTTGGCAGTTCTACCCAACCAATAATTAAAAACTGAAAAAAATCGGCATTTTTACAGATTAAACAAAAAAAATTGTAGCGGCCTTGTTCTCCAAACTAAGGCCCGGTATTTCCATCTCCGGGTCAAGTTCCGGATAGCTCTATCCGGCCGATAAACGCTGCGCTGTACGTTTTGCGTTTATCGGCCGGATAACTTTATCCGGAGATGGAAATACCGGGCCTTAGAGATGAAACTGGACATGGTGGTAGTCAAATCAAAGACCAATATCTCAACGGCAAAAAGTTGCTATTTCAAGTTATAAAAGTTCAAGTTCAAGTTCACAAAAAAAAAATCAAACTTTATAATTTTCAAAGTATCATCATAACTTATTGTTTTCAAATGGCACGCCCCCAATTTTATGACGCTATCCGATAGCTTTTTTATGATGCTCTTGCATTTTTACGGGGGGTACCTTACCCTTAAACTTCATATTTTTTTAGATAATCGGAAGTTTCCATGAAATTTTCTATTTTTTTTGACTGTATTCAAAAATTAAGTCGGCCGTGATGAATAAGAGACAAGCCAAATAGTACTCAGCTGTCAGTCTGAATATTGTCGAACAAAGAAAAATGGCTCAAACGCAAAAAGAATCTTGGATATCTGGATTCATACCAGATTATCATATAGGCTGTCTGATACCTACATGATTCTAGTGGGCTGTGTTTCTGGTCGCCATCGGCCGATCGCGGCCTGAATCGTAGCCCACTAGAATCATGTAGAAATCAGACAGCCTATATCAATCATTTGCTCTCGCGTAAAGCCATTTTTCTGTGTTGGACAATTTCCAGACTGACTAAAACTGATAGCTGCGTATACTTTTTAGCTTGTCTGTCATTCATCACACGACCGACTCAGTTTTTGAAAAAAGTCGAAAAAATAGCGAATTTCATGAAAACTTCCGATTATCTTAGAAAATATGAAGTTTAAGGATAGGGTACTTCTAGTAGAAATGAAAGAGCATAAAAAAAGCTATCGGATAGGGTAATAAAATTGGGGGCATTCCATTTGAAAAAAATGAGTTATACCAAATGAAAATTGAAAAATTAGATTTTTTTTGTGAAGGTAAAATCGCAACTTTCTGACATCAGGATATTGGACTTTGATTTGACTATCACCTTGTCAAGTTTCATTTCTTGGTTTTGAAAATGCGATTTTTTTCAGTCTTTAATTTTTAGTTGGTAGCACTGCAAAACAATTGAAAAAAAACACAGACATAAGACAGTTGAAGATCTAAAATCGAAAAGGCAAAGAACTATAGGCTATTCCATTTAACCCGGCGTTACCCAGGTGGGGGTGTGACATACCCAAGCCGTTCTGAAACTGGTGCCATTTTTAGCTGTTGCGATGTACACACTTATAGTTTCCTATTAGTCCATCCGCTAGGTACTATTCTGTATTTTTTCAGAGGTCGAAAAGGTTTTTTTTGGAATTCCAATCAGTCAAGGTCCACAGAATCATATTTTTTTGGTGGCAACGCTCAAAAGTGGTGCGGTCACCCTGTGCACCCCCATGGGGGCCAGGCCCCAGTTAATCGAATTTCAGTTCTGTAACTCGGAGGATCGACACAGAATTACAAAAAATTCAGGATGTCATGAAAAAACTCCCTCAAAAGTCATCCACAATGAAGATACAGCCCTTCAAGTTTCAAAAAAGGCGATTTCCGTGGAGGTACAATTTCCACAATTTTCAACCGATTTTGCTGAAAATTTGGCTAAGCCCCTCTATAACAAGCATCTAGAAGGGGGAATTTCATTTTCTGGATAAATTGTCCAGTGGTGGAACAACTGGAAATTTTGACATAATGCCGTCCCTCCTCATTTCTCAAGTCTCTGGTCAACTTTGGACCCTGAAACTCTCACTATGTATTGAATACATTATTCAGCTACGATGTTCCCAAAAAAAAACAAAAAATTTGAACACGATTTTTTCATATAAAAAAGAATACTAGGATATTACGCTAAAAAAATTAAAGCAAATCCTCCTCTTCTATATTCAACATTAAACCCAGAAACCAGCTCTGATTCTAATTTTTTTGGGAACATCGTAGCTGAACAATATATTCGATACATAGTGAAAGTTTCAGAGTTCAAAGTTGATCAGGGACTTGAGAAATGAGGAGGGACGGCATTATGTCAAAATTTCCAGTTGCTTCGCCACTGGACAATTTTACCAGAAAATGAAATTCCCTCTTCTAGATACTTGTTACAGAGGAGCCTAGCCAAATTTTCAGCAAAATCGGTTGAAAATTGTGGAAATTGTACCTCCACGAAAATCGCCTTTTTTTAAACTTGAAGGGCTGTATCTTCATTGTAGATGACTTTTGAGGGACATTTTTCATGACATCCTGAATTTTTTGCAATTCTGTGTCGATCCTCCGAGTTAGAGCACTGAAATTCGATTAACTGGGGGCTGGCCCCCATGGGGGCGCACAGGGTGACCGCACCACTTTTGAGCGTGGCCATCAAAAAAATATGATTCTGTGGACCTTAACTGATTGGAATTCCAAAAAAAACCTTTTCGACCTCTAAAAAAATACAGAATAGTACCTAGCGGATGGACTATACAGGGTGTCCCGAAAATATACCGACAACGTTCTAGGGCAGCTTCCCCTCATCAAAACAAGAAAAAAAGTTCCTATAAACATAGGTCCGGAAACGCTTCCTACGGGAGCTACAGGCCCCTAAACGTGGGACCCTGAAGATGGTTTTTATACAATATCTCCGAAACAGTTCAAAATAAATCATTCAAACTTGACACATCCACTAACCTTCTTAGGCCCAACAAAATGAGACAAAATTAGTTCCAAAATAATTCACCAGGGGTGGGTTAGGCGGAGGTGGGAGGGTAAAAATAGCCCTAACTTTTTTGAATGTCAATTGTTTCCAAATTCAACAAGAAATTATGAAATATTGGAGTTTTTTGCCAAAAAAAGGTCCTTCTGTTCAACCTCGATAGATGCACAGTTTACAAGATATTTGAGCTTGAATGTATGAAAACGTGGTCAGAATTGCTGATTTTTTAATTACGATATTCAAGGTGAAAGGAAAACTATTTTAAAGCAATTTCATTTTTGTAAGGCATTCAAATTTGGTTAGGCATAAGAAGGTTATTTAATGTGTCAAGTTTGATTGATTTCCCTTGAACGGTTTCGGTAATATTAAATAAACAACCATCTTCAGGGTCCCACCTTCAGGGGGCTGTAGCTCCCTTATGAAGAATTTCCGGACCCATATTTATGGGAACTTTTCTTCTTATTTTGATGAGAGGAAGCTGTCCTAGAACGTTGTCGGTGTATTTTCGGGACACCCTGTATAGCTTCCTGAAAAATATTGATATTTACAATCGCGGTGTGATAATTAATGAAAACTTCATCTGAAAACTTCTGTAGGCCCTGAAAACTGTTACTGGTGTGTCATACCCCACCTGGGTTACAAAGTCGCAATTTTTCTCACAAGGTATGTTTTGATTTTTGTTTGTGAATAATTTTCAAAAATTCTTCGGCGAAACGGCCCCACCTCAACCACAACAGCAAAACAATGAGTATGCAAGGTGCCAAACATGTCCTAATAATCGATAGAGAAAAACAAAATACCGTTGTCAACATTGCGATATTTGCCTGGAACATTCTAATTTTTCTTGTGATGATTGTATGTGATTGACATACTTTTTTTTTCGATTTTGTCATTTCGTTCTTGTCTTTTTGGCCTTTATAAGATGTTTCTCCAACAAAATTTCCATCTTAGTGCTATTCACCTTTTTTTGTTAAAAGCATTTTTGTTCGTTTGTGCAATAATCATATGTTTCATTTTCCTTTGTTTTCTCATAGAATGAATTGTTTTATGTGCAGCAAACTGTATTGTTATCGATGTCTATGGATAGGTACAGTATTCATAATTTGATGTTAAAAAACCTAAAATCAAATTGCCGTGTCAATAAAAAAGAAGTTGTCTCTTGGGTATCACACACACCCCACCTGGGTTATCACGTATTTTTTTTCACATGGGTAACGCCGGGTTAAAAAAATTGACGCTTCGTCTACCCCATCAAAATGGGACATCCTGTATAGCTGAAAATAATTTTAAGTCATAGGTCTCATCAAACCGTATACATTTTCTCCCACATCTTTTTCTCTATCTTGAACGGTAAGACCGCTAGGAGATAATTTCGCTCCGATGGACCAACCTGTAGATCCGCAGGTTTCGTCTAGTTGGGAGAACTCTAAGGGCTGAATTTCAAGTTAGCGGCGCAACTTACGCCACTCATTTACGGCATCGATTAGCCAATCATCGCGTCGAGTCGGATTGTGTTATGTTGCCATAGTGACCGGACTTTCGTTAAACTTGCGCGGGTGGATCTCCGACTTGAAATCTAGCCCTTAAGAGTCCAGCAGCTTCGCTTATGAATGAATCCGACGGCAAGATTTCCGCGAACGGCTCCTCCGCCATTTGTACGGGTTTGTGCCCTATCTCGAATCAGAGTCTCCAGCGAATATCGCAACAATCTCCATATCTTTCACATGGTTTGACGTGTCGAGCTCATTTTTTCGCTGATCGGATCTTTTCTACCAGTAGAGTACCGGGTGTTTCTTAAAATTGTCAACTGGAGCTAGGCATGGAAGTGGAAATAACGCATGTCCGCGACTTGACTGAAGTTGCGCTATTGAAGCGATCAGCCCCGCAACGCGGGAAGATGAATCAAGTCGCGAATATACGTTTCCACTCCATAGCTACTCCAGTTCACAAGCATGCGAAAAGATTTTTGACACACATCACATGATTTCTAGTATCAGCGAATCAGGGTTGTTGACGTAACTTTTAGAAGAAACTCCGATTAAAACAAAAGTACCTCCCTTACTGAGAACCACAAAACAAAAAAACCGATCGATGTTTCAAGTGAAGGAGGAGAAAAGACCAAAATACATTAATGTAACACAGGATGTTTGCAAACTTGGGGTAGAAAACTGAACCGCAGTTGAAAAAATACTTTAAAATTGCCACAAGGATTAAAATAGTATTTTATGTAACAAGTACGCAAAATGAATCTTTAGTGGACGAATTCGTCCAGTGTCAAACTGTATACACAGCGAATTTCAATATCTAAATCGTGATAACAAAATAAATATTTTTAATAGGCAGGGGTAGGTAGATAGGTAAATGGTAGGTACAGTGGTGACCGAAAGTTGGGAAACACCTGTCAAACTTGTTAATTTTCTCAATTCCAAAATTACGACCGTAGGATTAGGATTTGGGAAGAAAATTATGCTTTAAAAAAAAAACATTCTCGGAAGTGTGAAAACAAGCAGCTTCCTCTTCACGAGGTGTGCGATTTGGAATAATTCGCCCTCTGTACAATAAAAATCCAGTCCATATTTTGTATCAAATTGAAAAAAAAAATAGCTATTTATCGCCTTAACTTCAATAATTTTCATCGCTGTAATTAGAATTAGAATGGATATATCAACACGGCTTTACAGGCAATGTTGTAGAGGTGCCGAAAACAAACGAGATACAATTTTTTGCAGCCTCCTCGGGAGAGACTCGCGAGGCGAAGAACATTAGAGAGATGTCATCCCGGTTTATAAATAGAGCTTAAAAAGGCAATCAACGCTTACTACGATCCCGACGCTTCCCCAGTGACGACACACCAGTGCTAATTACCCCTTTACAACGAACGAAACGACTTAATCGACTACCGCAACTGTGAGTTTTATTCATGTTATTTTATTTTCAAAAATTTCCTTCATTTCACCTAATTTGATTTTTTTAATCTGAATCTTGTAAATAATATTTTTTTCATTTTATTTTGATTTTTAATACTTACTTTCATGCTCATAATTTTCTAGTATGGATTTTTTTGTTTAATTACTCAAGTACTTGTGTATATTTATTTTAGAAAAACTGAATTTTAAAATTTCGGTTTTTTTTCGAATTTTAGATGTTGCTGGAACCTTACGAAATGGATTTTGCCCAGAGCGAGCTAATGGAAAAATTCAATTTGGCCTTCTACGAGGGCCAAAACAACCGACAGGCGAAACTCGCCTACGAACAGGAGCTCATCGACTACTTGATAAACAACGACGAACCGTCGCCGCTGCTGACGCCGACCAGCGACGCCTACTTCGATTTCAGCGATTTCGAAAAAACTTTCCAAAATTTGCCCGAGCCGTCCCTGTGCGACATCACCGAGACCTGCACGATATTCAGCGACGACGGGCTGTCGCAATTTCTGGGCTCGCCGCGACAACTGGACGATCTCATCGATCTGGACTTCGATTCGTCGGACGACTGCTCGCTGGACAATCTGATCGACCTGCAAGATCTGGATCAACCTGCAGCACCACCTGGCGATATGGCGATAAACGACTACCTGAACGAAGACTTCGTGTTCCAAGAACAACAGGAGGAGGAGCATCGTCAGGATCAGCAGGACGAATCGGGGTATTTCAAAGAGGAGCGCAATTTGGAAACGCACGAAGAGCAAAACGTCCTTCCGCCTTTCACTTCGATCACGCAGAATTTTGACAACGTAAGTGTGCTAAGTAGAAATATCCATGTATTGCCAACTTCACGTAAATTTGTCAACTGTTGAGTTGCTCTGCGAATAGCAGACTTTCGACACTTTTTCCTGTTTTTCAATTGTGAAACGCAGTTAGCTGTGGACGTGGAAACGTATGTCCGCTACTTGATTATTTGAATTGTGGTGCGTTGCCAGGCCGACCGCGTTAAGAGCGCAATTTGGATCAAGCCACGCACATACGTTTTTACTTTCACAGCTAACTGCAATTCAGAACAAAAAAAAATACAAATACAGGGTTGTCCAGGTTAGAGTAGCAATTTACCATTCGATGTCCATCAAAAACTAGGTCGACATGCATAATTTATTTTTACTCCAAAACGCTTCCTAAGGGAGATAAGAGCCCTTCAAAGTTTAGTTTATAAAAAAAGATTCAACCAGTTGTTGGTCGATGGAAAAATAAGTCGACTTGCATAATTTTATTTTTCCCTAAAACGCTTCATACAGGAGATACAGCCCCTCAAAGTTCAGTTTTTAAAATCTTTTTTACAATAACTCTTAGATCATTGAAGCGATTTTAACCAAATTTGCTACAAGCACCTACTTATAAAATAGATTCCCATCACTTGACGCAAACAACTTTTACCAAAACTGTCCAGTGGCGTAGGTATAGGGGGTTGTTTCACTTTTTCTGTCTCATTTTCTACGCCACTGGATATTTTTGACAAAAGTTGTTTACGTGATGGATATCTATTTCATCATTATTTGTACCGAATTTGGTCAAAATCGCTTTGACGACCTGGGAGTTATTGCAACAAGAAGATTTTAAAAAGTGAAATTTGAAGAGCTGTATCTTTCTTAGGAAGTGTTTTTAAAAAAATTAAATTATGCATGTCGACCTAGTTTTCAATGGACCATCGAATGGTGAATTATTGTTACTATAACCTGGATCACCTGTCTGTATGTATGGAGAGTATGTATATTAAATGTAAACTTACCTGACGATTGAAAAAACAATTGCAGAAAGACCTATTCGTTCTGGAAGAAACGAACGAACAGGACTTCGTTGACATCATCAGTGAAGATTTGCTGTTGAGCTCGAGCAGCCTGGTTTATCCGAGAAGGACGAGGCAATTTTCCGAATCGTCTGAATCCGCCGAATCCACGGCCAGCGATGACTGCGAAATTTCTTCTTCGTTGGAACTGCTGGTCTACCAGTGCCAGTGGGACCAGTGCTATCAGATATACGACAGCCAAACGAACCTCGTGAAGCACATCGAAAAATTCCATGTTGAAGTCAAAAGAGGTATGTCCCAGCCGTATACCTGAAAATAAATATCAAATTTCAAAAACTGTTTTTTTTTTATAATTCAACTTCAATATGAAGCGAAAAGTTTTTTTTTAAGTAAACAGCAACCTGTACTTTTCTAGCTATGTGCTTTTGATAGTTTTTTTTCGTATTCAACGATGTATCACAAGTTGGTTTAAAACTGGTACTTGAAGTCAAAAAATTGGGTTAGACTGAACCGAACTGGACTGAACTGAACTATACTGAACTGAACTGAACTGAACTGGACTGAACTACTCAGTATTCAAGGGATTTATCAAAGTGGGCAAAATATGAAGAAAGTGGTTATAAGTCACGAATTGAGAAAAAAAATTGACTGAAAATAACAACTTTTGTCAAATCAAACCTTTTTCTTGATGTGTAAAAATCTGTGAATATATTGTATTTTTTCTTTACAGGTGATGAATTTACGTGTTTCTGGGCAAACTGCCCACGCCAAGTTAAACCCTTCAACGCCCGCTACAAACTTCTGATCCACATGAGAGTTCACAGCGGAGAAAAGCCGAACAAATGCCCGGTAAGTTCAGAGATTTAGAGGCAGAAGTCAAAAAAAAACAACCGTTAAAAATTAAAAACGTATACAGTAAAAATATACACAATAAATAAAAATTGTAATAAAACGAAATGGGCCATGAACTTGCTGATGGGTCCTAAGACTTCCAAAAAAGCATTGCGACCACATGTTGTTTATGATACTCCTCATATCCACCATCCACCTGTTAAAAGTTCATTGCGCCCTGTTAAATCCATAACTCGATCCATAATTTTTTCTTCAGTTCCAGGGTTGTAACAAGGCATTTTCCCGTCTGGAGAACTTGAAAATCCACCAGCGAAGCCACACGGGTGAACGTCCATATCTTTGCCAGTTTCCGACGTGCATAAAGAGCTTTTCCAATAGCTCTGACAGAGCCAAGCACCAACGTACTCATTTCGATACGGTAATTAGCTTTTTTCTCGTTATTCCTAGATATATATTTTGTACCTACAGATGTCCCAGCTAAAACAAACCAGCGCGATTTTCTCAGAAATATCAAGGCAACAAAAAAAGATTTTCAATTGGGGAGAAGCCTAACCTTTTAGCTTTCTTTTGAGGGGGCGCCGATGGTTTTAGGTGCTCTAATTTCCAAAATGCAATTTTAATCGGGCGAGTAACAACAATTCAAAAACTCATGACCGACAAAACAAAATACTTCAGATATAACAAATCCTCTTTCTCTGGGCTTTCCATTGATGTGTCGCTGATGTCTGTACCTGGCCTAGTAAGCCAGATATTCTATCTTGCAGTACACCAAACACAATAATCGGATTCATGACGTCACCGATCACACACTTGTTGATTTCAACACTACAGCAATGATTCACCATAGCAATGAATACTGACTGGTGTTAAAATCAACAAGTGTGTGATCGGTGACGTCATGAATTCCGATTATTGTGTTTGCTGGACTGTAAGACAAAATATTCGGCTTACTGGACCAGGTACAGACATCAGCGACACATCAATAGAATGCCCAGAAAAAGGGGATCTTTTTTATCTGAAGTATTTTGTTTTGTCGGTCATGAATTTTCGAATTTTTGTGACTCGCCCGATTAAAATTGCATTTTCTTGGAAGCTGGAGCACCTACAAGCATCGGCGCCCCTTCAAAAGAAAGTTTAAAGGTTAGGCTTCCTCCCAATTGCAAAAAAAATTTGTTGCCTTAATATTTTCTGAGAAAATCGCGCTGGGTTGTTTTAGCTGGGACACCTGTATGGAGGGTGTTCATTTGAGAGTTTACCACCTCCGATTTCTCCCCTAAAAAGTTTTCATCTGATAACCATTTTTTAGCGCATTTTCGTAGGAAAGACGCTATTAGCCGCGGTTTTGATGTCCGTCCGCCTGTCCGTCTGTCCGTCTTGTAGTTGAACTCATCCTAAACGAAAAGTCGTAGCGGTATCGGGTTTTTTGCAAATTATTGCTTATTGTCTGTGTATTGGAATAGGCACGAAAAATATTTGATTCGGCCGCGCAATTGCAGGAAAAAAAATTGAAAATGTTTCAAAAGTCGGTGTTTAACGCTACAGTGTGAACTTCTACATCGAGGAATTTTGCGAACCGTTCTAGATACATGCATACATGCAGCGAACGAGATGATGCAGCAAAGATGCAGAAAGAAATGAATTTCTCGTGAAAAAATCAACCTGATTGATTCATTCTCAAGGAAGATATTTTTATGCGGAATTTATACTTATGCACTTACATGCAGATGCGATCTTCAAGTCGCGGCGCTGTGGTTCAATAAGCTGCTTCTGGCTCCGTGCTTGTGATCGATATAGGTATAATTCTCACTCATTCAGGCTATTTTCTAGTTTTGGTTGATGTCATTCTGTTGTTTTAATTTATTATTGACTACACGTGTTCCCATAAAGATTGATGATTTCTTGTGGTAGTTTTGAGACAATCTGTTTACAGGTAACAGTGAACAGTGTACTCATCTGCACTCCGAAAATGCACTCATGAGACTCACCCCCGTGAGGACTTTGCTACTTGTTATACTAAATCGCCTGCAACCTTGCGCGAGATTGGTTTACTACTCTTGTTCTCTCATATTACACGGCCCCTCTATAAGGCTTATTTGCTCTCTGCCGATATCAATTGAATTATTTTCTTGAAAAATAGCAATAGAAGACACGATTTTTTTTCAGAAACCGTACGCGTGTCAAGTGGCGGGCTGCACGAAAAAGTACACGGATCCCAGCAGCCTGCGCAAGCACGTCAAGAACCACACGGACGAGGAACAGATGCTCGTCAAGAAGAAGTCCGGCGAGGACCTTTGCAGCTTCAACTCCTCCTACGTGAGGAAGTTCCTGGATCCGTCGAAGCAGAAGGCCCAAAAGCCGAAATTCCATCAGCATCAGCAGCACAGCTTCGAAGCGGAGCACAATTATTCGAACGCGCCGGTCCCGGAGAAAACGTACAGTTCGTCGCACATCAGGCAGGACTTGAAAAATAAGATCTCGGAAAAGCACAAGTTGAAAAACAAGCTTTTCCACCAACATTAAAAATGGCATATCGAAAATGATTATGGCAATATGTGAAATAAATAACTTGTGATATATTTTTGTAAATACGTTTTTCTATGTTTTTTCTTAGTAATAATCAATGACTTTTTTTAAAGCTCAAAAATGATGTTCAAAGCAAAATTTTGTGATAAAGTACCTGTAAATATATTTTTTCAAAGTAAATACTTATGTTTGTATTCTTATAAACACTGGTCAAATAGAGGATCAAAAATAATAAGGATATCACTTAGCAGCTTTTTCTTGTTTCTTATGGCCTCTGAGATCCATGGAAACTTCCTAAAGATCCTTGGTGCAATGGGAAAATATTTTGCTCAAAAAAAAATTACTTCTATTAATACAGGCTGTTCCGAATCGACCTTGAAAAAAGGTCAAGACAGGTTTAGGGCTTAGGGGAATACATACTTCAAGAGTGCCAGAAAAAACACTGAAAGAAAATAGGTTTTCAATTTCTATTGTCTTTTTTTTTATCTACAGGATGATTCGAAAGCGTCGGACCAAAACCATAATACGATAAAATTTGATTTTTGAAGTTATGAAACATCAAAAGATGGTCCTTCGAGCGCTTCTAATTTCGTTATTTCAAAAGATTTATTGAACTGTTGGTGGTAGAATCACCAGAAAGAAATGTCAACCACTGGATGCGTGTATTATTGATGTTTTCTGGGTCATTTAAAAACCTCGAAAATTATTTTCCGTCAAAAATGACTCTGAACCCTTTGGTTGGTTCCTCAACTAATGTAGAGCGAAAGATCCCAGGGTTTTGTAACAAGGAATTATTTTTGAAAGCTTTTCTTGAGAAAAATAGATTATTTTCTCATGACTCACCCCGTATATAAATAGAAATCAAACACACACCAAGTACTTGATATTTTATACAGGGTGAGTCATTGATATGGGCGAGCTCAGTTACACCTCCGCCATTAATGATATCGAAATGAACCAAACGGCACTGCAAACGGGAAGTCAAAGTGCAGTTTGTAAAATTATTTTGCTCTATACAGGGTGCCCCATTTTTGCAGAGCAGTTTTTGAACGAGCTTTTTCAAATGGCATTCCCTGTATATTTTTGCATATTTGGATTTGTCCTTTCTCAGGTATTACAAATTCGTTTAGTTTTTGCAATTCGCTTCAACTGTTCAGAAGTTTTTTTTTTTTCTAAAAATTAATGCGTTTGTAGGCACTTACTAAATAAATCACAAGGCACTTGGTTTTTACGTTATCAAGTTGGGACTTTGCTCATGTTTAAGCAATAACATGGGGTATCTTTTTGCGGGAATATCGCTCATTTCCGTTTCGGTATCACCTTGCTGTGACACATTGATTTTGGTAAACTTTGAAGGGCCATAACTTCATTTTTCCAAATAGCACTCTCTATTTTTTATTCATTATTCGTATCAAGCGTCTCATTTCACATCTTTTTTACCTCCTATGTTTTTTCTCAAAAGTTGATAGTTTGGAAAAAAAACGGTTTTTCTGAAAACTGGACACAAATTTTATCGATTAAACTTAGCGTGCAATGAAAATCAACTAATTCTGACAACCAATGTCAAAGTGACTTCTATTGTACTTCTTGTATTGTACTTTTGAATTTTGACGAAAAATCATCAAGTGAAAATAAAAAATGCTACGGAAAGCCTCTCAAATTATTTTTTTCATATTTTCCCTGGTATTGACTTAAGCTTCATACATCCGATCTTCAACAAAGTTTTGAAGAAAAAATCGGATTAGTCAAGTCAGGTGACCTCGCAGGCCATGGCACTGGATCAAGTAATCAACTTAAAAACTAAAATAATTCTAAATCCAAACTGCATCAACTAGTTTTGACAACCAACGTCAATATGACTTCTGTTGTACGTCACTTCCAAATTTTGGCTAGAAATTATTATGTAAAAATTAAAAAACTCAAAATGTCGGAGCAAGGAACTAAACAATATTATTTATTGATGTAGTGCAACAAATCAATAGTAATAACATTTAGTACATACTACATTTGCAATCGTAAAAACGGTTTAAAATGACAAAATTTCTTGTCAAAATTTAAAAGTGACGTACAATAGAAGTCACTTTGACATTGGTTGTCAGAATTAGTTGATTTCCATTGCACGCTATTGAAGAATAATAACGCATTTCATCAAATATTTTTAGGGGCGAAGATAATAGGGGGTACCTTCCCCCTTTTCCCCCTATTTTTCACCCCCCTAAATAATTTTGGAAATGGTTTCAGTTTTCGGATTCTACATTCAATTTAGAGAAAAAAAGGTCCTTTTGCAAAATTTTGACTAGACGCTTCATTCCCGAGATATTTGTGTTTGAAACTTTGGCAAACATCTCAAAATCGCCACTTTTCAGGGCCCAATTTTTTTTTCTTAAAAGCTTCATGTTTTTCAGCAAAAATGGTAGTTTATCAACTTCAAATACCTAGAAAACTTATTTCAGTTGAGAAATCTTGAGTTTTCTTGAATTTTGATTTTTAAGGCCTTGAAAGTGGTGTTTTCGAGATGTTCTCCGAAGTTTCAAACCCAAATATCTCGAAAATGAAGCCTTCAATCAAGATTTTGCAAAAGTAATTTTTTTTTAAATTGAACGTACAATTTAAAAATTGCAACCATTTTCAAAAATATTCGGGGGGGGGGGGAAAAACGGGAAAAAGAGGGAAGGTCTATTATCTTCGCCCCTGAAAATGTTTGATGGAATGCGTTATCATTGTTCGATAGAGACCTATTTTAGTGAAATTTGGTTCAAATTTGAGTAAAATCGGCTTGACAGTTCAAAAGTTATGCCAAAAAAACTGTTTTAAAAAACCAACTTTGAAGGCCTGTACCTCCGTTATTACGTTTGCGAGAGTATTTTTATCAAGGAAGCCCCTTATTTTTCAATTGTCCACCTCCCTGTAAATTTTGTTGCATTAATTTCGGGACACCTGTATATGCGTGATAATACGTGCATTATTCAATTGGATTGGATAAAACCTAAAACACATTATTGGGAGCCCACTTAGCAGTCCACAGCGAAATCAGTCCACAGCTCAAACGTCCCACCGGCAAAAAGTCTACGACTCATTTATCCCCAAGTTCTCCCACCGCGAGGACATCCACTGCTCAAACGGTCCACCGGAAAAAGGTCCGCCACGCATTTATCCCCGAGTCTTCATCACCGATAAATCGTGTTAAAAAGGTGTTTCCGGGGGCTCAAATGTCCCCCCGGAAAAAAGTCCACCGCTCATTTAGCCACTATCACATGCCGCTTACACCCATAAACATTTCAAAACTAGTAGATATGGTCTGTTGAATGTATGTTTGATTGCATAATTATATCGTCCCTTGCCAGGCAAAGCAACGTAAGCGCCATTCTGGTGAAAATTAGTTTTTGATCTTGTTGGGAAAGTCTCACTGAGCCGCGTCGAATAAGTAAACTATCACAATAAGCACTAAAATATACTCAATTATACATTGCATAACATGAAACATGCAAAATTAATACTCTTTTGTGGGAAATTTGCAATCAACACGATTTTTTGTCTCTCCTTTAGAGTTGCTAAAATGAAAAAGTTTAGATGCAAAGGGGTACCTATATAGGCTATTCGATTTCCACATGATTCTAGTGGGCTCATAGACAAGGACGTGGGCTCCGATTCAGGCCGCGACCGGCCGATGGCGACCAGGAGACCAAGCCTTAGATGACCACAGCCCAAACTTGGTTTAGTTTTGCAATGTCTATGGGCGAAGTCACCTGACAGTGGATAAATGCGTGGTGGACCTTTTTCCTGTGGGACGTTTGAGCTGTGGGTTGATTTCGTCGTGGACTGCTAATGTGGACCCCAATGAAATGACATCTTGGGCGGCTGTAAAATTTCAAATTTTACAGACGACCAAGATGTCATTCCATTGGAACTGTACTTTTTGTATACCTGCCTTCTGTGACCCTTAAAAAAAACTGAATACGGCCCCGTTGCCTTGTTCGACGACCGACGCCACTGACGATCCGTGCACTGACGCTGACGCTACCAGGAGTACCAACTGTGAGCAGCTGTCAAATATGACAACTGACATAACCTCAAACCCGTCTGTTTGTTTGTTTGTGTGTACACGTCAATATTTTCGGATTTTTATCCTCAAAGGTAAGAAAAATACCACGCACACGCCGCATTCCGACCTTTGACCGTTCGCTTACAGATGGAAAGGCCCTGGACCAATGCGGGATAAATACTGGCTGACTAAGCGTCTTTTAGTTGTGGTTGCCTTTTTGTACTTCGTATACGTTTGCAAGCAGCTCTGGGACTAGGACCGCCATGGCAAAGCACAGAGTGTCGTACTTTTTCAACCCAGACGTGGGCAACTTTCACTACGGCACCGGCCACCCCATGAAACCCCACAGGCTATCGGTCATCCACAGCCTCGTCATGAACTACGGCCTCCACAAGACCATGCAGATCTACCGGCCGTACAAGGCCAGCGCCCACGACATGTGCCGGTTTCACTCCGACGAGTACATCGATTTCCTGCAGAAAGTGACGCCCCAAAACATACAGGCGTTCACCAAACATTTAAGCCACTACAATGTTGGTGACGACTGTCCAGTGTTCTGGGGCTTGTTCGATTTTTGTTCGATGTATACGGGAGCGTCGCTGGAAGGCGCGATGAAACTGAACAACAATCACTGCGACATCGCGATCAATTGGTCTGGTAAGTTGCAATCCTGATCGAGTCTTTTTTTAGATGTTAAAAAATTATATGTCTAGGTGGTTTGCACCATGCTAAGAAATTTGAAGCCTCTGGATTTTGCTACGTCAACGATATCGTTATCGGAATCCTTGAATTGCTCAAGTACCACGCCAGGGTTCTTTATATTGACATAGATGTGCACCATGGAGATGGTGTCCAAGAAGCATTTTACTTGACTGACCGTGTTATGACTGTCAGTTTTCACAAATATGGCAATTATTTCTTTCCTGGTAAGTTGTTTTTTACTCATATTTGAATTCAATTTGAGTCGAATTTATTGATGAGGAGATATGGGTTTCCGTAAGTATCCGTTAGACAGGTAGGTATATAATTCCCGTAGCGTGCACGTATAAGCACGTACGAAAAATTGAAAAATCTCCTCGCTTTAAATAAGAAATGACCGCCTGCACCTGTTCGCGAAAGTTGGATGATACGAACATTGCGAACTTGTAGCACAGTATCGGTTGGTGGTACCATTGTATAACTACTCCTAGTAGGCCAGCCGCCGTTCAAATTGCGCAATTTTCGGAAAGCACGGACAGGTGGCGTGTTTAGCATTTGTCGTTTGGTCGCTCAAATTAGTTATAAATCACGCTGTCTTCAAAATTTCAACGTGGCGCCCAACTTACTGATAGATGTTGATGGTTTGGTACAGAAATTTTAATTTTTCTCATATGCGCTGATGATTTCTTGCAAGCTAATTGCTCTAGACGACATCTAGCGACAAAATCCCAAATTCGAGGCTGACCTACTAGTAATAGTTATACAATGGTGGTACTCTGTCTTTGGCAAAGTCGAATTTATTGATGAGGGAATAGGTTTCCAGAACGTCCGTCGTGAAAAATGTGGAATTTTGCAAAAGCAAGCGAAATGGAAGGTACACACGATAGATACAAACATAATGAACTATAACATGCATCTGTCACTTGCTTTGCGACTTGTCAGCCGCGCACATAAATCAGGGCCGCGCTTAAAAGTTGGTTAGACTATGGGGCTATGCGATTTTGATCAGGTTATTGACTAAATCATCAGGCTCTTATTCTTCTTTTCCTCCATTTCTTTCGACTCAATACAAATTCAACATATTATTTTGGCAACAAATAAAGATAGTATGATGTGGTGTGAACAATGCAAGCAATAATTACATTGTTATTGCTTGCAATGTTCACACCACGCTTTCTTGATTGAATGGAATCTAAGCTAAATACTACCTCACACCTCACCGAAAATATGAAATTAATATTATAATTATAGATAATAAGGGCAATAATAGCCCAATACTCCGGACCAGTCGACAATTCGACATTGACATTTTAGGGGAAAATTGATCTCCACGTTTATTCATGCGCTACGGCGCAAGCTCATAGGCTTATTACGATTTGCAGTGTGTCATCTCCAAATGCGCAATAGTCATTTAACGTTAATGATCATTACACTTAATGATCATTGAGGTGCAGTCTGTCAAGGGTATAATTTAGAATTCTATGATGGTAGATAGGGGTTGGGAGTGAAAGAGTTACAATTGGCATGAAACTCCGCTTGAAGAGAAAATAAAAAACTTTTATTCACGTCATAATATCATTTTTAAGCCGTCAGAACCTTCCACTTCAACCCCCTGTGGGTAAAAAAACTGTCGATTATTCAGATTTGGGGTTCACAGTATTTGATTAGTATCTCATGAGCTACAACATATCAAAAATTCAGAGAATTCAACCGGGTGCCATTTTCCATAAGAATCGTGCAGGGTCCTTTCCGTAAAATCCACCAGTGGTTCCAAAGCTAGTGGAGGCAGAAGGGTCTTGAAAAAAATCTATTTTCAAAAAATTAACTTGATAGGGTGTCATAAAATGGAGTAGATATCTAGGGATTTATGTCTTTCACTAATTTCTGGAACATCCTGTAATCTGTATATTTCTTATGTAACTAGCACAAAAATACATTCTTGCCTTATGCTGTATGCCTTAACTCTTTTCGTCTGCTAGGTATCACTCGTTTTTCGTTTCAGAGTCTTATCTTTCTGTCATTCGCTCCTTGGACTTGATCAATTTTTTTTGTGATATTTGCCTGAGAACTTTTATGCATTTTAAAAACGTTTACCTCGGCTAAAGATTTATCTTCGCCTTCATCTGATCTTAGATTCGACCAACAAGGTCTCTGATACGCAAATTATCTTTTTGTTTAAGGAACTGGCGATATGTACGAAGTTGGAGCAGAAAGTGGCCGGTACTATTCTGTGAACGTTCCTTTGAAGGAAGGAATCGACGACAACAGCTATTGGATGGTCTTCAGACCGGTCATCTCACACGTTATGGAATTCTTCCAGCCGACCGCCATTGTCTTGCAATGTGGTGCTGATTCGTTGGCGAATGATAGGTACGAGAACAAAGTTTACTGTAGCACACTTTTCTTATTTCTCGGGGGGTGGGTAGATGTGCCCCAAGGCTGGTCGACGTTATTTTTTACTATAGGTTGCCTCATCCAGTTTATGTGTGATGTCACAGGATACCCTCCGATGACTGGATTTTAGCTGAAACTAATATCGCTTTTTTCGTTTGACATTTCGAGTTTTATTTGGATAAAAATCCATCAAAATTCCCAACTTCACGAAAATTGGTTGATGCGCATTCAACGCCTGGTGGTTTTTAAATGAATCGGGCATGCTTTTATTCATCGAAGCACGATTTGAAACGCCGAACTGTCCTCCTAGGAACTGTCAGACTAAAAACAAGGCGCTTAGGTTATCACGGGGTAGAGCGAATCGAAAATTTGTTGCCTGGTAGCTCAATGGGAACGAACATGACTCTCAACTAGAGGGTCGTGGGCTCAAAGGTCGTGGGCTCAAATTGCAGCCGTGCCGAACTTTTTTTCAATAGTAATATAACAAGTGCTTAGTGTTTCTTCAGTTAAATCGTTTTAACCCGAAAACAACTGTCAATCACGAGAGAAAAGTAGACCCGATATTATCTGACTAAAATCCCGAGACAAAGTCGAGGGATTTTGTCCAAGATAATATCGGGCTACTTTTCGAGTGATTGATAGTTTGTTTGAGGAATTTAAAACATTTAACTCGAATAAAACACAAAGCACGAGTTGAATTTAGCAGATTATCGCCCAAATAGACCACTAGTAGAAATAGGTCCAATGTATCATTGTATTGAACTGTCAATTTCAAAGCATGCCTTGTTGAAAAAAAAATCAATTTCAAGAGAAGGGTAAAAATGTTTGTTTTTTCTTCTTTCTAATAACTGAATACACTTGTGAAGCTCACTACTAAATCAAGCTTATTCTGCTTGGCTAAATAATAATTATCTTGCCATGAGTGGTAGTTCACAACACAGTAGTTTCACATGGGCGGTAGACTGGTAGAGCTAAAAACTAAATGTCACTGCTGTTGACAGCGCATGAAAGGAGGGTGCACAGTCGTGGATTAAGGAAGGGGCCTCGTTGCTGGAAACAATGCTGAAACGAAGTCTAATAGGTTGTAAAATTGTATTTTAGTAAGTGGAAAACCCTTTAAACGCACCAGTACTAAAATTTCAGTCCAAACAAGTATAAATACAGTCGTTTCAATTACATATTATTCGTGTGCCCAAAAATATTTCGATCCGGTGCTATTACCTAGTGTGCATTAATCACCTCCTAGTGTGCATTGATCGATAGCTTAAACCGAGTCACGTGGGTCTCATTCGGTTGTTCTGATTGGTTGAATTGGGTATGTGGGCGATAATCTTCAAAAACTAATTTGAATTTTGTTTTCTCCTTCTAATTAAAAAAAAACACAATTTGAGTGTGTTTGAAGAAAAAAAGTTCGGCACGGCTGCACTTTGAACCCTCGACCCTCTAGTTGAGAATCATGTTCGTTCCCATTGAGCTACCAGGCAACAAATTCGCGATTCACTCTACCTCGTGATAACCTAAGCGCCTTGCTTTTAGTCTGACAATTCGAGGTTTCAAATCGTGTTTAGATGACTAAAAACATGCCCGATTGATTCAAAAACCACCAGGCGTTGAATGCGCATCAACCAATAAGGTGATTGCATGAAATTCGTTCACCTGATCACCGGCAGGCAGCGCAAGGATCGAGTTATGTTTTGACGTTTGTTAGAGAATGGGGTGTTTCTCCGCTGAGAAGACGACAGATGGCAGCAGGGGCCAACCCGGGTCTATCACTAGATTACTGTTGGTTGATGAGCCTGCCTGCCCCATATTGGTATCTTGTATCTCTTTAGGCGGCTTCACAGGGCCGCTATTCTTGAATCATGTGAGAAAAGTCCTTGGGAGTTTTATGCAATCCGCGATACATCGATCTAGCGAGAGTCGCCTAAAACCATGTGAGAATGATTCTCGCCTACTTTAGAGTAGACGAGAAAACTCACATAGGTTCCACCTTTATACGGCGTGGCGAGTGGCGGGTGGCGACTTCGGGTGAGGGTTCGGAACACGTTACGGGAAACGGATAACTGCGAAAGGAACCGAATCGGCCATTTCTCTCACACTTCAATACATGTTTCGGACTGGCATGCGATTTTGTCACACGAGTGGGTTGCATTCAAGAATAGCGGCCCAGAGCTTAGTGCAACAGTCAGATTTGACATTTCAAGAAAACATTCTGCCAAGGTATGAGATCCTTGTTTCGCTCTCGACCGTGGAAAGTTGTCACTAATGAGTTCCGATCCAATACAGAATGATAATGGTGTTCAGTTTGGAGCTACAGTTGCTTTCCGTTCAATTTCAGGCTGGGTTGTTTTTCGCTGAGCACGAAAGGTCACGGAGAATGCGTCAAGTTCGTGAAGAGCCTCAACGTTCCCACTCTGGTAGTCGGCGGCGGAGGCTACACTCTGCGTAACGTGGCACGGTGCTGGACCTACGAAACGTCGCTTCTCGTCGACGAACAGATCTCAAATGAGCTGCCGTACACCGAATATTTGGAGTTTTTCGCCCCGGATTTCACCCTGCACCCGGAAGTGGTCACGCGCCAGGAGAACGCAAACAGTAGACAGTACCTGGATGCCATCACTAAGTAAGAATTCCTACAGAATACCTGCAGAATACCCCTATTCCCTGTCCACTCAACAGAAATAGCCAAGCCACTTCCCTTTGGTTTTTGAACTGCTTCCAACTTGAATGCACGATCAGTATATCGGCCGAGATAACGGCAAAACTGAACTTTGTAAAATTGTGGTTGCTTGTGTTTGTGTTTCAGAATTTGCGACCACTAGAAAAGTGAAATTTACATAAATAGCGTGTATTTGTGGGGTGTGTGGACTGCCTGTGGATGTGTGGCCTAACCAAGGATCCAGCTATTTCTGTTGAGTGAACAGAATGAAATCAAATGTTAATCAACCAAATGGCACTAGTTAATAAGACATCAAATGCCCCCAACCACTGTTAAGTTTTAACCTGGGGGCGCTGTGAGCCGTAAACAAAATGGCGGATTGTAATAATTATTGTCAGTCTTTGGACTCTTTGGACATTAGAGACACAGTCACAGACACAGATTGTGAGCCATTTTGTGAACTGCAAATTTTCTGTTTAAATAATTAAGCCCCACTGACGACATTTGTTTGAAATTCGCAGGTTCGTTTGTGATAACCTGAAGATGTGTCAGCATTCGCCGAGCGTCCAGATGCACGACGTGCCTGGCGACGCCATCAAGCACGAAGAAAAAGACGACGACGATCCGGATGTAAGGATCAGTCAAGATTTGGAAGACAAAATGGTCGAGCCCAAAAATGAATTTTACGACGGGGACAAAGATAACGACAAGGAGGACATAGAGACGTAGCTTTTAAATTTTTGTATTCGTCTATTTTAAAATAATTATATTGTTTTTAAGCGTAGTTCTGTTTTTCAGTCCCCTCGGGTGCACTCTTATACCTTACCTTATCTTATAAATCCGTGCCTTATACTTACCTATTCGCGACTTTAAATACCGAATCGATGGGGGCGCTGTAAAGTGTAAACAAGATGGAGGATTGTAAGTTTTTCTGTCACGTCACCTGTCATTGTGCGTTGTATAACGCTTGTATTATTTGTGGTATTTGGGTTGATTCATTATTGATCGCTATTTAACAAGAGTTCATTTTCCTGAATAACTAGATCACCTATACGAGTATTTTGACAATTCGCGCGATTGTCACTGGTTATGTGACAAGCGACAGAACAGGAGCGCGATTCTGTACTTGCCTACCGACAACTATCGGATCGGTAGCTAGGTTGAGAACCAATCAAATTCGCTTCTGCCTAGCTACCGACACCGACAAGTGTCGGTAGGAGAGTACAGAATCGCGGCCCAGAATAACTGACGTAAAAACCTCTATGGTAAAAACTTAAAAACTAGCTTCGCCATTTCAGCCGCCAGAGGGCGCCTAGATTTTTGAAATCGCGAATGGTATTCATGCTCGAATAGGATAATAATTGTCGTAATAATGATAGACCCTGAGAAATTGATTATCTATGAACCTCTCTGTATGAACCTACATCTGTCTGCTGTCAGTATTAATCCACTGAAAATACTTTTCCATTCCAGAGGCCTCAACCCATCTTGGTTAAAATTACTAAAACTAGGCAGGGATTTTCGCGTCTCTGACATTTCTGATGTCAGCAGAAAGTCAGTATTTCATGACCCACCACAGATGCACAGGACATATGCTATGGCAGTTGAAAGAAAATCACTGGCTTCGGGGTCCCTATTTTCGGAGAACTACTTCACATGTGAACAGATCACGTGTGTCCCAAAAATAGGGCCCCTGAGCGTACAGCAAGCGACTCTTAGGCCCAAGGTAAAAACCTCATCCTGTATCGTCAGTCGTCATCGAATGGGGATACCATGGCCATAGAAGAACACTAAACCATGGCTGCCCTTATCAAGCAAAAGACAAGGATGAAAAGAGAAAGAGACCTATGAAAATTCTCTGCGTCGATCGCGGCCTGAATCGCAGAGCCCACTAGATGAGTCATGACTATAGAATCATGTAGAAATTAGAGACGCTTTCGTTAAAGATAAAGATAAAGATAAAGATAATTTATTGGTGTTTCATATTTGCTCAAAATGGAGCTTACACAAGTCATAAGAATTGAAACAAAGTAAAAACAATTATCATCACACAAGACAATCAAATACAGTCAAACAACAATAACAGAAAAGTACAAACTAAAAATTATTTTAACAAATCTAAAAATTCCGATATGGAGTAGAAGGAGTTGCTTAAGAGGTACTCCTTCAACCCAACACGAAACTCGTTCAACGGAAGCTGCCCGATCGCCATGGGAACCCCTCTTAATAGCTTAATTGCCATGTATCTTACATCTTGCTGAGTTCTGGTTAGCCTATGGTATGGGGTGCTTGATTCATTTCTATTGCGCGTATTATACTCGTGAAAGTCGCAATTCTTCCTTGCAGTCTCGTTTTGCTTGAAATGCATAATTGTATTAAAAATGTAAATGCTAGGAAGTGTCAATATTTTGAGGTGCTTGAAGAGTGGCTTGCAGTGCTCCCTACTTCCCACACAGACCAGTGCTCTAATTACTCGCTTTTGAATTTTGAAGAGTCGATCCAATTCATTTGTTGTTCCCCAAACAACTATCCCGTAGCTAATCACACTGTAAATATTACTGTAATAAAACTTCATTGCAGTTTCCAAATCTGTTAGTTTTATTAATCTTCTAATCTGAAAAAGAGTTTTATTTAATTTTTTTGCTAAATAATCTGAGTGCACGTGCCAGTTTAACCTGTTGTCTAAATGCAATCCGAGTAATTTCACCGAATATTCCCCATAATTGCCGAAACGTATGACCTGCGTTTTTTTAGCATTAACCTGCATTTTGTTGGCGTGAAACCATCCTGTTGTGCCGACAGGAGCTGCTCAGGGTAGATCACTAGACAAAGAAAGTAGATCCAGCTGAGCCGTGATTGGCGAATGTATCTATTTTCTCTATCTAGTGATCTACCCGGAGTAGCTCCTGGCGCAAAACGACAGCGGTTTAGAAATCAGAGTAATCACGACAGCCTATATGAAAGAGACGAGCGTACACCGTACGCCACTGGAGTGTCAGTAATTTCCAGAGATTTCCTATTTCCACCGCGATTTTCGGCTAGTTTTCCACAATGAGTGGTGGTTTAGCTCCTAGTAAAAGCACAGTTTATGTTTCTAACTTACCATTTGATCTGAAGAACAACGATCTACACAAACTGTTTGAAAAACATGGGAAAATCGTGAAGTAAACAATAACATAACCCTACTTTCTACATCAAGCAGGCCTTTTATCCCAGGTTTTTGTTATTTTTTTCAGGGTAACTGTTCTAAAAGACAAAGGTACAAGAAAAAGCAAAGGAGTGGCGTTCATATTATTTTTAAAACCAGAAGACGCATTAAAATGCATAACAGAAACAAACGAGAAAGAGGTAAAATAATCAAAATGGGTTGGTACCTACTTCGGTAAATTGAAAAAGCATAAAAAAATTGTTGCAGATGTTTGGGAGAATGTTGAAGTCAAGTATAGCCAAGGATAATGGCAGGACTACGGAATTTATACGAAGAAAGGTAATTTTTGATGGTTTTTTCTTCATACTTGTACCTACCATACCTATTAAGTACTTACCTAACAGGGTGGTCCATCGTAGCATCGTAGCGTAATTATCCCGCGGTCGGCTCTGATACCGAATAGCGCTGGTCAAAACAGCGTCGGTCAAAAAAGCGCTACCAAAATAGCGCTGTAACAAAAAAGCGCCAGGAAAAATAGCGTCGCGACAAAAAAGCGCCGACAAAGATAGCGTCGCGACAAAAAAGCGCTGACAAAAATAACGTCACGACAAAAAAGCGCCGACAAAAATAGCGTCGCGACAAGAAAGCACCGTAGTAAATGGCGCCATTTCAAAATAGCGCTGTAAAAAATAGCGTTGTGAAAAAATGGCCCCGTACGGAATAGCGCCATGAATAATAGCGCTGCAACAAAAAAGCAGCTCAAAAAGCCTTAACACCGAGCTTAACACCCTCAACACGTTCACTGCCACGCTGGTCCGATGGGCCCAGCATTCTTTGTGGCTCAATGTGTCCGTATGGTCCTGGTCCAGCTGACCGCTGGTCCAACTGACGGTCGCCGTGCATTACATGGGACAAGCATGACCCGCAGATGTACCTCGACGGCCAGTATTGTTTTCTTGAGCGGCCTGGGGGGGGGACTTTTTTCAAAAATATGCTTGGCAGTGAACGTATTAAAAAATCATTGTACTCAGACGAAGGCGTTTTGTTTTGAAGTAAGCAAATCATTTTCAATTACCAATTACCTGTGTCCCTGCTCAGCTCCCTGTATGAATAGTTATAGTATAGGTAGTAGGTAAGTACCTACATATAATATGAAGGATATCGTGAAACTCATGAAAATCACATCTTACAAACAATAATCAGTTGTGCATCATTAACTCAACAATTTGGTTCATGTCGTCTTTTCATTTTCGCGATCAGCTTACGTCAACCCCTTTTGTTGGATCTTTCGCCACAGATATTTTATACTTTTGTCAACAACTGACGCCAGAAAAACCTACCTCGGTAACAATTCGGCGCTATTTTGTCGTAGCGATATTTCTCATAAAAAGCGAAAAGCGCTATCGTGTCGGGGCGGTGTTTTGTCCCGGCGCTTTTATGTCCAGAGCTTCTTTGACGCGACGCTATTAATTCCTGTGCTATTTTGTCGCGGCGCTATTACGTCTAGCGCTTTTTCGACGCGACGCTATTTTGACCGGCGCTTTTTTGTCACGGCGCTATTATTGGAACGCTGTTTTAACCAGCGCTATTCCGTATCAGAGCCTAGCGGGGCTTATCATTCAAGATAGAAAAGAGATGTAAGAGAAAAGTTATATGATTTGATGAGACCCATGACCTGAAATTATTTTCAGCTATACAGGTGTCCCATTTTGAACTGGGAAACATTACGTCTTTTTTTCAAATGAAACACCTATTTTTTGCATTTTCGTGTTCAGCTTTTCAAGCTGTCTCATATGCCTGTATTTTTGTTTTTCAATTATGTAGCAGTGCTACCACCAAGAGTGCTACCTACTAAAAATTAAAAACTGGACAAATTGCGTTTTCAGAGTTTACTTAAAAAAAACTGTAGCGGCCTTGCTTTTCAAAACTGAGAGATATGAAACTTGAAATGGTAGTAGTCGAATCAAAATACCAATATACTGATGTCAAAAAGTTGCGATTCACAAAAAAATCAAACTTCATGATTTTCAAAGTATTGTTACGATATTTCGCGTACGGGTTCGAATATAATTGAGCGTTTGTTTTAGAACACACACTGTTTATTTCGGCGTACTACTACAATAAATGCCAACAATTATCGCTTGGAATTATGTCGCAGGTACTTCGCTCGTTATCGCTCGCTATCTAATTTATTACTGCCGCGAGCTCCCGGCTGACGCCTTATATAAGGCCTCCGAATAATTTTCCCGAAGTTTCTGTCTGCTTCCAGCAAATTCCATGAGGGTCTGGCATATGCGGTTTCTAGATCATTCCCGAATAATCGCACACGTTACCCGTATGCTTTCCATGTGTTCTGGAAACTGCGCCTCCGCCAAAGTGGACTGATGTGCCTTGATCGAACGTTCAAGTCTCCATTGGGTTCACATACAAGAACGCTCTGGAATGCACGAGATCGCTCCAGACTTCTACACTGCGATCTAATGGTGGAAAGATCGAGAAACATCGAGTGTTTACCTATATGTACAAGATCGCCGCTCGTAACAGTATCAACTTTATAGCTTTAGATTCGCTACTGCCGACACCCATAAGTGTCGTGTTTGCGGACTTTTTGAAACCATAATGGCCATTATTCCTCCCGCTACACCCAGAAACCAGAAACGCATTATTTCAAAACCATATTGGTGATTTTATTTCTTAAATAATCAAACACTAAAATAACCTGACGCCGCCGAAGCACCGATACTGAGTGACAGCTTAAAAAGCTGAACACAAAATTGCAAAAAACGGGTGTTCCATTTAAAAAAATTACGGTTCGTTTACCCCGTCAAAATGGGACAGTTGTATAGCTGAAAATAATTTCAGAGGTCATAGGTCTCCTCAAACCGTATAATTTTTTTCTATCTTGAACTGTAAGGCCGTTATGGGATGATGATACGCTAGGATGGACCATCCTATATATTAATTTATTACTTAAAAATCAAATTGAACAATTCCAGGAGTATCCAGACAAAACAAAATGCTTCGAATGCGGAGAATACGGCCATTTAAGCTACAAATGTTCCAAGAATTTGCTGGGAGAACGAGACCCGCCGCCAAAGAAAGTCAGAAAGAGGAAAAAGAAACCTGAGAAACAAGGCTTGAGTGAAGTAGGCACCTACTTTCCGCATTCTGATTGTTTTTCTAAATTCTACTTGATAAAATCCAATTTTTTTATTGTTGAAAAAGCAATAACTAAATTTCTATTAGGAGTTGGCTTTTAAAAACAAAAACGTCTATTTAGGGTTGGGCTTTGGAAACTAAATTTCTATCCAGAGTATGATTATAGCCATATGGAAACCAAATTCCATCAGTTTGAAGGCATTCGAGCAACTGGGTTGGCTGAATGGCTGCATATTTTGGCAGTACCCAAGCCTAAGGCCAAGCCAACTGATTCCATAATAATAATCACATTTTCAGGAACAACTGCAATACTTTGACACATCAGAAAGTGAGAGTGAAGAAGCAAAACCGGAAGATGATGAGTCACTGAGTACAGCAATAGCTTTAGAGGTAAAAGTTGAACGTTTCGATTTCCTGATAGTAAACAAAGCTGATTTTTAGCAAGAAAAACACGATCTTGAGGCATACAGGATTCAAGTGGCTACTGGAAATTACGAAGAAACAGATGAACCTCCTAAAAAAGTCATCAAAAAGAGCACGTATTTCAGTGATGAAGAAGAAAGCGATTAATTGTATTCTCAATAGTTACTAAACTCTAATTTATTACGAGATTTTATTAAAAAAATTTGTTTAGCATAGCGGTGATTTTTCTATCTATCCTTGCTTTCTCCCAAGTCTACGCCACTGATTCGATAGCTCCTCCCACCAGTTCTGCCTCGTGCATGGTGAAATTTGTTCTGTTTTGTTGGCAACACTCGCTCACCGCCATCTTTTCCGCAGTTGACAACCGAGCAAAAGGTAAGGTGGTGTTCAAAATCTTTATTTTCACCAAAAATCCGTGAGTTTTTCCGTTTACAAGTACCATTTCCTTTAAAGATGATTCATCAACTCCATTTCTACATAGAAATTTTCAGTCGTTTAATTAATTTTCGAATGAGTCAAGTGTTAACCTGAAAAAAATGTGTTGCAGGGAAACATGGCCATCAGACCCGTTTACAGGGCGAAAATCGTCAAGAAGCGCACGAAGAAGTTCATCAGGCATCAGTCTGACCGTTATGGAAAGCTCAAGGTAAGTTTTTCAAGAAAAAACTCAACTTGACATAACCTCTAAATTTGCACCTTCTCGTGTGTAGCGCAACTGGCGTAAACCCAAGGGTATCGACAATAGGGTCCGCAGGCGTTTCAAGGGACAATTCTTGATGCCCAACATTGGTTACGGTTCCAACAAGAAAACCCGTCATATGCTGCCCACCGGCTTCTTCAAAGTCCTCGTACACAACGTTAAGGTAAATCGATGATTAATGCTAAAACTTGTTTTGTACTGTTCTCAAAATGATGCCTTTGAGGTAATTTGCGACTGAAATACAGTGTCGACAACCTTCTACTACTGATTGAAATTGGAATTGAAATACTGTCCGAGATACAATTTTTAGAGTAACATTAATGAATAACGTATGTTTCAGGAATTGGAAGTTCTGATGATGCAGAACCGCAAGTATTGCGCTGAAATTGCCCATGGGGTTTCGTCTGTGAAGAGGAAGCAGATTGTTGATAGGGCTCAACAGTTGTCTGTTAGAGTCACTAATGGACATGCCAGGCTGCGCAGCCAAGAAAATGAGTAACTTGTAAGTCAGGGACTTTAATAATAAAAAAACGTGTTTAGTAAGTTCTTGTTTCATTTCTATTTGGAGGGGATTCACATTGATGTTTTCTTCATGGTTCGTGATGTTGCACAACTGAAATTAGTTAAAGTATATGGGCCAACGCACAAGGTTCTGGGCAAACCCTCCGAGTACTTCAGCCCTCGAAAGCTTCCTCTGGAATAGTGATGGCTGTTGCTATTCACTTGTGGTTCGGAATCCACCTTAAACTGTAGGCCCCCTATTCAATATGAATAGAGAAGCAAGCCAAACCCTTGTTTTTTTTCTGGCTTTTGGATTTCTCCCATTAGCCACTACTTGTCTTTTCCTTTTTATTCAACTAAGCTTACACCATCTTGTGTTGTTGTTGGCCAATGAATGAATGAATATGGGCTAAATCTGTTTTTTAAATGATGCTTTTAAGGTAATTTGCGACTGAAGTATCATGTCGACAAACTTTCAACTGATGAAAACTGGAAAAAGTCCTTGTTAAGAGCTGAGCTAGTAATATACCTATGGGGATAATGCTGAAAATCAAGGCGAAAGCCATGGAATTTGCAAATGCCATGGACCAATCTCGGGACCAATGGTGTGAAATGAGAATCGGCAATCATTGCTAAATAGTGACTTACCTGTTTATTTATTTGAAATTAATACAGGTGTTTCAAATTCACCTTAAAATAAAGTCTAGGTCAGTTTACGGAAACGCTGTAGGGGTTCGATTTCAGGTTGCAAGATACGCCTGCGCAAGTGTAGCCTGTGTAGCGTAAGTCCCGTCGCTATGGCAACATGATAGTCATGATACAAGTATGTGGATACATTCCGACGCGACGATTGGCCCATTGAGCATCAAATGCTGCAGCTTTTTTAGCTGTCGAGCTCTCATTGGTCACATGTTGGTCAATGACAGGCGTCAGTTCCAATCAGAACTCTGCAGCTAAAAAAGCTGCAGCATTTGATACTCAATGTAAGGCTACCATAAATCGCAAGTAATTCAGCCTAAAGATCAAGAATGCCACAGAATTTTTTTAAAATATAGGTATTTTTATTTTTGGGGTCAAAGAGGTCAAAGAGTGGGACTCCAAGCCCATTCATTTTCTTTATCTGTAACGATTTTTGTAAACTCTTTAAAACAAACTGAAATGCATTCTTTTTGAACAGTTCAATGTGTTTTAAAATTTCGTTTAGATTAAGGTGACCAACCGTCCTGATTTGGTAAGGACAGGTTTAGATTTTTACACCTTTGTCCTGTTTCACGTTCATGTACTGATTTGTCCTGATTTCAAGCAAAAATTATGATTGGTTCTGATTTCAACCAAAATCCTGGTTTTTTCTGATTTTAAATTCGCCGCGAAAATATCGAGCGCATTCTACCAAAGAAATGAAAGGTTAAACTTTGTGTTTTTTTCATTATGGAATTTTATTTCTCATTATCACATTGGTATTTCATGTGTTACTTATTTGTAGGGTTGCCAGAAGGTCTATGTACAGGGTGTTTCAGATTTAAATCGCGTCCTTTCAGGAAGTGATGGAAAACGTCAAAAGAAGTAGACTTTCTCAAAAAAATATATGTCAGAAACGACTAATAACGGAGATATGGGCGTTCAAATTTGAACCTTGAAAATCGATTTTTCGTCATAGTTTTGGAACTTCTCAACCGATTTTGTTCCAATTTGAACCAAAGCTCACTCAGATGAGTCTGTATCAAACAATAATAACGCGTTCCATCAAAAATCCACAGGGGCGTAGATAATTGGGAGTACCCCCACTTTTTTATCCCTATTTTTTTAACCCTCGGGTAATTTGGTGAATTGATCATATTTTTGAATGTAACGTTCAAATCTAAAGAAAAAGTTACTCTTGCAAAATATTGATTAGAGGCTTCGTTCTCAAGATATTTTAGGTTGAAACTTTGGGAAAACATCTCGAAAACACCACTTTCAAAGCCCTACTAATCAAAATCCAAGATAACTAATGATTCCTTTATTGGGATAGGTTTTCTAGGTGTTTCAAGTTGCTAAATCATGAGCTTTTGTAAGAAACAAGAAGTTTTGAGGAAAAATATTTTTTTGGCTCTTGAAAGGTGGATATTTTGATGTGTTTTCCGGAGTTTCAAACTTAAAAATCTTGAAAACGAAGCCTCTAATCAAAATTTTGCAAGTGTAACTTTTTCTGTGAAATTGAACGTAGAATTATTCAAAAATGTGAACAATCTACAAAATTACCTCAAGGGGTGAAAAATAGGGGTAAAAAAGCAAAGGCATCCCCATTATTCACGCCCAAATTTCAAATGGAACGCGTTATTATCGTTAGATACCGACTTATTTTAGTAAGGTTCGGTCCAAATTTGAACAAAATCGGTTGAGAAGTCTCAAACTTGAGACGAAAAATCGATTTTTAAGGTTCAACTTTGAACGCCCATATCTCCGTATATATGTCTTCTGACATATATTTTTAGCGCATTTTAGAAAATTAATGGATACATTCAGGGCTGGGCGGTATTTCAAATACAAGTATTTGAAATACGTATTTGAAATACATTTAAGTATTTTGTATTTTGTATTTAAATACATTTGATTGAGAAGTATTTGTATTTTGTATTTTGGAATAGTTCAGGCAGCTAGTATTTTGTATTTTGTATTTTAAATACATTTTTCGGAAAAGTATTTTGATTTTCAAAATACAAAATACAGAATACATTTGTTTCCCATGCTCTTTAGTCTGTTCGGGCCGAAATTGTTCTGGTAATACTATATTCACCCCATTTGACATTTCTTGCTTTTGCACACCATCTGGGATCGATAATGAGTTCGATTGTATCTTTTACGTTTTACTGGTAAGTGCATCCTACTGTCAGCCACGAGTGGTTCCATGTCGGATGTCGGACAATATTTTCGAAAAGCTGGTTGTCCCCAAAGGAAATCAACATTTGTTATTTTGAAGAATTGATGAATGAAGTAAGGAATAGGTTTGAATATGAAGTTTTCTTCACTTTATGTTTATTTTATTAATCTTTTCATAGTTCATAATAATTTACTTATTGTTGCGACTGAATCAATGAAGTATTCCCATTGAAATACTTGCATTTTACGGTTTTTTCAATAAATAATGGTTGGAATACGCAATAAGGATGTATTTTGTATTTTGTATTTGGAATACTCGAGGTTGTATTTTGTATTTTGGAATTTCTTAGTTTTCCAAAATACGTATTTTGTATTTTGTATTTCAAAGACATTTTAAGAAGTAGTTTGTATTTTGTATTTCAACTTTCTTGGATCGTGTATTTTGTATTTTGTATTTAAATACATTTTTCGAAGTATTTTGCCCAGCCCTGGATACATTCATAGTGGAAGAATCATTTTGATTCCTTTATCGCAATAGAAGATATATTTTTTTTTTAAGAAAAGTTTTCGCCCCGCGATTCCACATTTGTCGGTTTTTAATGCTACAGTGTGAACTTCTACATCGAGGAATCTTGCAAACTGTTCTAGATACATGCATACATCCAGCAAACGAAAGATGCAGAAAGAAATGAAGAAAATTTTCGTGAAAAAATCGACCTGATTGATTCATTCTCAAGGAAGATATCTCTCTTTTCATGCGGAATCTATACTTATCCACTTATATGCGGATGCGATTTTCAAGTCGCGGCGCTGCTGCTGCTATGGTTCAATAAGCTGATGCTTCTGGCTCCGTCGTGCTTGTGATCGATATAGGGATAATTCTCACTCATTCAGGATATTCTCTAGTTTTGGTTGATGTCATTCTGCTGTTATAATTAATTTTTGACTACTCGTGTTTTCATAAAGATTGATAATTTCTTGTGGTAGTTTTGAGACAATCTGTTTACAGGTAACAGTGAACCAGTGTAGCCATCTGCACTCCGAAAATGCGCTAATGAGACTCATCCCCGTGAGGACTTTGGTACTTGTTTCAAATAGCATGCCCCTAATTTTATAACGTTATCTGATAGTTTTTTTATCCTCTTTCATTCTTACTAGAGGTACCTACCCTTAAACTTAATTTTTTTCGAGATAATCTGAAATTTTCACAAAATTTGCTTTTTTTTCAATTGAGTTGACCGTGATGATGACAGGCCAGCCAAATAGTACGCAGCTGTCAGTTAGTCAGTCTGAATACTGTCGAACAAAAAAATCGGTTGTGTCACCCCAAAACTTCCCCGACGAGTAGCAAAAGAACGGATGGAAATTTTTGTATGAGACGTCCCTTCGGGTAGGAAGTTAGAATTTGAGAGGGAGTATGAACAACTGAGATATTTTCCTCAAAATGGGCTTCATTTTGAGTTCCATAATTTGAGTTCGGTCTCGATAAACCGAAGCCGGTTTTACATTTTCAACAGGGAACTTCTCGGGGAATTGAAAACAAAATTGTTGGAAAATATTTGGAAACCAGTTACCTACCTCTTGTTTAAAAAGAAATTGGTGAACATCGGTTCACAAGTTTACCTGGTTCATATTATTTGCACTTCAGAGCCCCAAACGAGAAGGGGGTTCAGTGAGGCTCCAAGAGACACCTGTGGTCACCAGAGAACCTATAAGGCTTCACAGGGCCGTTCCTAGGGGTTTAAGCGCCCGTGTACAAAGCTTCAGGTCTGCGCCCCCCCCCCCCCCCCATTCTATACTCGACCAAAAGGATGAAACAATTCAGAATCCATGTTGTTGTTTTTTTTTATTTTTTCACAAAAGTGATATAATATCTGTATTACACTACTAGTGGAACACACCTAAAAACACATCGATACCGCATTTTGGAGTGGTGTAACAAGATTTTGTGGCGAGTTTTGTGGTGTAAAGAGATTTTGCATGGGCGTACTTTATACCGAGACAAGCGATTTGACCCGCATCACTCGATATTGATATTTTGTCCCCCATTGGCCCCTTAAGGGACAAAATATCAATATCGAGTGATGCGGGTCAAATCGCTTGTCTCGGTATAAAGTACGCCCATGCAAAATCTCTTTACACCACAAAACTCGCCACAAAATCTTGTTACACCACTCCAAAATGCGGTATCGATGTGTTTTTAGGTGTGTATACCACTTCCACTAGTAGTGTAATACAGATATTATATCACTTTTGTGAAAAAATAAAAAAAAACAACAGTGACATGGATTCTGAATTGTTTCATCCTTTTGGTCGAGTATAGAATAGGGGGGGGGGCGCAGACCTGAAGCTTTGTACACGGGCGCTTAAACCCCTAGGAACGGCCCTGGCTTCAACCAACCCAAGGAGACACAAGGGTGTCGCTTTCGCCTGAAACGGCAAAATCTGATAGTCACAAGTGGAGGCCCCAATAAGGCTTTGAAAGGTATCAGGAATAAGACACCAGGGGGCCCTGGTACCTAATCATACAAGGGAACTGCACGCTTTAAAGCTTAAACGTGCCAACGGGATGAGCATACTGAAGTTGCTAAAGCTACAGAAAACACAAGGGGGTTTACGGAGCCCCCAAAACGATACTTGAAGACACAAAGGATGGGGGCGCACTGTTGCCTTGAACGATACAAGAAAATCTCGAAGAAAATACACCGAGATATGTATTCATAACCATTTTGTCACTTTGACATAGATACGTCAATGTAAAAGAAACTTACCGGTTTGGTTGCTAAGGAAACCGAATCGGGCCAAATTCGAGCGAACAGGCAAACCCGACTTAAATCGGCCAGGCCAAATTTTAAAAATTCA
The DNA here is from genome assembly GCA_949128115.1 of Anaspis maculata. NCBI lineage: Eukaryota > Metazoa > Arthropoda > Insecta > Coleoptera > Scraptiidae > Anaspis > Anaspis maculata. The sequence continues at coordinate 21,444,751 of OX421967.1, forward strand.
TAGCACCCGTCTTGTGAATGATGGGAAACTCCAACTGCAGCATTGATTTGATTCTTTGGTTGTGTTCCTTCCTGCCAAATTTGGTCCTGATCCATTCGATAGATTTTGAATAATTAAATGGTAAAGTTTTGAAGTTTGAGATTTTTTTAAATTTGACAGATGACAGATGGACACAACAGCATTGAATAGAGTTTTTTAAAGGCTTTCAGATGACATACTGCAAGTCAAGTTCCATGATGTATAACATCTGTCATTCTTTGATAGTGACATTTCGGTTTGACAGATGACAGCCAAAAACTAATGGGCTCTTTCCAGGGACCAACAATGTCCGCATACCGAATTTCAAGTCGATCGGATCAACGTTGCGGCTGTAATCGTAGCAGATTACAGACAGACACACACACAGACAGACATCACTCCAAAAATGTTCTTAATTGTCTTGGAGGACCTCAAAATGGATATATCCGTCTTCATCTCGAAATTTTTTTTAGCGCGTTCACAATACTTCCCCTCCTCGTTGGGTGGTGGGTCGGGGAAGTAAAATGGCTTCAACGCAAGAAGAAAACAAAAGGTGCGTTCAGTCAGCTTATTTAGCCGCAAGTTTTAGTTTTAGTCGTAAGCGCAGCGATGCTCATTGGCTGTCATGAACCAGCCTCCTCAGATCAGCCAATAAGCGATGCTGCGCTTACGACTAAAATCAAAACTTGCGTCTAAATAAGCTGACTGAACGCACCTAAAGTGGGATCCTGGATATCTGGATTATTACCAGAATATCATATCAATTATTTCCTCTCGCGTGAATAAGTCATTTTTCTTTGTTCGACAATATTCAGACTGATCAACTGAGAGTTGCGTACTATTTGGCTTGTCTGCCATTCATCACGGCCAACTCAATTTTTGGAAAAAACCAAAAAAATTGCAAATTTTGTGAAAATTTCCGATCATCTCGAGAAAAATAAAGTTTAAGGGTAGGGTACCCCTTGTAAAAATGGAAGAGAATAAAAAAAGCTATCAGATAACGTTATAAAATTAGGGGCATGCTATGTGAATAGCATGTTGGGATATTGGTCTTTGACTTGACTATCACCATATCAAGCTTCATCTCTTAGTTTTGAAAAGCAAGGCCGCTACGATTTTTTCAAGAAAACTGAAAATGCGATTTTTTTTCAATTTTTAGTTGGTAGCACTGCCCCACGATTGAAAAACAAAAACTCAGGCATAATACAGTTGAACATGAAAATACAAAAAAATATAGGTGTTCCATTTAAAAAAAATTGACGGTTCGTTGATCCCGTCAAAATGGGACACCTGTATAGCTGAAAATAATTTAAGGTTATAGATTTCATCAAACCATATAACTCCTCTTTTACATATTTTTCTCTATCTTGAACAGTAAGACCGCTATGGGATAATTACGCTAGGATGGACCATCCTGTATACAAGGTGTTTCCAAAATGGTGTACAAACTTCTAGGGGAGATTGGGTGCTTTCCACCTAGCTCTAAGTTTGGTACACCTTCCATTTGCGCACGTGCGGGTTCCAAACGGTGCTTTCCATCTACGTGTTCTTACCCGGTTTTGTGCCGTCCCGTGGATCACCTAAAATTGTGTGCCATCGAAAGGCACACCGGAAACGGATACGAAAAATGACGTACCGTCAGCTGCAATCCAGCACTCCGTTGTCATATGTCTCTCTCTGTGTCGTTTTATCCATGCATCCATGTTTATTTTATCTCTCTGAAGGGATAACGTACGATCGATTAAGATATTTACGCTGCCATTTATTTATTTCTGAATGCCATAGTCATTTTTCGCCTCCAGACCAGAGATGTCGCGTCGGTCAACGATGCCGGTGCTTTCCATCTAGGTGTGCCCAATCGTGGAACATGTTCCGTCTGGTGGTATTTGTACCGTCTGGGTGGAAAGCACCCATTCTCCATCGAAAATGGACCAGGAAAAAATAAGGTGCGTTCAGTCAGCTTATTTAGTCGCAAGTTTTAATTTTAGCCGTAAGCGCTGCATCGCTTATTGGCCGTTTTGAGGGGGCTGGTTCATAAGAGCCAATGGGCGTCGCTGCGCTTCCGACTAAAATTAAAACTTGCGGCTAAATAAGCTGACTGAACGCACCTATATACTATATATCTTTGATGTCCCAAAATGCTCCGTTGAAAAGTTACAGGGTGTTCAAGTTCAATCTTCAAAATTGATTTTTCGACATAACTTTTGAACCGTTCAACAGATTTTGTTCAAATTTGAATCAAAATTTACTGAAATAGGTCTCTATCGAACAATAGTAGGTAACGTGTTTCAAAAAAAAATTCAGGGGCGTAGATAATAGAGAGTGTCCTCATAGTTCCCTCCCTATTTTTTATACCCCTAGCTATTTTTCCAAATTGTTTCAATTTTTGGATTCTACGTTCAATTTAGAGAAAAAAGTTACTCCTGCAAAATTTTGATTAGAGGCTTCGTTTTTGAGATATTTGGGTTTGAAACTTTGGAAAACATCTCGAAATCGCCACTTTCAAAGGCCTAAAAATTAGAATAAAAAAACTCATGATTTCTCAGCAGAAATAGATTCTCTAGAATTTCTAAGTTGATAAACCACTATTTTTCCTGAGAAACGAGGAGTTTTCAGGGACAAAAAATTTGGGCTCATTGAAAGTGGCGATTTCGAGATGTTTCCAAAGTTTCAAACCCAAAGATCTCGGAAACGAAGCCTCTAATCAAAATTTGGCGAGAGTAACTTTTTTCTCAATCGAACGTAGAATCCAAAAATAAGAACAATTTGCAAAAATAATTAGGGTGGTAAAAAATTGGGGTTAAAACATGAAGACAACCCCCATTATCTACGCTGCTGATTTTTTTTAAGCACGCTACTTTTGTTCGATAAATACCTATTCCAGTAAACTTTGGTTCAAATTTGAACAAAATCGGTTGAATGGTTCAAAAGTTATGTCAAAAAATCGATTTTGAAGATTCAACTTGAACACCCTGTAACTTTTCAACGAAGCATTTTTGACATCAGAAGTATATTTTTTCCTGGTCCATTTTTGATGGAGAATCTCCCCTAGATGTTTTTATCACCATTTTGGAAACACCCGGTACAGGGTGGTCCAGGTTATAGTAGCAATAATTCACCAATCGATTGTCCATCGAAAACTAGGTCGACGTGCATTTTTTTCCAAAACGCTTCCTAAGAGAGACACAGCCCTTTAAAGTTCAGTTTTTAAAATCTTATTTTTGCAATAACTCTTAGGTCATCAAAGCGATTTTGACCAAATTTGGTACAAATACTTATAAAATAGATACTCATCACTTGACGCACATAACTTTTCTCAAAATTGTCCAGTGGCGTAGATACGGGGGGATTGTTCAACTTCTCCCACCCCGCTTCCCACGCCACTTGATAGTTTTGAAAAAAATAACTTTTTTTCAATTCCTTGTTCAATGTTGAAAAAAGGTCCTTTTGTGGAATTTTTATTAGAGGCTTGATTTTTGAGATATTTGGGTTTGAAACTTCGGGAAACATCTCGAAATCGCCACTTTTCAGAGCCCAAATTGTTTTTCTCTGAAAACGCCTCGTTTCTTAGCAAAAAATGGCAGCAAATCAACTTGAACGACCTAGGAAATGGGTCCAGTTGAGAAATCATGAGTTTTCTTGGATTTTAATTTTTAGGCCTGATTTTGAAAGTCGCGATTTCGTGGTGTTTTTCAAAGTTTCAAACCCAAATATTTTCCCAAAAAATTTTGAAAAATGGATCCCAACTTAAGCTTCCATAAATCACTGAAAATTCTTCAGTGGAATGCACGGTCTGCTATAAACAACAGAAACAGTTTAGTAAAATGTCTTTTTGAACATGACATTGATATCGGGCTAATAAGCGAAACCTGGTTTAAACCGGGTACCACAGTAAAATTCAATGGTTATAATCTAGTAAGAAGAGATAGATTTGATGGTAGAACCGGAGTAGCAATCCTAATCTCCAAATCACATAAATATAGGGAAATTACATTAACCAACGATTTTAATGATGAAATCCAAGCTTGTGGAATCCAACTTCTTGATACAAAAAATAAAATGACATTCCTCTCGGTATACCGACCACCAAATATCATATCAACTAGACAAGACTGGAATAACCTTTTCCTCAATGCTCCTCATCCAGCTGTAATAGGAGGTGATTTCAACGCACATAATATGTTATGGGGATCACAAAGATCTGATCGTGTTGGAGAACAGATGGTTGAAGTGATCAATGATTTAGAGTTGATCGTGTTGAACAATGGTTTGCCTACTAGACTGGCACCGCACGGAGAACAAATTTCTGCAATAGACATAACGCTGTCATCGGCATCTGTTTCGACTAAAACAGATTGGAACATTTTACCTGATACCCTTGGCTCTGATCACTTTGGAATCATTTTTGAAATTCAATCTGAATCAGAATGTGCAAAACACCGCTTTAAGAATTAGCATGGGTGCTATGAAATCATCCCCTATAGTCCCCCTGCACGTGGAAGCACTGGAACCTCCTCTGGATCTCAGGCGGGATGTAGTTGCTGCCAGATTTGTTTTGAAAACTATGCTTTACTGCCCCCAATTGATTACATCGATCAGTCAACTTAACGCTTATGATTTGACACATAACTATTGGACAAAAAAGAATTCTCCTGGCCTTTGCACAGGTTTTCGTAATATATCGTCTAACATCTGCTTAAGTCAAATACGACAGGACTCTTTCACTCCATATACAATCGACGACTATTTTCTTCTAATGCGAAAAGTTGCAATCATTTTCCCTTATTTTTCAAACAACCAACTACAAAATTCATCAATTCTTCGAGAAGTTTTATCCAAGCAGGGGAATTCTCTTGAAATTTACACGGATGCGTCAAAATCGCCGGAAGGAACAGGCTTTGCAATTCTGATCCCTTCTTTGACAATCGAAATAAAACACAAACTCCCTGTCGCTTGCACCATCTTTTGCGCGGAGGCATTGGCTATCGCAATGGCTCTTCGAATTTTCAACTCGATGGAGCAAACATCTGCGATGATATTATCTGATTCATTAAGTGTTTTGCGGGCTATGCAAAACATTGAACTTTCCCTTCATCATGTTTGCCTGACAACATGTAGGGTCGAATTATTGAAACTGGCTAAATTGGGTAAAACAGTGCAATTAGTTTGGGTCAAGGCACATGTTGGAATTGAACATAATGAACAGGTGGATCGACTGGCCAAAGATGCTGCTGTTACTGCGCAAAAATACGATTGCCACCCATGCCTATCGTGGATTTTTAATGCTCTGCAAAAACAAATGAAGGACAGTTGGTGCCGGTTATATGAAAATTATCGAGTTTCTAGGGAAACATGGTATGCAAGAATTCAACCTACCATCCCAGGTCGTCTGTGGTTTGAAAATTTAAATCTTTCTATAGGTTTTATCACAAATATTACTAGGCTCCGGTTGGGGCATGGATCCTACCCGGCTCACCTTAATAGAATAGGTGTCCTTCCGTCGGACCAATGCGACACTTGCTTGGTTCGAAGTGATTTGGATCACCTCTTTTTCAACTGTGCAAAATACCAGGTACACACGGAAAACTTGTTGAGAGAACTGAGAGTCTTAGGGATACCACTCTCACTGAACATGTCACAAATCCTTGAGTCAGGAAGAGTTGAGGTGTACTCTGCTTTGGTGAAATTTTTGAAGGAAGCGTCGTTCAACATATAATGTTTTTAAATCTGTAGGTCTGAATTTGTTTTCGTTTGTTTTTCAGTCCTATATTTTCTTCAAGTTTTAATTAGTGTAACTAATGGCTAATAGGACAAACCAGGCCTGAAGCCAAAAAAAAAAAAAAAAAAAAAAAAAAAAAAACCAAATATCTCGGAAATGAAGCTTTTACCTTTTGAACAAGGAATTTAAAAAAAGTATAATTTTTCAAAAATATCCAGTGACGTAGAAAGTGGGGTGGGAGAAGTTGAACAATCCCCCCGTATCTACGCCACTGGGCAATTTTGACAAGTTATCTACGTCAAGTGATGAGCTGATGAGTATCTATTTTATAAGTGATTGTACCAAATTTGGTCAGAATCGCTTTGACGACCTGAGAGTTATTGCAAAAATAAGATTTCAAAAACTGAACTTTGAAGGACTGTATCTCTCTTAGGGAGCGTTTTGGAAAAAAAATAAATTGTGCATGTCGACCTAGTTTTCGATGGACAATCGATTGGTGAATTATTGCTACTATAACCTGGACCATCGCCTGTATAAATAAGGCTAGCCTCCCTCATTGTTCATCAAATGCTGCAGCTTTTTTAGCTGCAGAGAACTCTGATTGGAACTGACACCTGTCGTTGCTGTCAATAATGACCAACATGTGACCAATGAGAGCTCAGGAGCTAAAAAAGCTGCAGCATTTGATCATCAATGTAAGGCCACCTTGTCCTTAATAACCACCATATTCGTCCCATAGAAAATCAGCCTGTTCATTTTGGAAGAGAATTAATTGATTTTCAGAATCTAGCTATCGACTCACCCTGTACCTGCCATGATAAAAAATCGATTCCAAAAATAAAAAGATTGATCCCTCATTTAACCCCCAAATTTACAAGAAAAAAATTTTTTTTTTCAACATTTTTTCGACATTTTTTGAAGCACAACGGAAGCAATAAAGAAATCAAAAGCATACCTATGCAACTTCATTTGTTAAGCATAATAAAGGAATAATGGAAAGCATAAACAGATTTATGAAACTTTAATTTTGCTGCTAAATAATTTTTAGACACACGCTATCTAAGGTTATAGGGAGCCTGTGTTGAGAGCTGAATGGAATTTTAACTGCAGCCATCAGGCTTTTAATAATTTACTTAAAACTAACCGAATTTGCTTCGAATTTGTTCACTTCGTTTATGGATATGACGAGGAAAGTCAGCAAGCAAAAGGCGGCAGGCGGCAGTAGCGAGTAGCGGCGTTCCTTGCTGATGGTGGCTGGCAATGCTGGCATCAGAGAGCTGGCTTGCATTGCTAGAATGCTAGCTAGCTGTAGCTGGCTCCTATGCCCAGAATGCCCTGATTGCCCTGTCGACGCTCGAAAAATATTGATCGCTGTTTTCGCTTTCCTCGCTGCTCCTTCAAATATTAACTCACATGCGTATTCCAAAGGGTAGATTACTACCTTTACTATACCTATCCTATATGGAAATTTGACGTGGTGGCCCGTAAACGGAGAGAGAACCTTCAGGATTTGACCACCTCCACTTCCCCGCATGCCCGTATTGATCGCGGGTATCGAGCATCGAGCAAGCTTTGGCGTGGTAAAAAAAATCGAATTCGAGTACGGAGCAGCAGCAGCTGTCAAAAGCTCAAAACCCGGCCGCCGCCGATTTTTGTATTATTCTATGCACCACCACTATGAGAGGGGAGGAGGGGCGAACGATCCGCGGGCCGGCAATCCGGCATCGTCCCATAAATCAAGACACCCATCGCACCCGTCCCCTCTCCCTCACTCTGGGGGCACTATGCAAGAAAGAAATTCAAAAGAAAAACCGTTATAGGTGCGACAAGGACGGCGCTTGTTTATTTTCGCGTTTCCGGCCCGCCGATTGGCCGATGGGTTTTGGCGGGCACACGCAGCGACGCCGCCGGAACGCTTTCGAGTTAGCTCACACAGCCACTCCGATTGTCAGCAAGGTAAGTCGATTTTATTTTTCGATCCTTTTGATTTTATACCAAGCTTGTGGAATTTTCGCGGCGTCTGCGGAAAATGGCACGGGAAACGTTGATTTCTTTGCGATTTTTCCGGCGGGGCACATTTCGGTTGGGCGGCGTAGTATCAGAGCAATTAATTCCGGCCGAAATTGACAGGGCTGTGATATTCGCCACTCATGGCCGCCGCTTCCATTTCTGCGAGCTTGGCCGCTTGTCCGCGATTTGTGTTTGTAAAATTAATTTCTTTGCTGAATTTCGGCCCAGAATTTCGCTTCGGGTGTTAAAATTTTGCCAATTTTTCGGGCTACGGTTCGGGCCTGGGGGCGGCGTCCCATCCGTTCCGGTTTGCTCGGAAAATATTTGGGTGTTGCCGGGAATTTTAATATTGCATTATTTTGAGTATGGCGCGCGCGGGTCCGAGGCGTCTTTGAAATGACGCCGTTTGTTGTTTCTCCACATTTCGACGCGTCCACTCTGGATTTTCCCGATATCACCCAAGCGCTTTTGATTTTTCCCGTTTCTAAATGCGGTAAATTTGCAGATTTTTCTCGATCTCAAGAGACGCTATAAACTAAAAGAGCAAAATGTCTGACGAAGCTGCCCCTGCCAAGCGCGGTCGCAAATCCAACGCCGAAAAGGCCGCCGAGAAGAACGACACCAAGCCAGAGTCCAAGAAGAGGGCACGCAAGGTATACTCATCGATTTTTTTTTTCACAAAAATTGTATTTTTTCGTGCCGAATCGTAAACATTGATAAGTAAAAATTTAATTTAATGCTGCAAGTAAACAAAAACAACCGGCATAAGGTCAAAAACCGGAAATTCAAGGTGGTAAAACGCGGGGAAATTATGATTGCCTTTATTGGAAATCTTTATTCGTCCACCGCTTTTATTTCATCTTTTCTTTGCGGACAAACACCTGCATTGCCTACTGGGATTTCAAATTTTGTTATTGTTTTTTTTTCACTTTTACAGATTTAGGTACTTATAAACTGCGCAACAAAGAAGCGTCCTTTCCGTAAATTTTGTTCCATTCAATTTTATAACAATTACTATTCAGTGAAAAATTATCATAATTTTGGGCTAAGTAGGCAGGCCACCGGACTTTGTAAGCTATTTGAACTGTTGCGCAGTTTAGAAAAAAAAGTAAGTAATTGCGCCAGGAGGGGGGGGGGGTCGTAAACGTCACTTCGACATCGATCTTGACAGCTGTCTTTTATATTGACGCCTATTATTTTTGTGCAACACTGTATAAAACAAAATCAAGTGCCCCGTGTAACATCAGACTTTGTCAGTAATTAAGTCGGTAGGTAATTTTTTTCATGACCATCTCGCACAAAACTGCGAGATTAATGAAATAAATATCATTAATTTGATACTCATGTAGTTTTATCAGCTATAACTTCTGAACGGTTCAAGATAGAAAGAAACTGAAGATAGCATTTTATTCTCAGAAGAAAAAATTGTAATCAAAACCGTCTTCAAATTTTTTTACCCGCGAAAATACAGGGTGTTGCAGATCTAAATCGCGTCCTTTCAGAAAATGATCGGAAATGTCAAAAGAAGTAGACTTTCTCGGAAAAATACAGGGTGTTTCAGCGATGATAGCGAAAAAATCAACTGTCGGTAGATCTCGTCAAAATATGACGGAAACCTTGTATACCATTTTGTAAAGTTCGGTCTAATAACGAAGATACAGCCTTTCAAAGTTGACTTTTTTCGGATTTCAAAAATTTGTAACTCCCGACGTTTGACCTCACTAACTTCGAACTACTATGGTCAACAATTCGTTGCAAATTGCTAGAAATTTCCCCGTTTGAATATTTTGAAAACGAAACATTTTTTCACAACAATTTTCGTAGAATTCAGATTCGAGAACAATTTTTTTCTATACATACCTATTTGGCAATACAGGTTCGGGAAACATAAGGGGATTTTCTTGATAAAAAAAAACACCCTCGCAAACGTAATAACGAAGATATAGACCTTTAAAGTTGGCTTTTTAAAACAGTTTTTTTTTCATTTTCATAACTTTTGAATCGTTTGAAACGATCATTAATCAAACATTATTAGGGGCGAAGATAATAAGGGGTGGTACCCTTCCCCCTTTTCCTTAATTTTTTACCCCTGAATTTTTCCGGAAATGGTAACAATTTTTGATTCCTACGTTCAATTTAGTGAAAAAAGTTACTTTTGCAAAATTTTGATTAAATGCTTCATTTTCGAGATATTTGTGTTTGATACTTTGGAAAACATCTCAAAATCGCCACTTTCCAGGGCCCAATTTTTTTTCCCGAAAAACTATGTTTTTCGGTCCTTTATCAACCTTTTAAAGGATAACCTTTAAACCTTTTAGGTGCTTTATCAACCTAAAACACCTAGAATTCTTACTTCAGTTGAGGTATCTTGAGTTTTCTTGAATTTTAATTTTTAAGGCCTTTGAAAGTGGTGTTTTCGAGATGTTTTCCGAAGTATCAAACCCAAATATCTCGAAAATGAAGCCTTCAATCAAAATTTTGCAGGAGTAACTTTTTCTCTGTATTAAACGTAGAATCAAAAATTGAAACCATTTCCAAAAATAATCAGGGGGTAAAAAATAGGGGAAAGGGGGAAGGGTACCCCCTATTATCTTCGCGCCTAAGAATGTTTGATAAAATGTGTTATTATTGCTCAATAGAGACCTATTCGAGTAAACTTTGGTTCATATTTGAATAAAATCGGTTCAACAATAACGGTTCAAAAGTTATGCAAAAAAACTGTTGAAAACAACTCTGAAGGCCTGCATCTCCGTAATTATACGTTCGCGAGGGTGTGTTTATTCAGAAATCCCCTTGAAAAATCAATTTTCCATCTCCCTGTGAATTTTGTTGCATCAATTCCGGGACACTGTATACATGATATACAGATGTTTAAAAAAAACTTCCCAATTTTCTTGACACCCTGTATTCAGCTATTGGAAATGGAAGTCGTTTTTTTTTTTCTCCTGAATTTGAATCTACAGGATGTCCGGAAAATGGCGGAAAAGCTCTGCAGCAGGTTGTGGAGGACCCTTCAGGGAATTCAAAAAAAAAACTTTGACTCTCATTTTTGAAGCCCTCAAGAGTCAAAAACTGGTCCTTCGAGTAATAATTTTCTGAGTTTCTGACTTACCCTGTGGATAAAAAAATCAGTGCACATCCAGTGGTAGATATTTCTTTCTCATAATTCTGCCGTCAACAGTTGAACTAAAATCTTTTGAATTACCAAGTAGAAGGGTTCAAAGGCCGTCCCTTGACCCTTAAATAACCCCAAATATGAAATTCGAATTTTTTTATCACTTTTCCGGAGTTCCCTGACGGGTCATTTTCTGGACACCTGTATACACGGTGTTCCGGTTCAATTTGCCAAACTTCAGGTGATTATAAAAATCAAGAAATAAGTGGACTTTCCAGAGATAATTCAGGAGAAAAAGTACTCAATTCCCAACAGCTAAATACAGGGTGTCAAAAAAATGGGAAGTTTTTTAAACACCTGTATGTTACGAAATACAGGGTCATCATAATTATACCGAAGGATTCAAACTCCTTGTCAAGGATATTTGCATGAATACGAAACCGAAATCTTTTTTTTTCTTGGAAAAATCAGTTCGGAATTACGGTGCTTTAGAATTTGAAGTAAAGCCATTGTATCGGGTGTTTCTTCAAAATTGTGAATTAAGAGTTAGCTATGGAAGTGGAAACGTATGTCCGCGACTTGATCCATCTTACAGCGTTGTCTGGCCGACCGCTTCAAGAGCGCAATTTGAATCAAGTCGCGGACGTTATGTTTCTACTTCCATAGCCAATTCCAGTTCACCATTTCAAAAGACACCCGGTAGGTATTATTGGTAAACTTGAAGGTGTGATACCACTTCCATTACTGTGGTGACGAATACTGATCCGACAATTTGTCACACCTAATGTACCTATAATTCAGTGGCGTTGACCCATCACCACAATAATGAGCATGCAGGTAAAAAGGTACTAATCACACCTTCAAGTTTAACAATAAGACAACGGTGTTTCTTCAAGTTTCAAAGCACCCCAACTTCCAAATTACTTTTCTCAAAAAAAAAATCTGTTCCGTATTCATGCAAACTTCTTTGACAAGAAGTTGAAATCCTTAGTATAATTCTTGTATATACAGGTGTCCCAGAAATGAGGACACAAAAAAGATATCACATATTCCTGACAACAAAGTAGGTCGATTCAATCAAACTACCTCTATACCAAAATGCTTCCTAAGAGATACAGGCCTCCAAAGTTGAATTTTGGATGTAGTTTTTATGGCATATCTCCGAAACCGTTCGTGATAAAAAAAAACAACTTTGTACAGTCACTCAAGTTTTTATGCTTCACAATATGACGTTACGCCCGTTTCAAAATTTCATCCCGGGGTATGTCAAACTGATTGAGGGGGAAGTAAAATCCCCTCCAACTTTTTTGCTCTGTAATTTTGTCAAAGTTGAACAAATTTTCAAATATTTTTACAGAGGAAAGGTGCTATTGTTGAATTTCGATAAAATGCATGGTTTCCAAGAAAAATCGATTTAAAAAATTCATCACCTAATAAACTGCCATCTCGAACTTTTACAGTTTCCAACTTTCCAACCGATTCACTTGAGATTTTGAGCTAGCATGTATTTTCAAAAGACAATAAAACGTCAAAATTCAAAATTTCACAGAGTACATGTTTACTCAAAATCTCAAGTGAATCGGTTGAAAACTGTAAAAGTTCAAGATGGCAGTTTCTTCAGTAATGAAATTTTTAAATGGATTTTTCTTGGAAACCATGCATTCAATCGAAATTCAACAAGAGCACCTTTCCTCTATAAAAATATTTGAAAATTATTTCTCCCTAATCAGTTTAACACCCCCCGGGGTGAGATTTTGAAACGGGCGTAACGTCATATTGTGAAGCATAAAAACTTGAGTGACTGTACAAAATTGTCTTTTTACACGAACGGTTTCGGAGGTATGCCATAAACACTACATCCATAAGTCAACTTGGCCTGTATCTCTCTTAGGAAGCATTTTGGTATAGAAGTAAGTTTGGTTGAATCGACCTATTTTGTTGTCAGGAATATGTGATATCTTTTTGTGTACTCATTTCTGGGACATACAATTTTGATTCTCAAATTTGACTTCTGTGGGAAAATTAATTTTTGTGGGAAAAAATGCTTCCAAATTATATATTCTGACGGGGAAACTTTCCGGCCTTGTTCACGCGCAAATTTATCCCCCCCCCACCCCGGCCCTTCCTTCGGGCGTTTTACCGTTTAGATTATCTTTTTCTGTAAAAAGTTTTATTTTACAATTTATTCACTCGTTTTTGAATGTGGTATGAAATGGCTGGGGCGTCGGTCGATCAGAATTACCCTGCACTTGTGAACTTTTTCCAAATGAAGTATTTTTCGCTTTTTGTCAAATAGGAAATGTCTTATACACAGGAAAGTCGCGCCAAAGAATTACCTACCTGTAGGGAACAAAAGCTTTTCATGGGGTAAAAGCAGTAAATACCTTCGTATATTTACTTAGTACATACTTATCTTTATAAAACCCTTATAAAATAACAATAGGTGAATAGGCTGTAAGTAGAAGCGGTATAACAGGGTGTTTTGAAGGAAGTCAGGCCTAGAATTAATTTAGCTTCTAGTTCATGGTGTAAATCTATGGCATTTGAAAAGAAATGACAAATTAGGAAATAACGGTCTGTTTAAATTCTCGATTGATGGGCCAAAGGAATGACAGTAATCACCATTTTCTTTTCGGCTACCTACTGTGCCATCACACTTCTACATAACTACAAAGAACTACTGTTCCGCAGATGTAGGGTATTTTTTTTGGAAATACTTCGGATTTCGAAGGACCAATAAGTGACGGTCAGTAGGATTACGGGATTACGTTTATCTCACGGGTATCCCTTTTTTCATCTCCGTTAATTTCTGGAAATGAAATTATGAGAAATCAGGAAGTAGTAGTAAACCCTGTAAAATTTTCGAAATCATAAAATTGATGGAGGAACAAAGTTGCAGGTCGAGGTTTTGAATGCGCCTGTTGAAACGACACGGTATCGTCAAGTTTTCAAACGAACCGTGATTTCCTGCTTGTGATGAAGGGTAAATAGAATTTTATTAGCGATTGATTTTCCCTCATTTGTTTTTACTTTCTATTTGTGACCTTTGAGAAAATACTATTGAATTATTCTGTAGGTACCTATTATTGATTTTAAGATAACCTACTTTTAATGTACCCGATTGAAACTTTCGAAGTTTTCTTAATTAATGTAAAGACGAATCAGAATCTCCTATTGTTAAAAATATGTAGCTTTCAAAAACCGAATATTGCAACCAACTCTTTCTGGCACTTTGAAACCCTTTTACCTCGATTAAGCAACACAATTTGGCGTGACTTCTCAAATTTCCAAGGCTTCTGAACGCTGCTGTCTTTCCACTTATGATGGCAGTCCCCCCCCCCTCCAGTCCCTTCACACAGGGTAGCGATTTGTTGTGTGAAACTGCTACTGATATGGCAGTCCAGTTATTTGACGCGCCAAACATGGCCAAATATGAATTTGGCCAGGGTGATATGGATGGGGGGAGGAGCATAAACAAAAATCAGGTTATACCGGAGAAGAAAGAAAGCCTGATGACCGAACGCGTAAAGGAGGGGCGAATTTTTGGTACAATTGGTGATTTACTTTGTAACTTTTTGAATAGATAAGTAGAAATTTCTAAGTGGATACTTTTCAGTAAATATTTTTTTATAGTGATAGATCATGTTGGTGAACAGAATAATGAAGATTATTGCCAAAAACTTGACCGACAATTCGATTTTCAGGAAGTGAAAGCCGCCGACAATGACTCCGGCGACGAGGCTGCGGCGCCAGCCAAGAGAGGTCGCGGCAGACCGAAAGGCTCCACCAAAAAGAAGAGCACCGCCAAGCCCAAGGCCAAGAGCGCCGCCAGCACCGGCGGCCGCCGTGGCAGACCGAAGCGGACTGAAGAGCCCAAGGATTCCGCCGAAGAGGACGGAGAAGAAAACGACGCGGGCGAAGACGATGACGACTAAACTGGAAGACGTTTGGTCTTTTCGACTTTGATGACGTCACAAGGCGGTCCCAGTTCCTCCCACCACCATTTTCCTCCCACATGACCCATTCCTTTTTCATCACCCATCTTCCTTTCGTTCATGCATTATTCCCAGTGTTTCGTTCGTTTCGCCCCCCAAGTGTCTTTGATGATGATGATGAGAGAAAATGACAAGAAAAGTAAAAAATTTTTGTGTTGTCCATTCCACTACTTCTACTACTGTTTGTGCCATTTTGGTATAAGTATGTTTGTGTAACGAAGCATTCACATTGTATCATCTACATTATTTTAACATAAATATTATTATTTTTAAGTCCGGTGGGGTGCGGTTGGGGCCGGCCCTGTAATAATTATTACTAACTTTAAGTTATTTGTGTGTACATGATATTAAAAAATTAGAATATTTATCGTTCCGTGCGTTCAATGTAATCTCACTTTTATGTTCTCACAAGATATAAGAAAAAAAAAATTGGAATTGGTATGTCAAATTTAGCGCATCTTGTCAAAACAAAAAATTACTTTAAGTTTGAATAAATAAAAAATTGTAAAAACTACACCAATCATTCTGCTTTTCCAAAGAGGATGTTTCAAAATCAAGTCCCAGTCTTTCTCCTTAGATTCGAAATATGAAGATTGTGCATCATTTGTTTCGGAAAATGTCTCTGAAAAAAGTTACAGGATTTGGAAGTTCAACTTTTTAATTAATAATTTTTACTAGTAAGGACGTTAGGGGAACCAACCTTGCATTTCATTCCGATGCAAAACGCTTTTGCACGTGAGTAGTAGGTACCTATAGGTAATTTTATTTTTAAGTGGTGCCCCGATGGGACCTGCAACTGACGTGCTTCCGAAGAGGTTTTTTCTTTTTTTTTGGCTTCAGGCCTGGTTTGTGCTATTGGCCATTACACTAATTAAAACTTGAAGAAAATATAGGACTCAAAAACAAACGAAAACAAATTCAGACCTACAGAAGTAAAAACGTTATATGTTGAACGACGCTTCCTTCAAAAATTTCACCAAAGCAGAGTACACCTCAACTCTTCCTGACTCAAGGATTTGTGACATGTTCAGTGAGAGTGGTATCCCTAAGACTCAGTTCTCTCAACAAGTTTTCCGTGTGTACCTGGTATTTTGCACAGTTGAAAAAGAGGTGATCCAGATCACTTCGAACCAAGCAAGTGTCGCATTGGTCCGACGGAAGGACACCTATTCTATTGAGGTGAGCCGAGTAGGATCCATGCTCCGAAGAGGTTGAAGGTCCAAAAAATTACCATTTTTGAAATATTTGCTTTTTTATACTTTTTTTGCTGGACTATATATTTTCAATGTCGAGGAGCACAATGCAATAAGTTTCTAGAAATTGTCATGTACCAGTGGCGTACCAGACGGCTGCGAAGGGGCCGAGATGCGATTTTTCACAAGTCTTATGGTAAACCTTAACTAACTCTTTTTTTGACATGTTTGGTATCATTTCTGACCAAATCGCACATTCTGATTCCAAGAATAAGTATGAAATTTTGATAGAGACGTGTTTAAACCAGTTTTATCATAGAAAAAATGATTTTTTTCCCTCAAAATTGATGTTTTGTAATTCTGCTTCCATCACTGTCCAATGTTATAACTATGATTTTGACTTAGGCAGTTGGTTAGACACAGACACAAAAATATCATTTGCTGAACTTTTTTTCCGTTTTCACAAAGTCACAGAATGATTTTGTTTCTTGGGATGTATCATGTCAAAGCTTGATGTGACGAAACGTGCTATTTCACAGGAAAAAATAGGCTAGGATCAGAATAAAGAGTTGATTTGGTACTTTATTCATTTCAAGGCATGGAAATAGCCTTGGAGCGGTGGTAGCGAGTGGTACAGGTGATGGCAAGCCAAACCATTCGCGCTGCCCTGTGTGGGTTCGAATCCTACTTCATCCATGGATATTTTGTGCTGTCCCCGAGGTTGCATGGTAGAGCAGCTTATTACGGAAGCGCTGAAGGATCACGTAGAAAAAAAAATTCTAACTCGACCGGTCGACATAATAACTTGTCCGGTCGAGATAAGAAAAAAATTGTACCCTGATTATCTCGACCGGTCGACTTAATATGAGCAAGATTTTTTTTCAACTCGACCGGTCGAGATAGCAAATTTTTTTTTTAGTTTACATTATGTCGACCGGTCGAGTTAGTTAAGTCGACCGGTTGAGTTAGTATCTCGTCCGGTCGAGTTAGCTATCTCGACCGGTCGAGTTGGTTATCTCGACCGGTCGACTTAGTATCTCGACCGGTCGAGTTAGTTATCTCGACCGGTCGACTTAGTATCTCGACCGGTCGAGTTAGTTATCTGTACCGGTCGACTTCGTATCTCGACCGGACGAGTTAGTCAGCGCTGACTTTTTAGCGCATTTTCTTAAACAAAATACGCTTATATGGCTGGTTTGTCTGCCTGTCTGTCTGTCCGTGTAGAAAGTAAGAACATATACTCACTCCTCCTCGGGGAATGAAGCTAGAGCCTTGAAACTTTTTCCATGGATACCTAATGTTCCCAAAGGTGGCCAATGTACATTATTTTTCCCATCCATACATAGTTACCATCATTATTATCAAAAAACAAATATTTCCTGTGTGTTCTTCAGAGAAGTGAGCTCCTCCACGGGGAATGAAGCTAGAGCCCTGGAACTTTTTTCGATAGATAGATTAGGTTCTCTGGGAGTGAAGTCAAGCTTGAAAATAGGAATAAATGTTCATACGAAACAAGAGTAAGTTGCAAGTTTCTTGACAATCGTTCCTCTAATAAGAGATCTCAATATGGCGGCCAAGATGGCGCCCGAATCATAAGATTTATCTTGAAAATAAGAATGATCATATGAGACAAGGGTAAGTTCCAAGTCGCATGGAAATCGTTCCACTAATAAGAAAGGACCCCGCACGATTCTTATGGAAAATGGCTCCCGGTTAAATTCTCTGAATTTTTGATATGTTGTAGCTCATGAGATACTAATCAAATACCGTGAACCCCGAATTCAAATAATGGACAGTTTTTTACCCACAGGGGGTTGAAGTTGGAGGTTTTGACGGCTTAAAAATGATATTCTGACGTAAATAAAAGCATTCTATTTGGTTTCTCTTCAAGTTGTGTTTCATGCTAAATGTATTGATTTGACAGAAAAATGTCAACCCCTTCCTCCACCCCCATCCCCTATCTACCATCACAAAATTCGAGATTATTCTCAAAAGCCATGCAGATAGCTTCTGTGATTTAAGTTATGAATTTTGACATGAAAATTATTTTCCACCCCTAATGTTGGGGTGCGGATTTCCCAATTTTTCTCGAGTAATTTGGCTGAATTTTTGGTATTGTGTACTTCTAATTCTGCTGAACAAAAAGTTCTCATACCAAAACTTATTCCTATGAACAGTTTTTGTTCTGCAGGGGACTGAAGTTCTATATTTATGCTCTCAAATCCTCAATTGAGGATTTTAAATCAATTGTAGTTTACAAGATAGGGGTTGGGGGTGGAGGAGGGGGTTGATATTTTTCTGTCAAATAAATATATTTAGCATGAAACACAACTTGAAGAGAAACCAAATAAAAAGCTTTTATTAACGTCATAATATCATTTTGAAGCCGTCAAAACCTCCAACTTCAACCCCCTGTGGGTAAAAAACTGTCCATTATTTGAGTTTGGGGTTCACGGTATTTGATTAGTATCTCATGAGCTACAACATATCAAAAATTCAGAGAATTTAACCGGGAGCCATTTTCCATAAGAATCGTGCGGGGTCCTTTGAATATGGCGGCCAAGATGGTGACGAAATCATGAAATTCAGCTTGAAAATAAGGATGATTATACGAGAGAAGGATAAGTTTCAAGTTACATGAAAATCGTTCCACTAATAAGAGATTTCAATATGGCGACCAAGATGGCGCCGCAACTATGAAATCCAATCTGCCCACTGGCTATCCTTGAGGACCTCATAAGCTATCCATTGGAAAAAGTTCCAGGGCTCTAGCTTCATTTCCCGAGGAGGAGCTCAACTTCTTTGAAGAACACACATGAAATATTTGTTTTTTGATAATAATGATGGTAAATATGTATGGATGGAAAAAATAATGTCCATTTGCCACCCTTGGGGACATTAGCTATCCATCGGAATAAGTTATAGCTCTAGCTTCATTCCTCGAGGAGAAGTACACGTTCTTACTTTCTACACGGACAGACGGACGGACAGACAGACAGACAGACAGACAGACAGACAAACCCGCCATACAAGCCTCATTTTCTCACAAAAATGCGCCAAAAAGTCAGCGCTGACTAACTCGTCCGGTCGAGATACGAAGTCGACCGGTACAGATAACTAACTCGACCGGTCGAGTTGATCAAGTCGACCGGTCGAGATACTAACTCGACCGGTCGACTTAGCTAACTCGACCGGTCGAGATACTAAGTCGACCGGTCGATTTAACGAACTCGACCGGTCGACATAATGTAAACTAAAAAAAAAAAATTGCTATCTCGACCGGTCGAGTTAAAAAAAAATCTTGCTCATATTAAGTCGACCGGTCGAGATAATCAGGGTACAATTTTTTTCCTATCTCGACCGGACAAGTTATTATGTCGACCGGTCGAGTTAGAAAAAAACTTTCTACGTGATCCTTCAGCGCTTCCGTAGCTTATAGCTGAATGCCGCCTCGTAAAATAAGACAATTAAAAATAAAAATAGTTTTCTCCGAGGTTTTCTCTATCAAACAAAATAGAAAAAACTACAATCGGAGTCGTATTTCAATCACGACGTCATTTTTCTTCCGAAATTGTCAGCTTTTGGAATTAAATTTCTACATGATGCACGTTTTGGAACAAAACTACCGTGTGACTTTGTAACATCGATAGAAACTTCTGGTGTATGAAATTCATCTATAAAATAGTTCAAGTGAGCAATCTATGTCAAAATTGTGATCATCGGTGTTTTGAACCACAATGAGAATGGAGCTCAAAAACGACAAATTCATGGGTCGAAAGTCGAAACTTCGGATTTTTTCACAAATTTATTCAGCAATGTCGGAAGAAAAAATATGTCATGACTGAAATGCTCCTCCGATTCCAGTTTTTTTCTATTTTGTTTGATAGAGAAAACTATTTAAACGGATGGAAGAACCCAGAAAGATCGCGTGTTCACCAGTATGCACGGGATCGCCCCTCGTAACAGTTAATTCTCGCCAGTGGACACTGGTTTTTAGTTTTTACTAAATTTGTCATTTCATGACCGGTAACATTGATTGTTTCTGATGCATATTCTGATGGCTTTCAAGATGGCCAGACTGTTTTATACAAAACTCGATTATTGTAAAAATTGTGTAACTGTGTAATTGTAATTTACAGAACACCTGACAGCAACGTTGAGGAGTTTTTTCGGAACTTGGAGATTTTTCTTAGTGGAATTTATAATAACAAGAAGCACTATATTTTATGTGGCGATATGAATATAAATCTACTGAACAGCTCAAAGGATTCTTCGAGGATTATCAACTTGTTGCGGGGATTTGGCATGGTGCAACATATTGACCAAGCAACACGAAAATCACACCGTAGTGAGACATGCATAGACCTTGTATTTTCAAATCTAAATTTCTTGTCTAATGATGTTGGAGACACACACTTGTCGGACCATACTTTTCAAATTTGTAAATTTCAGCTATCTGATTATGAGTCGAATGAACCCAAACCAGAGTTTGTTTTTAAACGGGACTTCGGAAAAAGTAATTTGGAAAGATTCAAGGCTCTGATTGCCTCGGAGACTTGGTCGGAGATGTATCATGAGCGTGAGTTTGACGCACAATTTGAAGCCTTTTACAGTACACTAAAATACCACTTTGATAGCGCGTTCACATATAAAAGACACAAAATTAAAAAGCATTCTCCCAAACAATATAATTCCGAGATCAGTAAGTTGCACAGACTTGTATGTGAAATGGCTAATATCAATAAATCAATAAATAATGAACACTACAATGCGAAGTATAGGGAAGTCAAAGCCATCTATAAACACAAACTTCAAGCCTACAAAAAGACACAAAATAACAATAGGATTATAAACGCAAAAAACATTTCAAGGGAGTGCTGGAAAATTATCAATGAATCGAGAAACAAACAAAAACATAACACAGTCACGTCGCTTATCGACGAAAATAACGTAAACATTGATGACCCAAAATTCATTGCCGATCACTTTAGCGCTTTCTTCAATAAGTGCAAAAAATCTTCTTCAAAATCATTCAACAACGTAACATCTCTACAGAAAAATAACCTCGCAACGTTTTATCTGTTCCCTACAACCCCCGATGAAATAATAACAACTATCACAAAAACAACAAGTAAAACATCGGCTGGGACCGACGAGATACGCGGCGACGTTCTCAAAGCTGTGAAAAGTGAAATAAGTGCCCCTCTCTCTTACCTCATCAACAAATCATTTTTGCTTGGCGTATTTCCGGCGATGCTGAAACATGGTAAATCAATACCTATCTACAAAAATAAAGGTTCACGAACCCAAGTCACTAATTACAGAAACGTTTGCATACAAAACCAGGTGAATAAAATATTCGAATTCTGTTTCAATGCCAGATTGGTTGGTTTTTTGGAGAGATACCTGCTGTTGCATGGAAATCAACACGGTTTCCGAAAGGGAAAATCTATCAACACGGCAGTGTCGCAGCTGATGAGCTTCATACATGGCGCATTAAATAATAAACAATATCCTTTGGCGATATACTATGATCTAAGCCAAGCTTTTGATACTGTCGACCACGAGTTGCTGTTGGGAAAGTTACACTGCATGGGAATTCGTGGAGTTGCAAACGAGTGGGTGAAATCATTTTTGCGGGATAGGACGCAGTCCGTCTTCATAGCGGGCGCGAGGTCACGACCTAACACTGCAAACGTCGGTGTACCCCAAGGATCGATTTTAAGTCCGACTCTATTTATTATTTTTATAAATGACCTCATCACCAAGTGCGGGTCCCCCTCTGAGACCGTGATTTATGCCGACGATACGACTTTTTTAATAACTGAGGACAGCCTTTCTCGAACTTTGTCTAAAGCGAGCCTGGCCTGCGATGAACTGACACAGTGGTGTTTACAAAACAGCCTAACTTTGAATACTGACAAGTCGTTCTACATGGAATTCATACCTAAAAACGTTTTACGCGACTCTAGCTACCTCATAAAGCTTGAATCAAAATCAATTGCAAAAGCTAGGTCAATTAAATTTCTGGGCCTGCATATAGACGAAAAATTAACGTGGACAAAGCACGTGGAAGTGGTCGCGGGTAGACTCAGCGGCACGCTTTTTCTCCTGCGCCAACTCAGAGGCACAGTCTCGGACGCAATCTTGAGAATGACATACTTCGGCTTGGTCCAGCCAATTCTGGACAACGGTTTGTCTTTTTGGGGATCATCGGCACATATGAGGGAAGTCTTTGTCGTTCAAAAGAAAGTTTTGAGGTGTGTGGCGGGTGTGGGTCCTTTGACATCTTGCAGGGAACTGTTTAAACAGTATCACATTCTGACCCTACCATCTTTATATATTTTGCAAACAGCCACGTACATTAAAGCTAATGAGCACAAGTTCAAATCAAATAGGTCTATGCATCATCACGACACTAGAAAATGTAACCAGATACGCCAACCCTTCTCTAGATTGCAGGTGGCACAAAACTCTCAAGAATACCAGGGAATAAAATTCTATAATAAAAGTTTAGAGCTGTTCGGGGAGATCAAAACACTCGTCAGTTTCAAGAGAGTTTTGAGCCGGTTTCTCATGGAAAATGCATTTTATACAACGGAAGAATTTTTAATGTTGAATAAGATCAGGCATTGACCGAATAAATGATATTTTTTAACCTTACCACGTACCTGGATCTGATATCTACTGTTGTTATTGTTATTGCTGTTATCTGTTCTTTTTTCTTATTATTATTTTTTTCTTCTGTCTATGCTTTTTTGTTATTTAATTTATTGTTAGGGACAAGTCTACAGTGCATCACATTTGTTTTTAATGTACACATGCATCAAAGATGAATAAATACCTATTATTATTATTATTATTATTATTATTATTTATTATTATAGGTACGGTTGCGGACTCATAAAAGTTTACACCGATGACAATCGTGTGGCCATGCCCATTCAAAATTACGTCAAAACTGAATTAGCATGGCCACTCGATCGCCGTCGGTGTAAACTTTTATGAGTCCGCAACCGTACCTAATCTAATAGAAAAAACACCTTTTTATAAGGTACAGGCTCGGGTACAGGTACGTAGCCGTTTTATTTATTACCTTATTTTCTTTCGATTGCAGCCACATGCAATAGAAAGGCAATTATTGTAATTTACTATACGCTATAATTATCGTTGCTTCACTTTTGGTACAATTTTATTTCAATCCAAGTCGAGTTTCTTGAAAGTCCCATCGAGTCCAAAGTTTACACCAATGTCCAGCCCCGTGCCGTCAACCCTCAAACTTTCATCTGAAGCATAATTCGCACTCTCTGCGAAAATCTTTCTGTGGTTTTTTTTTTCTATATCCATTTTTTCTGTAACAAAAAAAAACTGTTAGTTATTTCATTCAAAAATTAAGCAATAAGAAAAGCAAATAGGCAGGAACGAGGGCAGGAAGGAATGGGCTGCGGTACCTACTTGTAACATCAGATAATTTGCAGGCAGTGCCACCGTACTCTTCAGGAAGATACTCCCGTGGTATTGTTTCGTAAAGCGATTCCAAGTTATCGTGAAGTTTAAACTATGGAAATGAAAAACAAAAAGCAATTTTCACTGTTTTCAATAGAGATAGAAACAAGATAACTGCGGGAAATGCAATGATAGACCTACCTACCTAGGTGAGATTGGATGAATGATCAATTCTGGAAGAAAGGAACAGTGGGATAATCTCTACTTCCCACGTCACTTACCTACTTTATTTATTACCAATCTTGTTACCAAATGTACATGAGAAATTTATAAATACACTGTTTTCTCTTAAAATTTTGAACATACAGAGATATCAGGGGTTAAATGACATGGAAGAACAGCTGTAGCTGGAGTCCTCGACTACAAGTTGAATTTCGCCTCGTCGTTAGACAATAAAGTCCTTCTATTATTATTATTATTATTATTATTATTATTATTGAGGTTATTATTGATGGTGACGACCCTATGGTGTTGGTGGTCGTTAAAGAACTCCACCCTTTGTCGAAACACACAGGCATTCAGTAAAATTTCCGACATAGTGTGGAGGAAAGCATTCACCGGCGTCGGTGTTGGGCCTCACAGTGAAAATGGGCCAACGTTAAATAAACGAACAACAACAAAATGTTGAGGACATATTATAAATTATCATAATATTATTACTTACTCTTTGAAGCAGTTTGCTTGACAATATTTTTCTTGTCAGGCTAACAATGAAGGTGGTTGTCGGGTTGATATTCACATAATCAATTGATATCAAGGGTACTCCATATCCTTTCTGAAATGCAATAGGCATACAATTCGCGATTTAAATTAATTTTTCCCGCCACAAGATGGCTGGCAAAAGCGGAATGTGTTGATGATTGGTTGCCATTGCTATGTTACTTTTGTGTCTTTGGCAGTTTTGTTGTCTCTACTAATTTCAATCAGCACTTGACAACCATCTTGTGGCGGGAAAAATTAATTTAAATCGCTAATACCTGATGGTGAATCAGAAAAAATGATACAGAAAAAATTGATTACTGTCGTGCAAAGACCGTTGAGAGTGCAATTTAATGGGTCTTATGAATAAAGATCAAGCAATTGCTGAGAAACATTTGGAAATGAGACTTTGAACCATTGTTATTATTTCAATCAGTTACTCAATTGTTCAATAAAACTTGAATCAAGGAATTACTTGAAGTTTCTGATTTTTTGAGTATTTTTCAAAAGCAGAAAATCAAGCAAAAGCAATTGCTCAATCTTTATTCATAAGACCCAATGTGATAGAAAGTCTCTCGACTTTTAAACAATTTATTTGTGAGTGAAAAACTAAAAGGAAGGAGGAACAATTCTCAATGAAAACCACCAGATCGACCACAGGTAGGTCGTGTAGAAAAGTATGTAGAAGATCAAGGAGGACATTTGCGAGTTTGTACAGAGCGATCAAATTCATCAAATACTTGATTGTTCAAGTTGGCGTACGATGCTCACTTTTTTCCCGAACGGGCGGATCATGAACGCGTGTTTGGGGAAAAGTTGAGCATCGTACCTACGCCAACTTGATGAGCAATCGAATATTTGATCGCTCGTTATTTTGTTCATTAAATTTCCCATGTTACATTTCTTCACACAGATGATTAGGATTTGGGCCTTTGGGAAGATAACTATACAGGGTGGTCCAGGTTTTAGTCGACAAACTTTGCAGGCTGATAGAGGATAAAAAAAGAAGTTGACTCATCCCAAAAAGTACATATCTAAAATGCATATTAAAAGAGTTACAGGCCTTCAAAGTTGCAGAAAAAAATTGTTTTTCCCTTGATAACTTTTGAACAGCTTCACCGATTTCGCTCAAATTTTGCACATATGGTTAACAAACACGTCCCCAGTGATTTCTTAAAAAAAATTCTGTCAGAATGACGCAGTGCCGTAGATATGGGGGGGTACTGACCCTCTTATCCTCCTACTTTCTACGCCACTGGATATTTTGGAAAACCGTCGAGAGCATTGAATTCGGCGTTCAATTTTGAAGAGAAAATTGGCGTATCATTGCTACATTTGGAGCAGCGGTTTCTGAGATATTTGTGTTTAAAGGTTCAAAAACACCGAATTACGCAAATGTTTCAAAATTCGAGCAAGCTTTGACCCATTCACTTTCAACTTTTTTTTTCAATTTTAAGTTTATTGATCCATAATTTGGCTCATGAGAAATTGAAAACTGGTATGAAAATTCATAATTTCAGTAACAATTGAATATTCAATAGGTACCTATTCACTTACTGATAGTTGGGAAGTTTACTAAGAACAAGAACCAAGGGCCCATTGTTTCTTATTGGTCATGTTACTGAAATCATGAATTTTCACAACCAATTTTCAATTTCTCATGAGCTAAATTATGAATCAATGAACTTTACGTTGAAAAAAAAGTTGGAAGTGAATGAATCAAAGCTTGCTCGAATTTTGAAACATTTGCGTGATTCGGTGTTTTTGAACTTTTAAACACAAATATCTCCGAAACCGCTTCTCCAAATGTAGCAATGATACGCCAATTTTCTCTTTAGAATTGAACGCCGAATTCGATACTTTTAACGGTTTTTCAAAATATCCAGTGACGTAGAAAGTAGGGGGGTAAGAGGATTAGTACCCCCCATATCTACGGCACTGCGTCATTCTGACAGAATTTTTTTCAAGAAATCACTGAGGACGTGTTTGTTAACCATATGTGCAAAATTTGAGCGAAATCGGTCAAGCTGTTCAAAAGTTATCAAGAAAAAAACATTTTTTTTCTGCAACTTTGAAGGCCTGTAACTTTTTTAATATGCATTTTAGATATGTACTTTTTGGGGTGAGTCGACTTCTTTTTTTATCCTCTATCAGCCTGCAAAGTTTGTCGACTAAAACCTGGACCACCCTGTATATGCTGCCAATTTGGGAAGATAACTATATATGCTGCCAAGACATCCTCAGAACTGTGAAAGCAAGTAGCTTCCACACTTACTCAAATCACCTTCACGAAGTGTGCGTTTGAATTAGAAAATTGACAAATTTTGAAAAGTGTTTCCAAACTTTCTGTTGCCACTCTGTACCTACCAACCTACTACCTACTACACCACTTATTCTTACAATAGCTAAGTCTCCAGATTTCAAGCATCCATTTATGTCAATCTTCTTCAAATGGGCCAAAGTGTAGTTTTTTCCATCGACTATGAACCTAATGCAGGCCGTCCGATCGTACATGTTTATCAGTTCCACGGCTGTGACCAAGGATTGGAAATAGTGCTGAATGGTGTACAATTCTGCATCCGGAGTTTTGAAGTACACGAACACGATCCGTTCGTTCTGCGGTCCTAGTTTTGGCAAGGGCAATATACACCTGGAAACATTCCTATTATTAGGTAGGTACATATTGTTATTTATTTGTTTGATATTCTTATTCTTTATTATTTTTTAGTATGTATAAGTATACTTGGAAATGCATATTTGATGTTAAAAATTGTTCATAGCGTAGTTGACCGCTCGTCCTCAACTATCAGGGTCGAGCCGAAATATTAAGATAAGATTCGACTAGCGAAAAAACGAAATCAATATTTTAAACCATTCTAAGACATTCAAGACAATCATAGAGATTGTTACGATAGTCGCTGGAGACTTCAACTCGGTAGTAAACCACAAACCCGGTACAATATTGACGGAGAAAGATATCCGGATTTGTACTCGCGAAGCTGCTGGACTTTTCAGAGCTTTCCCAATTCGTTAGCTTGCAGATGTACATATTTGTTCTTGGAAATTGTTTATAACTGACCGATCGTCCTCAATGGCAACAAGTGTTGAGTCGAAAGAGGTAGGTATAAGAGGTGTATATTTTATACACAATTCGATTAATGAAAAATGTTCAACCGTTTGGAAAATATGAAAGATAAAATAGCCCAGGCGCCAGAGAAAACAATAAGGAAATAATTGTTTCCTGGCTGGAAACTAGCTTAAAACGATCTGTGTAGCTTAGGTTTTGACATACTAGTTTCCCCCCTTTCGGAAATGTCGGCGTCATGTCGCCATCATCAACAAGAAGTGCACCAGCGTGGTGTTTTTGCCGAATATCTTAATTTTGGGTCATCTGACAGCAAAAGATGTGAGGAGTCATTTTGAAGCCTATGAAATTCCCTACAGTTTGGTTTTTCAATCAATTTTCTGCGACCTATGGTTTTTGAGATAGAGCTTCTGGAAGCGAGAGTCATTGTCGTGAGAGCTCCATGGCCACTTGACTCAAAAAACTAGAATGTCGATGTGACAAAAAAAAAATTCAAAATGAGATTACTCGAGAACTCTTCATGCTATAGTTGCGGTGATAGTCTTAAACTCTTCCTCTTGAACTGTAGATTACGATTTTTTTTATTCGTTTATTTAACGTCGGCCTATTTCCGCAACGAGGCCTAGCACCGACGCCGGTGAATGCTTTCCTCCACTATACCGGAAATTTTGCCGAACCCCTGTGTGTTCCAACACAGGGTAGGGATTTTTAACGACCACCAACATCGCATGGGGTCGGCACCATCGTTCGTATTTTACGTGCTATGCGACACACGGCGCGTCTTGCATTTAGCAAGCATTCCAACTAAACCAAGGAGCTTGTTTTCGAGGCCGAAAATCCGTCCCCGGCGGAGATCGAACCCGCGACCTCTGGAGTGGTAGTCGAACGCGCTAACTAACCACAGATTACGAATATTGAAAAGTCAAAAACGTCACATTGTTCATATACAGGGTGTACTACGGGAATCAAATCAGAACAGAGAAATTTGACATATTTCTTCGATTTAGCCTATGCGAAACTCTAATAAGAGTCCAATATCAATATGCATTACTCTGTAAGCTTCACTTGATACACTTAAGAAGTGGTCAGCTCACAGCTTTCCTGTAAAATGTTTTGAAGGCCCTCTGAAATCATCAAAATTTACAGTAGCAAGAAATGTATGTAACAGTATATTATATACCAAGGAACCAAAGTGAATTTTTGATCCTTTGGGTGAAGTTTGTTGCTCGAGGGCCCTTTGGGTCCAAATCTCCAAATTAAAAATTCACTTTGGTCCCTTGGTATATAATATACTGTTATATACATTCCTTGGTACTGTAAATTTTTAATATTCTGATGATTTCAGAGGGCCTTCAAACAAAACATTTTACAGTAAAGCTGTGAGCTGACCACTTCTTTCGTGTATTGAGTGAAGCTTATAGAGCAAATCCATATTGATATTGGGGTTGAGTGGAATAGCTCTGGCTAAACTTCGCCCTATAAATAAAGGCCTTTATTATTATTATTATTATTATTATTATTATTATATAGGACTTGTGTTAGGTGCTTAGAGTGTCGCATATAGGCTAAATCGAAGATATATGTAAAATTTCTCTGATCTGATTTGATTCCCTAAGTACACCCTGTATATGTACAATGTGACGTTTTTGACTTTTCTATATTCGTAATCAACGGTTCAAGAGAAAGAGTTTAAGACCATCACCGCAACTATAGCATGAAGGATTCTCGAGAAATCTCATTTTGAAATTTTTTTGTCACATCGACATTTTAGTTTTTCGAGTCAAGTGGCCATGGAGCTTTTACGACAATGCCTCTCGCTTCCAGGAGCTCTATCTCAAAAACCATAGGTCGCATAAAGATCATTCAAAAACTATTCCGTAGGGAATTTCATTGGTTTCAAAATGACTTCTTACATCTTTTGCTGTCAGATGGCCCAAAATCAAGATATTCGGCAAAAACCACGCTGGTACACTTCTTGTTGATGATGGCGACATGACGCCGACATTTCCGAAAGGGGGGAAATTAGTATGTCGAAATCTAAGCTACACAGATCGTTTTAAGCTAGTTTCCCGCCAGGAAACAATTATTTCCTTATTGAGCTGATTTTTGCTCCCTGGCGCCTTAGCCCAGACATTTTAGGGTTTGACCTCGGGTTTGACCCTGAAATAAATATGTCCTTTTTGAAATTTTGCACAAACGGCCTTTGACCAATGCTGAACAACATACTAGAA
Organism: Anaspis maculata; assembly: GCA_949128115.1. Lineage (NCBI taxonomy): Eukaryota > Metazoa > Arthropoda > Insecta > Coleoptera > Scraptiidae > Anaspis > Anaspis maculata. Next base: position 21,474,322 of record OX421967.1, read on the forward strand.
GCTCCGGTCCGACAAGTGTGCGGAACATAGTTTTTTGGGCAAGAAAGGAATAAGTGCCACCAAATCAGATAAACTCTTGCTGTAGCTCAGAAGAGGGTATTGTAAGTCTCAACGTTGACCAACGTGTCCCTCAAGCAATGCTGATCCACGTACTGGAAGCTCCAGACCTTGAAATGTAAGCGTCATAGTTTTTGATGAGCAAGAAGGGTGTAAGTTCCGCGACAGTGATAACTCGGTAAAATTTGATTTCCTTAAAATTTTGAAGGACCCAGGTTGGTCTGAATGCTTTTCAATCAAGTTGATTCACATTTTAAAACAGAATTCTGTGATTTCCTTCCTCCCGACCTACCAACCAAAAAGGAGGGAAAGTACCTATTGTGAAGGCGCTAAAAAACATTTTTCGAGATGAACCCGGAAATATCCATTTTGAGCCCCCCTGAGACGATCAGGACCATTTCCAGATGAAAGTTTGTCTGTCTGTGTGTCTGACTTTGTGTGTGCCTGGCTGTGTGTGTCTGCCTGTAATATTTCACGATAACTACCAAACGGTTGATTTGATCGAATTGACATTAGGTATACAAACATAGTTCTGCTGTAGAATGAGCCCCGTCAATTTTTGGCTGTCATCTGTCAAGCAAATAAGTCACTGTCAAAACATGACAGGCTCTTCATTTCACAGAACTTGAAATGCAATATGTCGTTTGGAAGCCGTTGGAAAACTGTATTCAGAACAGTCAAAAGTTATTCTTTATCTGTCATGGATGTCAAATATTAAAAAATATACAAATTCAAAACTTTGCGATTTAATTATTTAAAATCTATTGGATGGATTGGAACCAAATACAGCAGACAACAACTGAATAAAAGAGTCAAATCAAGTCTGCAGTTAGAGTTCTCCATCATCATCTCTCAATCAGGCGCTACGAGATTTGGCGGCACTTTATTCCTTTCTTGCTCAAAGCATCTATGTTCCGCACACTTGCTGGACGGGAGCTTTTAGTATGTTGTCAAGCATGGCTTGGGAGCCATTTGTGCAAATTTTTGAAAGGGACATATTTATTTCAGGGTTTGACCAAAATTTCACCTAAAATTCCTGGGCTACCTGGGCTAAAAAGGAAGATAGAAAAACCGAGAAATTGAGAAATAGCTTACAGTCTTACAGAGAAAAAAGAATGACGGAAAATCACAAAAAAAAACTAGTCTGGAAATGAGATATTCTACAATAGAAGACTAAAGTTGATTACCAAGCTTCTTACAAATCTGTAATAACTAATACGAGATATTCTAGAAATCCAGGTCGAAAATTAGAAAATCTATAAGAGGACTGGAGTAGATTCCGGATTTCATGCAAATCGTTCAACTAAGAGATTTCAATATGGTGACCAAAGTGACGGAGTTGGTGGATGGATTCATAAGATCGTTCCTAGCCTACGCGCACTGATTTTCTTCTAGGCCTAATATACTGCTCACAAGATCGTTACGATATTTGCTGAAGACTCCGACTCGGGGATAAACTACGAACCCCGAGACTTCGACTCGGAGCTAAGCTATAAACCCGTACAATTGATGGCGGAGGAGCTGTTTGAGGGCTTGTCGGATTCATAACGAAGCTGCTGGACTTTATTTAAGTCTCTTTCAAATAGACGAAATTTGAAGATGGGCATAATTATTTCTTTCTAAAACTTGTTTTTCGATTAATGCAACATAGTATGGGGGCATAGGTCGTGCCGTGTGCAGCTTCGTGAAGATATATAGAGCTATGTTTTAGTCGATTCCTGGGGGATCAGGGACCATGAAAAATGATGGTGGAATATTCGAATCGACTGCAGGTGCAGGCAAATATGGTGGAGGCGCCAAAATGGGCTTCATCTGGTATTAAGAAACTGGCTGTAGCTCGTTTGTTTTTGAACGGATTTTAACATCTGGAACGTCATTTTGTAGACAAAAAAATTCTCTTCTTATTTCATACCTAAACTTACAAACGTCATTTTGTGAAACTGTCAAATCTGTATTTATAAGACATGCTAAATTCCGCCCTTTTTTGAAGGTTATCCGATATTTTTGAAACCTGGCAGTATCATAAATCTTGAAGTGCTCTTTCTGAATTTCTACTTTTCTACTTCGTATCTTTGCCGTTTTGGCCGCCATATTGAAAAGATGGCGCCCAAAAAACAGTTTTTTGTCAATATCTTGAATTTAACTGACTCAAGATTGAAATGTGTGTATGCGGAGGAAAGCCCATTCCAATCTCTACAATTTGACATATCAGCCATTATTGTGCGATTTACGGTTCTTGAGTTAGAGCTTTCAGAACTTCCGGAAGCATCAACTTTCGGCATTCAATCAGCATGTTAAATTGATACCACCGTCATATAGTAGGCAAATAACCCATCAATAGCTCTTGGCCATTAACCATAGATGATGAAAATTTAGAAAATCGATCATGGTGATGTTATTTGTGTAATTACAGGGTGAACTGTGAAAGCAAACTGACTTTAGAAAGAAATAAAGGTAAAATAGCATTTGAAGGATATCAGATACATTCGAAACTCATTATTATGATAAAATGTGGGGTCATCACTCAGAATATCTACTTTTCCACTTTGTATCTTTGCTGTTCTGGTCATAATTTTGAAAAAATGGCGCCCAAAAAAACATATTTCCGATTTTTTCTTTAAATTCGTCATAAAACTTTAGAGTTCATATCAAAAGTGAAGGTCTATTCAATTCTCTATAATTTGACGTCTGAATCACTCATGTGCGACTTACGGTCCTCAAGCTATACCTTCTCAAAGTTAATTTCCCCTTAGAGTTCACCCTGTAGTTGCATAGCAACCGTTACCATGATTGATTTTCTGGATATTAATGGTCTGTGGTTGACAATTTATCATTATTTATGGTTAATTTGACTGCCACGTGGAGCTAAGCTCAACTTGACATGCTGATTGGATGACAAAAGTTGATGCTTCAGGGAGCTCTGGAAGCTATAACCCAAGAACCGGAAATAGCACGTACACGAGTAAGGTGTCAAATTGTAGAGAATTGAATAAGCTTCCATTCGCATACAAACGCTTTCACCTCACGTTGACTGAAATGAAGATATTGACAAAAAACTGTTTTTTGGGCGCCATCTTTCCAATATGGCGGCCAAGACGGCAAATATACGAAGTGGAAAAGTAGAAATTCGGAAAGGGCACCTCAAGATCTATAATACTGTCAAGTTTCAAGAATATCAGATAACCTTGAAAAAAGGCCGGAATTTAGCATATTATCTTATGAAGACAATTTTGACAGTTTCCCGGAATGGTGTTTGTGAACTTAGGCATGAAATAAGAAGAGAATTTTTTTGTCTACAAAATGATGTTCCAGATGTTGAAATCCGTTGAAAAACAAACGAGCTACAGCCAGTTTCTTATCATCAGATGAAGCCCATTTTGGCGCCTCCACCATATTTGCCTGCAGCAGATGTCAATATTCCACCATAATTTTTCATGGTCCTTGATCGCCCAGGAATCGATTAGGACATATCCCTATATATCTTCACGAAGCTGCACACGGCCAAGCCTTTTTTGACCCTATGCCCCCTGACTAACAGATCTCGAGTCAATATAGATAGATTTCATTAGCAAAAAAAGGAACTCGATTTGTTGAACCGTTTGTAAGATCTGAAAGATTTATCTACCAAGAAAAATTACGAACGGAAGGGGAGTTGAATATAAATATTCTCCGCTACTCCATCTAGCGACGCGCTAAAAAAACTCATAGATACTCACACTGTATTATTTATTGGTTTGACGTACTCATCATTGTCGAAAACCGTGAAAAACTCCCGACAGCGCCTTTTCAAAGTGAAATACTTTTCGATCCTTTCTTTAGCCCTTTCTACGCTGAATTTGTTCGCGATCAACATTCTGTACGGAAAAAATTCATCTGAAAAAAAAAGTTGATTAGTAGGTAAAAGATATACCGGGTGATCATTTGAAAACTATCCACCTGCAGTAACTCCCGCGCGATTCCTAGTGAATACTTCTTCGAGCAAAAACAGGTTGATTTTTATATCGATAGGGGGACATCTAAAACATACATTGGTAGAGAGACTACATTGGCAAATTTCTATCTTCAGCCTCCTCGCTCCACTCACCCTAACTTTGAAATTTCAAATGACACTCTTGCGATAAGTATACTACATCAAATTGGAGAGAAATAAATTTTCTTTCTGAAAAAATATTTTCAAAATTTTTAACTCCACCCTCCTTCTTTCTAAAAATTTTCTGACTGTCCCATTCTATATTCTGGACCCCACAATCCTTCCCAATTTAGTCAGCGTCATCCTAGATAGCATTGAAGGAGAAAAATTTCGGTGGAAAAAGTGCTACCTAAACTCATCCCTTTACTCTACCCCACCTCAACTTCAAAATTTAACAAAACACCACTTTCTTTGTGATACATCAAATGAAAGGGAATTGAATCCTCTTTCTAGAAGCAATGTTTTTTAATTTTTAACGCCTCCCTCAATAAATTGGACATTTGGAATATTTTAGGAGAGAAATGGGGAGGGGGGGGTTAAGAAAAATTGATTAGGAAGAGAATTTAATTTCCTTCAATTTGATGTCTCACAAAGTAGGTATTGCTATTTTAAATTTTTAAGGTGAGGTGGGGCGAGCGAAGGGGTGAATTTGGGTGGCACTTTTTCCACAGAAATTTTTCTCTTCGGATGCTATGCAGGATGCAGGATGACGTTGACTGCATTGAAGGGAATTGAGAGGTCAAGAATATTAAATTGGACACTCAGAGAATTTCAGGTGAGGTTAAAAAATTTATTAACATTTTTTCAGAAAGAAAATTTAATTCTGTTCAATTTGTTGTAGGTATCGCAAAATAGGTGATGTCACTTGAAATTTCGAAGTTGGGGTGGGTGGGGGCGAGGGAGCTGAAGATAGAAATTCGCCAAAGTATGTTTTAGATGTCCCCCTCGATATAAAAATCGACCTGTTTTTGCTTGAAGACATCTTCACCAGGAATCGGGAGTTACTGCAAGTGGATAGTTTTCAAATGATCACCCGGTATATAAAAAAAAAACACCTGGGATAACACCAAAACAAACTACTCATGTGATAATAGTATTGGCGAGTTTCAAGATCGAATACGCCATCTGACGGCCAACGTGTAAACGACGTTTGTGCACGGATCAACCGCAGATTTGTGTGGGCTCTTATGAGCGTTGCGGTGTTTGGTGACTTTAATTGATTCCATCTGACTTAACGCGGCGTTGATTTTTTCCAACAAAGTACGTGAGCCACGCACGTTTCATTATCTTGAATATACTAGGTGTCGTCGGTTGCAAAAGCATTGCATTTTTAAATAAGAGTGGCACGTGTACGACGACTGGCAAGCAAAAGTGGCATCAGAATGGGAAGTGGTAAGATTTGTGATTTTGTCATAGTGACAAAAAGTGGCGGAGAATTTGTTGCGTTTCCGAGTGCGAGTCGCGCTGTGGAAACCGGAAAAAGGAAGAGTTACATTTTCACCGTTTCCCGTCGAAAGCGAAAGACGCAAGTTGGGTAGTCAAGATGACAAACAAACTCGGCACTGTGGAAAATTTGACTACGAGAAAAGCCTGGGAAGTGTGCTGAAAATAGGAACTTTAAATGGCTGCATCGAAGAAGCACAGCTGCGATATGTTTGCATGTCCCGGACTGGCCTGCTTTGCAAGTGCATTTAAACGTTCCAATTTCACAGGAACTCTCGCAGGAACTTCTACTACTATTTCTTTTAATTACAATCTCAGTTGCCTCGTGAGGAGATTCATGCAATGCGCTTGTTTGTAAACACAATCCAAATATGTCTATGTTTGAACTGAAGCTTGATTCGGTTCGCTTTCGACCATACAACACAAGAAATTGTGACTTCAGAATTTCCTCTCCCATCAGTATCCCATCACGATAGATCGAGAATCCGTTGAGGCTTGAGGCCATCTAGTGATTGAAAACCTTCATAACACTCAATTCGCTTCTGCCATTTTCGAGTTCCACCGCAATAGGTACTAATTAACCACGTTTCACGTCTGGAGGACATTAAAAACCGCTTACTACTGATAAGATTTTTGAACGCGCGGGCAACAATCCGTGCCCTATCCGACATGTTTGTTTACATGCGAAGCGCATCAGCAGCGCCACCATCGGTAATGTTACTCGCCAATATTATATACCAAGGTTGTGAAGGACGCTGTTATAGCTGCGGCGCCTGTTTAAATCCCGAAGCGCAGCTGAGGGATATAAGGCGCCAAAGCTATAACAGCGTTCACAACCGTGGTTTATATACTATTTTTCTCACTACTAGCAAACATTAAATCCTGATTTGTAAAGATTTTTCAAGAATATGGAATGTGACAGGACTGACAGGAGGTTAAAAATGTGACAGGAGGTTAATAATAGTGACAGGCGGTTAATAATGTGACAGTCAGCCTACTGGTTGTAAAAAATCACTTCACGACCTCTAAACAGGTCAATAACGGCCTACTTCACAGCTAGTAGTGAGAAAAATGAATTTTTAAGGCTTTATACGCAGGGTATCAATATTTCTCTCTCAAAAATAAAGGTGATGAAGAGATATAGAAATTTTGATGGAATTCCATCAAATTAAGTTTGTCCACCTGGTGGCTAAAGAGCAAGCCCTCAAGGCCAACCAATTGACAAAAAAAAAAAGTTTGTCCACCTTGTTTCCATTTGGATTATCCCTTATTTTTTTAGGAGCTCAATAGCCCTAAAACACTAAAAAAGTTTCTGAAGGATTACTGGGTCATTTTTTGACAAACAAAAAAATTATCAACTGTTTTATAATTTTGAGAGACGTAGAAAATTGAGTACAGAGCCGGTTTTTGAAAAAAGTTGTCAACAAAAAAGAAAATTTTTGTTCTTCTCATTTTTGAAAAAACGCTCTGTACTCAATTTTGTAATACATTCAGGACACCATATAAAAAAACTGTGTTTTTATCTCCATTTTTGAGAGAGAAATCCTCTAGACAGTTTTTACCTACTGAAAATACAGCCTTAATTTGGACAAGCTGATTGATGTGTTGTAGCCAAACGCAGCTTCGCACCCCTAAATTTAATCAGGCTACAGCCTGGAGCCTGCCTAAATTAAGAACTCATTTTTATCATACGATTATTATATAACTGACTTACACTGAAAGTTTTTGGGCAGATGGGGCTGTTTTTTTATCCATTCTTCGATCAATGTGACATCCTCAGCGATGCTCTCTTCAGTCACGCCATATGATTTATAAATCTCGTCTTTTTGTACATCACTTATTTGAAAAAGCTCCATATTGTAGTCTTGACGCAACTGTATAATATAGACTGTAAACAGTTACTCGTCACTGCAATTAAGTACTCTGGAATAAATTGAATGGGTAGGGTAATTATTTATTGCTATTTGCACACTATTAGATACCTTGGTACAAAAACGCCTTCACGTATTTTTATTGTTAAGGACGGAGTTGAATTGGTAAAATAAGCGTAGCGAAATCAATCTCTATGGATTTATTCCTTGACGGATTCTTACCATTTTGGTCTTTTTCGAAAGCTACAAGGATGTACTTTGGTTTTGTACTTTGAGCCCCATTGGCATTTCCAAAATCCAAAATTTTTTTTGATTTTTGGATTTTGGAAATGCCAATGGGCTCAAATCAAAGTACATCCTTCTAGCTTTTGAAAGAAACCAAAATGGTAAGAATTCGTCAAGGATTAAACCCACAGGGATTGATTTAGCAACGCTTATGTTACCAATTCAACTCCGTCCTTAAGTCGATTCCATCAATTACTACAAAATCAGCAAACGTGCGTGATTAATGAGATACTCATGTATACCTACCTACCTACATAAATATGATAATAATACTTAATTATTCCATACAGGTGTCCCAGAGCAAAAACTTTTTTGTCTGCTTTAAAAAGTTCACTGAAATCACATCAAATAATAAAAATAGAAAGGGGTGAAGTCACACCCTTCGACCCCCCCCCCATGTCTAAAACTAAAAACGGAACTTCTTCCCCTATAAACTCTTGATTCTTGAGAAATGGAGTTTCCATCTAAATCAAGTCGACTTTTATTTCAAGGGGGTCATCCAAGACCTATGGCCAAATTTTTATTTTCAACCCCTTCGCCCGCACTTTGCCCCTCGCTTTGCCCTACTACTTTAAAATTTTTAAATGTTAAGTAGCATTACTTATCTTGTGATGCCTCAAATTGAAAGCAATAAAATTGTCTTTCCGTATAAAATTATTCCTAATTTTCTTAAACCACCCCTTTGAAGTAAGGTAGGGTGGGGGCGAAGGGGTTGAAGATGAACATTTGGACATACGCGTCTTAGATGACCCCATTGAAATAAAAATCGACCTGTTTCTGCTGAAGAGTCTATTTCTCAAGAAACGGCAGGAGTTTATAGGGGTAAAATCTCGGGTAAAATGTTCCTCTTATTAATAAAGAGAGGATTCCACAAGAGTTGCGGAGTGGTTTAAACAGGTTTAGCTGGTTGACACCGAGGTGGACACTGATGGTTTTTAGTTTTTACTTTTGATTTGTCATTGCATGACCTGTAACATTGATTGTTTCTGCATATTCTGATTGCCTGCAAAATGGCCAGGCTATTTAACACAAAACTCGATTATTGTAAGAATAAAAAGGTAGGTACCTAGTCTAATAGAAAAACAAACACTTTTTTATAGGTACAGGTACGTAGCGGTTTTTATTTATTACCTTCGTTTCTTTCGATTGCAGCCACATGCAATAATTACTACGCTATAATTATTGTTGCTTCACTTTAGGTACAATTTTATTTCAATCCAAGTCGAGTTTCTTGAAAGTCCCATCGAGTCCAAAGTTTACACCAATGTCCAGCCCCGTGCCGTCAACCCTCAAACTTTCATCTGAGGCATAATTCGCACTCTCTGCGAAAATCTTTCTGTGTTTTTCATTTTCCATATCCATCTTCTCTGTAACAAAAAAAAACTGTTATTTAATTCAAAAATTAGGCAATGGAAAAAGCAAATAGGTAGGAAGGAATTGGCAGGTGTACATACTTGTAACATCAGATAATTTGCAGGCAGTGCCACCGTACTCTTCAGGAAGATACTCCCGTGGTATCGTTTCGTAAAGCGATTCCAAGTTGTCGTGAAGTTTAAACTACGGAAATAAAAAACAAAAAGCAATTTTTACAGTCTCCAATACAAATAGAAACAAAATAACTGGGAAATGCAATGATAGACCTAGACCTATCTACCTAGGTAAGATTGGATGAATGATCCAATTCCGGAAGAAAGGAACAGTAGGACAATCTCTACTAAAGTCACTTACCTACTTAATTTATTACCAGTGTACTTGAGAAATTCATTAATAGGTACGCTGTTCTCTCTTAAAATTTTGAATTCGCCCCTTCGTTAGACAATAAAGTCCTTTTATTATTATTATAAATGATCTGGCTGACTCTGGCATGTCTTGAAAAATTAAAATCTTGAAATGAAAGTTAAAACGAAGAAGTGTCTTGCTGCCGATTCTATATTGTACACAAGCCGAGGTATAAGCCGAGTGGAGAGGAAATGATAAGGCAAAGCAAAGAGTGGTGGCAATTTCGAAAAATATAGGAAGATGGGGGATGCTGTGGCGAGATTGCATGGTTTTTTCCGGATTTTTTTGATTAATGCAAGGGCGCTTTGGGTGGCCCTTAAGCACGTAAAATTAGAATGATGGTGCCGACCCTATGGATGTTGGTGGTCGTTTAAGATCATCTCTTATTTGTTGGAACACACAGGGATTCAGTAAAATTTCCGACATATAGTGTGGAGGAAAGCATTCACCGGCGTCGGTTTGGACCTCACAGTGGAAATGGATCGACGTTAAATAAACGAACAATAACAAAAAGTTGAGGGCATAGGCATATCATAAATTATCATAATAAGATTACTTACTCTTTGAAGCAGTTTGCTTGACAATATTTTTTTTGTCAGGCCAACAATGAAGGTGGTTGTCGGGTTGACATTCATATAATCAATTGATATCACCGGTACTCCATATCCTTTCTGAAATGCAATAGGCATACAATTCGCGATTTCAATCAATTTTTCCCGCCACAAGATGGCTGACAAAAGCTGAATGTGTTGATGACTAGGTTGATGATGATTGGTTGCCATTGTTAGGTCGTACGTTACTTTTGTGTCTCTGGCAGTTTGGTTGTCAATACTAATTTCAATCAGCACTAGACAACCATCTTGTGGCGGGAAAAATTAATGTTAATCGCGAATACTTATAATGGAGAATCAGAAAAAATGATACAGGGTCCGACAAAAAACACTTTACACCTTCTTTCTCTTGCGATCACTTTTTTATATATGAAAGAGGAGGCTTGGGATCACAGTGGATCTTCAGTAGGTATTGAAGAATTTCTTGACTCAAAATTGATTAGTTGATTACTGTCGTGCAAAGACCGTTCAGAGTCAGAGTGCAATTTAATGTCATAGAAAGTCTCTGGACTTTTAAACAATTCATTTGTGAGTGAAAAACTGGAAGGAAGGAGGCACAATTCTCAATGAAAACCACCAGATCGACCACAGGTAGGTCGTGTAAAAAAGTATATGTAGAAGATCAAGTAGCGAGTTGATCAGAGCGATCAAATACTCGATTGTTCAAGTTGGCGTACGATGCTCACTTTTTTCCCGAACGGGCGGAACATGAACGCGTGTTTGGGGGAAAGTTGAGCATCGTACCTACCTACGCCAGCTTGAGCAATCGAATATTTGATCGCTCGTTATTTTGTTCATTATTTCCCAAATAACATTTCTCCGCAGAACGTGTCAGCGTGAGTTCAGAACCGTTCAGAACACATCCAGTTTCTCCCTTATCATATGATACAATCGTATGATTAGGATTTGGGCCTCGGGAAGATAACTATGCTGCCAAGATATCCTCAGAACTGTGAAAGCAAATAGCTTCCACACTTCCTCAAATCACCTTCACGAAGTGTGCGTTTCAATTAGAAAATTGACAAGTTTTGAAAAGTGTTTCCAAACTTTCTGTTGCCACTCTGTACCTACCTACCTACTACACCACTTATTCTTACAATAGCTAAGTCTCCAGATTTTAAGCATCCATTTATGTCAATCTTCTTCAAATGAGCCAAAGTGTAGTTTTTTCCATCGACTATGATCCTTATGCAGGCCGTCCGATCGTACATGTTTATCAGTTCCACGGCTGTGACCAAGGATTGGAAATATTGCTGAATTGTGTACAATTCTGCATCCGGAGTTTTGATGTATACGAACACGATCCGTTCGTTCTGCGGTCCTAGTTTTGGCAAGGGCACTATACCCCTGGAAACATTCCTATTATTAGGTAGGTACCTATTGTTATTTATTTGTTTGATATTCTTATTCTTCATTACTTTTTAGTATGTACATTGTACAAGTACTTGGAAATGCATATTTGATGTTAAAAATTGTTCATAGCGTAGTTGACCGCTCGTCCTCAACTATCAAGGTCGAGCCGAAATATTAAGATAAGATTCGACTAGCGAAAAAACGAAATAAATATTTTAAACGATCCTAAGACATTTAAGACAATCATAGAGATTGTTACGATAGTCGCTGGAGACTCCAACTCAGGGGTAAACCACAAACCCGGTACAATATTGACGGATTCGTACACGCGAAGCTGCTGGACTTTTCAGAGCTTTCCCAATTCGTTAGCTTGCAGATGTACATATTTGTTCTTGGAAATTGTTTATAACTGACCGATCGTCCTCAAAGGCAACAAGTGCTGAACCGAAAGAGGTATAAGAGGTGTATATTTTATACACAATTCGATTAATGAAAAATGTTCAACCGTTTGGAAAATATGAAAGATAAAAAGGAAGAGAGAAAAACCGAGAAATCGAGAAATAGCTTACAGTCTTGCGGCTCGATACCAAGGTGGGGCTGAGACCGCCGTAAGTCCGGTTACTATAGCAACGGCCAATCAGACCGCTCTATTTGGCAAGTTACGCCGTCCTAACTTTTGCGGTTGCAACTTGGTATCGAGCCCTTACAGAAAAAAAAGAATGACGGAAAATCACAAAAAAAAAACAAGTCTGGAAATTAGATATTCTATACAAGACCAAAGTAGATTACCAAGCTTCTTACAAATCTTTAATAACTAATACGAGATATCCTAGAAATCCAGGTCGAGAATCAGAAAATCTATAAGAGGACTGGAGTACATTCCGGAACCGGATTTCATGTAAATCGTTCAACTAATAAGAGATTTCAATATGGTGGCCAAAGTGACGGAGTTGGTGGATGAATTCATAAGATCGTTCCTAGCCTCCGCGCACTGATTTTTTTCTAGGCCTATACTGCTCACAAGATCGTTACGATATTCGCTGAAGACTCCGACTCGGAGATAAACCACGAACCCTGAGACTTCGACTCGGGGCTAAGCTATAAACCCGTACAATTGATGGCGGAGGAGTTGTTCGAGGGCTTGTCGGATTCATAACGAAGCTGCTGGACTTTATTAGAGCTCTTTCAAATAGACGAAATTTCAAAAAGGGCATAATTATTTCTTTTTAAAACTTGTTTTTCGATTAATGCAACAGATGTCGAATCAATATAGATAGATTTGATTAGCGAAAAAAGGAATCGATTTGTTGAACTGTTTGTAAAATCTGAAAAATTCATCTACCAAGAAAAATTACGAAAGGAAGGGGAGTTGAATATAAATATTCTCCGCTACTCCATATAGCGACTCGCTAAAAAACTCATAGGTAGGTACTCACACTGTATTATTTATAGGTTTGACGTACTCATCATTGTCGAAAACCGTGAAAAACTCCCGACAGCGCCTTTTCAAAGTGAAATACTTTTCGATCCTTTCTTTAGCCCTTTCTACGCTGAATTTGTTCGCGATCAACATTCTGTACGGAAAAAATTCATCTGAAAAAAAAGTTGATTAGTAGGTGAAAGATATACCGGATGATCATTTGAAAACTATCCACCTGCAGTAGGTAACTCCCGATTCCTACAGAAAATTTCTTCAGGCAAAAACAGGTTGATTTTTATATCGAGGGGCAGGGGGGAGGGGGACATCTAAAGCATACATTGGCAAATTTCTATCTTCAGCCTCCTCGGCCCCACTCACCCTAGCTTAGAAATTTCAAATGACACTTCCTATCTTGCGACTTGCGATACATCAAATTGGAGAGAAATAAATTTTTTCCCTGAAAAAAATATTTTCAAAATTTTTAACCCCAGCCCCCTTCTTTCTGAAAATTCTCTGACTGTCCCATTTTATATTCTGGACCCCTCAATTCTTTCCAGTTTAGTCAGCGTCATCCTGACTCTCTCGAAAAATCTCATCAAAGAAGAGAAAATTCACCCCTTTGCTCTCCCCCACCCCAACTTCAAAATTTAACAAAACACCACCTACTTTGTGAACCATCAGATTAAAGGAAATTGAATCGTCTTTCTGAAGACAACTTTTTTCGAAATTTTCAACCCTGCCTCCAACAAATTGGACATTTTGTAGTATTTCAGGAAGGAAATGAAGGGTTTTAAAAAAAATTGTTTGGGAAGAGAATTTAATTTCCTTCAATTTTATGTATCACAAAGTAGGTATTATTGCTATTTTAGATTTTTGGGGTCAGGTGGGGGGAGCGAAGGGGTGAATTTGGGGGTGGCACTTTTCCCACAGAAAATTTTCTCTTCGGATGCTATGCAGGATGACGTTGACTGTATTGAAGAGAATTGAGAGGTCAAGAATATTAATTGGACACTTAGTAGGTATGTCATTTGAAGTTGGGGTGGGTGGAGGCGAGGGGGCTGAAGATAGAAATTCACCAAAGTATGTTTTAGGTGTCCCCCTCGATATAAAAATCGACCTGTTTTTGCTCGAAGACATCTTCACTAGGAATCGGGGGTTATTGCAAGTGGATAGTTTTCAAATGATCACCCGGTATAGAAAAAAACACCTGGGATAACACCAGAACAAACTACTCATGTGATCAAATGAATTCTTAATTTGGACAAGCTGTCGTGCTCTAGCCAAACGCAGCTTTGCACCCCTGAAGTTGATCAGGCTACAGCCTGGAGCCTGCCTAAATTAAGAACTCATTTTGATAATACGATTGATTATAGATATAACTGACTTACACTGAAAGTTTTTGGGCAGATGGGCCTGTTTTTTTATCCATTCTTCGATCAATGTGACATCCTCAGCGATGCTCTCTTCAGTCACGCCATATGATTTATAAATCTCGTCTTTTTGCACATCACTTATTTGAAAAAGCTCCATATTGTAGTCTTGACGCAAGTGTATAATATAGACTGTAGACAGTTATTCGTTACTGCAATTAAGTACTTTGGAATAAATAAATAAATAAATAAATGGGTAGGGTACCTACCTATTTATTGCTCTTAGATACCTAGGTACAAAAAACGCCTTAATGTATTTTTATTGTTAAGTCGATTCCAATCACTATAAAATCAGCAAACGTACGTTATTAATGAGATACTCATGTATACCTACATAAATATGATAATACCTCGGATAATACTTAATGGGGTACTTGCCAATGGAATAGATTCAACTGGAAATACTTTTGATTGCTAGTATAAGTGATAAGGGGACTCTACTGAGAATTTCACAAAAATCCCGTCGTTTTCTACAGAAAAAAACGAATTTGAAAAATTCCTCCTAAAAGCTTTGCGCCAGGACAGGGATTTTGAGAGGTAGTCCGGATGCTAGTTGCATAAAATGGAATGAACCTTGCATTTTTTGATGAGAAGATGCCACTCGGTGAAAATGTTCTTTGCATCATACTCTTCCGATCCAGAAAGGTAGCCATCAGCGCCATCCATGCCGGCAGCGTATACAGGGTGAAACAGAAAAAAAAAGTTGGAAAATTATATTTGAATAACCGAAGCATGTGGAGACGTTCAATTTACTACATACATAAACTGTTTTATGCTAATGAAGTCACAGTGAACCGTTCTTGATTACTTTGAACCGTCTTTGAAATATAGAGGAAAAACAGAAAAAAAACAAAAACACTATTTTTTCCATAAATGAGTGATTCTTAGAGATATTGACACAATACTTGGTATTTCTACAAAAAGTAATGTTTGAAATGATATGAGTTGGGTAGCCAATTCCTAAGCCAACTATTTCCAGAAATACGATTGTCAACTTTTTTTTCCTCTTGAGCACCATCTTGAATCTGCCCTGTGAGGCATTGTTGAAAAAGTGATTGGTTATTATAATAATGGTAACATGGAATCATTGCATCGCAAAAACAACCTCCTCATCATAATTTAGTGACCTCTTCGGCGGGAAAGAATTGCTATTCACGTATTCTCTGGCTCTTCAAAGCTTTAGTGCCCATGATGGCATTTGCAACATCTGAAATGATAAAATATGTTACGTATTATGAACCTTGATGTACTTTGAGGTAGCCTACCAAGTTTTGCAATCATCAATTGAAAGGTTTGTTCTCAAAAGCTGTTTGAACAAAATTTGTTTGATTTTTTTATGGAAAATTCAAAATATTGTATCTTCCACCCTTATTTGATCCCTCGTTGACGAAAGCCTGAAACCGAAAGTCTCCAAAATTTTCATGCTAATGGTTCACTGAGAACTGCTCTTCAATGTGTAGTTGTCAAAATCTGCATAGTTGCGTTCAGATTCCAGACAGAGAGCGACAAAGAAGTTCATGCAGTGAAAAAAGACACAGCTTTCAATGCAATGGAGAAATCCTGGGAATGTCCCTTTTAGATAGGCTTCCCGCAATACACAGGTTCTGTAATACTCTCAAGCGTGGGTAAAGGACTTGAAACATTACTAACTTAAAGCTCTAACAGTGTACCAAATTGCACATTTATGTTATGAAAAATAAGGTCTCCAGAGTGCTTTCAGTCTAGCTCTGGACTAGTTTTTTTCTCGACTGTAATGTATGTCTTTTTTTACTGCATGAACTCCTTTGTCGCTCTCTGTCTGAAATCTGAACGCCACTATGCAATTTTTGACAACTAAACATTGAAGAGCACTTCCCACTGAACCATTATCATGAAAAATTCGGAGACTTTCGGTTTCAGGCTATCCTCAGTAAGGGATCAAGTGAGGGTGAGAGACCCAATATTTTGTATTTTTCATAAAAAAACGACACAAATTTTGTTCAAACAGCTTTTAAGAACAAACCTCTCAATTAATAATGGTGAAACTTGGTAGGCTACCTCAAAGTACATCAAGGTTCATAATGCGTAATATATTTTACCATTCCAGATGTTGCAAATGCCATCATGGGCACTAAAGCTTTGAAGAGCCAAAAAATACGTGAATGACAATTCTTTTTCGCCGAAGAGGTCACTAAATTATGATGAAAAAGTTGTTTTTGCGATGCAATGATTCCATGTTACCATTATTATAATAACCAATCACTTTTTCAACGATGCCACACAGGGCAGATTCAAGATGGTGCTCAAGAGGAAAAAAAGGTTGACAATCGTATTTCTGGAAATAGTTGGCTTAGAAATTGGCTACTCAGCTCATATTATTTCTAACATTACTTTTTGTGGAAATACCAAGTATTGTGTCAATTTCTCGAAGAATCACTTATTTATGGAAAAAAGAGTGTTTTGGTTTTTTTTTCTGGTTTTCCCCTATATTTCGAAGACGGTTCAAGGTAATCAAGAACAGTTTGTTGCGACTTCATAAGCATAAAATAGTTAATGTTTGTGGTGAGTGACACGTCTCCACATGTTTCGGTTAATAGAATATAATTTTTCAACTTTTTTTTTCTGTATCACCCTGTATACGCCGCCGGCATGGATGGCGCTGATGGCTACCTTTCTGGATCGGAAGAGTACGATGCAAAGAACATTTCCACTGAGTGGCAAACTCTCATCAAAATATGCAAGGTACTTTCAACTTGCATCCGGACTAAGGGGTTGGTCTGACTGTGTGACAATGGAATAATCAAGAATGTCAGGAATGCCACTGTGACACTGTTATTTTGAACATGCTATCGCAAAACCGGTTTCCCATCGAATTCTTTTACCGTGAGCATTTAGACAATAAAGTCGAACAAGGTGTCGAAGAAACTGACTCCAGAAACCTCTTATAACACTGTCTCAGTCGAGATAATTTATTTCCAGGGGAAAATCTGGAGGATCACCAATAGCCGCTTTCTTTCGGTCAGGATCACGGATAATGATCCGGAAATCCGCTCACGGGGTTGGTTGGCTGTGTCACGTGCAACCAATCCAACCAATCCAGTCAGCGGATTTCCGAATCGTGATCCGTGATCCTGACCGAAAGAAAGCGGCTAATAGCACAGAAATAAGAGGCTGAAAATGAACAATGAGCTTTTATAGGTTCATCATTAGCATATAATTCCGGATAGGTAATACTTCAGAGCTACAAGAGCTACATATGTGGGGAGGGCGCGATGGATCTCCAAATAAAATGTGGGGAGCAGGAACACTGATGTCCGAAATGAAGCCGAGGGTCAGCCAGGTCAGAGCACGGGTGACAAACATGCGAAAGGCTTTTAGGTGGACAGCACTGAAGACTAAAGAGATTAGTTAGGTTGAACAAGAAATGATCAAAACGAGTAGGAACTTACCGCGTAGATCAAAGCCTCGATCAAAGCAGTCAAAGGCAAGCAAGCGAATATGCCTCATGGGCATGAGGCTCAGTAGCGCACTTCCTTTTTGAAGGATTAGTGAACGCAAGATGTTAATTAGGGTTCTACCGTTATTTGGGCAGAAATTTCAATATCGCGGCCAAAATAGCGTCAGAATCATGAAATTTGGCTTAAAAATCAAAATGAATGTACTATAGACAAGAGTAAGCTCCAAGTTTCATGAAAATCATTCCACTAATAAGAGATTCCAATATGACGGCCAAGATGGCGATAGACTGTTGAAATTTGGCTGGAGAATAAGAATGATCATACGAAACAAAGGTAAGTCCCAAGCTTCATGAAAATCGTTGAGTGATAAGAAATTTCAACATGGTGGCAAAGCATCATTTGTCCAAAATCGGATGTATTTTGATGAAGTTCACATCGCCTGCAAATTTCACTCAAATCGGACCACTTTCAGAGAAATTCAAAATGGCGGATCAAAGATGGCGGTCAAAAGTGACAAAAATTATTGGTCAACTTTACATGGTGGTCACGTACGCATTCGATTGGCGTTTGCACCACATCGATATCTCTTTTCGTTGAGGCCTCGGTTGAGGCATAATTTTCCTAGTTCTATCACTTCGAAACATGTTCAATAGTGAGAATATACAAGATGGCGGCGGGGCATGAATTGTCGAAAATTGGATAGATCTTGATGTGGTTCACATTGCCTGCAAATTTCATTTTAATCGGATCACTTTTAGAGAAATTCAAAATGGCGGATCAAAGATGGCAGCAGAATAACAAAAAACCAAAAGTCAATTTGACATCCTGGACATATGTACTATTGATCAGCGTTTATCTCACATCGATATATTTTTTCCCTGAGGAGTTATCCCGGGTACGGACGGACGGACGGACGGACGGACAAAGTGAAGCTAAAAGCGCCTTCTTCCCATTTTTTGGGAAAGTGCGCTAAAAAGGGCACAGGAAGAAATTACGGCCGGCGGTTTGACGTTGTCAGTCAGACTCAGATCAGATTTGAGATGATACGATTTCAAAGTTTGAAAACGGCACCTTGACGACGTTATATCATTGCCAACCCAACGAGGAAAAAGAGCCCTTCTATGTTCTATATCTAATATATTTGTGACGTCACAAATATATTTTTAAAACACGCATTGCGGCCGCAGTTTTGGGAATTTAGGATAAAGAAAAAATACGGGTACATTATTTTTAACCATACTATCGATTAAGCCAATAAAAAAAAATTGGGCAAGTACCTACTCCATTATTCCATACAGTAAGGTGACCAGATTTCTTAGTGAAGAAATCGGAACATGAGGAGACTTTTTTTTCCTTTTTTTTTGATTTTTTGAAAAAGGGGCGTACTTTTTATTTGCTGATTCAGAACCTATCAGCTATTCCTCATTTTTTCGCGTCTGTTCATTGTTGGATCTCGCGTCTGTTCATTGTTGGATAGACCGATATTTTGGGATATTTTCTGAAACCGAGTCTGAAACTTAGTTTTTCTGATCATTTTTCAGCAAAACAACAGCAGGAGGGCGGGTAAGTGCTGTCCCTTATTTGCCATCTTCTCAACCAACAGTGTTCACAATAATACAAATAATAATGGAATAATGTTGTTAATAAAATTATGCTTTTTTGAAGTCATGTCCTACCGTATGATCAAAAACGTTCTTACACAAGGAAGGCTGTGGTGCTGTGGTGCTGTGGTCCTGGTCATTGGCAGGCAAACGAGGCGATTTTGGCCAGGTCACAGCCTCCCTGCTTGAGTAAGAAATTTTGTGATCATACGGTACATTCTGCCGACAGTCGAGACCTCGGTCGAGACCCACTTGCATAGCGTGGGTGCCAATCGAAATAAATTCAATCTTGTAAATAAACTACAATCTACATGAATTTCAACCAAATTCAACGAAAATAGAGAAGAGGTGGAAAAAAATTGAAATATTTCTGGTAAGGTCTGGTCACCTTACCATACAGGTGTCCCAGAGCTCACGGTCCAGAGTCAACGGCAGTTTCGAGGGCAGTTTAGACTGTTTAGAGAAATGCTTCTGTAATGTCCGAATCCCGCTAATCTTTGCGACAGTGTTGCCAGGTCTACCGATTTCTCGGTAGATCTGCCGAATTCCAACTTTATCTACCGATATACCGATTTTTACTTAATTTCTACCGAAAAACTTAATTTCTATCAAAAAATTAAAAAATTTAGTTTGAGACGTTTTTTCTTTGCATGATTCAATTATTTTAATTACACAAGCTCAGAATTCTACACGAATTACCTATTATCAAAATTTTAATGCATGCCGCACCCTCTGTCGACTATTGACCATTGAATTGATTCATTTGATGACCAATAAAAATTTGTTTTAACAATGAAAATAAATTTAGTAGAATAGTTTCTCTCTGATAAAGAAAGTACCTACTTGAAAGTTTTTTTTTAAATAAATCTTTGCAAAAAAATAAATATCTAAGTGTTATTTTCACTTAATATGTATAGCTACTATCGTTAACTTGTGATATCAAAACTAGACCAAAAAAAACGGTAGAATCGGTGAAATTTCGGTAGATTTCTAAAAAATTTCGTCTGCGGCGCTTTTTTCCCCCTTTTTTTTTGTCCTGACAATGGCAGAATACATCACCTACCGATATGTCGAAGAAGCACGTTTCACACGTCTCTGCCTGTATATTAAATTCGAAAATACTTCACCTGTAATTCAAGAGCACATTCCAATAAACCTGTGATACCTAAACCGGCGTTTTACCAACCCACAATCAAACATCTCTCAGCTTCAAATATGTGTCTGAAAAATGTTTGAAAAGTTTTGGGTCGAAGGATAGGACTTTGAGCGCTTTACTTTCATTATCTGATGAGATTTCAGTAAACTTTTTAGGACAGATTAAACAAAATAAAGTTTGAACTTTTCAATTCGGCTTGAATTTTCATATACTATACAGGTGAGTCATAAACTCAAAAATCTCAAAAGATTCATTTTTTAAACAATAAGATCCTTTCACGATTTTTTTTTATTGCCTCTAATGATGCTTTATTGGTAGTCAAATAGTACCACAGACTGAACAGGTTTTTCGAAAGTCTTGATATATTATTTCATTTTGTAAATTTAAAACACAAAAACTGTTAGGCATGCAACTTCTATGTACCGATGTGTCAGCTGCGGGATGACGTAATCGTGCCCCCGGCTGGGGCTACTTGATTCTACACTAATAGATTGCGACTAACGGCTTGATACCAAGTTGGGGCTGAGACCGCCGTAAGTGCGGTTGCCACAGCAATGGCGGATACCAACCAATCAGACGGCTGTATTTGGCGAGTTACGCCGTCCCAAACTTTGCGCCTGCAACTTGGTATCGAGCCCTATGAATTTTAAATGTTTGACATATCTCTCTGTCACCGTCTCAGACGTCTGTGGGGGTGACGCTCAATTGAGATTGAAAAGCGCGCAGCACGAGCTTGGGAATGGCCCTGACACGTGAGCAAGGGCGACGGCGCTGTTCGCGGCTCCAAAATTGAAATAAGTCTGTAAAATAATGAAGATTTGAATTTTCGCGGGGTTTTAGGGCACAGGGCGAAAAACAATTCAAACTTTGATCTTCATTTAAAGGATGAACGGATGGACCAATTTTTTTGAAATTTTTTTTGGGCGGAAATTATTGTGGATAACGTTTTTAATGATTTTATGAAGTAATCATCTCAATATAAAATTCATGCAAGGACCCTATTGCAAATTATGAATAATACTGTATATGGTACCTACTTATTTCTATGATTTTTGAGTCAGCCTGTATAGTAGAAAAATGTCGCGCACACACACTCAGAAACTTTGTCTGCTTCAAGAAGTTCACTAAAATCTCATCAAATAATAAAAATAGAAGGGGGTGAAGTCCTACCCTTCAACCCCCCCCCCCCCGAAAAAAAATAATTTTCGAAAGAATAAGATCGAAAAATTTTCACTTGTTTTTCTGATTTCAAAAATATATAGGGATGTAATATCTGTTGGATGTGAAACCCATAATACATATAGAGGTGCTACGAGCTGGGGCCTAAAAAAATGGAAGGTATACTACCTACGTATAGTAATGCAAAAATAATATCATGATTGAGTTGAAATATACAGGGTGTGATTCATAACTTATTTTGACTTTTTTTGTCAATAAGGGGCAGTTCCTTGACTCATTTTAAGACAAAAATCATTGGAACAAAATGTTTGACAATTTTTTTTCAAGGGCGAGTAGCGACAATGAAAAGATATATATCTCTGTCCAAATAAGAACTTATGGATAGCAGGTTGAGCGATTCAGTTTTAAGTTGGTATTGTCATTATTTTTTGTCTGCTTTTTTCCAATTTTTTTTTTATTCTAAAATGTCTCTTATTATTTTCTTACCAGCTCTATCTCGACAGTGTGCCTGTAATTTTTTCAGGTTTTTTTTTTATGGCAGACAGGTTTAGCATAGGGTCACGATACCAAAGTCGTTCTGTGTCTGTCTCTTTCACACTGCCTCTGTCACTGTTGAAGAGATTGGAAATTTCACAAATACGTCCATTGACTTTTTTGACATACGTTTCCGTCAAAAAAGCGTAAAATTTGAATGAAAGCATTTCGAATTAGCATTGAGTCATATGGGGAAAGTGGCGGTTGTCAGGATACTCTATTTCGCGACATCTCCCTCCAAGGTCACCACCTCATCATGACGTCATGTGACGATAACCCTATTTGACCACTCTTCCATAGAAATTCAAAATGGCGGATCAAAGATGGCTGCGAAGTGCAAAGTAACAAAAAACTAAAAGTCAACTTGCCATCCCCAGGACATGTGTATTCTATGATGTGTGTGTACTATTTATTGATCAGCGTTTACACCACATCGATATCTTTTTTCGAGGAGTTATTCCGGGTACGGACGGACGGACAGACGGACATAGGAAAGCTAAAAGCGCCTTTTTCCCATTTTTTGGGAAAGTGCGCTAAAAAGGATAGATGTATACCGGCATACCCAGTGATCTGAGTCGGATATTTGTTCAACGGGTTGGTAGGTAAATATAAATCGGGTATTTTTTTTATATTGCATGATCACAGGCACGATCGCACGTTTTCGAATAGAGCGCGCACTGTCGCACACATTCCGTTGGCAGCACTGCAGCCTTGACATGCCCGCCTGACAGCGACGACAGCTGACAGCCGTCGTTACGTCATTGCCATCCATCTAAGATGGACGACGTGTCATTGTGAACGGTGTTTGTTTTCTCTTGGTTTGTCCCTGCGGAATCTTCACGGAAAAATGGGCGACGGCGGCAGCGTCAAGGGCAATGCCTCCCACAACGAGCCGGCCATGAAGGGCTGGCTGTTCAAGTGGACCAACTATCTCAAGGGCTATCAAAGGAGGTGGTTCGTTTTGCAAAGTGGACATCTGTCATACTACAGGTGCAGTACACGGCACTTTTGTTGTTATTTATGCCTGTTTTGCATTGCAATCATCACGCTTTTCGAACATCTCCGCCGTGTCCTTGAATCCACCCACACGCCGACCATCACAACACCCTAAAATTGATCACGTCCAATGTACAGGGTGCCGCAAAATTATTGTCGCTGACATCCACTTTGCTCTCGTGTGTTTTGAGTTTTGAGCGCTGTAGGGGGTGTCACAAGTCCGCATGATAGATGTTGTTTTGTACTAGTTGTTTTAGGTAAATGTGTTGTTATTTGTTTTTTCTTAGGCCTAGCACATGTCCTCTTATCCCAAATCATCCAGAGTTGTTAATTTTTTGCCATCTCATACGTCGCCCCTTGTAGCTCGCCCAGTGATTGTAGGTACAAACTTTGCAATAATTATTACGATTTGACATCATCTGGCCTTGGCAATAATGCAAACAACAAGGCTCTACTAATTGAATTACAGTAATTATCATGGACGAAAATCTTTTTCGTGTTGTTGCTACCGACCATACAGGGTAACTCAAGATGGGAAAAAAAGCATTACACATTACTACACCTACTTGCCATCCATTATCAAAAAAAATCGATTGCGTCAACTACTGTATTCGATATTTTAATTTTATTACCGTATGCTCATTAAAATCATGCGTAAGGGGCAGCTTCGCTCTAGAAGTTTGAACGTATGTGCGTGACTTGCCCCATATTCACGTCAATCATATTCTCAAATTCTATATATTTTTTAATTATGTGACGTTGTGTACTGTTATTAAAATTGTCACGCCAACTATAGTATCATTTATCAATACAGCCAGGACAAACGCTTTAGTTTCCACAGCCGCCCTGACCTGGATGCCTCCACACTGATGAGCCCCAAAAGAAGCGAAATATGTCTTTTAAATTCTGGTCTGCCGGTCCGGTGCGGTAGCAGTCCGAGAGCTCGATTTATCAAAAACTGTTGAGTTGGCTTCAGTATAACTTCAGTATTCTCCGTTATTTATGAAAAACTGAAAAGTAATCCCTAATGCATTTTAATTGTAAAACCTCGTGAAAACCAAAGTTTAGCCTGCAAAACTGGAAAATATACTTATATAAGTCCAGTATTTCTATCTCTGGTTAACTTTGACCCAAAGGTAAATGCAGTGGCATCTGTGGCATTTAACCCTCGATTTAACCTCACGTTAACCTCAGGGTAGATTTAATCCGGAATGGAAATTCTGATGGACCTCAGGCACTTTTTAAGAATCTGTTAAATAAAGGGCGTTTGCAAACTTGGGATGGAACATTGAACAGCAGTTACAGAAATGCTTCAAAAGTATCAGAAAAATGTTGAAAATAATTTAGGGTTTTTATTTTTGAAAATATGAAGGGTCAAAAGGTGGTCTTTCGACCCCCGCTATTTTCGTTATTTTGAAAGATTTTAGCAAACTCTTTTCAAAAGACGAAAAAGCAATGCTTTTGCACCTTTGAATGTGTTTTGTAGTTTTATTCACTATACAGAGTGAGTCGTAAATTCTGAATATCCAGTTTTCTTCAAAAATGCGTGCAAAAAATTTCATATGAGAACTGTTTGTGTTATTTGTTGCTATGCATCAGTTTTATAACCTCTAGAACCTTTCACAGGCATTTTGTGTACCCTAAATAAAATCACAAAACACATTCAAAGGTTCAAAAAAGTTGCTTTTTGGTCTGATGGAAAGAGTTTCCAAAAATATTTCAAAATTACGAAAATAGAAATGTCGAAGGACCACCTTTTGACCCTTATATTTCCAAAAAATAATTTTTTTCAACATTTTTCTTGCACTTTTGGAGCATTCCTCTAGCTGCGGTTCAATTTTCTACCACAAGTTTGCAAACACCCTGTATGTTGTTCATCTCAAAAACTATTGAAAATGTTGCAATAGTTTTTACCAATAAATCAGCTGAGCGACGGGCACTGGTATAGAAAAAAAAATTACAACTCCACCTACTCCTTTTTATTTACCTATTTTGATTTTTCTTTCGTTCATTTGTGCATAGTCTTTAGGTTCTGGAAAGGGACGTATAGCCATTTTATCAAATCGCTTCTTTTACACGCTCAAAAAAATAAAAAATCGAAATATTTGTTGTTGTGCAGGGCCGAGAACAATGGTGGAGTCCCTACATTGTCGATACGAAGACGTAGAAGGTTCAAGCAGGGGTGAGTAAAGTGCGAGGCCCTGCACAACCCCCCACAATTCCCGATTCTCCTCCCCAAAAACCTCTCTTCGAAAGGTATCAATTTAAAATTACGTTTTACATGTATTTTGTGTATGTTTTGTGTGTGTCTCGAATCCTTGCATTTTTATCACGAAGGTCGCAACACAATCGATTGTTGTCGTCGTTGTTTAACAGCAATAATTGGTAATTGCACCGCAATTTCTAGAACAAAGATTTGAGAACCACCATCTCTCTGTTTGTGATGCGATAAAAACTGAATTTCGACGTTTTCTGTTCCAGAAACCAAGCTGAAATGACGCACACCTGCAGGGGCAGCATATCTTTGCACGGTGCCCTGATTTACACGGTGGACGCTTGCACGTTCGTCATTTCGAACGGTGGCACTCAAACTTTTCACATCCGTGCCGCTTCCGAGGTCGAACGGCAGTCCTGGGTTACGGCACTGGAATTGGCCAAGGCGAAGGCGATGTAAGATTTTCCGTTTTACAATTAGGATTTTTCGCGCGTTCGAATTTTCCATAATCGTGTGCTTGTCCGCATGAAAATAGCAATATCATATAAAATTTTATGCTAAGTCGTTAAAAGAGTGCTGCTCTGGGTCGTAAAGAATGCAGGCGCTTTTATTGAATTTTCTAAACAGCTATTCTTTTGACAATGGCCGCAGAAGGAACAATGAAGCTGGATTTTAATTGTATTTTTGTTTTAAAAACTACTTGATGAGTATGCAGACAGGTTTTTGTCTGAAAATGACAGTTGACGATTTAACAAAACACTGCCCTAATGAAGCGGTTCTCATAAGAGAGATTAATCCTTAAATTAGAGAGTGTGCGCTGGATACGGTGACACCCCTCTCTACATCAGTATTATACGAATACTTGTCTCGTAGTTGAATAACATTTGACTTCTAGTAAAACTATAGTGGAACCAGAAGTAGTTGCAAATCTTGCTGAGTAAGCTTAGTTTCAAGTACAAATCTGGCTTAAGAGTTGAGCGTTCCTTAAGTTGAACTAGTGTTCTGAAGGAATTGCAAATTATGGCCTCGCCTACTCTGTTGCCAATAAAGTGCCGCTTGAAAACAAGGGTCACCCTCCAGAATTTTCTCTTTTGATAGAAAAATGGTAACTTTAGATTGCCACAAAAAGAAGAGCTAGTGGTGTGGTGGTCAGAGCGCGTCCGACTGCATGCCAAGGGACGTGGGCTCGATCCCCGCCGGGGGCAGTCGGATTTTCGTCTTGAAAACAGGTCCCTTGATTTAGTTGGAATGCTTACTAAATGCAAGGCATGTGTGTCGCATAGCACGTAAAATGTAAACGATGGAGCCGACCCCATGCGATGTTGGTGGACGTTGAAAATTCAAATAGTCCCTATTCGTTCGGCAAATTTTCCGGTAACATAGTAGAGGAAAGCATTCACCGGCGTCGGTATTAGACCTCGTTGCGGAAATAGGCCGACGTTAAATAAACGAAAAAGAAAAGATTGCCACAAACGATTTGACTTCTCGTCAGACTATTTGATACCCCAATCAGCTGTCGATCTGCATCTCTGCGAAACTGCGAACTTCACGTCAAGTTTCTACAGGGTACTTGATTTAGTGTTGAATAAACTAGTGCAAATTTCAAAAAATACAACGTGCTTCCGTTTGATAGTTTTTTTCCTGGATTCCAAACTCAGAGGCATGCCGCATGAATACAGAGCTTAGATCTCGGGATATTCTTTGAACTGCCGTTCTAACCTCTGCATTTCTGCACAGGGTGATTCCCCTGCAGAAATGCAGTAGCTTTCAACTTTGTTCGCCGATTTTCAAAATTCATTGCTTATATTGTTGAAGTAAAAACTTAAGAGTAAGAAGAAGCGAAGATGATCATCGTCTCAAGACAAACATCCCCAATATAGGGTTGCATTGAAAGTGACCCAAATCCGGATTACTCCCGGAATCCGGTTTGGGAAAAAAATCGAAACGGGATCAACTTGCCTTAGAAAGAACCATTCGTTCTGAACATTTCATATTTCATAGATGTTTCTTGCTTCTATAGGTAAGACAAAAAATGTTGGTAAAAGAAGCAAATTACAACCGCATATTTCAAACGAGAATGAGGGCTTTTGCTCACCTGAAAATTCGCGTGACCAACGCTAAGAAAATCAGAACAGTCACTGGCTTGTCTCACTGATTGTTGTGATTTTCGTAACGTTGGTTACAAGCATATTCAGGTGGGAAAGTGTGCTGATTTTCCCTTAAAAACGCGCAGTTGTATTTGAGTTCCTTCGCCCATTATTCTGGCAAAAATTTTAAGACGGGTTTAAAGTCTTTCCTTGAACGAAATTTCGGTGGCAATTCGGGTTAGAATCACTTTCAGTGCAACCCTTAGTTTGAATGGTTGTCATGTCCGGAGTAAATTTTCATTCTCGCTTCTTCTTACCCAATGTTTCAACTTGAACATTAGCTATAGCTACAAATTTTGAGAATCGGTGAACGAAGAGGAAGTTATCTCCACAGAAGCTAAAAAAAATGATTTCTTGAAATGCAAAAGTCAGAACGGCATTCCAAAAAGTATCCGAAGATTTAAGGTCTCTATTTATGCTTCTGACTTTGAATTCCAGAAAGAAAAAAATTGATCAAACAGGAGCATGCACCTAGACCTACTATTTTCAAAAATTTTGCACTAGTTTATTTGATGCCCTGTAGAAACTTGGGTGTGAAGCTCGCATGTTTCGCAGAGATACGGACTGATAGCTGAAAGATTGGGCTGTCAAAGAGTCTAAAGAAGTTGAGTCGTTTGTAACAATCCAAAATTATCATTCTTTTAAATAGACCATTTCCACTGACGTCACGCAGCTCCGTCTTGAACAGCTGATTCGGGGCAACGTCAGTCAGATGTGCGTAATCTGTCACGGGGCACGTGGGCTACGTCAGTCATGTGCGTCAGTCAGATCGGTAGTAGCCGCTTTCTTTCGGCAAGGATCACGGATCATGATCCGGAAATCCGCTGACGGGGTTGGTTGGCTGTGTCACGTGCAACCAATCCAACCAATCCAGTCAGCGGATTTCCGAATCATGATCCGTGATCCTGACCGAAAGAAAGCAGCTAGTATGTCAATCTGTCAGTCGGTGTCGGTGTGAAAGTCACTGGTGTCACAAAGTTTTGACAAACTGACACGTATAGTTGTCATCATGTTGACGTTGCCCCGAATCAGCCGTTCGACACGTGCGTGTGACGTCATGTGGAAATGGTCTATTGGGACAAATTTTGGAGGGTGATAGTGTACTTGAATGAGTAAAAAAATTATCTTTTGCTTGAAAAAAGTAGTTTCCAAACGGTTTTTTGCTATATGGTTAGCTCATCCCCACCTGTTTAACATGTTAAAAGCATACTTCCCTGTGACGCGTGATACTTAGTATACAGGGTGAAAATTAAAAAATAAATCTTTGAAATTTTTTATTTTGATGAAACAATCCTCGAGAAAAACAATCTCTCATTATTTAGCAAAAAATACAATTTGCTCTACATCGGTTGAGGAATGATGAATGAGGAATCAGCCGAATAGTTTGGAGGCATTGTTGAAGAATAATAATTTTCGAGGTTTCTGATTCACCCTGTACAATAAATGGAAATTCAGTACATATCCAATGGTTGATATTTCTTTCACATAAGTCTGCCAGCAACAGTTCACTAAAATGTTTTGAAATAACGAAACTAAGGGTTCGAAGGACCCAACTTTGACCCTTCATAATTTCGTAAATAAAAGTCGGCGAATTTTTTTTGTGGGCTTCATAGAAAATTCCATATATCAAAGTACTGCTCTGGTGCGCCATTTCGTGATCAAATTGTATACGGGGTGTTTATAAACGTCTGTGATCGCGGCAGGCTTTGGTCAGGCCAAAAGTCGCAGTGAAAGGCACGATTTGAAAGAGTGATAGGAGATTCCAAAGGCGATATGATAACAAACGTTTATAAACACCCGGTATTTTGTCGTAGATACTTTGAAACCAAATAACCCTTGGCCTTGGTGTTCTATAATTCTAACGATACGGCCGCTATGAAAGAATTCCAGAAAGATGAACCATCCTTTATAAGCTATGGATTACTAAATTATTGGCGTCAAGTCTCGCCACAAAATCGGCACCGAAAAAATTGGACAACGTCTTCTTTTTTTTTGCAGCCACAACATGGAATCTGAAGAAGACGAAGAAGAAGCCGACGAAGGTTCCGGCAGCCCTGAGGAATGGTCCAGCGTAGTGCGAAAATTAGAAGCCCAACTCAACGACCTCGAAACGTGCAGCGACCTGATCGGTAAACACTGGAAGTCCCTGGGAAAGCCCCTGAGCGAAATGGAAACGAATTCAGATCCGGAAGCCATCCAGAGTAAAGCCAAGGAGGTGTGCGAGAGGGCCACGCTGTTCCGGATCACCACTAATGCTATGATCAGTGTACGTATTTATATGAATAATAATATATAGGCTTCTGATCTCTACATGATTCGAGTGGGCTGTGTTTCTGGTCGTCATCGGCCGATCGCGGCCCGAATCGCAGCCCACTAGAATCATGTAGAAATCAGACAGCCCATACCGATCCAATGTATTTGTCCATTTCTATCAAGCTTCCGGCTCGGCACGCTTACTGCTCGGCACGAATTTTAAATTTTGCGCGCCGATAACACTGCATGACAGGAAAATTAACAGAGCAGTGGTAGCGAGGACCAGTAATATTAAATGAAATTCGTGTCAAGTTGGAAGCGTGCCGAGTAGAGAATTTGGTGAAAACACCACGAATAAGTTGATTGCATGTGATTCGCTCACTTTGATATTTATTTGGTACAATGATTAGTTTGGCACCTCTCAGCAAATCTCTTGCTTCTCTTAGCGTGTAGTTTCTGATACGGTTACGAAAGGTGGTGTGATAAAACAAATATTTATTTTATCGGAAATAACATGACAGATGCAGATCTAAAAATGACAGGTGACAGATTTTCACTTTGCTTGCCATTGACACTATTGACAGTTGGAACATAACTCTGACGTGACCGTCCTCTACATGCAGTGGCTCAATTGTGTTAATTTTTTACACTCGAAAGTCACGTGGGAAAAAAGTATTTAACTTGTTTTTTCGCTTAATTTTGGAATTTGTAAAAATGTACGTTTCAGGCATGCTCGGAATATTTGAAGACTGCTCAGACGCACGGTCACAAGTGGATCAGACTTTTGCAGCACGAACGCGAACAAAGACAACGACTCCAGGAAATGGTCGAAACTTTGGCACAGCAACATTCGAAATTGGAACAAGCTGCCACTGCTCACACACATCAGAGACCCGGTGGTTCGTATTTTGTTTTTTTTTTTAATTGTTTCTTTTTCCAAGTTTGATGCATTCAAGGGAAATAATAATGATTGGAATAAGCTCTGTTGATGCATGACTGATGATAAGGATACAATATCTCTATTCAAATTTCTAATTCACCTGGTGATGATAAGCTTTGGTGTGATTCAGAGCGCGGCGAAAATAACTTGTGATTGTGTTGTTTGCCATTCCATTGAGTAATGCGGGTCCTTTGGGGTGTTAATTTTAGTAAACACCTGCGTTAATCTACAAAGAATGTTTTGTTTGGATTCAAAAGTGACGCGGTAAAAGCTTGAGTGAATTTTTCGCAACGCAAGAAGTCAACGTTTTGTTCGGTGCTTATCAGTTTTTTCACGTTAGATACGGCACGTGTTGCTTATGCCAGTCTCTTGAGATGTCGACATCAACGGGGGGAAGGGGAGTTATACAAAATCCGTTCATGTATGCTCACTGTAACCCTCAAATAAGTGACACACGCTGATTTATCCATTGATTTTAATGGACCTATTTCTTTTTCACGCCCCTTTTGCCTCCTATCGCCGCTCATTGGCTAGATTTGCCTCACAATCTCCCGTAGCAACTCTGTCAGTGCCACTGACTTTCTCCTTGTCATTACCCCCGACAACGATATGTTACAATTTGTCATCAGTTGTCAGTAGAACAGAACCAAAAGTCTTGCCACGCTGCAACCTGCAACCTACAGACTCGACAACGCTTTACTTCTTTACAAAAGTGTAGTGTAAGCATCAAATGAAGGGGAACCAGCGTGATAAGGGGATGAAGTATAGTGTGAAAGGATATTTTGAAGACGTACTTGTGAATAGCCTGGAGGTAAAAGCGGAGTGCTACAGGAGCCAGAAAAAGAAACAAGCTTCTCAAGAAAATGTCCGGAACAGCATTTGTTTTCAGCGTCATCTTTGTACCTATCACTGGATGAATAGAAATCTTCCACTCTGAAGTGCCGTGAGCACACCAAAACTGAAGCAAAATATTGAGGTTTTGTTGTGAAGTTGTAGTGGGTAATCGCCAAATAGGAAGGTGAGATAGCATTCCCAGCACTTTGAACGGTAATTTGGGTGACCCCGCTTTTGGCTTTGTGCAACTTGTAAAACAGCTGAAATTGTTTCGTTCGCCTTCAAATTCTTCCTGGTGCCGGTGTCTTCCAGTGGCGACCATCCATTTATTTCGCTTATTTTCGTCGGCAGGAAAACCGTAGAACGAAACATTTGAGGGAAATATTCCCTTGGACTAGTGCGGACAACTTTTCACACAATATACGAGCATTTTTCGAATTATTCGATCAGTGTAGCGACACGACACAGGTTGCAGTCATAAGTGACAGTGACAATTCTAATTCATTGTGACAGTAGGTTTGTTCGCGTCGCATGAACTTTTTGCACTTTCTGCACCCTAGCCAATAGCGTGAGGTCTCTGGCAGCAGCTGACCAATCACAGCAGTTTGAGTGCAGAAAGTGCAGAAAGTTCATGCGACGCGAACAAACCTAGTATCGCCTTCCTCGAATTTCGCGCCTAATAATTGAAGGCCTTTAATTGGCCAGGGGTGTGGCTTAAAATTGTTCATCCTTGTCTGAACGTCTCTGTTCCCCATAAGAAATAGGTCTATTGGACCAATTAAAAATCGTTATAAAATCACTAGATGTCTAACATTGAGGTATATTCTTTTTTTTAAACTACGCATTGTGGTGCTAAACACCCCTTGATGAAGTGTGATAGTTTGTTTCACTCCGATTTTCATAATTAAGCCGAAAAAAGTTGCCAAAAAGAAGTGGGAAACGCTTTCGTTTAAATTTATTATCCATTGACGTCACTGGATGAATGCTACAACTTGACAGTAATGCCTTGGTTGATATGGTAATGAATAATTAATTTATGTTTCTAACTTTCAAACTTCAAACTAAGACGGTCACAAACTAAAATTTTCAATAGTCAATTCCCTGCCAAGTGCTTCCTGTCGTTCTGTGTTTTTTTATAGTTACTTTTAATTAGTATGAAAATGATGGCAAAGAAGGAAACAGTACGAACCACTACGTGGTAGACACGTTCTAGTACCACAATGCAAACTTAGCGGGTGCGGATCCGTCCAAAAGTTTTTTTCTGTAGACTTTTTTCAACTGTATTACGAAAATCTCAGTGAAATAAACTTAGATGAGTAGATAACTGTATACTCCCATTCTACTGCCCATTCTACCAATTTTTCTTCAACAAAATAGGGGAAGATCGCGGTGAGTCGAAAATTTACAATGTGGTGCAGTTTTGTGCCCTGATAAACGTAGATACTGAGTTTTCGAATTCGGCAAGCCGCCTCTCGCTCCTCCACATTGAAGCGATGGTGTCGAAGGATCCAAAAAGAGCCACGTTTTACCATTCCACTGGTAACTGATACCAATCCAGTTTAAAACTTTACCATTTAATTATTCAAAATCTGTCTGATGGATTTGAACCAAATTCGACAGAAAGCGACGCAACAAAAGAATCAAATTATGTCTGCAATTGGATTTTTCCACCATTTCCCGAACGGGCGCTATAAATTTTCAAACTTTTCCCTGGCCGATACCACCCGGGCTCGGCCGTTCACCCGGTTTTTGTCCCATTTCATATCCTTCGATACCAAACCTGTGAGCTTTGTTATATCGACCTGACAAATTTTACAGGTACCTATGACAAACTGACGGTCGCACTATTGTTGCAGATATAGGTGTGCCCCCTTTTGTGTCTTTTTGTGCCGTTTAAGGCAACAGTGGGCCCCAATCCTTCGTGTTATCAAGTGTCGTTTGAGGCTCCGATAAGCCCCTTTTGTTTTTATAGCTTTCGGGACTCTAGAACTCCTTATTTTAGTGAACTTTGTTCCGGGTTGAACGGTTCAAAAGTTACGGTTTAAAATGGTTTTAAAAAGGAAACTTCGACACCCTGTATCTTTTTAAGAATGCATTTCAGGACGATTAGTTTTTATTTTTCGACTTCATTTTTTATGGAGAATCATCTCTCAGAGTTTGTCGCAACAACAGTACCTAACACCCTGTATAGGTTAACAGTGGACAGTCTACTCATCTGCATGCTGAAAATGCGCTCATCAGACTCACGCCCGTGAGGACTTTGCTACTTGCTTAGAAAAACTGTCAGAAATTGTACTTTTTGGCCAAATAATAAGGTGTACATTTTTTCCAGTCTGGTCCTGGACCACAGGGTCTTTTAGTTCACCTAGTGTGTCATCTTGACACAAGCTTCAACAGAGCAATATCACTATTAATTTTAAACAAACTATCCAGAATTTCAGAAATAACGCTTATCAGTGTTTTATACCAAACACAAAACACCCTGTATCTTCGAAATCAAAGGACAAAAACAGTTCCTGTGAATCTGAAGTATCTGTCATTGGTCTATGTAAGGTTGCCCATGAATCACTCACCTATACAGGTGTCCCACGAAGTAACCGACATAGTTCAAGGGTAGATGTACTTTCTCGAGGCAAATCAGAATCTGCATTCGATTTTTTTTTTGACGTTTTCCGTTTCCGATATACAGGGTGATTTATGTGTTCAACCGAAAAGTTTGATAGGCCATATCTCAGGAATAGATCAATAGAATCGATTGAAATTTTGCAGGTATATTCTAAAACCGAGGGCCTTTGTAGCGCCCTATCTATTTATTAAATGAATACAGGACCGTACCCAAAATTTTGTTTATCGAGTTTCTGTTGGAAAAGTCATCCTGTATAATTTTTTTTCAAAATCTGATGTCATATTCGGACGCTACATGAAAAATGCTACAAAATGCAGTTCCTAAATTGTTTGGCACTGATTTAGCTGATTTGGAAAAAAAATATAACCAAAAATTTTTCAGGGATATTTTTGAAAATTCCAATTCAAATCAGTGAAACGCTATTCCAGATGGTCAAACAAAGTCAATATTTCATTTGTGGTGCTCTTAACTAACCAAGGATAATTTCAGGAGAATTTTCTGGAAACATAAATTTGGTACCTCAGATTTTAACCCAATTTCATGTTTCCAGAAATTATCCTCAGTTTGGAAGAACGTCAAAATTGAAATTGTGGCTTGATTTCATCATGTGGAATAGCAAATGATTGAACTGCACGCAGTCTTCCTTCAAAATGTTATTTATTTTATTTTATTCTGACCGGTTTTGAAGGTCTCTGGCCCTTCTTCGTCAGAGTGTAAAGCAAAAATGTATAAAAGGATGGTATAAATAAACTTTAAAACTTTATTTATACCATCCTTTTAATAAATAAATAACTTTAAAACTTTATTTATACCATCCTTTTATACATTTTTGCTTTACACTCTGACGAAGAAGGGCCAGAGACCTTCGAAACCGGTCAGAATAAAAAGAATAAAATAAATAACGTTTTGAAGGAAGACTGCGTGCAGTTCAATCATTTATAATCCATATATCCTTCTGTGAGATGGCGGATCCTTTCCTGAAATGTGGAATAGCGTTCAAGTGTTTTGAATTTTTTTTTTTAATTTCTTAGAAATCTCATTCAATAATCTAATGAAATCTTATGAATCTGCATTCAATAATTTTTTTTAGAATCAGCTAAATTAGTGCCAAACAATTTAGGAACCGAATTTTGTAGCATTTTTTATGTAGTTTCCGAATATGACATCAGATTTTTAAAATATTGTATACAGGATCACTTTTTCAACAGAAACTCGAAAAACAAAAATTGTTGGTATGGTACTGCATTTATTTCATAAATGAGTAGGGCGCTACAAAGGCCCTTGGTTTTAGAATATACCTGCAAAATTTCAATCGATTCTATTGATCTATTCCTGAGATACGGCCTATCAAACTTTTCGGTTGAACACATAAATCACCCTGTATATCGGAAACGGAAAACGTCAAAAAAAATTTCGAATGCAGATTCTGATTTGCCTTGAAAAAGTACATCTACTCTCAAGCAATGTCGGTTACTTCGTGGGACACCCTGTATAAATAAATGTTTACATGTTGTTGACGCGGTGTAATGTAATCTATGTAATCTAAACTGTCGGTAAAAATGGGGGATATCGAGTTTTCGCAAACAAACAGAAAATTGCCTTGGCAGTGCTGAGATTTTTAGCGCACTTTCCCAAAAAAATGGGAAAAAGGCGCTTTCAGCTTCACTTTGTCCGTCCGTCCGTCCGTACCCGAGATAACTCCTCAGGGAAGAAATATATCGATGTGGTGTAAACGCAGATCAATAGTACATAAACGGTACATATGTTCAGGATGTCAAGTTGACTTTTGGTTTTCTGTTATTCTGCCGCCATCTTTGATCCGCCATTTTGAATTTCTCTAAAAGTGATCCGATTGAAATGAAATAACATAACATAGAACCCGTGTCCAGAAATGCTTTGCTTCAGAGATACAGGGTGTTGAAATTACACATTTCATGATACAGAAGCATTGTTCCATAAAAGTGCCATAAGTGAGAAATTCTTCAGTTATTTTTTTCGTGTTACCCAAAAAAAATTTCTGTACACAAATTATACTAATGGGCCATATTTTCTATTCCCATCATATTCTTTCTTTGAAGTAGGTAATCGGATTTTCATTTTGTTTCACTTTTAAATATTTGATCCGCTGTTTGTTACCGAACTAAAATTTGATACGTTTGTGCAATCGGGCATGAGTGTATTAAAAAATTGATACATAGGTACATAGCGTTTTTTCAATTATGTGACAAAAAAAATTTCCTTTCTTTTTTGTTGACAACTCAAAAAACGGCCATGTACTCAATTTTATACGTCTCTCAGAATTATAAAACAGCTGATAATTTTTTCGTTTGTCAAAAAATGTCCCAGCAATCCTTTGAAAACTTTTCCAGTGTTTTAAGGATATTCGGCTTCTAAAAAAATGTGTGGTAATCCAAACGGAAACAAGGTGGACAAACATTTAATGGAATCCCATCAAAATCTCCATATCTCTTTACCTTTATTTTTGAGAGAGGAATATAGACCGAAGAAGTGTGACGTCACAACATGGCAACATGGGCGGCGGTTGACATTTTCTGGAGGCCAACGTCAAACGTGACATGACCGTGGGATGCACGGCACGTGGCATGCACTTGACGTTTCTCTGTTTGTGTTTGTCATGTGTTTGTCAAATTTTTGCGAAGGTACATAACGGAAATGGATATAACAAAAAAGATTCATATTTTGGGCTATATCAGGTGGAGGGAATCAAACTATATTGCTATAAACTAAAAACTGCTAACTATAAACTGCGATCCATTGCTCTTTGCCTCTGAGCATCTCATGAACGAGATTGTCGACGGCGATTCTCCTGCTCAGTTTTTCTTCGAGGTCTTCTCGCTGCCTTGATGGACCGTTACAATGAAAACGAGCGTGTTCCGCGTTGTCCTGACGCTGAGGCTTTTGAAGCTCCCCAGTATTTCTTTCATCCAACATTGAACCAAGGCGTTCCACTGCCGTTGCCACTGCTCGACGAACTGCTCTCTGGCCTTGTTTCTGCTTTCTGGTTTGCTGGTGGGCACTGCACTCCTAGGCTTGTTTCCTCTAATCGCAAGCATCAGGGCGAAGGGTGGGATACCCGAGAGCGCTCGTGCTGCATCATGCGGAACCGTTCTGTAGGCACTGGTGATTCTGAGTGCACCTTTGCGCAGCTCTCTGTCAATGAGTTGGGCTATGTCTGGCCTTTTTGCAACCAAGTCCGCCTGTATGACGCTGGCTGTCTCTTAGGCTGGCAATTTCAGCAATGCTCACTGCCATTTTGCACTGACTTTTGTGACTTTTGTTGTGAACCTCCAGAAAATGTCATGCCAAACACAACCAAACATAGAAACGTCACGTTCATGATCCGTGCGTTCATGTGACGTTGGCCTCCAGAAAATGTCAACCGCCGGCCATGTTGCCATGTTGTGACGTCATCACTTCTCCGGTCTATTGATACCTTGCGTATACAGCCTTAAGCCTAAGTAATTTTAGTTTCGGTAATTGTTGACGACGACTACTTCTCGACTAGCATTTTCTAAGAGTTAGGCAACCACTTAAACAGCTATATAGGACGCTTCCTTCTTGCATGTACTTACGTCGTAGGACAAGTAATGGAAAGAAGGGGCATTTTACAGTGGAAATAGTGGTTTCCCCAGGAAACTACGGTCGACGAACGTGATGTTGGGGTGGTGTCTACCTACCGTGAAAAGTTGGTGGCTGAAGTCGAGAAGTAGTGGTCGTCAATAATTACCTTAGTTTTATTAAACTATGCGAACTAACTCGATTTCTGGCCGATTTGACCGTAAACAATCTTGCGAATGTTTCAAACAAAAATTCTGAAGCCGCTCCTGTCACCAACGCTGGTGTAGTTGGTGCCGTCTTCGCCGTACAGTTGGCAGACGGTGTCGGTGACAGTTGTTGTCATTAAATTTGACGTGTAACCTTGAAATAACAATTTTATCGCAAATTACTACAAATTCCCGTGCGAATTATCAATTGAAATTAATTGCTCGTTAAATTTTCCCGTTATCGGCTTCGCTTTTTTCATCATTCTTGTGATAAACCTGCGCGACATGCTCACCTGCTAAATTTTTCGCAAGTTTTCCACCACACAAACCACCTGACATTTCAACAAGACCAGCCTCCTCCTGGCCTAGGATTATCCAGGTAAAAGTGTAGCCCTCCAGTTTATGTTCCCTACTTCCTGGCGAACTTTTTATGGATTTTTCATGAAAAAAAAGAAGTCAAAAGGTAATAATTGTGGTCCTAAATCCCTCCCGTCTGACTTTTCACGAGTGACATAACCTCTAGCGACGACTACTACTACTGCCACCGTCCATCCATCAGCACCAGTCCGCTCAGTCAGTAAAACCCAAAAAGTTGCCAACTCAGGTCTGTTGTTTTCGCTTTTCTCCACGTTTGCACTTTTTTATTCCTGTATATCGTGCTTTACCTGTTGCAATTTCCAAATTGATGATGTTGTGTTTTTCTGTTTTGCTTAGTTCAAAGTGATGCCGAAGAGGAAGACGAAAACTTCTACGACGCCCTGGCCGAAAGCGGTGGCGCATCCAGTTCGGCCGTAGACGGACACTTCACGCTCAACATACCCACTGGGCCGGGGCACAGGAGGAACAGTTCTGACAGCTCGAGTGAACCGGAAGAATCGAGGGAGACTAAGCAGGTGGTGGTGGTCACCGGAAAGTCGGCGATGGGCAGCTCGCACAGGGACATGCAGTCGCCGGAGAGGACCAGCACCGCCAGCACGGGGAACAAACGACAGAGACGGACCAGGGTGCCCGACAAGCCAAATTACCCGTTGAACCTGTGGAGCATCATGAAGAACTGTATCGGCAAGGACTTGTCCAAGATCCCAATGCCGGTCAATTTCAGCGAACCGTTGTCCATGCTGCAGAGACTGACTGAAGATTATGAGTATTCCGATGTGCTCGATGCAGCGGCCAAGTGAGTTTTATTCAGCTCAACTCAGCTATTTTATTCTTGATAATGGAAGCTTTTCAAAATTTTCACTAACCCTCTACAATATTATCCCGTTCAACTTCCAGGTGGTCCACCTTCCGTAATAATTCTTTCATATCTGGCAAATTCAGGTGTCTCAAAAGTACAGGTTTTAAACAGTACTAGGGAATATGATATCTTCTGTGAAGTTCGCAAAAAGAAAAGTTATTTAAAGTCAAAGGGTGTTTCGTTAATCTGAAAAATTTTAGCAAACAAGATCATGACAGATTTGTGAGTAAAAAAGAAAAGAAATAACAACTGTGTATAGATTTTCTTTTCAATGCAGGGTATGTAATAAACCTTAGAAACTATTTCGCTATAAACATAAATGAAAACGATTTTTTTTTAATCCACCACTAGTCCATCCGCTAGGTACTATTCTGTATTTTTTTAGAGGTCGAAAAGGTTTTTTTTGGAATTCCAATCAGTTAAGGTCCACAGGATCATATTTTTTTGGTGGCAACGCTCAAAAGTGATGCGGTCACCCTGTGCACCCCCATGGGGGCCAGCCCCCAGTTAATCGAATTTCAGTGCTGTAACTCGGAGGATCGACACAGAATTGCAAAAAATTCAGGATGTCATGAAAAATGTCCCTCAAAAGTCATCTACAATGAAGATACAGCCCTTCAATTTTCAAAAAGGCGATTTTCGTGGAGGTACAATTTCCACAATTTTTAACCGATTTTGCTGAAAATTTGGCTAGGCCCTTCTGTAACAAGTATCTAGAAGGGGGAATTTCATTTTCTGGATAAATTGTCCAGTGGCGGAGCAACTGGAAATTTTGACATAATGCCGTCCCTCCTCATTTCTCAAGTCCCTGGTCAACTTTGAACTCTGAAATTTTCACTATGTATCGAATATATTGTTCAGCTACGATGTTCCCAAAAAAATTAGAATCAGAGCTGGTTTCTGGGTTTAATGTTGAATATAGAAGAGGAGGATTTGCTTTAATTTTTTTAGCTGAATATCCTAGTATTCTTTTTATGTTAAAAAATTGTGGTCAAACTTTTTGTTTTTTTTTTTAGGAACATCGTAGCTGAATAATGTATTTGATACATAGTGAAAGTTTCAGAGTCCAAAGTTGACCAGGGACTTCAGAAATGAGGAGGGACGGCATTATGTCAAAATTTCCAGTTGTTCCGCCACTGGACAATTTATCCAGAAAATGAAATTCCCTCTTCCAGATGCTTGTTATAGAGGGGCTTAGCCAAATTTTCAGCAAAATCGGTTGAAAATTGTGGAAATTGTACCTCCACGGAAAACGCCTTCTTCGAAACTTGAAGGGCTGTATCTTCATTGTGGATGACTTTTGAGGGAGTTTTTTCATGACATCCTGAATTTTTTGTAATTCTGTGTCGATCCTCCGAGTTACAGAACTGAAATTCGATTAACTGGGGGCTGGCCCCCATGGGGGTGCACAGGGTGACCGCACCAC
Organism: Anaspis maculata; assembly: GCA_949128115.1. Taxonomy (NCBI): domain Eukaryota; kingdom Metazoa; phylum Arthropoda; class Insecta; order Coleoptera; family Scraptiidae; genus Anaspis; species Anaspis maculata. Next base: position 21,514,907 of record OX421967.1, read on the forward strand.
TTTTGAGCGTTGCCACCAAAAAAATATGATTCTGTGGACCTTAACTGATTGAAATTCCAAAAAAAACCTTTTCGACCTTTAAAAAAATACAGAATAGTACCTAGCGGATGGACTACACCGATTTAGAGCAAAATATAAAGATTCTGTTCCAAAGAACTTTTTTTTAAGGATTCACCATTCATAGTAAGTGAATAAAAATTCAGTACACACCTAGTACCACTTTGAGTTGATAAATTTTACAAAAAATACATTATTGAACGCTGTTGTCGTTTATTCGTGACAGTGGTCACTTTATTATCTGATTAAAGTCCGACAGTGACACGAAAGTGTTTTTGAAAACAGAAGCGCCACATAAACGATTAGTCCAGTAAAATGAGGCGATTTTTATGCTAAAGTTGGAACTAATTAGGGACTCGATGAAAAAAATATAGCAATGTAGAGAATGAAAAACTGAGTAAGAAAAACCAAAGTTTCATTTTCAGCCATCCCGGGAACCATGGTAAAAAAAATGAAGAAGATGGAAAAACCTTCTCCGCGGCCTTTCTTCTGAATCGCTGAGAGAACGGTGGGAGATGTGTGAAAACTGTCAAGAACAAAGTTGTAGAGAATTTAATAATCTACAAAAAAGTCCCCGAGGGCATACATCTAACTTCTTTAGTTTAGCCAATAATCGCGGTCAAAGTGGCGCGCCGATCCAATGGAGTGGAAAAACTGTCCGCTTTCCATTCCTCCTGGAATGCTGCGAGAACGACAAGAGATATCCAAAAATTGCGAATGAAAAAGTTGTAGAGAATTGAATGCTTCACTAGAATGTCTTTGAGGCCAATCATTAGCTTTTTAGTTTAGCCGTGAACTAGGCTCGAAGTTGCGCAAAGATCCTGTTAATGAAGTGGTTCTTTTGGAAAACTTACAAAAATCCAAGACTCGATGAAAAATATATGACAATGTAGAGGATGAAAAACTGGATCTTCAAAACCAAAGTTTCATTCCACACCGTTCCGAGAAGTCTGAGAAAAAAAAATAAAAACTTGACAAATTGCGATTTTTACTCCCAGCTTCCACACTGAATACTGAAATAAACGCGATAAATATGAAAAATGTGGACAGACAAGCTTGTAGAGAATTGAATGATCTATAAAAAATCCCGTGACGTCATGTATCTATCCTTTTCGACTTAGCTGCGGAGCGCTAATTAAGTTGGATCACATGACTCGTGACGCGCCGCATCTGGCCAAACTGCTACGACCGACGTTCCGGTGATTGTTCGATTGATTATAAAACATGGTGAATGATTTTAAACAATTGCAAGCTTCCTTTAACGTCTGGTAACTATTGTTAAAAATGTAACTCCGCGGATGAACGCTCTGTTCTCTATAAATTTTCTTGTCCGGCAGAATTAGAACTGAGATACTCGTATTTTGTAACACAATATAATTATTGGAAAACATGTGGGACGTTTCATAGGAAGATGTTTCTCAACAATTTTTTTTATGAACAATGATGACGCCTTCTTCATTTATATGGTGGCGATATTGCATGGGAGCAGGACGGATTTTCATCGACATATGGAGGTGGCGCGTCTCCAACGGCACATCGCTCTTCATCCTTGTCGTTGTAGTCATCATCATCGTCTTCCAAGACGACAATGCAGGAAACATTCAAACGGGTAGCTCCACCGGAATGGCGGGAAAATTCGGTGCACTTGAGCCCAGCTTTCCTGCATCCGCAAAGCTTTTCGCAGTTATTTAAGCATCTGCAGGAAATCAGCCGAAGCAGATATATTTTCGGGAGCTACTTGATCCTGAGTTCCAATTGGCATCAGTAGGGAATTATTAAGTTTCCAACCCCATTATTCAGGTGTTAACAGTTATTATTTCCGAGCCACTGCTGAATTTGGTGGTAGACCCGTTTTACGTATTTCTTGGTCGCAGACGACGTTGAGGGAAGCTGTGAAAGACCAACTGCTGTCTTTGCCCGTCCTACAGCGGCTTGGAATTTTATATGTTATCTGTAGTTGTCCAGCGAATACGAGTATCTCAGTTTTAATTCTGCCGAACAAGAAAATTTACAGAAAACAAAGCGTTCATCCGCGGAGTTACATTTTTAACAATAGACATCAGATGTTAAACGAAGCTTGGCAATTGTTCATAATCTTTTATCATGTTTTATAATCAATCGAACAATCACCGGAACGTCGTAGCAGTTTGGCCACATGCGGCGCGTCACGAGTCATGTGCCCCAACTTTAATAGCGCTCCGCGGCTAAGTCGAAAAGGATAGATACATGACGTCACGGGATTTTTTATAGATCATTTAATTCTCTACAAGCTTGTCTGTCCACATTTTTCATATTTATTACGTTTATTTCAGTATTCAGTGTGGAAGCTGGGAGTGAAAATCGCAATTTGGCAAGTTTTTATTTATTTTTCTCAGATTTCTCGGAACGGTGTGGAATGAAACTTTGGTTTCTAAGATCCAGTTTTTCATCCTCTACATTGTCATATATTTTTCATCGAGTCTAGGATTTTTGTAAGTTTTCCAAAAGAACCACTTCATTAACAGGATCTTCGCGCAACTTCGAGCCTAGTTCACGGCTAAACTAAAAAAGCTAATGATTGGCCTCAAAAACTTTCTAGTGGGGCATTCAATTCTCTACAACTTTGTCACTCGCAATTTTTAAATATCACTTGTCGTTCTCGCAGCATTCCAGGAGGAATGGCAAGCGGACAGTTTTTCCACTCCATTGGACCGGCGCGCCACTTTGACCACGATTATTGGCTAAACTGAAGAAGTTAGATGTATGCCCTCCGGGACTTTTTTGTAGATTATCAAATTCTCTACAACTTTGTCCCTGACAGTTTTCACACATCTCCCACCGTTCTCTCAGCGATTCAGAAGAAAGGCCGCGGAGAAGGTTTTTCCATCTTCTTCATTTTTTTTTACCATGGTTCCCGGGATGGCTGGAAATGAAACTTTGGTTTTTCTTGCTCAGTTTTTCATTCTCTACATTGCTATATTTTTTTCATTGAGTCCTTAATTAGTTCCAAGTTAAATCCTTATTTTACTGGACTAGATGAGTAGTTTCAATGGGCCTGTATCTAAACTGAACTAATGATAGCGTACATTGCCATGTTGCCACCCATAAAAATGCTGGGCCAACAAATCCACCATGGTAGATAACTAACACTGGTCAATCAACGGGCACTAGTCAGACAATTAACGTACTCGAAGTTCAAGTCCAGAAAATCGTTGAATTCAATAATTGATTGTTCATATTTACAGAACTTGAATCAGACGTAAATATCTTGTTATCTTGTATACCAAATTCAAATGCAAATTCCAAGTTTCTATATGCTTTTGAGAACTGTTGTTTTGCTATACATCATGGTAGCGCCCATATCGGGAAAATTTATTGTTTGGCCTGGTATGGCGATTAAAAAGTCCAGTTTGAGTGCAGGGTGCAGGTGGTATTTCCCCATGTTAGTACAGGAAAAATAGTAGTAAAAATCGGCAAAACCTCGTAAAAAATATGAATTTCCTGAAAATTTTATATTCTCTTCAGAATTGAATGCTCTACTATACAGGGTCCTGCAACAGTGCTTCGGGCTTTCCTAGCGCCCTTACCTTGCAAAATAGAGAAAAAGGTGTAATACATAAAATTATTGATTTGAAAAGTTCTACCTCGTGAAATTGTTTTCAACTATACAGGTGTTCAATTTTTGCGCTATAAACAAAAACAAAGATTTTTTTTTAATAAAATGCCCCACTTTTGGTTCAATTTTCTTGTTCAGCTTTTCAAGCTCTATTATAAGTGTATTTTTGTTTCTGCAATTTGTGACAGTGCTACCAACTGAAAATTGAAAATTTATTTTTTTTTTCAATTTCAAGGTTCATTTTGAAAAATTGTAGAGGCCTCGTTTTTTGGTATTCAGGAATGAAATTTGGCATAACGGTAGTCGAACAAAAGCTGAATAACTTCATGACAAAAAACTTGAGGTTCAATTATACAGGGTGTGCAAAAAAATTTTCAAACTTTGCAAATTTCAAAATGCCATGAGACAATTTTTTCAAACGGAATGGCCCCTATTTTATCTCACCATTCGATAGCTTTTTTCTTCCTCTTTCATTTCTACTAAGGATACCCTACCTCTAAATTCCATAATTTCAGAGATAATCGATAATTTTGATGAAAATTGTCGTTTATTTGGATTTTTTATGTTCTTAGTAAGTCCTGATACAGAAAATCATATGTCAAAATGAACGCACCTCTCAATTTGACAGTTTGAAGGTTTTTGAAGTCGAGGAAACCGCTTTACTAAGCTCAATTTGAATTTTCTTTTTTCCATCGCGCGACGAAATTTTTTTTGAAGCATTTTCTTCACATTGGAATTTAGCGCAGCTTGAATAGCTGCGCTAAATTGCTCTTTAATAATAGAAAAAAAAACTAGTTCTTAGCATCAAACCAAGCAAAATGTGTCGATCAGACATTTGTTGATGATCACCATGGCCTGCTCGGCGTGAAAAATTTTGATAAAAAACACTTTTTATCAAAATTATCGATTATCTCGGAAATTATCAAATTTAGGGGTAGGGTACCCCCAGTAAAAATGAAAGAGGAGAAAAAAAGCTATCGAATAGTGAAATAAATTAGGCGGCATTCCATTCGAAAAAAATGACTTATGGCATTTTGAAATTTGCGAAGTTCGAAAAGAAATTCCGAACACCCTATATCACTGAATCTAATGTTTTTTTGTCATGAGATTATTCACCTCCTATTCGACTATTGTTGTGCCAAATTTCATTCCTTGATTGCAGAAAACGAGGCTCCTACAATTTTTCAAAACACACCTTGAAATTACAAAAAAATTCAATTTTGATTTTTAGTTGGTAGCACTGCCACAAATTGAAAAAACTAAAATACGCGTTTAATAGAGCTTGAAAAGCTAAACAAGAAAATAAAATCAAAAGTGGGGCATTTCATTAGAAAAAAATCTTTGTTTTTGTTATAGCGCCAAAATGGAACACCCTGTATAGTTGAAAATAGTTTCAGTGGTTAGAATTTTTCAAATCAATAATTTTATGTATTACACCTTTGTCTCTATCTCGTAAGCGAAGGGCGCTAGGAAAGCCCGACGCACTGTTGCAGGACCCTGTATAGTAGGGTGGGCCGAAAAAATAAAAATTTGCCAAATCGAAAAATAATTGTACGGAAAACTTGTATTTGAGCTTTATAAGTATTCCTATGAAAATTTGAAAAAAATTAATTTAGGTCTTGGGGTGCCACAAAGCACTTGAAATTTAAAAAAATTGAAATTCTTTGAATTTTTTTTTTAAATCCAAGCATTTTTTCCATTTTTTTTTTGCCGAAGGTTTGTATTGGGTCTTTGACATTGTGTGTACAATTTTTTGTTTCAATTAGTCAAGTTTCTGATTTTTACATGACATTTTCTGAAATGAATGGATTTTTTTCAACTATTAAAACTTTCTAATGTCCTGTAGAACCAAAAATCTTGACTAATTGAAACAAAAAATTGTACACACAATGTCAAAGACCCAATACAAACCTTCGGCAAAAAAAAATTGGAAAAAATGCTTGGATTAAAAAAAAAAAATCAAAGAAATTCAATTTTTTCAAATTTCAAGTGCTTTGTGGCACCCCAAGACCTAAATTAATGTTTTTTAAGTTTTCATAGGAATACTTATAAAGCTCAAATACAAGTTTTCCGCACTATTATTTTTCGATTTGGCAAATTTTTATTTTTTCGGCCCACCCTACTGTATAGTGTATATTATCCAAAATCGCCAAAAATCACACCTGGGAATTTCGAGCTATTGGAGGGGAGGTGAAAAATTGCAACTTGAAATGGAAGAGATGAACCCCGTCAATCCATTGGATGCAAATACATCGTAATTCGATGTATCCCGTTGATATAATTTTGGTGCAAAAAGTATCGATCATTGTTGAAGGGGGCTCGTGAGAAGGCGAAGCTCGGCTAGGCGGCTCTTTTTTTTCCTGGGCCATATTGAACCGATAACGACAAGTTTGACATCTTTTCCGACTAAATTCAATCTCCTGAAATTGGATCCGATGTGTAAATTGGGATGACGACAAGTTGAAACAAGTTAACTTGAAAAAACTTGTTCAACTTGGTTTTTCTTTGACAATTTTGACGATTTTTTTTCATTGTTAGAGGTGTTCATCTTTGAAAATATTTCATATTCTTCACGAAAATCATCCACTCGATGTATAATTTTGTTTCTCGAGATTAAAAAATCGATTTGAACCTGAGCCGGCCCGGCGCGTCGTCTACTACTGACTAGAACACTACAGCATGCACCTTTAAATGAAAATAACCCAAACTATTGGAAAAATAACAACTCATCTTTGAAAATTCGAGAATCTGTGTAGAATTGAATTCCCTATAACATGAACAAAATCGAGGAATTTATCCGCCATTCTCTCAGTGGGTGATGATGGTAAATTTGTTGTATCGTCTTCCCACAAGTGTATTTTTTATTTATAAATTTTCTGACCGGTTTCGGGAACCTCTGGTTTCGGGAATCTCTGGTTTCCGAAACCGGTCAGAAAATTTATAAATGAACCAGAATTTCCCGAAACCAGAGGTTCCCGAAACCAGTCAGAAAATTTATAAATAAAAAATACACTTGTGGGAAGACGAGACAACAAACAATTTCATTTAATCAAAATCGCTATGAATCGCAATGAGAGGTTTTGAGTTATTTGAGGGGAGAGGTAACAGTTCATAGAGTATGAATCTTGCCAAAATGTTATCCTCCTCGAATAACTCAAAATCCTGCAGTGCGATTCATGGCGATTTTGTTTATGTTATAGGGAACTCAGTTCTGCACAAATCCTAGAATTTTCAAAGATGAGTTAATATTTTTTCAATAGTTTGAGCTACTTTCATTTAAAGGTGCATGTTGTAGTGTTCTGGTCATTAGTAGAAGCCGCGCCGGGCCGGCTCAGGTTCAAATCGATTTTTTAAACTCGAGGAACAAAATTATACATCGAGTGGATGATTTTCGAGTAGAATACACTTCAATTTAATGGCTCCTGAAAATGTTTCAAAGATGAACACCTCTAACAGTAAAAAATAATTCGTCAAAATTGTCAAAGAAAAAACTTGAAAGGAAAAACAAGTTTTTTCAAGTTAACTTGTTCAGACTTGTTTTCATATAAATTTGCACATTGGATTCGAGTTCAGGAGATTGAATTTAGTCAAAAAAGATACCAAACTTGTCGTGATCAGTTCTACATGGCTAGAAAACTAAAATGGACCACCTAGCAGAGTTTTCACCCCCACGATCCCCCTTCAACAATGATCGACACTTTTTGTGCCAAAATGGTATCAACGTGATACGATGCGTCGAATTATAACGTATTTGCTTCCAATGGATTGACGGGTTTCATCCCCTTCATTTTAAAATGCAATTCCCCCCCCCCCCTCAAATAACTCAAAACTACTGGGTGCGATTTTTGGCGATTTTGGATATGTTTTAGAGCACTCAATTCTATTCTGAACAGAATATCAAATTTTCAGGACGTCCATTTTTTTTCCGAGGTTGAAATCTATCTTACTTGTACTCTGTTAATCGAACTCTGGAATTTCAGGTGCACCGATCCCTGCGAGCAACTGGCGTACGTGGCGGCGTTCACAATATCCGCGTACTCAACTACGAATTCTAGATGTGGCAAACCGTTCAATCCGCTCTTGGGGGAGACGTACGAATGCGACAGGACGGACGATTTGGGTTGGAGGGCGATCAACGAGCAGGTGTCGCATCATCCGCCCATGGTGGCGCAATACTGCGAAGGTCAAAACGGTTGGACGTGTTGGCAGGAGTTCACTATGACTTCGAAATTCAGAGGAAAATATCTTCAGGTAAAGTGGAATTTTGTCTCTTGACATTTTCAGTTTTTTTTTTGCGAACAAAAATTGACATTATTGATTTTTTCGTTTCAGGTGATACCATTGGGCACAGCTCATGTAGAATTTAAAGAAAGCGGCAACAAATTTTCTTGGAGAAAGGTGACGACGACTGTACACAATATCATCGTTGGAAAATTGTGGGTAGACCAACATGGTACGTTTATTTTTAGTTTCCGTGAAGTATTTGGAAATGCTAGTATTCGATTCTACTTCAAGGATTCTATCAAGTGATTTTGAAACAGTTTTCTAGTTCAAATAATGGTGACATTTATAAGAGAACGCGTATGAGTGCAACCAGTAATTTTACGTATCAAGACTTGAGATTCAATAGCCAAGGTTGTAAGGTTGGGACTTCAGTCGCCTTTGGGAGCTGTTCCAGCAGTTATAAATATAATTTTTGACAAACAAAATACAGCAAATTGAGCAGCAAATCGGCAAGAAATACGGAAAATTGGGCCTGTTTTTTTTACATGTTCATTACTTTCCTTTGCCTCCCACCAATATGGAAGGGGAATTAATATGATAGTGCAAAACAAAATCAGATGTGATCATATTGAAATTTGGTATTTTCACGACTGGCACTTAATGTCGTACTCTTCCTCACTTCGTACACTCGTCGAGGTTTCTCACCGAATCCTCGCATAACACTTCCACACTCACTTTTATCACTTGCTCGCCCTCGTGCAGGGGGGATAGTCACCTCTTGTGACAGTATGCAGACGTGCTTTCATCCTGTAATGAGCTGATAAGTTTTTGGTTGTCATCCGTCGAACGAAAGTGTGACTGTCGAAAAATTACAACCTATTTGTCACGGAACTCAGCATGCGTACGTCATGCGAAAGCCCTTGGAAAACTATTCAGAATAGCTCAAAGTAATGCCCCATCTCACATCTCAAAGGTTATGAATTAAAAAAGTGTAATTTCACGACAAAATGGAAGTTTTTGCCAGCAGTCGGGACTTTCCACAATTTCCCGGTCGGGCGCTACGAATTTTTTCAAGTTCCGGGAGAGCCTTCCCTGGTCTAAATCACTGGGAACGGCGGACGCTGATGCATTTGGGCCACATACACTTAACCATGGTTACGTGATGATCCCGACTGTTATGTTGATTTCCGGAACTTGGATGGGAGACTGCCGGTAGGTAGTGCCAGTGGGCGAACCCCTGGGCGGGTCTAATCTAGTTCCGGATCGGATGAAACTCCTCGGTTGGTTCTGGGCAAACCCCCCAAGTATAACATGCCTTCAACCGGCAGTACGCAATATGTGAAGGAAAACCGACAGCACAGTCAGGGAGGCTGACGGAGTCAAGGAACATACAGGCGCAGGGCGTGGGGTGTGGTAATCACAACCGCACCTGCGTTTGCGGGTTAAAGATGGGAGTCCGCCAGTGCTTGGATGGACCAACCAACAAACATTCAGGCTCCACATTGTGACGCGGTGAGACCGGCTGTTCTGGGAAGGGTATAAGGAGCCTAATAGTGAGGCCTACGTGCCAGGTGGAACTACGTTCCATCAACTCCCCCCAATAAATCCAGAATCCAAGTTCTGAATTACGTCTACAAGTGAACAAAGAATTTCAATGTCGTACTCACACAGTCTTTCTTGATGCAGAGCTTAATTCTTTTGGTCTAATTATGAATCACCTTGTACACTGTAATTTGATATATCATACCTTGATAGTACCAAATTGGAATAAAGTTTCGTTTAATTGCGTTTCTTGTTGAACCAAATTATTTCTTTCCTCAAGTTTGGCATCGTTTCCGATTAAATTTAAATTTTTGAATTCAAATCAACACAGTATCAATATCGGATGAATTTACCATTCTGTGTGGACAGGGAGCTGGTGCCTCAAAACTTACGTCATAAGGTACATGATTTTAACCCTGTAGTTCTAATGTGCGTTGATAAGGTTGTTGAAAATTGCTTTGTCTTACATGTCAGACCGGGGACTTTTGGCTGGTATGAGCCTGTCAATTTTCGAAAAAATGGCCAAAAATTTACGTCATGAGGTACATGAATGAAACCAACTGGATTTTGTGTGGGAACATCCCCTTGATCGAAAATCGGGTCGTTCGACAACATTTTTGAGGGCTTTCGGTCCATAAGACAAGTTTGAAATTTTCAAAAAGGACCAAAATTTATCAATTTTTTCACAGGTGTTTTGTTGACTAACCCACCAAGTGTGATATATAGTTGTAATCAGGATGAAAAACGGAATCGATTTTCATGTTAGAATACAGGGTGTACGATTTGAGAAATTTTTTTCGATGTTGCACCCTGTAAGCGCTGCGTAAAAAATCATGTGAGAATCGTTTTTCATTCCTAAAATTATGCCAAAGGAGAAGTCTCCAGGAGGAGGTAAATTGGCCTTTTTTGAAAATTTCAAACTTGTCTTATGGACCGAGAGCCCCCAAAAATTTTCTCATGACCCGATTTTTGATTAAGGGGATGTTCCTACACAAAAGCCCGTTGGTTTCATTCATGTACCTTATAATATAAATTTTTGACATTTTTAGAAAATTGACAAGCCTATACCAGCCTAAAGCCCCCGGTCTGACATGTAAGACAAAGAAACTTTCAACAACCTTATCAACGCACATTAGACCTACAGGGTTAAAATCATGTACCTTATAACGTAAGTTTTGAGGCACCAGCTCCCTGTCCAGTGGTCAAAATCTTCCGGTGTCGCTTTTTTCGTTTGACATTTCGAGTCTTTATGGACAAAAATCCATTTTTTTTGCTGTGATCGAACTTTAATCAGCAATCGCTTTGGTGCTTGAAAATATTTTGCCGTCATTTTTTGATCCAAATACTTATTAAGGCTTGCCATTTTAATCATGCGCATGCACAGCAGTTCGAAATAATTATTTTAAATTCCAATTTAGAGGGTCCCAATTTCTACTGTATGACTGAAATGGCCGCTAAAGATATAAGGACTATAAAACTTCAATTTGTTCCTTCCTTGCAGGCGACATGGAAATAATCGGCAGAGGTCCAACCGCTGGAATCAAGTGCCACCTCAAGTACATCCCGTATTCATACTTCACTAGGGATTCCCAAAGGCGGGTTAAGGGTGTCGTTATGGACGCTTCTGGGAATGTCAAGTGGGTTATTAACGGTAGGCATATTTTCAGTTTTGAATCGAAATTCTGCTGCAGTTTTGCTTGTTATTTTTCAACTTTTATTGAACATGCAGGAACATGGGATAACGAAGTCGAAATAGCCCAGGTGACGGAGGAATCGGGCTCTCCGGCGAATCCCGTGTACGAAACGGCCAGTCCGGTCTTGGCATGGAAACGCCGCATGCCTCCGCCGGATGCCGACAAGTATTACGGTTTCACCGTGCTGGCGGCCCAGCTCAACGAACCGGAAGAAGGTGTTGCCCCCACGGATTCCAGACTGAGACCCGACCAGCGACTGATGGAGAACGGTCTGTGGGACAAGGCCAACGCCGAAAAGGTCCGGTTAGAAGAGAAACAGAGGGCCGTCCGGCGGAGAAGGGAGGCGGAAGCCGAGGCAGCTGCTGCCCAAGGTTTGTGTTTTTTCTGCAAATTACATTTGTACCAATTCAACCCAAATTCGCGCGAAAATGTTTTCGGACTTATTCTCGGACTTATTTACCTATAGAAGAGCAAATACGGTTCACAGTCAAATGACGAATTCACGTTAGGTTTGCAGCGATGCTTCCACACGGAGCTGGAATGAAAACTAGTACCAGTAAGTTGGGAGACCACGTAACGCTGTCAAATAAAGCCGCTAGTATTTTGTTTCCGTCTGCCCAAAAAAGATACCAGAGGTTCTAATCTCATGTTACAAGAGTTTTTTTTTTAGGGCTGATGCAAAGTTTCCTGTACTTAGACAGTTTTTTTTTTTGCAATGAACGCTCTTACCCGAAAGTGACAAGGTACCATTACTTAACAGGCGTCTTTTGAGGCAGGAAAGTGAGCCATTCCCGGACTAGGACGGTAAAGTCTGTACAGGACTCAATGGGGCCTTGCAATTGAAAAACTCAACGTGAGGTCGCCACTACTGTAGGGGGCGCCTACTTCGATGAAGCGGCCGTAACCACGGGAAAAACATGGGAGTTTGAGTAGTTTGACCAGCAACTGACAGTGACTGGAAACGTCAAGCAAGAAACAGAGGTTATCCAAATTTCAAATCAAGACATGACGGACGTCGGTCGCTGAAGCGTCAACGCCGTCAAAATTGTCGAATTTGCCCCCAACGGTCGTGGCGCCCTCGGTGTGTGAAAGTGGCAGTGCAAGGCCCCATTGGACCTTTACCTTGGAAATACTCGGTTTGTCAACATGACATCGCCCAATTTTATTCCATTGACTTTTCAAATAACGAGTACGGTTTTTTTCACGTAATACGTATAAATACGCCAGGAAAAAGTGTCTTCACAGGACCCACAGGCTTCTAGGAGTCACGCTTTTCTTGGAAAATGCCTACTCGTCTTGTGAAGATTCACTCTTTTGCCTAATGACATTAGCTGCATTCCTTTTACACGAAACCTCAGATAATCTCACCTCAGAGAGAGAAAAAGCGAGAATTGCATGAGAGGGAGAGAGACACAACTAGCAATTGAAGTGAGAATGGACCTATTTCTTTTTCACGCCCCTTTTGCCTCCTATCGCCGCTCATTGGCTAGATTTGCCTCACAATCTCCCGTAGCAACTCTGTCAGTGCCACTGACTTTCTCCTTGTCATTACCCCCGACAACGATATGTTACAATTTGTCATCAGTTGTCAGTAGAACAGAACCAAAAGTCTTGCCACGCTGCAACCTGCAACCTACAGACTCGACAACGCTTTACTTCTTTACAAGAGTGTAGTGCAAGCATCAAATGAAGGGGAACCAGCGTGATAAGGGGTTGAAGTATAGTGTGAAAGGCTATTTTGAAGACGTACTTGTGAATAACTTGGAGGTAAAAGCGGAGTGCTACAGGAGCCAGAAAAAGTAACAAGCTTCTCAAGAAAATGTCCGGAACAGCATTGGTTTTCAGCGTCATCTTTGTACCTATCACTGGATGAATAGAAATCTTCCACTCTGAAGTGCCGTGAGCACACCAAAACTGAAGCAAAATATTGAGGTTTTGTTGTGAAGTTGTAGTGGGTAATCGCCAAATAGGAAGGTGAGATAGCATTCCCAGCACTTTGAACAGTAATTTGGGTGACCCCGCTTTTGGCTTTGTGCAACTTGTAAAACAGCTGAAATTGTTTCGTTCGCCTTCAAATTCTTCCTGGTGCCGGTGTTTTCCAGTGGCGGCCATCCATTTATTTCGCTCATTTTCGTCGGCAGGAAAACCGTAGAACCTCGCGTAGAACGAAGCATTTGAGGGAAATATTCCCTTGGACTTGTGCGGACAACTTTTCACACAATATACGAGCATTTTTCGAATTATTCGATCAGTGTAGCGACACGACACAGGTTGCAGTCATAAGTGACAGTGACAATTCTAATTCATTGTGACAGTATCGCCTTCCTCGAATTTCGCGCCTAATAATTGAAGGCCTTTGATTGGCCAGGGGTGTGGCTTAAAATTGTTCATCCTTGTCTGAACGTCTCTGTTCCCCATAAGAAATAGGTCTATTCTCAGTTCAGATGATAAAAGGAACGCAGCTATTAACTTCATAACAAGCCTCGACATAACGAGTAGCAGATGCTGTTGACTTGACTTTTTTCTGCCAGTTTGGCAACTGATCTAGATTTGGGTGCCCGTGACGACCATGCTCAAAATGCTATTTTTTTTCCTCAGGTCGCCCATATCCTCCGTACCAGCCAATATGGTTCGAGCAGCGCCGGGACGAAGAAGAAGGTGTCATAAGTCACGAGTACAAGGGCACCTACTGGGAAGCCAAGGAAAAGCAGGATTGGGCCGCGTGCCCTGATATTTTCTAGTAATTAATGCACAACGCTTGCTGTAAACGCTAACGGTGAAAGCTTGGAAATACGGAAATTGAAAGAAAACGCCGCGTTTTTATCTCTCTTTCGTTTTTCTCTCTCTTTCCATTAAGATCGTCGGATAACAATCACGTATTTTCCTTTGTATATAATACAAGAAGTGTAATACTATAATTATTACCACTATTACTACTACCACTGTTTTTAGTAACAATTGACTGCATATATAATGTCATTTATTTTGATTTCCTGTATATAAGTATTTTACACAGCTACTCTCAAGAAGTTGAAAAAAAAAGAAATCATAAGGATAAAAATCTACTGTATGGCTAGTTCTTTATTTCTAAAATTATGTGATAATGTAATGAGATGTATAAATGGTACCTAATATTAAACAAACACAACAACAAAAAAAATCGTCAATTTGGTTCCTTCGGTTTGGGATATGAACGGAAGTGTTTGTGCTTGTGTGGGTGGTAGATGTAGCGCGTGGTGTGTGTACGATGTAGTAAAACGGGCAGGGGGGGACTGAAACAAATGCGTTTGTTGTATATACTGTAACAATATTAATGATGCTTCTGCCGATATGTAGAGTCCAATAAATTTTATAATACATTCTTGTGTTTACTTGGTCCGTTTGCGTCTAGCGTCCATTTAATTAATGCCCGTAGTGCAACTATGCCGTGACTAATGGCACAAGTTGAAAATAACGTGTAATTAATTATTATGAAACTTCAGATCTCGTGATTGCTCTGGACTAGAACTACTCGAATTTAATGAAAATGGAAAGCTCCGAGGGTTCTAGGTGCTAATAATGGCTCCATTTCAAGTCAGGCGGCGCAAGGTTGCTGCGGTGTAAATTGCCGAATACCTCGGCCTGATTGGCTAAAACAGGTTGTTTTGCGCCATTATAATGGTAATTTGACGCAATTCCGGACGCAAGTTGGACTTGAAATTAAGCCTCAAGGGCTGGATTTCAAAGTGAATGTAAACCCGCGTTAAGTCCCGTTCACTATGGCAACATAAAAGAATCCGACGCGATGATTGACTTATCGATGGCAATGAGTGGCGCAAGTTGCGTCGCTGACTTGAAGTCCAGCCTAACGGCTCGATACCAAGTTGGGGCTGAGACCGCCGTAAGTGCGGTTACTATAGCAATGGCCAATCAGACCGCTCTATTTGGCAAGTTACGCCGTCCTAACTTTTGCGCCTGCAACTTGGTATCGAGCCCTAAGCCTCCTCAAATTCCTAAAGTATACGAAGGGACTGTCCTTGAAAAGGCCCAAGATTTATTGTAAAATTACGGGTGAAAAAATGCTTTGTGATACCCCTGGCGGCACTGCGCTCTTCTAAATCAACCCTCTACTTTTCTCATCACTCACTCATCGCCTGCAAATAAAAAGTGGTGTAGAGATAAATTGAACTAAGAAGAGGCCGCCTACCCTTGAAATCTGCCCACCACTGCAGGTCAACGCTGGCGGTCGACCAGTCAGAAATCCTATGATCCATATTGGTCAACTGCGCATTGGCGCGAAAAAACCTGCGACCTCTTCTCTATTCAGCAGAACTCTTAACAAATGCAAAACCGGCTTGGCACATCGAGACCGGACTCAAATGGATGAAGCTTAAAAATACCAAGTGTCTGTATGTAATAGGCCCCCGTCTTCAATTCTTCACTTTTTCCAAGATTCTCGCTGCGATTTAAAAAAAAAATTAATTTGACATTTATTATTATTATATTGGACAACCTTAAAATTTTGTAGCGGAATATGTTGTGAGTTGTGATGAGCTAGCAGAGATATTAATTTTAGGAGCCGACTCTCAATCGAACATTATACTAACGGAAGCACAAAATGGTTAGGATGTAAGTGGGAAATAGGTACCTTGCAGTTTTCATTGTCACTTTGTATGCTTGTTGCCGAGACCACCCTTACCAACCCCAATCTGGA
The DNA here is from genome assembly GCA_949128115.1 of Anaspis maculata. Lineage (NCBI taxonomy): Eukaryota > Metazoa > Arthropoda > Insecta > Coleoptera > Scraptiidae > Anaspis > Anaspis maculata. The sequence goes on from OX421967.1 coordinate 21,530,712, forward strand.
AGTGAGACATCGGCGCAAATCGTGTAGGCACCTTATACAGAGTGAAGTAGAAGAAATTTGTTTTCCGAAATGCGCTGGAAGAGGTGAAATTTCGGTAATTGTTGACGACCACTACTTCTCGACTTCAGCCACCAACTTTTCACGGTAGGTAGACAACACCACAACATCACGTTCGTCGACCGTAGTTTCCTGGGGAAACCACTATTTCCACTATAAAATGCCCCTTCTTTCCATTACTTGTCCTACGACGTAAGTACATGCAAGAAGGAAGCGTCCTATATAGCTGTTTAAGTGGTTGCCTAACTCTTAGAAAATGCTAGTCGAGAAGTAGTCGTCGTTAACAATTACCGAAATTAGTAACTTTCATTATAGTGGTATACCCAACGCTTGCGCCAAATTTTGGCGTCAAATACAAAATTTGCGAACAAATGCTACAAAATCGCAAGAAAAACCGCCACAAAGTTGAAAAATACGCGCCGCAGCGAACAGGGTAATAGGCTAGAGGTTAATACACACTAGTGATTACTTATTTTTCATCAAAAAGTCCGCATTGTTCATTAAATTATAAATAACTGCGTTTTACATTGATCGGATGTGCGTACGCAACCCATAATGCAACCCCCACCAACTCTATTTTCAGTTTGACAAGCAACGGCCGTGACTTTCCGCTGCTGTCTGCTGTCAACGTCAACTATTTATTTGCCATTTTGAAGTTCGCTCCGAGTGTCGTACACGTTTGTGAACAAGTGGGCCGCTATTCTTGAATCGTGTGAGAAAAGTCCCTGGGAGTAAAATACATTCAGCAGTACACTGATGTAGCGAGTGTTGCCTGAAATCGTGGTTTTTAGGCAACTTTCGCTAGTCAAACTGAAAATAGAGTTGTTGGGGGTTGCATTATGGGTTGCGTACGCACATCCGATCAATGTAAAACGCAGTTATTTATAATTTAATAAACAATGCGGACTTTTTGATGAAAAATGAGTAATCACTAGTGTGTATTAACCTCTAGCCTATTACCCTGTTCGCTGCGGCGCGTATTTTTCAACTCTATGGCGGTTTTTCACGCCATTTTCTAGCATTTGTTCGCAAATTTTGTATTTGACGCCATTACTTCAGAAGACGAGTATGCGCGCTGATGGCGCGCTGGATAATGAAAGGTACTAATGAATCAATTGTTTTTGGAAATATCGTGCTTGCAACTTGATATTCCGACAAACAATAACGTTTAAAATTAAACGCGAAGTGGAGATATCGACAAAGCCTGTTAGAGTCAAACTCGGATTCAAAACTATGATCTTCAACGACTTCAACTGCTTTTCCATCGTGAGTGCCACTTTCAAACTGCCCTTCGTGAAATTGTTGAGAAAAAACAACAGGCAACCACTCATTGAAAACACAAAATCGTTTGATTATGAAAACCGGCCCCTGATGAATTCCGACAATGACCTCTTCACCCAAGAAACGTTATCATTATCAAGCTCGTTTTTCTGGATTTCCCTCGACTTACGTGACAATCATTTCTTATAGCGGTACAGTGATTGTCTTTTTTGACTTTGACTAGTACCTACAGATTTGTTGTCCACATTAATCTGGAACGTTGAAAGTCTCGACGATCTGCAGCAACGCGACGAAAAGGTTCGAAATCGAAATTAGAGAATTGCCCACGATGACTTTGTCCAACAGCCATCCAGGTTGCCTCTTCTTGAAGATGGCGACGCAGACGTAGAATACCTCGACAGTTTATTGGACTTCGTTTTCGGTTGGGGATTGGGGTTGAAATCGGCTTCGCACACGTCCGTCCGTCCGGGGGACTGTTGTTCAGAAATTGGGAAGATACGCTTAGTTCACCTGGAGGCGTGTCACAGCTCATTTGTCCTGGGTCAAGGTAACGTTGTCCATGAGGAAAATTTATAAGAAATTATAATTATTTATAAAGAAATTTATTACAAAATTACCCCTGGGTTCCACAAAAAAGATAATTCGAGATCAGTTAATTCGCGATTTTTGTTGTCAATTTGTAGCTTTACTGATCAATGGAAATGCTGGTTTATCTGTCAATAATAGGTTTGTTCGCGTCGCATGAACTTTTTGCACTTTCTGCACCCTAGCCAATAGCGTGGGGTCCCTGGCAGCAGCTGACCAATCACAGAAGTTTGAGTGTAGAAAGTGCAGAAAGTTCATGCGACGCGAACAAACCTAATGGAAGGATGATGGGTCTAGTACAGATTTCAGGCATTTTTTGTGGTTAATCACCTAGCATTTAGTAGAAAAAAGTTCAGTTAATCTGCAATCAGCCTTGATCGCTGGTACGCTGGTCATCTCTTTTGTGGAACTGGCGGTACATCTTATTCCCAACATTTTGGGTTGCTGTAAAACAAAGAATACAAAACAACATAATATATAAAACTCTAAAACAGACAAACAGAGTAAAACTAAAAGTGGGTAAAATAAATTATCTTTTGTATAAGTGATTCCTTAAAATGTGAATGGAATTTTTCGAAGAATTTTTCAAAGCGCTCGCTGCGATGATTTTTACTGATTTTGAAGGAAGGCCGAAAGAGTCAATTTTTTTTGGAAAAGATGGTGATTGTTCCACGGGCCCCGACAAATATACCAATGACTTTTATCTCTTTTAGGCGGTGTGAGTTTTTAAAGAAGGGTATCGTTGGATCATAGATCCCCCCGTCGCCCCGCCCTTAGACCCTGGCAATGCCACTGTCGATGAAAAGGCAATGGTAAGATCAACAACACCTTGTCAGACGAAGAACGTTGCAATAAAGAGCTGGAAAACCGAGTGGGAAACGTTTTAAACAATTTATTACACCTCGACCTCACTATAATACAGGATGTCTCAAAAGAATCGCAATCCGATTCCAAAGCGATAAATGGAATCTACTCAAGAACACAAAAACTATTCAAAACAATTTGTGACGTTAATTTTTCAAGATGTGTGTTGTATCGCCTATTGTTCTGTCGTGGGTGTTTTCTGGTAATTGTTCGAGGTGTGTCGAGTGCAAAAGCAGTGGTGTATGAGATGCGGTTTGTTACTGGATGTAACTACAATATATGGTCATATGTACGCGTGTGTTGTTATGTTACAGGTGTTAATCGGTTGGTGGTAGGTGCGCGTCTCCCTGCGGTTCGGCTGTTGCGGCTACATGTCACCGGGCTGTCCCACTCCATTTCCCGACGCATACGCAGTCCCTTGGCTGTGGTTGACCTTGACCGTGAATCACGACACAACAATATGGGGGGCTCCGCCCCCCTCTATTTTCATTATTTCAAGTGATTTTGAGGAATACTGTTTACGAGAGACTAAACAGTCAAAATTATCAACTACTGGGTGTGCTGTTTCCTGTTTGAGATACAGGGTGAGTCATAAATCACAAAAATCTAGTTTTCTTCAATTATGTCTGTAAATTATTCTATTGGTTCCTAAAATAATTCAGGACAAGATTTAACGCTTCTCGTTTCCACAGACAAATTTTTAGTGGCGTTTTTGAAGGAAAATTAATTTTTTGAAATTTATAAATCACCTGTATATTGAATAAAAGTTCAGTGCACATCCAGAGTGGTTGATAATTTTTACTGATCAGTATATTACAAACAATTCCCCAAAATCACTCATTTTACAAAAATAGAGAGGGGCTAAGTCCCACCCTTTGATCCCTCATATCTTCAAAAATAAACGTCACAAATTCTTTTGGAATTTTTTTTCGTATTCTTGAGTAGCTTCCATTTATTCGGAATGCAATACTTTTGAGACACCTGTATGTATTGGTAAGAAAAATCCACTTGCCTCTCAGACTCGAACCATCTTGTCTTTGTCAACAAGCTTTCAAACAAAAGAACTTTTTTTCATGTTCATTTAACGTCGGCCTATTTCCGTAACTAACACCGTAACACCGACGTCGGTGAATGCTTTCTTCCCCATACATGCCTATACCGGAAATTTTGCCGAACCCCTGTGTGTTCCGACGCAGGGTAGGGATTTGTAACGACCACCAACATTGCATGGGGTCGGCACCATCGTTCATATTATTACATTCCAACTAAATCAAGAAGCTTGTTTTCGGGACGAAAATCCGACCGCTCACAGTGGGAATCGAACCCACGATCCCTGGCGTGGTAGTATGTAGTATGTACCATCACACCACAAGCTCCTCAAACAAAGAACTTGTTGTATAACTTTTGTTGTTATTGAACAATACATATACAGGGTGGTCCATCCTAGCGTAATTATCCCATAGCGGTCTTACCGTTCAAGATAGAGAAAAATATTTAAGAGAAAAGTTATATGGTTTGATGGAACCTATGATCTAAAATTATTTTCAGCTATACAGGATGTCCCATTTTGACAGGATCAACGAAACGTCAATTTTTTTGAATGGAACACCCTATATTTTCTTGCATTTTCATGTTCAACTTTTTCAACTGTATTATGCCTGGATTTTTATTTTTCAATTGTGGGGCAGTGCTACCAACTAAAAATCAAAAACTGAAAAAAAATCGCATTTTCACAGTTTTCTTGAAAAAATCGTAGCGGCCTTGCTTTTCAAAATTAAGAGATGAAGCTTGACATGGTCATAGTCAAGTCAAAGACCAATATCCCAATGTCAAAAAATTGCGATTTCTTGATACAAAAAACTTCAAACTTTATAATTTTCAATGTATCATAATTCATTTTTTTTTCAAATGGCATGCTCTTAATTTTATAAGGTTATCTGATAAGGTTTTACTAGGGGTACCCTACCCTTAAACTTCATTTTTCTCGAGATAATCGTGAATTTTCACAAAATTTGCCTTTTTTTTTTGGTTTTTTCCAAAAATTGATTTGGCGGTGATGAATGACAGACAAGCCAAATAGTCCGTAACTCTCAGTTAGTCGGTCTGAATATTGTCGAACAAAGAAAAATGACTTAACGCGAGAGGAAATAATTGATATGATATTCTGGTAATAATCCAGATATCCGGGATTCCACTTTGTTTCCTTTTTGCGTTGAAGCCATTTTTTTTGGTTCTACAGTATTCAGACTGACTATCTGACAGCTGCGTACTATTTGGCTGACCTGTCATTCATCCCGGCCAATTCAATTTTTGGAAAAACCAAAAAACTAGCAAATTTTGTGAAAATTTCCGATTATGTCGAAAAAAATGAAGTTTAAGGGTAGGGTACCCCTAGTATAAATGAAAGAGGATAAAAAAAGCTATCAGATAACGTTATAAAATTAGGGGCATGCCATTTGAAAAAAATGAGTTATGATGATACTTTGAAAATTATGAAGTTTGATGTTTTTTTGTGATCGCCCTGTATCAAGAAATTCCAATTTTTTGACATTGGGATATTGGTCTTTGACTTGACTATCACCATGTCAAGTTTCATCTCTTAGTTTTGAAAAGCAAGGCCGCTACAATTTTTTCAAGAAAACTGTGAAAATGCGATTTTTTTTAGTTTTTAATTTTTAGTTGGTAGCACTGCCCCACAATTGAAAAACAAAAATCCAGCCATAATCAGTTGAAAAAGTTGAACATGAAAATGCAAGAAAATGTTCCATGTTCCATGTTACATTCAAAAAAATTGACGTTTCGTTGATCCCGTCAAAATGGGACATCCTGTATAGCTGAAAATAATTTTAGGTCATAGGTTTCATCAAACCATATAACTTTTCTCTTAAATATTTTTCTCTATCTTGAACGGTAAGACCGCTATGGGATAATTACGCTAGGATGGACCTGCCTGTACATAATAAGTATCGATATCAGTTTAATTTCGGTGAAGAACGACTTAAAAGAAGTTTAAATCAATCATTCGGACCCATAATAATAATAATAATAATAATACATAATCATAATAATGCATTATTCAGGAGTTTAACGATTTCAGTTCTTAATTTTTTCAAGTCTTCGGCTAGTGCGAAAAATTTGTTTTCATTTTTTTCACCTACAAGAACATGAAAAATTGGCGCGGTTCGTGTCGTTTCCCGCATTTTCACACCAGTCCATTCCATTCACTGACGTATATTCCATTGATGAAGTCGAAATTGCGGTAGGTAGGTACTTATTATAGCGAGTAGGTACTATAGTCTCATTTCTGGGAGAATGCCGAACAAAAAAGTGAGCATACATTTCATTGCCCCAGTTTAAGGCTGTATACGCAGGGTATCAATATTTCCCCCTCAAAAATAAAGATAAAGAGATTATAGAGATTTTGATGGGAATTCCATTAAATGTTTGTCCACCTTGTTTCCGTTCGGATATTACCCCACATTTTTTCAGGAGCCCGCAATAGCCCTAAAACACTAGAAAAGTTTCTGAAGGATTACTGGGAAATTTTTTGACAAACAAAAAAATTATCAACTATTTTATAATTTTGAGAGACGTAGCAAATTAAGTGCAGAGCCGTTTTTTGAAAAAAGTTGTTGACAAAAAAGAGAAAAATATTTTATGTGCAATCGTCCTTTAATGCTGGAGTTGACCTGTTAATTGGTGAATCCAACATAAGGTGAACTGGGTCATTGCTGGGTGTCGGTCACGAACTGTGTCGGTGAAGCGGGTGAAGTGTCCCGTCACTCCCGTCTTTCTCAAGATCCTCTCTGTTCAAGATTGTGATCCAACTATTCCGATCTTCCCCTATGTTTCATCTGTTGCGGTTTTATTTGCCCAGGTTTGGGCAGTTATAATTAATAAAGGATATAGGTCTACATACAAAAAAAGGGGGGGAAGAAGAGCAAAGAAACTGAAGAAAAGGTACAATAAGGTTGAGGAAATAAAATGCAAGAAGGGTGCAAAAAAAGAAAGGTGGCGGCTATCGACGTATTCACGACGACAATCACACTCGTTTGTTTTCCATCTGTCATTGATTTTCATCAGAAATTCTTCAATTTTGTCAAATTCTCAGCGCAGCAATAACCAGAATTGCATCCAAATTCACAGTTGTGCCGCTTTCCGCCTCCGGAAGCCCGCCGTTTGCAGTTTTCCGGTCTTTTTCGTCCACCTTTCGGGGCATAGAAAGCCGTGAAACCGCAGCAACTGTTTGTTTATCCGCTCACACCTTTCTGCAAACGAGCCGTCTGTCACGGGGAGTTTTCTCGAAAAGTGAATAAATAGCCTCTGCGAGAGTGTCGGGAAAGTGCTGCGGAGTGGAAATCTGCGAAAAAAAATTGGAACTTGGCGCGTCTGCAGTGACGTCAAGCGTGGCCGGCCGAGCGGCGTCCGAACGCGAGATCGGCTAGTGTGGCGGGCGCGGCCATATTGGATTGGCTGATCAGCGACAGCGAGCGGATCGCTACACAGTTAACGCGAAAGTCGTTGGTCCGTTGGTTGTAATAGGTGTGCGTGAGATTTGGTTTTGGTGCCATCGTCCTTTTGGTGAGGAATTTTATCTGGAATCATCCGAAAATGAGCGAAAGGGAGGACAACGTCTACAAGGCGAAGCTGGCCGAGCAGGCGGAGCGGTACGATGGTGAGTGTCTTGGGCCCCCGGCGCCCCCTTTACTGCGTCTTTTCGCCGTCGGAACGGACGCCCAGCCATGGCCCGCTAGAGACCAGCCATTGCACGCCAACCGCGCTTTGACGTTTCGCGGCGGGTGACGTCTCGGCCTCGCGACGCCCGGGCCCCTCGCGGATCCAGGCCGGCGCCCCCAGCGCCCCCTCCCCCTTGCGTTTCGGGATTTGTGGGTTTATTGATCTCGGCGCTCTCGTTCGCCTCAGCCTCAGCCGCCACCACCACCACATCGTCGTCATTCCACGGCCATGATTCATTGGAACAACGCGTTCCCGTTCCCAACGCGGCCGGCTGTGGAAAGTGACAGGCGCCTCCTAGATTTCACGAAAATGCGTTGTTGCTCGCCGCTTCAGTTTTTCTAGCCGACCCCCGCGCGCCGCCCCTCACGAGACACCCACACCGGCCACCGCGCGTCCTCCGCCTCCCCCTCCCGCCCCTCCGCGCGCAGAGCCCCCCGCCTCCCCCTCCCGCCCCTCCGCGCGCAGAGCCCCCGCTGCACAATCGATAAAAGCGGACCGGGTGCATTCCGAATGACAAACCTCGTGTCCCTCCCCGTTTCGGGGGGGCTTCGAAATTTTCCACTTTGTCAAAAGTGCCGTCGCTGTCAGATCACTCAGATCTCAAAAAAAATCGAAATAAAATGGCGACGCAAGACGCAAGGTTTCTCTTTTGTTTGCTTCACCACCCAACAGCCGCATCCACAGCCACCTACATCAGCATCTCGTGATGGAAACGACAGGGTGGCTCAGAAAGAACTTGGACCTTGAAATTTTTCAATGGCATCCAAACTGCGTGTGGGTGAACTAGAAAGTTGCATAACTTCTCTCTCAGTTTAATAATCTTTTAGTCATTAGTGAGTATTAGAATATATAAATGGAATTCATTTCCAATTCCAAAAGCACACAACCGTTGCTCTACTCTCTAAAAACGTGTCAATGCTGCACGCATGACTCATTTTATTTACTTGACCAGCGATTTAAATGCGCCAAGTACGCACAAAAATCGTCTTTTATGTTTATTATTCTTTCTTGAACTACCCACTGTGTGTTCGCGCGCGATAATTATTGAATTGAAATAACTGTGATTCAGCAACGTCTGGTTTGATAAAAAAAAATTGAATTGTAACTTGATAAGGTTGAAATCGTACTACCTATAACGTCGTGCATAAATTTATAGTTGCTTGATCTTGACGTCCTTCCCAGAGATAACGCCCAAGAACGCGTGTCGCTGATTGAGCTCGCTTTCTAGGAATTTACGCTAAATTCTTCAGGGTGAAATTATTGTCGATAGACGAAGAGAGGGTCGACATTCTCCGAATTCTGAGTAATGTCGAAAACTAATAAACTTATCAGTAAATCTGTGTGTATTAGCTTACTCTGATCTAAGCAAAGTGAGGCAATAGGAGCAGGGTTATCTACTTATCCTACGATTCCTACGCTGCTTTGGGTCAGGTCTTCTTATTAATTTTTCCTACACAAAACTTCTTTTTTTGGCCACTGTTGAGAAAATACCGAAAACCTGCATATTTTATATAAAACAGCTGTGAAATTTCACTCTTTTTTTTTTGGTACGCATTATTTGTCACTTTTTTGGTCGCTAGTTGTCAGCCGTCACTTGTTTTTAATTTTACAGCTTACGTTGCTGTCACTGATTCACTATCACCTTCGAATATTTGTGTTTTAGATTTTTGTGCTATTCGCGGTATTCGTCTGAAAAATGCGTGTAGTGGTATCTACAGGTGTTCCAGTGGTGTTACAAACTTCAAAGGTAGATAAATTCCCCATTAAAAAATCGTCATGTGTGCCGCGGGACTTCTCATCGTGCCATCCTTCCTGCAACGTTTTTGAAGATAATTGAAATCATTGGAAATATTGCCTTTATAATATTATTTTTGTACATACACTATTTGTTTCAATTATACGTAGTAACAAAACTTATTAGTTTGGGAGTATGTACCTATGAGCAATAAGGTCTATGAGCAATAACTGACTAAATGAAATCTGTTTAGTAAGTGCTTTTTGAATTATTGAAAAGTTCTGGCTTTAACAGCTTATAGCTTGACAGATGACGGATTGTCATAACTTCTACACGTTTTGAATAGAGTTTTCCAAAGGCTTCAAAATGAGCTATCAAAAATCAAAATCATTCGGTCAAAATTTTCTGTCACTCTTTGACAGTGACATTTTCCGCTGATGATCACGTTGAAAATCTTACTTTCTCTTTTCTACCGTAAACCCTACGTGCATACCAAATTTGATCGAAATCCGTTCAGTACTTACTTCTCGAGCTATTGATGAACATCGAAGTCTCGGCTTTGACAGTATATAGCTTTTGACAGATCACAGATGTGTCATAATTTGCATGTTTTGAGTAGAGTTTTTGAAGAGCTTTAAAAAGATCTGTCAAATGTCAAAATCGTTACATATGTAAATGTGAGCATCTTCGACAATTATTTTTTCCAGTTTTGGCGGCCGCAATTGTCTGATGTCAACAAAATTTGAACCAAACGTTCCACCCGTCAGATACCATCTATGCACCAAGTTTGATAAAAATCGTTTGCCAGAGATTTGAAAAAATTGCGAAAAAAAAAACGGACGTTCCTATCTAATTATGTTGTGGTCACGATATGTTGTGGTACACCCGATAAACGTTCCACAGGCAAAAGCTCATTTTTACGTCTGCACACTACCACACGCATGTTCACAAAGTTGTATTGCAATCGATCCAGAAACCTGGGACAAGTCCATTTTTACCTGTTCTCCAAAGAATTTTTTTTTTTTTATTAAAGTTGCACGTCTGATTTCAACCAAAGCTGCACATATTCCATCGAGTCCCTGGCGGGTACTCTTGCTGCAGACCAAGTTCGGTTGAAATCCGTTCGATACTTCGAGTTATTAACCCTAAAGTTTTTATTTTGATTTTGACAGCTTATAACTTTTGACAGGTGACAGATATGTCATAACTGTTACATGTTTTCAGTAAGAGTTTCGCAAGGTCTTCAAAATGAGCTATCAATAATCCAAATCGTTTAGCAAAATTTCCTGTCACTCTTTGACGTTGACATTTCCCGTTGACATTTCCCGTTGACATTTCCCGTTGACAGATCACGTTGAAAATCATATTTTTTCTTTTCTACTACATATAAACCATACGTGCACATCAAATTTGGTCGGAATCGGTCAGACAGTTTGGAAATAAATCGGGAGGTGAAAAAAAAACTTGACGAAGATTCATACATACATACACACATACAGACCGACCGACACCGATTTTTTTTCGACAGATTTCGACGTTTTAGCATACGGGGAGTCCAAAAAACGAATACAAATTTTAATATTTTTTTCGCGATTACCATTTCATTTTTCGAAGAATCCGATGAGAAGTAAAAAAAAATCGTCGTCATGTCTTCAGGAACTTGGAAAAATTGATGATAGCCTGGGCGAAAAAACATTAATTTAGTGGGCGAAACATATCTCCAAAAACAATCATTTTGTTAACTACTCATAATTGCCTTACACATTTAACAAATTTCAAACTCGTGTCTTATTATTATTGAAGTGAAATTGCGTGAAAATCGTTTTATTGTTTTTAAAATGATGCCTTGAACTTTGAACCGAAAAGCATCTGTCAAAAAATTTCAGTTTTCTTTTCAAAATGTAACTTTCTGAAGTGCTGTGCAATCAAAAGAGTTATTTAAATGAAGTCAACTTGGCAAAAAGGTCAAGTTCCATCTTCCGAAATTCTCGAAAATAAAAAGAAAATTCAATTCCATTCCAAGTTTTCCAGCTGTTGTGGGCCATTTAACAATAATAATTATCATATCGCGGCGACTTGATTTTTTTTCAATATTTTTAGTCGATTTTTTTTGGGATATTATTTGATCGAGTGTTAGAATTTTGAATTGTAATTGAGCCGTAAGTGCACAAAACTATTTTAGGTGACTACATACATTATTACTGAAGTACAGTACTTCATTTGTCTTTTTTTTTCCAGTTCTAGTTTTTCGGTTTCTGTCTATTGTCATTCTCGAGATCCTATTAATAATTAACAAGTTCTTAGAAGAACAAGCAAGCAAAAGTGGAGACATCTGTATACGAGGAGGGAAATAATTTCATTTTATAGCTTGGGGCTAAAGTAGATCTCTATTGTCATTCTCGAGATCCTATTAATAATTAACAAGTTCTTAGAAGAACAAGCAAGCAAAAGTGTTGACATCTGTATACGAAGAGGGAAATAATTTCATTTTATAGCTTGGGGCTAAAGTAGATCCGAGGCATACCAAAATGCTCGACCGGCGAGGTTCGCGAGGCGCGCCGAGGTCAACTATAGCACTAGGCTAAGTGCTTAGCCGACCTCGACGCTTCGCGCCTCGCGAAAAATCCTTGCGCTAAATCTGACCTCGACAAAGTTTGCCGATTTTGTCCGTCCAAAAAGTCCATCCAGTGAGACCGAAAAAGAAGTTCTGAACTTCTTACTGAACCAAATCCATGTTATCTCCATAAAATCGATATTTTTGCAATATTTGCTCGGTAGACTCGTCGCTGTAGACGTCGTCACGTGGCAACCGGTGGGATATTTACTATTTAGGGAGGCGAGTATCTGCTACCTGCTAGAAAGGGCGACTGTTGCTCGATTAAAAAAAAACGAATTACCTTGGATCGAGGTTTAGGTTTTTTTAACTGGGTATTTCGGCTATAAATCCTCTTTTAAACGACGTTTTATGAGCGAGTTAACTTTAATCTGAATTAGTTGCTGTGACACAGCCAATAGCATGGCCAGTTGTTTAGGAACTCAGATCAAAGTTGACTCGCTCATAAAACTTCCGGTGGAACCGGTAATGAGAGCAAAACCTTCATTTTTAACTTCCATCCATTTTCTAGCAAGCGTAGTTTTATGTTTCTTGTTGAAAGGTCAACAAAATAAAGCTCAATAAATCTTAATTTATTTGCTAATCGAATAAAGCAGAATGCAATATGCATGTACCGATGTGGGAATAATGATTCAATTACGACCGGGAGCTAGATAAAGATGTGCTAACACAGAAGACGAAGCTTGCGGAACGCAAAGCGCTGCTCAAATCATTGTAAAGGGTCAAAGTCATTCCGAAACAGCTTTTTCTCGGTGCCAGATTGGTTTTTCTGGGCGAAATTAGTCAGAAACGACACAGTGATGCAGCCAAAATTTTGTCATGGGGGGGGGGGACTGAGACAATAACTGGGGACGAAAAGTTCCTCCGAAGTTCCTGGATGGAGATGAACTCCCAAAAAGGACTCTGGGGGAGCTAGGGGACTTGGCTGCCCACTGGACACAAAGATCTCCAAAGTTGACTTGACAATAAAAAAAATCTGTTGTGGGGCGACACAAAACTTTCCCGGCGGTATCCAGGGACGTCAGTAATGATTTTGATCGAAGTGTCCGTTCGGGAAGGTGGGACTTAATTCGGAAATTGATGAAAACATTTTACTCAGTTGTGCGTTATGCGATCATTCTGCATCCATTGTTGGGCCTACAGAACAAGTGACAGGTTCTCAGGTTTCCATGGTGATGAAATATTTCGAAAGGTAGAACTAGGAAGAAGACAATTGTTGCGAAATTTGAAGAATGCAATGCTATATCCAGACAAGCCCAGACCCAGTGTGTCACCTGAAGGCTTCCGATCAAAATCATCTACCTAAAATCTAATCAGGTCATTCCAGGCTGAACTTATGCTTTCGTACCTGATTTCGATTTGATCGAATCAATAATTCGATAATTATCGTGGCAGAACCGCTTAATTTGCACGATCACATGAGCGGCTTTATATTTTCAGTAGGAAAATTCCCGGGAAATTGGAGAGAAATTATTGGAGAATGTTCAAGAACCAGTTATCTATTCTTCAAAAACAAATGGTAGAAATCTGTTCACGGAATAAAAAGTTGGAAAATTTCCAGTTTTTCCAGAGAGGAAAACTTGAAAACCGTTGGTCCGATTTTGAAAATTTTTTCTCCAAAAATTAATTCAGTCTTTTCTCCAACTTTCATTTGCAGCATGTCTGCACCTAAAATGAATATTTCATGTGGCTCACCGCATGTTGAAGTTTACGCTGCAGTTTTTTCAAATTCACGGAATATGTGAATTTGTTATTGAAAAAATTACCGTCGGAAAATCGAAGCTGTGTCGATTTTGAAAATATATCCACAAGACGCCCGGTTCAATCTACCTCCGATATCAGTCGAAATTTCTCGAAAAAAGTCGATCCTCGTGCAGGAATGAATTTTTGAGTGGAGTGCTGCATCAAAAGCGAGTCATCCTGGTGGAAATCCGGGTGAGTCGTTCTCTCGAGTGGCAACGGCTAGGAGAAATTTTGAAAATTCATAACGCCCGATGGAAAAATAGTGGAAAATTGCAACTGCAGACTTAATTTGACTCTTATGTTTTGTTGCTTCCTGCCAAATTTGGTCCCAATTCATCGGATAGATTTTGAATAATTGAATGGTAAAGTTTTGAACTTTGAAGTTTTTTATTTTTTGACAGATGACAGAAAGGGCACAATTTTTAACTGTTCTGAATACAGTTTTTCATGGGCTTTCAAACGGAATTTTGCAAGTCAAGTTCTGTGAGGTATAGCTTCTGTCATTTTTTGATAGTGACACTTCCGTTTGACAGATGACAGCCAAAAACTAATCAGCTCATTCAACAGCAAGACCCTGTCTGTATACCAAATTTCAAGTCGATCAGACTATCGGTTCGGCAGCTATCGTGTCAGAACGTTTTTCCTGCATCCTGCATCATTACATAACTTTCCCTTGGACGGGCCGGGAAAGTAAAAACTACTTCATTTTCAGCGAGATTTTCAGTCTTTGGAGATAACTATTAGTGCAAGCGGTACACACCTAAAAACACATCGATACTGCATTTTGGAGTGCAGTAACGAGATTTGGTATGGGCATACTTTATACCAAGACAAGCGATTTGACCCGCAGCACTTGATATTTTGTCCCTTAGGGGGCCAATGGGAGCCCTCCAAATTTTCAAGATGCAAGAACTTCCACATGACGATCATTGAGTATCGTCATGTATGTCATAAGTGAAGCTTACGGATCTATTGAGAATATTTTCATCAATTGTCGTTGTGTCCGATTCATTCTTCACACTTGAAAAAAAATTTCTTTGGCAGAGGTCAAAAAAACTGTTTTTATTTTTTCTTCTATGCAAGGAGATGATAAATTCATATGTTCTGTTGCGTTCCCAACTAAATCGCATTCCCTAAAACTAATTATAAAGAAATTTTTCTTGTAATGGTATTTTTCAAAGAAGTGGTGACCTCTTCAGTACCTCTTTTCCAAGAGTATTTCTTTTTATGTCCCCACTGGATATCACTCGTAATTTTTGCAGGAATGGAGACCTCGAACTCTTTTCCTGGTAGTTGCGAAGCAACATGACTCTAAAACGCCCAAGGGAGCCCAAAAAAAATGTTTTTCTGCTGGGCCGTCCAACTTACGATATTTTGATTTTATAGTAGGAGAGACGCGGACCAGTATTCAATCCAGGCTGCAGGCGCAGGCGATTTGGTTTCAACAGAAAATGTTCTTCAATGCCGTGTTTTATTGCAGTACAACAAAACGCAGAGTCGTTAGGTGTAAGTAGGTATATTTTCCGGTAGATTTTATTCGCCTAGACTAGATCTTATTTATTTGCGCGTCTCCCCTACTACAAAATCAACATGCCAAAAATTTGACGACCCAGCAGAAAAAAAAAGTTTTAGGGCTCTCTTGTGTGTTTTGAAGCCATGTTGCATGGAAATTACTAATAAAAGAGTTCAAGCTTCTCATATCTGCAAAAATTGACAGTCTAATCCACTAGGAACATTGAAAAAAATGCTGTTGAAAAAAGTGTACTGAAGAGGTCACCTCTTCTTGGGAAAATGATATTGCGAAAAAATTGTCTTCATATTTGGGCTTACGGAACGCGATTTAGTTGAGAACGCAACAAAACATATGAATTTATCGTTTCCTTGCACAGCAGAAAAAATAAAAACAGTTTTTTTGACCTCTGCGAAAGAATTTTTTTTCCAAATGTGAAGAATGAATCGGACACGACGACATTTGATGAAAACATTTTCAATAGACCCGTAAGCTTCACTTATGACATACATGACGATACTCAATGATCATTTTGTGAAAGTTCTTGTATCTTGAAAATTTGGAGGGCCCCCATTGGCCCCCTAAGGGACGAAATATCGAGTGCTGCGGGTCAAATCGCTTGTCTTGGTATAAAGTACGCCCATGCAAAATCTCGTTACTGCACTCCAAAATGCGGTATGCTTTTGCGTACCGCTCCCACTATATGGGATTTTGACCCTCGCTTTTCTCGTTACCTGAAAAGATTTCAGTCAAGTTTTCGAGGCAGATGAAAAAGGTCAATTATTTATGCACTACATTTTTGATTTGGTTGAAATTTATATCTACTATAGAGGGTGAGTCGGTTAGTCATAAATCCAGAAAGTCAATTTTTCATTAAAACGCCTACAGACGCGATCATTTTTTTATGGAGCTGATTCATGTGCTTCAATTTGTTAGTGATCCCTAGTTTGTTTTGCAGGTGATTTTGGCAAAAGTAGATTTTCGGGGCTCATGACCCACTCCATGAATAAAGATTTAGAACAAATTTGCAGCTCTGAGTATCAAGAAGTTCGAAGAACGAAACGAAAATAGGAGACGTCAAAGTCCCACTCTTCCACCAAGAAAGGTCATAAATTATTTTCAACATTTTCTAAGCATTTCTAAGCATTTTCCTATGGCCGTGGACTACATAGGCGCGAATTTTTGAACACCTTGTAAAAAGTTGCGGAATCGCTAAAAAGCCAGAGTTCTCCGAACGTGAATGAAACTTTATTTTTAAAACCTAATTTTTCAAAATGTTGGACGACTAACATGCGCTATTCAGTTTATTTCTATGTTTCAAGATCAAGTGGGCGTCGTCGGGACAAATTAGCACGATAAACTATAATTGAACGTCGATTTCTTATGAATGAACAGCGCGCACGCTTGACGCTTCTCTCTTTAAAGTTTACACTTTGTACCCATTTATTAAAAAAATCTGCTTACAAAAATTTCTCGAGTAATCGATATTTTTTAATGCGAAGCTCTAAAGTTCAATTTAAGCAAATAAAGCAATAATTTTACTAACATTTGGTTTTGTTTTATTTCTGATCGTACATTTTACTGGAATGCAGAGTATGGAAATGTCACCTCGAATGTCACTGGCTGCAACCCAGATTTCTCAAATCGGAATTGAGTTTGTGTGCTTTGTGTGTGTGAGTCAATCCTTAGTAATTACAGAGCAATTATACGGGTAAGCGATGACGGTTTAAACGACAACGACACTGAAATATTCGTAGTATGCTGGGCTGTGGTTAGGTAACAACCGACTTCCGGTCATTCCCCGGGCCCCGAAACCGGAAGCCTGACCGACGCCTTCGCGATTATTCGGGCTACTAATTATTGTGTCTCGAGAATAATGGACGATTTCTTTTTTTTTTTACTTTCCATCTTTTTTCATCCCCATAACTTTTGTTTTATGGTGCTTTTCCAACCGTCGCCTCCGTCGTCTTGATTAATCTTTTGGATCCGTGTACATAATATCGGAATTTTACGAGAGGGCATGTCGGTGTGTGTGTTTATCCAGTGACGTGCGAACGACATTTTGTTTGTCAAGTGTACGTCATCCACTTGTCATATTTGTCTGTGTGTGCTGTGCTGTTGAACATGTGTATAAAGAAGAAATTTACAGGGTGCCAACGAATGGTTTCTCTGTTATCCATTCAGTTCCACTTTGCAAGAAAGTGGGCCTGGGACGCTGTTGTCAATCATCACTCACTACTTACATTTACCCTCACTCACGAGCTTGAGGTGCGTTCAGTCAGCTTATTTAGCAGCAATTTTAATTTTAGCCGTAAGCGCTGCATCGCTCATTGGCTGTTCGGAGGAGGCTGGTTCATAAGAGCCAATGGGCGTCGCTGCGCTTGCGACTAAAATTAAAACTTGCGGCTAAATAAGCTGACTGAACGCACCTTTACTTCACTGCCATCACTAGTCTATCTTCTATGGTAGGTTCAGTTCTACGGTGATTCTAGTTGGCTGGGCAAATTTTCTACTTTAGCATTTTAGGCTTGCCATCTTTTTACCTGGTTTGAAACTGGCTTCTCTAAAAGTAAAATTATATTTCTTATCAAATTGATGAAAAAATCTTGGAAAACTGATTTTGTCATACGTGGAAGTGCGACTAGGGAGCCGCAGAGCTGTGTTACCGTCATTTAGACACCAAAACAGCACGGGGCCGCCTTCAATCGAAGTAATCTTGACGGCGGCCCATTCAGGGCCGACAACAACTCGTCTTGGGAAGCCCTAAAACGAAAACAAATTGCAAATTGAAGGTACTCACATCAATTTCGGTCCAATACGCAACTTTGAGCGGCTGGGTTTTTTGAAATTTGGTTCAATCAACTTTTTACACGTAAATTCTTTTGCCAATGACAAACCGCCAGGGCGATCCTTGTATCGCCTATAATTCTTCAGGGCTTGGCGTGACTTTTCGACTGGAACAGGCGAAAGGGTTGATGAATGCATGGGGCTCCTTTTTTGGACGAAGGGCTTGTATTGTATATTCTTCAATTTGAACCATCGAAAGTTGAACCGACTTCGAGGGGTTAGAATAGTATTTTATGTTACTAGCGCCGAAAACCGGGCATAGCATAACGAACGTGAATGCAGCTCGAGGCCCTAGGCCGAGAGCTGCATGTAAGAGAGTTATGCTATGCCGTTTTCAGCGCGAGTAGCATACATCGTTTTTCGTGCTGCTTTTAATAAAATTACAAATAAATAAGATCATATCGCAATAATCATTGGAATAAATTTCAAGTTGGTACTTCTGCCATTTATCACCAAGGCACGAGGCATATACCTACTAGATGTAGATTTTTGTGCGTCAAATGTCGATTTGGAAAATTGCGTCCCATGTTTGAATTTTCTTGCTTAAAACCGCCCTCCTCCTCCCCAATTAGGAGGGCCATCCCCCAAAAATCCCGAAATCACTGAGCTCTAGTGTCTTGTGTGACGACGAAACACAGAAAATGGCATGAATTATTCACTTTTAAACCTTGGCGCCACAAAACGTCAGAAATCATTCTGCAATTGTGCCAACAGCTATTAGAAAAATGACCCTAGAATATCAATTTTAAAAATGATTATTTATGATTTTAACTGATTCAAACCGAAAATTTCAAGATATAACATTGGAAACGTGGTCTCTCTTGAATTCTGCATGATTTTGCAAGGTTAGTTTATTTTTTACGTGTACTTTTTACTTTGCCGCTCTAGATCTTTTTCTGAATATTACAGTGCAGGACAGCGAGCGTATATTGTCATTTTCGGTTATGGCAGCACGAAAACATTTTTGACAACGGTCAAATGTCAAGGCTCCTTTGATTTATTTGTTCATTGGCGAAAATTAAAAACAGGTCGATAAATTATACATTTTCCAATCAAATGGAAAAAAAGCGTCAGGGATTACGTCCCGCAAAAATGTTCCGTCTATCTGCAGAGGAAATACGCAAAAAATGTGTTTCAAAACTGGTCGGGACGACTTCGTGTCTCTTCGTGAACTATTGTGCCGAATGCAGCCAGAGCAGCCAACTGCAAACTTTTGGGGATTTTCTATATTTCACATTTGGAAACTTAGAAACAAAATCTCACAGCCTACTAGAATCACGGTAGAAGTGAACATACCATACCACTGTTTTCAATTTCGTTAATTTGTCATTTACTCGTTACTATTATGCTTCGCAGACAAAAATTTTCTAATTACGTCTTCATATAAAAGCAAATATAGCCTGAAGACCAACGACAAATTATGTGCAGTTGGCAACAGTGATCACTAAGATTACCGGGAAGGAATCCCCAAGCATATCACTCCAACAAATTTCAGAGCTTATCCCGTAAAATGCCGTGCACACCTGCAGTCTTCTGCATTCCCATTCTGTAGCTTCCGAATAGCATGAGGCACTTTATCGATTTCCCGTCACATCCTCGCCCTTATTTTCACGAAACAGATCCGGCAAAAAGACGAGTACAATAATAATTGAAAACAACAGCTGTATTAGGGAAATTATTAGGGGAGAAGAGTGATGGTTGGGCACTATCGTTTTACAAATGACGTCTGCGTTCGGAATTGTTTTGGTGATGCACGAGCGGCGATAAACGATCTGGCCAAACAAATGAAAGTAAAGTTCAAAGGCTGAACAAAAAAATAAAATGGCAGTAAAACGACTGATCGTAAAAATCGCTCGGATTGGATTGAGTGAGAATACGAGTAAGAATGAGAAAAAACCGTTGATAATGTGAAAGAGGAGAAAAGAGTTGCGTCGGCGTGTAAACTATCGAGAACTTTCCCCCGCAGGACTGGACTGGTGGTGGAGTCTGCATGATTGATTGTTCTGAATGTTTGATTATCATTTAGTGGTCAAGGGAGAGGAGGGGGTTGACATGATCCGGGGAAATTTCGGACGGGGCACTTGATTTCGTTTCTGTGCAGCAACAGGGTCAGGTCAATGTTATTAATCAGAAGATGGTGTGTGTCTATTTCTGGTTCAGTTCGGAACAATGCGCACACACGAACACACGGTTATTTGGTTGATTAGATAGCAGGAAGCAGTAAAACCTGGAAGCCAGTGACTCAAACAAAATAACAAAAAGCTTTTTAAAACATTGCAGATACAATACACAAACACAAACAAATTACCTACATGGTTAAACACGAAAAGTGTACAAGAGTTTTATCTCGCCGCCACCACCACCAGCATATGTGCATTTTTGCGGGGCATGTCATCCAGAGAGTGGCATTTGAGACATGCATAACATATTGAGTAACCGCAAAAAATTTCCTCTTGAATTTGTTCGTAATCGTCTGGTCTTGTGATGGAATGGGTGTACTTTTTTCATTTGTTGATTTTTTCCATTTGATGCACCGTCCGTCAATATTGGAAGAAGGTTACGTTGGATCAGGTCGTGGTGTTGGTGTTGAAGTGGCTTTTCGATTTGAAGGTTGAACTTTGCTTGAAATATTTTTGTCTTGACCAGATCCGAGGAGAAATTTGAAAATAACTGGGAAAAAACTTGAGCAGCTTTTTTTAACATGTGTATTTACGATTAATGATTCAAGTAGTGACGTATTTTATTAGTTAGTTGGAGTTTCTCATCATTTTTCGCTCGGATTTTCCGGAAAGATGCTAAGGATTTTCGAAATTTCTCCTAGCCGTTGCCACCCGAGAGGGCCTTTCGTCCGTGTTTTGACCAGGACGACTCCCGTTAGATGCAGGACTCCACTCAAAAATGATTAAATTCCTGCTCGGGGATCAACTTTTTTTTGTAAAATTTCAACTTATATCGAATATTTCACTCATACGTCAAAAACGCGATAATTCGGACAGAAATTTTGAGGATTAATAAGCGATAATCCGAAAGACCATATCGATAATTCAATCGATATGTCATTGTTTAAACACCTACTGTCAAACAAGCATGATGCGTGCCCAGTGTTAGCGTTGGACTCTGGACACTGTATGGAGATGCTCATGCTCAAGCGAGTACTCAAGGACCCAGAGGAATGTGCAAGAAATTGAAACGATTTGGGATTGGGCAGTCATAATGATTTCACACTTTTTACGTCAGCCTCTGGTTCTCTTTTCTGTTTTGCGGCTCAGTACAGTTAGGTGGCTATTCATGTATCATCAATTTTATTGTCGTTTGAAATGATATGTGGATAATTTGTAGGATGATTCGGGAAATATTCTTCCGAATACCACTCTTGCAATGAAATTGAACCAGATAATTCTGAAAATGCGTGTTGCCATAAGAAAGCCGCATTCGTTTGTTTTCTTCTGTTGTTCGAAAGCTAAAAGAGCCCGACCCCGCAGAAAACAAACTCATGCAGTTTTCAGGCAACACGCATTTTTCAGAATTATCGGTAATTTTCATTGCATTCGTGGTATTATACCCGAAAGTATAGGGATTGGACTTCGTGTAGACCTATTTTCAAAATCGACGCGGTTCCGGTTTTCCGTCGGTAATTTTCAAAAAATGATATTTGTACATTCCGCGAATTTGAAAAAACTGGAGTGCTTGCTTCGACATGCGGTAAGGTAAGCCTTATGAAATATTCATTTTGCATGCATACTTGGAATGAAAGTTGGAGAAGAGATCCAACTTGTTATCCCGCGAACAGATTTTCACCATTTTTTCTTTAAACAAGAAGTAACTAGTTCTTGAACATTTTCCAACTTTTTTCAATTTCCCGGGAATTTCTCTATTGAAAATGTAAAACCGGCCTGGGCTCGGGCCTGGGTTATCGAGACCGGACTTGGATGATGAAGTTTGAAGTGAGGCCTTAATTGACGATTTTTACAATATGATTCCAAAAAATATTTGAAGTTTTCCCGGGAAATTCAAATTTTCCTAACAAAATTTTCAATTTCCTGACAACTATTTTCAATCTGCCTCCAATTTCAACTTTCCACCCGAAAGGACGTTTGAAACAAAGTTTTCCATGGGCTCCTGGATACTAGTCGGGGAAGTTTTGTATCGCCCACAAAAGATTTTCTTTTAATTCTTTTGGACTTAATTTTTTTATTTTCCGCTGTGGAAAACTTTGACAGTTTTCCTAGTCTACATAGAACTTCATTTTTTGATATTGCGGTATCATGTTGTTTTTCTTTTATTATCATGGTGCCATCATAATGATGGGAAAGGGACCTAGAAATTTACCAGCAAAGGACTTTTTTTTTTAATTTTGATGTAACCGCAATACTGCAAAGGTACAAATTACTATACCCTCTGAAGGAGTTCAATGAGATTCAGAGAAACAATAGGGAGGTGATACCACTTTCCTGGGGTAGCTTGTATAGCCTGAAGATAGAATGAAAAATTAACGTCGAGTTTGTGGCAACAAAAAAAAAACCGTTTCGACAAAGAGGAACGAACACACGAACAATTAATAAGTAAATTTGCTGTTTTGCAATTCGCCGTCATATTGTTAACACGAACGCGAATAATAAAACACTACTTGCGGACTATGTGTCTGTGTGTGCAGCATAATACCTTATTACAAATTGTGAAATTACCGTATTTAGCATCACTTATCAGGTTGTTTCGTGTTCAATTAGCGTTTCTGTGTGAAATTTGTTCGGCTTTGATCATCGATTTTGGAATTTTATGTTCATTTTGGCCAGTCACCTGCAAGGGGGACGATTAACGTATGGTCCGAAAGTTTTGGGAATTTTTTTAAAAGCTAATAACTTTTTTTTGATAGTTTCAATTTCGTAACTTGATATTGCAAAAACTAGCGTCATCTTTAACAATTTCAAATTCGTATTCAACATATTGAAGATGGGCCATTATCTTTGATGGCTCTCGGTTTTCTTCTGCCATGTTCGATCATTATCTGGACAACAGCAGAACTAATTTCTCAGAGCTCCTGCCCCCCAATGTACCGCAAGCTCGACCAATATAAGATTTTTGGTAAGTATTGAGCAGGATAGTATACGACAAGGGATGGGAAGCTGCGAATAAAGACCAATTACGGCGTCACATTTTTCAATAACATTAGAGAATTTTGAATTTGACAAATTGATACAGAAAATCATGGAACATGGCAGAAGATAATTGAGATCCATCGAAGATAATGGTCCATTTCCAATATGTTGAATATGAATTTGTTATTGTTATATATGATGTTAATTTATGCACTATCAAGTACGAAAAAAAAGACTATTCAGAAAAAGTTATTAGCTTAAAACTATTTCCCAAAACTTTCGGACCATACGTTATCATCAACCCCTCGAGGTCCGGTTGCGCAAGGTGACGTCACAGTTGCATTTTTTGTAGAAAATCTGGATTTTCCCACAGTCTTTTCCGAGGTCATTTTAGTCGTCCGCATTTATTGACAAAATCAGTAATATTCAATATGATCGATTGATGATAGGGGGTGTTCCGAACCGACCATAAAGTCCAGAACAGTTTAGGAAAATGTTTCAAAATTAGCAGAAAAGATCGAAGAAATTATTTCGTTCGAGGCGTTCAAATTTTCGTTATTTCTACCGATTTTTGCAAACTCTTCAACCAGCAAAAAAGCCTATTTAATGAATTTATTAAGGGGTTTCTGATGCGACTAAAAAAGTTTTTGACGGAAATCGGTTTTATTTTATTTTTTTCTTCAAGTAGATATTCCTCCAAAGAAAAAATGTACGGACAGACTTTCAAAATTTCCAACATTTTTTGAAAATGTTTGATTTTGATTTTTAAAATTTTTAAAAACTAGATAGCAACGCACATACATCTTTTCTCAAGAAAGTCGCATGCCAATGCCAAATTTGGATTTTCTATTTAAAAAAAAGGTACCAAAAATGGTTTCTACTACCACTTTTTCATGTCTACAGGAAATCATTTTTGGTACCTTTTTTTTTTTGAAAGTAGAAAGTTCAAATTTGGCATGCGACTTCCTTGGAGAAGGATGTATGCGCGTTGCTATCTAGTTTTTAAATTTTCAATAATCAAAATCAAAAATTTTTAATTTTTTTGGAAATTTTCAAAATTTTATAGCATTGCTCGTACATTTTCTTTTTGGAAGAGTTTCTACTTGTAGTCCGGACGCTAAGGTCAAAATTTAGGAGGGACTCTTCACTTTTATAACAAGCAATGCCACTTGGCATACCCGTTGCCGGGACCATGTTTGACCGATTAAGATCAGGAGCCAAAGTTGTTAGTGATGCAGGCGCCGTATACAGGGTGTCGTATAGAAAAAAAGTGAAACATTCGTATATCATTAACCAAACCAGGTGGATTCACGTGAATAGGCACATATATCCACAATATATTACCCTTCAAGAAAGAGTCAACAGTTCTGGAAAATCTTGAGTGGTTCCTGGAATATTCCGAAAAAACTGAACTTTCTTCGGAATATTTTATTTCTCGGTAGATCGATGAATTTTCAAGATATCGAAGTGCAACTTGGTAGGTTTACGGCGAGTATTGTCATCAATCAAAAACGATCAGGAGCCAAATGCAAGGCCTGCTATTTCCAGAAGTAAGACAGTCAACTTCTTTTTTCTTCGCGACCGCCATCTTGGTTCTCCGTTTCACTCAACAGTTGGAAAAGTGACAGTCGAATGTGAGAAAGTTGGCATCCAGTCACCCTATCACAAAAAAGATAGCCTTGAAGCAAGGTAAGGGTGTCCTCGTCGCCCAAGGTCACCCGCGCATTGTCACCCAAGGTTTTCATGGTAATACGCATTTGCAGCGCCTGTGATGGCTAGTGAGAAATTTGAAAGAGCAAAGTGAGTACTTTGTCATAATACTACATTCATTTTGGAACGAAATAACAAAATTCATCATCATCGGTCCAAAGGTTAACTTTTGGTGGTTTGCTGAACCAAATATGTGGTGCTTTTTGGTGGAAAATGCAAAAAAAATGGGGCAATCAATTACATGTTATCCCTCACTAAGAGAAGGCTATCGCAAAAACTGAAACCAATCAACGCTGAAATGTTTTGTAAGATTGAAACCTATATTCTTGAGGCAATAAATGTTAGACAGATGCGTCCGGTTGCCAGAGAGAAGACATGGAAGGCGTGCATGCAGAAAAAAATTCAAAGTTCTTATTCACATATTTTATTCAGAAACCCAACAAAAGTTGATGAATATCAATATTACATCCATTTTGGAATTTAGTACCAAAATTCGTCATCATCGGTCCAGAGACAAAATTTTGGTAGCTTTCTGAAAATAATACGTGGCTCGAAACTTGGAAAAAACTTTCTGCATGCAAGTCTTTTATGTCTTCTCTCTAACAACTGGACGCATGTGTCTAACATTTTATGGCTCAAGAATATAGGGTTGACTCTCCCAAAACATTTCAGCGTTGATTAGTTTCAGTTTTATCAATAGCCTTCTCTTAGTGAGGGACACACGATGATGGTTGCTCGATTTTTTTTGCATTTCTCAACAAAAAGCGCCATTTATTTTGTTCAGCAAGCCATCAAAAGTTAACCTTTGGACCGATCATCATGAATTTTGGTAATTATCCTCAAAATGAATGTAGAATTGTAACAAAGAACTCACTCTGCTCTTTCAGATCTCTGATCAGCCATAACAGGCGCTGCAAATGCGTATTACCATGAAAACCTTGGGTAACACTGTTTTCTTGACGAAGAGACCCTTATCTTGCTTCAAGGTTATGCTTTTTATAATATGGTGACTGGATGCCAACTATCTTACATTCGGCGGTCACTTTTTTAACTGTTGAGTGAAACGGAGATTCAAAATGGCGGTCGCAAAGAAAAAAAAGTTGACTGTCTTATTTGTGGGAATAGCAGGCCTTGCATTTGGCTCCTGATTGTTTTTGATTCATGACAATATTGGCAATAAAACTGCCAAGTTGCACTTCGATATCTTGAAAATTCACTGATTTACCGAGAAAAAAAAATTCAGAAGAAAATTCAGTTTCTCATGAATTTTTCAGAAACCGCTCAAGATTTTTCAAAACCGTTGACTCTTCCTTGATGAGTAATATATTGTGAATGTATGTGCCTATTCACGTGAATCCATCTGGTTTGGTTAATGATGTACGAATTTTTGACTATTTTTCTATACGACACCCTGTATACGACGCCTGCATTGTTTGCGACATTGGCTCCTGATATTAATCGGTCAAACATGGTCTCGGCAACAGGTATGCCAAGTGGCATTGCTTGTTATAAAAGTGAAGGGTATTATACCTTAACATCCGGACTATTGAAGAAAAAAAATTGAATAAAACCTATTCTCGTCAACAACTTTTTTGGTCGCATCAGAAACGCCTTGATTGAATGAATGAGGTTTTTCAACATTTCTTCGGCACTATTGAAGCACTTCCCTGAACTGTCCTGGACTTTTTTATATTGAAGGTTGTCGTTGAAAGAATTTTGGAACAACAGTCGAAGACAGCATCTTAGCCTGTTTTTAACAGCGATTTGTCCCTCCATGACCTTTAATTTTTTTTTGCTGTGACTTCCCACTCTCTGTTTTACCAGAGAGAAAAAAGAAACTTTATCAAAAAACAAGTGTTTGCTCCTTGTTTCTTTTGGTTTGAACTCGGGTTTGAATAATGGAATGTTGGCATTGATTTGACAATACATAAATGAAATATGATCCAGACTGGAGTAGAAAATAGAACCAATTTTTGTCGTTTATGACTTGCTCAGCAGTCTCAGCACCCGGCGTAGGGTGCCTGAAGAATGGGGAACTATAGGCAAAACGGATTGTAGAAGGCGACGTGTTCCATGCACCCATATTGATAGTTATCGTACATAACCTCAAATAAATGCAAACAAATGTACGGAAAGTGGAAAGTGCTCAAAGAAGAGTTGAACGAAGAGGAGCCCCACTGAGAGGGAATAAAAAATAGCTGGTGCAAACTGCAAAAGTATGGTTCTTTGGAACTGCTGTAGCCTGATACACAGCACGTCACTACCAATTTTTTTCACCGCGATTTTTGGCTTGTCGGTGTTTCTACTTTTCAGCTCACCAAGTGACACAAACCGCTCGTTATATGCTGAGTGCTGACAAATGGAAATGAAATGACAATTACGACGTTGAGGTTATGTACGCTTAAAATGACACTGATGATAGCTGGGGTGCATGGAACACGGGCGCCATTACTTCAGGCGTTTGCCACTATAGTTCCCCATTGATGAATTGCGGTACGATGTTGAAGAGTGTGTCTCAGTAGTATGTCACAGAAGAGCTTTGAAACCATTTCACGTGCAAGAATAGATACAAATAGATTTGTGTTTATTATCAAGTCGCGCACATCAGTTCCTACTTTCATAGCTGACTCCAATCCACAATTAAAAAAAAAACGGTATTTTAGGTCTGACAATTGAAATTGAAACACAAACACTTTGAATTGGCAAAATATTGGATTTTCGTGTATTTTGGGAATGTTGTCTTGTATGAAGGATGTTTTGGTCCCTCGTATTGATTTTCAATATTGCAAAAGAAACACTATAGGTTTTCCTGAGGCACTTTTGAAGTTTCTTAATTCGTAATTTTGCACCCTGTACAGTAAATTGAATTTTATTGTAAGCCAGTTTTTTTCGTTTTTTACTACTTTCTTTTTTCTAAGCCGTCAAGTAAAAAACCTCCGCGGCTGACGAAAATAGAACAGGTTAAAGTCGTCTCGCCTAATAAATCTTGACGCTCTGGATTTGAAATGCGGCAATTTCGCAGTGCTTTGTGCAGCGTAATTGTCCAGCTCGAGATTTATACCGCAACTCATGAACAGAGTCTTGAGCTCGTGCGAAACGCACTTTATCGAACCTTCTTCCATAGTCCTGTTGAATATTGCTGCACCGATGAGCCTCAGTAAGGACGAAACGTGTCTTTACAATTCGTGTTTTCAAAAGAGCTTTTGCCGAGAGCCATCGACAAAAGGAACGTCCGGAAAGTCGGCTTTGCCGTTCTTCGTCGGTTCTTCTGGGGCTGAAGTATGAAAAACGGCGGGCACGTTTCGCCTCAGCTGCGCGATTATCGATTTGCCGCTGCTGCTGCTGCCGCCGCCGCCGCCACCTCCACCAGCGACGAGACCCCTGCTGTGCCTCCTCTTTTCGTCCCCGTACTCCTCTCACCCTCCCTTGAGTTTTCCTTTGCCTAATCCATCACCGTTTTGTCGTCCTCGTCGTCGAGAAACTGGCTACGACTGGGGATTGCCGGGGATGTTTCCTACAACGCCGAGGGCGTTTCGAATCCGACATGCCCTTCTTCGTTTCTCACACCTCTCGTTCTAGATCACCGGGGCTGTGTGTCACGTGACTCGCCCTTTCTCGCTCGCGCGCGCCACGTCCCTTTCACATTCACACTCCCTTTGGTCCTTTTACTGCCACCTCCACCACCGTCACCATCCCTTTTAGCCCTTAACCCACTTTGCGAAGAGGCATTATTGGCGGCTGGTTGATGTTTTTCCTGATGACCGCCGGCGGCGGCGACTTCCGGTGGAAATCACATGCACACGGACACCCGTGATGATAGTACAGGCGGCGGCGGGTTATGATGGCTGCTGGGGAAAGAGGGCGCGGAAAAGGGTTCGGATAATAAAACCCGAAAAGTAGGGCAAGGCCGACACAAATGGCACGATCCAATGCACGCGTCATTTTGGTGGAGGACGGACATTGTTATCATTACGTCTGTGTTTTCCAAAACATTACTCTATTAATTTT
Organism: Anaspis maculata; assembly: GCA_949128115.1. Lineage (NCBI taxonomy): Eukaryota > Metazoa > Arthropoda > Insecta > Coleoptera > Scraptiidae > Anaspis > Anaspis maculata. The sequence goes on from OX421967.1 coordinate 21,559,499, forward strand.
TTTTTTGCTTCTTTTTATATAGAAATGGTCGAGGCCATGAAGAAGGTGGCCAATTTGGACCTGGAACTGACGGTGGAGGAGCGCAACTTGCTGTCGGTGGCGTACAAGAACGTCATCGGTGCGAGGCGGGCGTCGTGGCGCATCATCTCCTCCATCGAACAGAAGGAGGAGTCCAAGGGCACCGACGACAAGCTCGAGATGATTAGGACCTACCGCTCCCAAGTGGAGAAGGAGCTGCGCGACATCTGTTCGGACATCCTCGCCGTGCTCGACAAGCATCTCATCCCCGCCGCGTCCACGGGTGAATCCAAGGTGTTCTACTACAAAATGAAGGTACGCAAAACGTTCAACAATTCAAATCTTGATGATTGACCCAACAATGGCGTCGAGAAAATTGCATTTTTCTGGTGAATTTTCGCCAAGGCTACTCGACGTTATTTTTTATTATAGGTTGCCTCATCCAGTTTATGCGTGACGTCACAAGATACCCTCCGAAAACTAGATTTTTGTTGGCTGAAAGTGATGTCACTTTTTTCGTTTGACATTTCGAGTCTTGTTTGAACCAAAATTAATCAAAATTCTGAACTGGACAAGAAATGGTTGAGGAGCATTCAACGATTGGTGTTTTTTGAAAGAATTTGGCATGTTTTTATTAATCACAACACGGACTGCGTTTCTATCGCAGCTTTCGATCCGCTCGAGTTTCGATCGGATCCAGAGTGGCTTCAGTCAAGCGCGTTCTTATCGTCGCACGTCCAATCTTTTGAATTTTCTTGGTGTATTTTATTTACAATTACTGGAAATCATCCCTTGATTTCGTAAAAATTATGCTTTGTTTACAAGTTTGTCATCTGTCACTTCGATCCAATCGCGTTTACATCGGGTAAAATACGAGCGGATGCAAGCCTCGATCCGCTCGACTCAAGTCAAGCCGGCCAAAGCACTGGATCGACTTGAACTGCGCCATCCTTGGAAATTTTTGATTTTTTCTGAATAACTTGTAAACTATCTTCTTTATAACACAAAAACAAGCGAAGCAAATGTAGCCTGTTGAATTCTCAAGAGATCAATACTAAATTCATCACTTTGTGCTCAATAGTCTCTGAGATACAGCATCTGCTAGAACGCAGTGCAAATTACTCAAAATTTATTTCCGAATTTTACGTAACAATTTGCTTAGTGTCAGTTCAGGGGCTGTAACGTGGACAGCAAATGTGCGGATTCCAATGTGTTTTATATTTTTGGAAAGCCAATTCAAAATTTGGCACAACACTTTTGTCTACACCTTTTCCAGTTGTAGTTCAGAAAACATCAATTGTATTTCCGATATCGTCAATTGAATTTCAGATTAATCAAGTGTAGTTCAGAAAGCGTCAATTGTATTTCGGATTAGTCACTTGTAGTTCAGAAGGCGTCAATTGTATTTCAGATTTATCAAATGTAGTTCAGAAAACTTGAACTGTACATCAGATTATGTCAATTGTATTTCAGAAAGCGTTAATTGGTGTTATTAATTCATCCAAATAACATAAATGTTAATCAAAGAGGGAGGGCTAGTCTAAGTGTTAATACTATAGAAGTTCAGAACGCGTCAATTGTAGTTCAGAAGACATCAGTTGCATCTCAGATTAGTAAAATGTAGTTCAGAAAGTATCAATTTTATTCGGACTCCTGCAAATTGGGGCACTTTTGCGCAGCCACAGCGTCGAACTCTTGATCTTCTTGTATGATGAACTGCAGATATTCGGTACATCTTCTGTGTAACAGATGCCTGCGGGGGTGTTAATCGCACGACCGGCTTCCGCAGCATTGAAGAACGACAAATCCTACAATTATCTTGGAGCTGCATTGATTGATAAATTATAGATATAAATTATTTTCTGAACTACAAATGACATGTTCTGAAATACAAATCACGCTTTCTGATATTCAAATGATCATTTCTGATATACAAATGACGCTTTCTCAAATTCAATTTATTTATCTGAAATACATTTGACTGTTTCTGAAATACATTTGACTAATCTGAAATAAAATTGATACATTCTGAACTACATTTTACTAATCTGAAATGCAATTGACGTCTTCTGAACTACAATTGACGATATCTGAAATACAACTGATATTTTCTGAACTACAACTGGAAAAGGTGTAGAAGTCGCCAACTTCGAAATGGTACTTTTCCTCGACCTTTGAAATCGATACTTGATGTCCCAAAGAATCCCCAAAAATAGATTATTTCCATACCACGCCATTTGCTCAATTTTCCAAGTGGATACCTGGAGGGAGTGAATACCAGATAAATAACATGTTTTGAAATCTTTTTTCTAGTGATGGTTCCTGAGTTAAATGGGTTGAAAGACTAGAAGGACCTATTCATAAAAAAGATAGGTAGTCCGGACAGTAACTGCTGAATACTGTACGGACCTTGCATTTGAGATGTAAGATGCCACTTGGCAGACGTGGAAAGTACATCAGTATATTCAATACGTCTGCTAAGTGGCATTTTGTATCATCAAATGCAAGGTCCGTATAGTATTCAGCAGTTAGTGTCCGGACTACTTATCTTTTTTTCCAAATACGTCGTTTTAGTCTTCAAACCCATATAACTCAGGAACCATCACTGGGAAAAAAATCCGAAACATGTTATTTTTCTTGGTATTCAATTCTTCACATATTTCCTGGATGGTTATGCTCTACTTGAAAAATTAGGCAAATGGCATGGTATGGAAATAATCGATTTTTGGGGATTCTTCGGGACATCAAGTATCTATTTCAAAGGTCGAGGAAAAATACCATTTTGAAGTTGGCGACCTCTAGACAAAAGTGTGATATCCAATGTTGAATAGACCATATTAATTATTCTCACTTTCCCCTTCCACTAGTCATTTATAAGTTAGGTATGTGCCTGTGACCATGCGCACTGCAGTAGAAGATCTCGCGCGCCACAGCATGCATAGAAAACGGAACTTTGCTGTCGCTGTCAGAATTTACGATTTCAAGGTGTTTTCTTTATTCTTGGGACGTTTTAACCTTTTTAACCATACTTTTACGTGACGGCTGACGCTCGGTTCGCTTTCAAGCGCTGTCAAAATTCTCGTTAGCGGAAGTTGTGCAATAAAATATGGCGGGTAATTTGAAATTATTTTGGATTCAAAAACCCCATTCTAAATTGCTTCGTATAAACTTCACAGCAAGATTTTCCATTTCATTATGGTGAAAAGTAGATCAGGTATTTCTTTTTACACAGTTGCTATGTTATACATTCGTTGAAATTGTCAATTTGCACCTTGAATTGATCATTTTACAAAGTCATTCAACATGCATATTCTTATGGGAGTTTCAACCCAGCACATGTGGTTGTCCCTCTCCCCGATCTGCGACTGCGCTCTGAATAATTAATATGGTCAATTGGCTTTCCAAAAATGTAAAACACATTGAAATTCGCTTACATATTTGCTGTCCACGTTACAGCCCCTGAACTGGCACTATGCAAATTGTTACGTAAAATCCAGAAATAAATTTTGAGTAATTTTCACTGCGTTCTAGCAGACGCTGTATCTCAGAGGCTATTCACCACAGAGTAATGAGTTTAGTACTGATCTCTTGGGAATTTAACGGGCTACATTTGCTTCGCAGGTACTTGCGTTCTAAAAGTGATAGTTTACAAGTTATTCAGAAAAAAATCGAAAATCTTCAAGGATGGCGCTTTTTTATTGGTTCTAGAAAAAAATCCAAGCCTTGGAATTATCGGGAATTTCAGTATGTTATTCTACGTTGAATTCTGCATCGATCCACCAAATTTTGTCAACTTCCGAATTTATTTCCGGTTTGGCCCGATTTTTGCTTAGTTTGACTGGACTAAGTTTGGCGTTTCAAATCGTGTTTGATGAATAAAAGCATGCCAAACTCTTTTGAAAACAACCAATCGTTGAATGCTCATCAACCATTTCTCGTCCAGTTCATAATTTTGATGAATTTTGGTCCAAACAAGACTCGAAATGTCAAACGAAAAAAGCAACATCACTTTCAGCCAAAATCAAATTTTCGGAGGGTATCTTGTGACGTCACTCATAAACTTCGGCCTTGAATTTTCGCAGCCTGTGATGCATTGTTTTTTTTTTCACTGATTCCTCTCAATTTTTATTCCAAATTACCAAGTATGCTTTGATGCGATTCAGTCGCGCTTTGCTCGTTTTATTATTGTTTCTCACACGTTCTTCGCCAGTTTTCTGAAATAAATAGACGGTGCTCTTTTTTTCTCTGCCTATTCGCGATTTTAACTACCGATGGGGGCGCTGTAAACAAGATGGAGGATTGTAAGTTTTTCTGTCACTTGTCATCGTGCGTTGTATAACGGTTGTATTTGTAGTATTTGGGTTAATTAGTTATTGATCGCTATTAAACAAAAGTTCATTTTCTTGAATAACTCGATCACCTATTATACTAGTATTTTGGCAATTCGCGCGATTGTCGATGGCTATCTGACAGAAGCGACAGAACAGAAATGACGTAAAAATTTACAAACTAGGTTTGCCATTTCAGCCGCCAGAGGGCGTCTAGATTTTTGAAATCGCGAATTACAAACATTAGCACTGCGTGCACTGGACAGTGCGATCCACTTTTTGTTAACAAGCAAGCACGCGACATGTTGTGCTCCGTACTACCGCTGCTGCGCAACATTTTTGGCAATTAACATTGAGAATATTGAGATTAAATCACACGATATACTGAACGGTATTGCGGTACGTAGTGAGAGACAATCACGAAGAGCATGACGAATTTATAATTGAAACGCATTTTTGCAGGGCGACTACCACCGATACCTGGCAGAATTCGCGACAGGCAACGACCGCAAGGAGGCGGCCGAACACTCGCTGGTGGCCTACAAGTCGGCCAGCGACATCGCCATGACGGAGCTGCCTCCCACGCACCCCATCAGGCTGGGCCTGGCCCTCAACTTTTCGGTGTTCTACTACGAGATCCTGAACAGCCCCGACCGGGCGTGCCGTCTGGCCAAGGCCGCCTTCGACGACGCCATCGCCGAGCTGGACACCCTCTCCGAGGAGAGCTACAAAGACAGCACGCTCATCATGCAGCTGCTGCGCGACAACCTCACATTATGGACCAGCGACATGCAAGGCGACGGTGAGGAAGATGCATAAGATAAACAATAAAATGGGTTAGCCACAATCCACACACCCATGATTTTCCTTCCCCCACCCAAAAGTCCGTTCGTTCAGCCAGGCAGCGGGCTGTCAATTTTCGTCTGGTTCTTGCTTTGAGCGCTCTAGGGCTGTATTTGGTGAGGTGTTGAGCTGGTCACTTTCACCGTTTCTGAAAGCATCCGATCGCTTTCAGGTGCTTGAAGTTGGGCACCTGAAAATTCGGCATGCCACAGCACCGTAGTCGTATTTGCCAAGAGACACAGCCGCATTTTAATGTAAAATTGCCTCATATGCCTGGTTTGTGCTTGGCCGTCAAAGAACAAAATACTTGTCTGCTTCAAGTACCAATGGACCCAGGAGCCGCTTTTCGTCAGAATTCGTATCTGACTCTACCAAGCACCTGTTTGAATTTCCGATTCCAAACACTGACTGACAGACGAAGACGAACTGCAAAAACTTCTGCTTTTATTGCAAACCAAATCTGCTCTGCCACTTGGTGCCCGGCACAAATATATTTCGACTGTTGTAGGTCAAGTGCTACTCTAAGGTTAGCAAAGAAAGAGTACAATAATTTATTAATTGTTTGTGCTACTTTAACATTAGAATCACCCCTGTACAGGATGTCCCAGAAACAGTAGAAACTATTTCAACTATAGGCTTCTTAGCTGATGTTGAAAGCGGCTGTAAAGTAAGATAGACATCAGGCCAAAACATTGCTCTATCAAATTGCAGGCTAGAGCGTGAAGCCGTTTATGCGTAATCGCAAAAAAAAACATGAAAAAAGTTCAACTTTGAGGTGTCATATCTTCATCATAAAGCCGAATTTTGGAAAAATGTTTTCACTGGGATTCATAACTTCAACAAAGGAGTATTGAGGTTAAAATACTTGAGATTATTTCTGGGACACTGTGTTTATTATTAACGATGGTATCAAACTAAACAAACTGGAACACCTTCAATTGAGATGTGTATCGATGAATCAGTGGGCTGCGCTAAATGCGTGTGACAGGAAGCGAAAATTGTATCCTAAGCCTCGAGACAATATGCAACTGGAGTTTTTGTCAACTGCCCGAGCTGAACAAATGGACTTCAGTACCTGATTCTTTCAAACTCCTTGCTCCTATTTCCATTGATAAATGAAACCTCTCTGAAAAGGTAGTAAAGTTGCGCCAGCTGAAACGATTTCCGGTTTTCTAACCTTTATTCATGGATCTTGGTCTTATTATCTGACGAAAAATAGATTCGCGAAGCCTTAACTGGCCGATTTCATAGTTTTGGATTAAATTTAGGCCTATCATTTATACCTAAAAATTACATTTTCAGTGGGCATGCCCAAACACGCTCATTTTCTAGGTACTGTTCGGTATATAAATTCAAATTGAAAAGCATAATATTCAAGATAAAAATAAACGTTCCTCTAAATCTCGGCATTCTTATGTCAGCAGTGAAATTTTGTCATATTTGTAAAGCACTTTTGAACAAAATACCTATGTCGTCGCTTCTTGTATAATTTAGACGATAGGCAAATGAAGCTAACAATTTCGAACTTGACTGCAATTCATACAGCCTTGAATTAAATGAATTATGCACGTAACTTTTATATAAGTAATAAAGGAAGAATTTTCTGCCTTAAAAGGTGCAACGCTACTGTGACTGGTTTATTTTTAGATTAAAAATAAACACTACATCATATTTTATCCCAAATGTCAGAAAGTGCTCAAATAAAAATAAATATGAAACAAAAACCTGAAGATTGAAATGTTTCCGTTTGAATTGAAAGTTTAATACAAACATTGAAGATGCAAATTTTTTTATCAGGGTGGGTAGATTGAAAATTGAATGAATAAAAGACTGCACCCAGCACGTGATTTTGAAGTCAACTGTTGCCAAGGTCAAAGTAAAAAATATAGGTTTCCAAGTTCATCATCAAAAAATTAATCTTGCAAATTATCACGAGTGTTCTAATCAGTCCTAAGCTCGGTTTACAAGTTCATTTTTAGAATACGTATCAACTGAATCCTTTGATCTGAACTGAAAATAAAAATGGTGCAACTAGTTGCAAAATATGTCTTATGGGTTGTTCAAGCTCATCAGTAGCGTAAATACACTGTCACATGGTCATTGAAAATCCGGGACGAAATCGAGGAAGAGATCAATGATGAAAACATGATTTTCACGACTTTTTTCACTAGCGAGCTATGAAGAAATGTGTTGTGTTGGTATGAATGGTACGATGCTAACTTGATTGTAACGTCTTGGTAGCTAGTGGTCTACACGTGCCACGTATAATAAGTATAATGTGACACTACACTAAAAGCACTTTTTTTTTCATAGCTCACTCTAATGAACAATGCTGTAAAATTGATTATACATACAAGTGTTCCGACTGTAACCCTTTCAATTTTAAGGGTGGATAGTTCATCAAAAATGAAGCTGACTAGATCACAAAACATGACTTTCAACGCCTTTTACGGGAGATGCAGTCCTTCAAAGTTCGACTTATTTATTGCTTTTTTTAATTCTTGAACAGGTTGAGGTATTTGGCTGTAACTTGTCAGAAATTAGTTTTGAATGGTCATTTTTTTCGTAAGTAGAATATTTCGTAAAACTGCGGTTTTGGCTCCTATGGTAAAATTCAGCAAAGAAAATCCTCAATTAACTATTTCATGATTAAATTATTTGGTGCAACTGGGGGCTGATTGGATAATATGAACAGAGAGTAGGCCGCTCTTAGAGATTGCACTTGTAATAAGCTGCAGTATGCGATTAAAAAAACCATTAGGATTGGCTTTGGTGTCAAAAAATTCGGTCGTTCAACCAGTCCAGTCGCCTCCAATCCATGAATATTTTGTTTCCAAAGCCAACCCCTAACTGCACCCGTTGATCGCACCGTGTAAACCCAGCTATATCCTCTTGGTCTCTTGATTTTTTTCAATCTCTTTCGTGGTTGTAATCAAGTGCATTTTTAATAAAGCAAATTTACTTCTTCGATTTTGCAGGAGAGGCGGAACCAAAGGAGGCGCTCCAGGATGTAGAGGACCAGGACGTGTCGTAACTTGCTCCCTCTGGTGGCTTCGTCGCACCGTACGAACTGAACAGTGCTGTGTAGTGCGCGGGTCCGACGGACCCAGACATTTATGCCCGGGACGGGTCCCGCGTGGGTCCCACACACACACAACACACATACACCGACCGGACCCGTCCCGGTTCAGTACATACTGTATTATTATTAATATTATTATCTTAGCTGTAACTCTATATTGTATCTGTTCGTCTCAATTGTGTGAGAGTGAGTCCTCAAAAAGCATGAATGTATCCGGCTGCACAACTCCCCTAGAACAACCCCCCTCGCCCACATTCTTTTTATCACACTTCTTTTTCCACTGCTCCCCCCATTATCAAAAAAACAATCACGCATTCACACAAACAGATCACGTACACACAACATGCCCCCTGGAATATTCATATCCTCCAATTGATGTCTTTCAAAAAAAAATTGTTAACTTTGAAAAAAAAAGTGTTGTGCATGCGCGCCGGGCTTGTTTGGACCTCTATTGAGTAGAACATGGCAGCATCCTATCCTCCTTGCGTCTCTCAGACTTTTTTTTTGTTTTTTTTTCTTACGAGTTACTTTTTATCATCATGCCCCATCTCGACTTTTGTGAAAACCAACCCTTCCCCTCCCCCATCGTCACCACGGTAGCGTAATTTTAACCGTTTGATATATCGAGTCTCTTCAGTATTTTCGCAGAAAACACGACGCGCATATGTTTCCGTACAAATGGCATTCCTTTTTATTCGCATTTTTTTTTTCGTTTTTTGTTTGTTATTGTACTTAATTGTGTAGATCGTGATGATCATCTGCATGTCAATATAATTTTTGACAAACGACAAACACAGCGAGAGAGAAAGAAAAAACAATGAGAAGCAATAAAATTGATTTTTTCTAAGAGTTTTTCTTTTTAGGGCGACAATCTAAAACTGTTTCAACTTTTTATTTCATATGACGTTCAGACCATCATTGCTTTTGTTGTAATTTACGCATCACTACTACTATTACTACATAATACTACTACAACTATACTACTATTACTATTTTTATACGGAGATTCGCCAGATCTGTCGCCAAACCCCGGATTATCGGTGCGCTGTGTGTACTTAAGTGAAAATGTACGAAGAAATGTCGATCAAAAATATATTATAATATTATTATCGTGTCTTGATATGTGAAACTGAGAGCAGCAAGATTAGAATCTCCATATATTAAAAACTTATATGTAGAAATATATATTAAAAAAAAAATGAAGCTTTTGCACCGGTTTTTCGTGGGGTCGCGGCTGGTCGTAGCCTGTTGTCTTTTTTAATTGCATTTTTAAACGTGCGTATGGATGTAAAAACATGCCGTGTAGATTGATTCAAAGAAATAATTGATGTATTATTATAAAATTATTAAAAAAAAACTTGCCGTTTTTTCTTTGCATCATTGAACCCAGTTTCTGTTGAGGCCACTGAAGCGGCATGGGTTTGAAATTTGTTTCTGCAAACAGGTAACGTAAAATTTCACAAACTTGCTGACAGCAGAGAGCAAGTTGTGCCTGATCCTGTCCATCAAATCCATGGAAACTTGAGATTTTTGGAAGCTCATCAATCCATTCCAGCTGTGAAAATTCAAGATGGCGGCCAAGTGACAGAAATCATTGCTCAACTTTATACCGTGGACACGTACGCATTTGATTGGCGTTTGCAACACATCGATATCTTTTTTCCTTGATACATAATTCTCATAGTTCTAGTATTAAAACATGTTCAATATGGAGAATACAAAATGGCGGCAGAGCATCAATTGTCAAAAATTGGATATATCTTGATGTGTTTTACATAGCCTGTAAATTTCATTCCAATCGGATCACTTTTAGAGAAATTCGAAATGGCGGCAAGGTAAGAAAAAGCCAAAAGTCAACTTTGTCATCCTGGACATAATAGCTGTATTTCTTTTACACGAAATCTCAGATAATCTCACCTCAGTTAGAGATAGAAGAAGCGAGAATTGCATCAGAGGGAGAGAGACAACTAGCAACTGAAGTGAGAATTCTTAGTTCAGATGATAAAGAGAACGCAGCTAATATGTACTATTGATCAGCGTTTACACCACATCCGTATCTTTTTTTCCTGAGGAGTTTACCCCAGGTACGGACGGACAAAGTGAATGGCTAAAAGCGCCTTTTTTCCATTTTTCGGAAAAGTGCGCTAAAATGTTATACGTTCCCTAGAAATCAGTGATCGTATTTCTGAAATTTAAACAAACATCACAGTTTCCGGCGCTAATAATAATCTAGCCATTGATGCGCCATAAAGAAAACATTGAAAATAAAAAATAAAGAAACCGGCCGTACAAGCGTCGTTTTCTTACTGTGTGAAGAAATTGATTGTCGTAGTCGTACAAATTTTCAATTTGCGCCGAGCCGTGGCTTTGCGGTCGTTTTCAAAAATTCGTAACTTATGACCCGGGGGTCGTATTGAAGTGAAGGTTTTGTCAAAAGAAGTTCAAATTCTTATCTATAAAGGGTGTCCGTTTTTCGAGGCTAAGCATGGGTATTCTCGCTTATCTTGAGAGATACAAAGTCGGTTAAATTAGGAAAAAGTTGCGCATTTTCATGACGATCAATGATCCAAAAAGAAACTTGACTTATCGATTTTAGTTTTTGAGATATCGTGAAAAAAACAGGAATTTGAATTTTTGTTTTCATTTTTTGTTCAAAAAACGGTTGAAGGTGGCCTTTTCTAATCTAGAAATTGTCAGGGCACTTTTTCAATGGGAATTATTCAAAGCTGCCAAAATCTTTATTCTAGCTTTCAAGGCAACCGAGATACGACATTCAACTTTTTTCTCTAATGGGCGCCATATTGGATTTTGATATTTTTGAATATGGTATTCTTTTCTGGTTACAACGATGTGCCACATGTCACTGTTGAATAAATGTTCAGCATTTACGTTTTTTTTATTGTCGGTACTGATTTTGTTTCCAAAGCACCCTTTGAAAAATAAAAAAATATTTTTGCTCAAAAGCATGAATTCAACAGTGACATGTGACACATCGTTGTAACCAGAAAAAATATTGTATTCAAAAATGTCAAAATTCAATATGGCGCCCATGAGAGAAAAAAAAAGTTGAATGTCATATCTCGGTTGTTTTGAAAGCTAGAATGAAGATTTTGACAACATTGAATTCCCCTTGGAAAAGTGCCTTCACAATGTCTTAATTAGGAAAGGCTACCTTCAACCGTTTTTCAAATAAAAAATAAATACAAAAATTACAAATTTCTGTTTTTCTCGATATCGTAAAAACTAAAACTGACAAGTCAAATATCTTTTTGGATCATTGATCGTCATGAAAATTCGCAACTTTTTTCTAATTTAACCGACTCTGTATCTGTAAAGATAAGCGAGATACCCATGCTTAGCCTCGAAAAACGGACACCCTGTATAGGTATAAACCCGCACATGTGGTAATGTATTTCCATAAGAACATGTACTTCTCCGCATATCCTAACTTCTTACATCCAAATCTGAAATTCAGCAATTAATCCGCGACGCCGCCACACATTCAAATGTTATGATTGTAATTGTTTATCGTTATTTCGGGCAAGCTTTTTCTTGGTTCGTGTACCAAGAAATCTTTGAGAAATCTTACCGTTGAAATCTTTTTTTGTCAAGCATTCCGTTCCGTTCGGAGAAGTAAGAGTCCAAGCGCCAGCAAACAACGAATAATCTTTTTAGCCCAGGCTTTTTAGCATTTAAGATGAAACAAATTAATCCACGTGCAATCTTCACGGTATCGTACCCACTTAACCTTACTAAACAACATACTAAAAGTCCCCAACTTTCCTCCGTGTGCGTCATAATTAGAGAGCGGATTTATAATTTTTTACATGTTCTATTCGCTAAGTTAGATGCAACTGTCGACTTGCAGCTTGACGTTTCCATCTATAAGGAACCTGAATACCAAGTTTTATTTCGCATATAATTTATTATTTTGAGTTTTTACTGCATACAAATTGATAGTCCATATAATCGCATATAGCCGCATATTAAGTCCATATTTTTGCATATAACTGAATATTTGTCAATATTGTGGCCATTTTATCTAGATGTGCCAAAAACAAATCACGATTTTTTCATTTTAAGAAAAAAATGAATAAAAATTTTCGAAGAAAAATTTTTTTTTTACTTCGTTGGTCAGAGTTGGTTGGTTGGTTTTACATGTAAATGTTAGAATTTCCAATATTTTTGCAGCTTATATCACATATTTACTCGCATATATTGCTTTATTTGAACATTTTTATTATTATTACGCATATTTTGACACTTTTTAAGCGCATATAAACTACATATTCCGAGCTTTTTTACCGCATATAAATCCGCTCCCTAGTCATAATTTTTGAGGGGGGGGTCAAAATTTTCATTAAAGAAATTCTAGGACAAAAGCGAGGACAAAAGTAATCTATAGTCAGTGGCTTCAAATTTATTATATTTGGATACATTGGGTTATGAGTGAAACTTATTGACAAACTAGATGTCTATGGTCCCCCCGTCACATTGGTGACCTATGCAAGAAATTTGGTTTTCATTAATATTGAGACAATACTGGCATGTTGGGCATGGTTTTCCACTAAATTTGACCTTGCAAATCCGATAATGACATTTAAATTCTGTTTAAAAAGTCTTTTGAGCAATTTTCGGCAGAAAAACGTGATTTTGGGACCAAAATAAAGCCGGTTTTTCAATTTGGGTCATTTTTGCGTTTGATGCATTAATCATTTGGATTTAAGATTGGATTAATTATATGGACTTTTCTGCATAATACTATCATATCATAAACGCGACGTAAGTGGTTACAAGGTGAGAAAAATGATTTATCGAAAAAAATGTCGAAGGTTACCTCAAGTCTAAAGTTTACACCGATGACCCTCAAACCCTTGAACACCTCAAGGATAACATACGCGCTGCCATCCTTGATATAGAGCCTGGTTTGTGTGAAGACGTTATGCAAAATGCAGTGCGACGCGCGGAGGTCTGCCAGAGGGAGCGTGGTGGCCACCTGGCCGATATTTTCTTCCACACATAATTTTGAATGTTCAATATATACTTTTCATAAAACCAACTAAGTATATTTATTTTATTTCAAAAGTTATTGAGAAAGAAAATAGGGGCGTTACTTTTGAGACACCTTTATATTATTATTATCTTAAACATAATCAGCAGGCCTATTCTGTATAGACGTTGACTTATTATTAGGGAGCGGATTTATTTGCGGTAAAAAAGCTCGGAATATGTAGTTTATATGCGCTTAAAAAGTGTCAAAATATGCGGTAAAAATGTTCAAATAAAGCAATATATGCGAGTAAATATGTGATATAAGCTGCAAAAATATTGGAAATTCTAACATTTACATGTAAAACCAACCAACCAACTCTGACCAACGAAGTAAAAAAAAATTTTTTTTCTTAAAATGAAAAAATCGTGATTTGTTTTTGGCACATCTAGATAAAATGGCCACAATATTGACAAATATTCAGTTATATGCAAAAATATGGACTTAATATGCGGCTATATGCGATTATATGGATTATTACATACAACGCCCTTGATTATTAGACCTACAAGGATAATATTCACTTATCTAAATCCCACTGTCAATAGCAACGGAATAAAATTCATGTAAACAACAAAATCTGACAGCTGTCACTTCGGACTTCTTTTATGTAATAATCTTCAAAATATCACACGTGCTCGAGATTTTCCCAGATAATTTTGGCCAGGCGTTTCCCTCGGGCTGATTGTCCCTGGATAAATGCCCTCCTCCTACGGAGTCGGGCATTTATCGCTACAATCAGCACTCGCGATCGCCTGACCAAAATTATCGTGAAAATCTAAGCACTTGTGATATTACTGTTGACTATCAATTTGTATGCAGTAAAAACTCAAAATAATAAATTATATGCGAAATAAAACTTGGTATCCAGGTTCCTTATAGATGGAAACGTCAAGCTGCAAGTCGACAGTTGCATCTAACTTAGCGAATAGAACATGTAAAAAATTATAAATCCGCTCTCTACTTATTATTGAGTCTGGTGTCCGTATTAAAATTGTCATTTTAATAATTTTAACATAATATAGTGGCAATTCTGTAAAATTAAAAGGCCCCTTAAAATTTTTAAAGGCGTCGGTCACCTAGGAACGATAAGAAATGGGCTTCACGATTGGCTGATTTCCTTTTAACGGCCTTTAAAATTTAAACGGGTTTGATACAGAATTGGCCCTTGAGTGGAGCAAAAAATGTCAAGGTTCAAAACTTTACCATTTAATTATTCGAAATCTATCCGATATGGATTGGGACCAAATTTATTGGCAGGAAGCAACACAACAAAAGAGTTAAATTGAGTTTGCAGTTGCAATTTTCCACCATTTTCCAGTCGAACTTTAAAAGAATTTTCAAAATTTCTCCCAGCCGTTGCCACCCGAGAGGGCCTCTCGCTCGTATTTTGACCAGGATAACTCGCTTTTAATGCAGGACTCCACTTACAAATTTATTCCTGCTCTCCGGGGATCAACTTTTTGTGAAACATTCCAACTGATGTCGATAGTATACCAGGGTGATTCATGAGTGACCTTACATAAGTACCTACAGACTAATGGGAGATAGAGGACTTCGAGGCGAGTCATGATCCACAGAAGAAATTTTGTTTTCTCCATTGGTTACGAAGATAATCCAGGGTGTTTTGCGAGGTGTTTTGTGTGTTTCGTATGAAAGTTTGATAAAGCGATATTTCTGAAACGACTAGAGATATTTTGTTGAAATTTACCAGTTATATTTTTCTGTTGGAACTTATTGGAGAAGCCATACACCGGGTGAGTCAAAAGTCAAAAGCCAGGGCTGGGCTAGAGAAAATGTGCCCCTTTTGTTATTTAATCAAAAAGTACATTTTCTGACCGTTTTTTCTGAAAAACTGCTATCGGATTCATAAAGCTGTGGAAAAATGCTTCAAGAATCACTCTTCAATTTAGATGGCACCATAGACGATGGCACACCTAAACCCTCGATCACCTAAACCGTTTCGACAAATACAATTGAAAGTAAAATTTGTGAGTCAAAGTTTCATACGAAACACACAAAACACCCTGTATCTTCGCGTAACCAATGGAGAAAACAAAATTTCTTCATTGGATCCTGACTAGCCTCAAACCTCAAAGTCCTCTCTCTATCTCCCATAAGCCTATGTAAATAAGGTTACTCATGAATCACCCTGTATATTGAATTGAACGTCGCGTCGTGTAGACCCATTTTCAAAATCGACACGGTTCCGATTTTCCGACGGTAATTTTTTCAGAACGAAATTTGCATATTCCGTGAATTTGAAAAAACTGCAATGCAAACTTCCGACATGCGGTGAACCGGTGAGGCTACAGCTATTACTAGGTGAGGCCCTCGAAATATTAATTTTAGGTGCAGACACGCTGAGAATGAAAGTTGGAGAAAAGATTGAAACAATTTTTGGAGGAAACATTTTTTACATCGGACCTACGGTTTTCGAGTTTTCCTCTCTGGAAAAAACACAAATTTTTCAACTTTCTATCCCGACTAGTCGGGAAAGTTTAGTACGAAAGCGTAGAGCGGCCACTGCAGTAATTTTTTTCTAATTTACACTTTGAAACTGTAAATTTACACTTTGGAACTGTAAATTTACACTTTGAAACTGTGAATTTACACTTTGAAACTGTAAATTTACACTTTGAAACTGTAAATTTACACTTTGAAACTGTGAATTTACACTTTGAAACTGTAAACAGTAGATTTACACTTTGAAACTGTAAATTTACACTTTGAAACTGTAAATTTACAAATTGAAACTGTAAATTTACAAATTGAAACTGTAAATTTACACTTTGAAACTGTAAATTTACACTTTGAAACTGTAAATTTACACTTTGAAACTGTAAACTGTAAATTCACACTTTGAAACTGTAAACTTTAAATTTACAGTTTGAAACTGTAAATTTACACTTATAACTGTAAATTAGGCGTTGTGATGCCGGATTGGTTCAAATTCAAGTGGTCAACGCACCCTCACCACATTCTCACCCTTATCACTTTATATCCATTGTTCCCACAAAATTATTGAAAATTAAAAATCGAAGGGGGTGGCTTTTTAGCGCATTTTCGACGCTTATATGGCCGGCTTGTCTGTCCGTGTGTCTGTCTGTCTGTCTGTCTGTCTGTCTGTCTGTCTGTCCGTGTAGAAATTGAGTATAGTTGTGCTCCTCATCGGGGAATGAAGTTAGAGCCTTGGAACTTTTTTTGAATCATAGCTCATGTCCCCAAGGGTAGCCAATGGCCATTATTTTCTTTATCCATACATAGTTATCATTATTATTATCAAAAACCAAAGATTTACTGTGCACTTCTAAGAAGTTGAACTCCTCCTCCGGGAATGAAGCTAGAGCCTTGGAACTTCGTCCGATGGATAGCTTATATCCCCAAGGGTGGCCAGTGGGCAAGATTTTCTTATACATACACAGTTGACACTATTATTATCAAAAAACAAAGATTTCCTGTGCACTTCTAAGAAATTGAACTCCTCCTCGGAGAATGAACCTAGAGCCCTGGAACTTTTTTCGATTGATAGCTTAGGTTCTCAAGGGTTGCCAGTGGACAGATTGGATTTCGTGGTTGCGCCGCCATCTTGGCCGCCATATTGAAATTTCTAATTAGTGGAACGATTTTCATGAAACTTGGAGCTCACCTGTCACATGTCACGTGTGATCATTCTTATTTTCCAGCTAAATTTCATGATTCCGCCGCCATCTTGGCCGCCATATTCAAATTCAAATGATTTATTGTTTTTTGAGAAAAATAAAACTCTCATAACAATTGTAGCCGCCATGGCGCAACATGGCCTCCATATTGAAATCTCTTATTAGTGGAACGATTGACATCAAACTTGGAACTAATTTTTGTCTTGTATGAACATTCTTATTTTCAAGCTGAATTTCATGATTTCGCCGCCATATTGAAATATGTTATTAGTGGAGTGATTGTCATGAAACTTATTGGAATTTACCCTTATCTCGTATAATCATTCTTATTTTCAAGTAGGATTTTATGATTCCGCCGCCATCTTGGCCGCCATATTGAAATTCTTCATTAGTGGAACGATTGTCATGAAAAGTGAAACTTACTCTTGTCTTGTATGAACATTCAATTTTCAAGCCGGATCGACTTCATTTCTATCAATGACAGATCTGCACTATGAGAATGCGCTATTGCGACTCACGCACGTGAAGGGATATCCACTTGTTGAAGATATAACACCGCCTACAGATTTTCACAGGACCTCTTTATCGGGCTGCCGCACCTTGCAGCATAGAAAGACTACCTGCCCACTCAGCCAGAAAACATCTCTGTGACATCACTTAGATGTTCAAGTTACAACTGCGATGTTGACAAAAAAGTCTATGCGATGTTGAGTGGACAACTCTGTTACCTCTAAAGGCCGCTCTATGAAATTACGCAACGCAGCCGCAGCCGCAACGCAGGTTTCTGATTGGCTCGCAAGCCTTTCGCGTCGTTGCGATGGCTTTGCGAATACCTTGCGAGCCAATCAGAAACCTGCGTTGCGGCTGCGCTGCGGCTGCGTTGCGGTTGCGTTGCGAATTTTCATAGAGCGGGCATTATGTCCGGATAATTAGAACATCAATGAGATATATCAAAGATGTCCAAATGTGAAATACTATCTACATCACTATTCCACATCTCGTAGATATCACTTTTTGACGTACATATAACGTCGCATTTAGGATGTGTATTTTTGAAGAAAAATTAACTTTTCACCACTTTTCAACATAGTTTTATATCATAGGAGGCTCCGCACCTATTTATACTAATTTTTACAATCTATACAGCACGTTTTTTCCCTAAGAAAAGTTGTACTATTGGCGTCCTCCGCAGGATTCGAACCTGGATCCCCACAGGTGATAGAGACACTGCTGCCGATTCGTCTAAGCTACCAAATTGTCTAATACAGTATATTCAAACAGCGCGCTTGATGTTCAGGGATATTTCTCGGGATATTTCATCAGGACTCCGAACGATACACCGAGCCCAAAGAGCCTCACTGGGGCTCGAAACGTTACAGCCAGACACAAGGGGCTCCGTTGAGGCCCCGGACGTTACAATAAGACATGAACGGGAGTCATCAAAGTATTCGAAAGCACAATAAGACAAAAAGGGGCCCATTTTGGGGTTCCGAATGACACAAGAGCAGACACAAGGGTTCATCAAAGGTGCGAAAGCCACGACAAAATGCAAGAAGGTCGAGAAGAAAGCCCAGTAGGCTTTCGAAGAACACAAGGAGACCCAAACGGAGCACACTAGTTTCGAAAGCCACAAGCACAAGAAGATACAAAAATGGTTCCAAACGACACATGAAGACAAGAGGGCCCGCAGGGCCTCAAACCAAACATGAAGACATAATGGCTGTTCTGGCATCACACACATCACACATGGAATAGGGGGCAAAACTATTTATTAAATATTTTCCGACACACAGCTTAACGATGACAGCCCGCGAAATTTAAAAAATCTCTCAGTGTATGGATAAAAAAATAATGGCCATTGGCCACCCTTGAGGACATCAGCTATCATTCAAAAAAAGTTCCAAGGCTCTACTAACTTCATTCCCCGAGGAGGAGTACAACTACTCAATTTCTACACGGACAGACATACAGACAGACGGACAGACAGACAAACCGGCCATATAAGCGTCATTTTATTACGAAAATGCGCAAAAAGCCACCCCCTTCGATGAAATGATGGTTCCGCATTTGGGCGGTCGATTGGGCCTAGAATCTCGGAAAACACCGGGAGACGGCGGGTTTGCCGGGCGTGCGGCTGGGCCTACCCTAATGATACGTAACTAGGTTACGGTGTGTCAGATGTTCTATCAAAAAATTTTTTAACGAAATGCCAGTGTCAGATCAGATGTCCAGGTCTGGTTTAAATAGTTAAGACTGCGAAATTGTCGATGTCCAGGAGGTAGTGTCTCATCATATCTTCAACATTTGGTCAGTTCCTTCAAAAAAATGCGGAAATTGTCAGTATTCTAGTAAATCGGTTGATTGATGATTCCAATGACCAAGGATGTCTCATGAACCTCATTTCTGTGTGGGCTTGCACCTACAGCTCTCTCGCTAAAGTACCTACTTCCGTAGTACACGGGTTAAATTCAATGAATCTGGCATAGTGGCTTTGTATGAAGTAGACAGGTATATGTAGCTAAGTGTATGTAGGTAAGTAATGTAGGTATCACGGTACATTCCCATGGTTCAATGAACAAGCGCGAACTTCTCGGAGAACTGGACAGTAGGTACTTGTAGCAGAAAAATGAGCCCTTTATGGGATCTGAAATACACACCTGTTGGTCTCTAGTCCACACCATCACATGCCCATGAAAAAAGGGCTTCTACTGAAAAAGTTTGAACAGTTTTAAACCCTTCTCCAGTTTCGAAGGACTCCATTTTAAAATTTCGCTGATTTTGCCTATGTTCAATAAACATTTCCCTCAAGGCCAATTGTCCGTAGGTAATGCCTAAATGAAAATCGACAGGAAAACCAATATTATCACAAGTTGGGAAGAAGGTTCAGGCGATTGAATTTGGAAGCTATATGAGTTTGATTTATTACCAGTAGTACCTAACTACCTAAAGGCTATTGGAGTGCTGATAGCCGTCTCTAGTTCCCAAAACTGAGACACAGCACCGACGGGTAACCATTGCTTTTGTGATCCAGGAACAATTTAGCCCTCACAGAGCTGATAGGCCGTCGTTTGTTCTTGGAGGTGCGACACCGCACCGACGGTTGAGCAGTGTTTTTGACCCAGAGGTATTTTGCCTTTTGCATTTTGCTTGACCCGAAAACAATTAAGCTATTAGCTTTCGCAGAGGTGATGGTCTGTTGATAGTTCTAGGAGATGCAAAAGCACCGACGGCTAGCCATTATTCTTGACCCAAAAACAATTAAGTCCTTGCAGAGCTGATACACTGTCGTTATTTCTCGGAGGTGTGACAGACAGCACCGTTGGTTATTCATTGTTTTTTATTCGGAAGCATTTTGCTTTCGCAGAGCTGATTAACCGTCGTTAGTTCTTGGAGGTGCGACAGCACCGACGGTTATTCATTGTGCTTGACCCGTAAACAATTAAGCTTTCGCAGAGCAGATGGATTTTGATCCGGATGCAGTTTTGCTTTCGTAGAGCTGATACACTGTCGTTAGTTCTAGGGGGTGCGACAGCACTGACGGTTAGCCACTGTTCTCAACCCAGAAGCTATTCAACCCCCGCAGAGCTGATAGCTCAATGTTATGGCCCGTCTCCAATGGTCGCTAAACGTTAAACGCAGAACGTAAGGCAATCGCAGAGGGAACGCAACACGCAAGAAACACCATCGCAGAAGTCAACCAACTTTCCTGCGTGTGCTTGCTGCAACCTTGCGTCAGCCAATGATAAATCGGAATACGATTTGTTTCCGCGCCAACGCGAGGTTTTGTTTTTCTCCATGGTTTTCTGCATCTTGTTGACGGCTTTCATCCCGTGTCATCCCGTGTGTCATCCAGTGTCATCTACAGTACTAGCGCAGCGGTTCGCTGCTTCAACTCGAACAATCCTGTATTTTGTGATACAAACAAGAACTTCAGCACAATTGCTCTTGAAACCAAAATGAATTATTTGGTCCGCTGCTCTTTTCGATCATCTCCTGCTGGTCCAGGACTTGGGAAGTAGGTACAAGGGGGACATGACAATTTTTTGCAGCAAGGACTAAACGCTGCTATCGGATCATGCTTGATGCCGTTTCTGCATGAATAACTACAACCTGCAGTTCACGATGCTGCCACTGTCAGAATGATAAGCCTGTTGGGAGACAAGGTAGAGTAGTCAGTTGTGTCATGGGGGGGCTCCTGGATTAACAAAGGTTGGTCCTTGAAGGGGATGTGTGGGGTATCATTTCTGACATAAAAGAGGTCTGCGAACTCGTTTCTTTTTGTAAAAATATGATTGGTTTGGAACTGTGGAAAATATGAGGGCTCAATATCGTCATAATTGATTGTCAGACATTCACGATTCGCACTGAATTGAGTTTCGCAATGGACGCAACAACGCAAGGAACGCAACGCAGAAGTTGACCAAGCTCCAACTTTCTGCAACCTGCGACGTGCTTGCGGCTGCATAGCGTCAGCCAATCAGCTGAACCCGGAAGAAGATATAAATTTTCCTGTATTTTGGGGCATTAGATGGTGTTGCAACTATTGAAACAGATAGGTATGAATAACCTTTTTTTCGAAGTGAAGGTAGCGGTGAAGTAGCAGACTTCGATAAGAATAATTCATGCCTCGACCTCGAAAACCGTAGCCGCTCCTCCTCAGATTGGGTATCAACGTCTCAAGTGCCCCAACCAACATTGTTCAGGGGCAAAGCAGTGCAGTCATTATCTGGTGTTGAAGTTCTAAAAGGGAAAATGAACAACAACTGCGGCTTCACTCAGTATGTAGACAAGCTGGCTGAGGGGGATCTTCAAAGGAAATTCCAAGAAAGATTTTCAACCTGCCCTGTACCACAACGGCATCAAATAGAGGCTCTGAAATATAGTGACATAGGTCCTGGGCTTCGTGCCAGAAGAGAGAAAGGTGAAATGCGATATCGATATTTTCAGTTTGCAGAAGCCCATGGGGGGGGGGGGTTGAAGTGACCATCCCAGAAAAGCAACTGAGTATGGAGGAAATAAGTAAGCATTATAAAAAAAACTGTCGTATATCTACAGGCGATCCCAATAAACGGTCAAGAAAACATCACCAGGTCTCTCTGGACCAAAGATACTCATTTCTACCATTTTTCAATCATCACATGTCAATGATTGGAGTGATTCCCCCGAAAATTTCTTGTAAAAAAATTCACCGATTTCAAAAATGTTTGTTCTTTTGGATAGCGTATTCTGTTGACTATAGAAACCTTTTGATAAAATTACCCACACGAGAGTCAGGGTCACACGGAGTTCCGCGGGAAGAGGTTTCCGAATACTTGTCTTTGCAAGGAAAAGAGCCACAGCTGAACTAAATGATCAAACTTTTGCAGCCAGATTCGCGTATATTCGTAAAACATCCTCATGGTCGTTCTCTTTATTCATATACCTAAACATGCAGGCTGTGATAACGACCTTCTTCACGGCGATTACAAATAATTGGCCTAACCCACCATTTACGATGCTGATGTCGTCGCTGATTCTGTATTTGAAGTAGCCATTCCAGCGTTAAACGAAACGCTTGTAAAAATTATGATAATAATAATAATTTATTGATTCTAAAAGGACTTCCCTTAAAACAAGACCGGGCATGTACATAAAAAAGCACTTCAATATAAATATAACACTCTACACAATATGAATACAATACTTTACACTGAAACCAAAACACTGTACAGTAGCAAGCGTCTCCTACTACTCATTTCTGGCAAACGCTGCACACTTCATCCGCTTTGACCATGCATGTAGCAACATCCATTGCCAGTGAACTTCAAGAGCCTCCGACCAGACAGACGTAGCTGAGTTACTCTTTTAACAGTCTGAAACCTGATGTTGAGGAGGGGTGCTGAGCAGGGAGGCCAGACAGCACAAATGTATTGTAGAACATCGAGTAGCCAAAGCTAAAAAGGGCGACGATATCTCGTTGGTATAGCATCTCTTTGTATTTCATCAGCAGATCCCTCTTATGGTGCCTGAGCGAAGGCAAGGTGAGAGACCGCAGGATTTCCAGGGAGTTGATAGCAGTGAACTAGGACCCAATTTGTGTAACCCAGTTGTATTTTGGGTCGGTCTTCTATGGCAGGGAACTCAGCTAGGTGTAGCAATCTGTCGAAGCAAATCCTTGGGTAGCGCTCTGACGTCATGGAGAGAATCTTCTCTAGCCAGGAAAGCAAGGAATGAGATCCAAAGCGGAGATGAGATTCTCAAGTTTAACGACTCCAAACTCCAGTCTAACAAGATGGTCGGGGCCGTGTAGCAGCAGTGAGAATAATCTCTTCAAGAAGTTCACTTGTAGTCTTTCTACGACGCGACGTCTGGATAATGAATGCCCCATATAGCCATGTTGTGTGTTAACACTCTTCAACACCATCGATTCGTACAGCTCGACCCGGGAGTGCCAGGAGTTCAACTTCGCCCTGCACATTGTGGATATGACAGATCCTAAGGCAAGCCGCCGACCTCCTCACAAAAGTGGCCGATGCCTCCGAAAAAAGGCCACAGGATACAAATGGGACGCCCAGATAGGTGTAAGAGCGAACGGTCTTCAGAGGCTTCTCTTTGTAATAGAAGCGCAGCGTCTTCGTCTCTGCATAACCGCCTCTTCTGAAGCACATGACGTCGGATTTGTCGGCGTTTATTTTCAGACAAATCGTCACAGATGCTTGTAATAAGCTGCGCGTATTTTCATTTTCATCCATTTTGCCATTGCCCGTACAGTAAACAATGATCAGCAAAGAAAATGCGAACAAACCACTCTGACAAGAACTTTGACAGGATGGAATTTTCCGCTGCGACGGCTGCGACCACTGTAGACGGATTTCAAACACCTTGCGTTGGAATTTTGCGACGAGCCTGCGTCAAGCCTACGTTCTTGCGTTCTGCGACCATTGGAGACGGGCCATAAGTTGCCAAAGATGCGACACCGCACCGATGGGTAACCATTGTTTTTTAACAATCCCTTGCAAAGCTGATACACTGTTGTTAGTTCTCGGAGGTGCGATAGCACCGACGATTATTCATTGTATTTGATCCGGAAGCAGTTTTGATTTCGCGGAGCTGATTCTCTGTCGTTGGTTCTAGGAGGTGCGATAGCACCGACGTTTAGCCACTGTTCTTGACCCAAAAATAATGTTGCAATTGCAGAGCTGATATACTGTAGTTAGTTCTCGGAGGTGCGACAGCCCCGACGGTTATGCATTATTTTTGATCCGGAAGCAGTTTTGATTTCGCAGAGCTGATTCTCTGTCGTTGGTTCTAGGAGGTGCAATAGCACCGACGTTCAGCCACTGTTCTTGACCCAAAAACAGTTTTGCAATTGCAGAGCTGATATACTGTAGTTATTTTTCGGAGGTGCGACAGCACCAACGATTATTCATTGTTTTTGATCCAGGAGCAGTTTTGATTTTGCAGAGCTGATTCTCTGTCGTTGGTTCTAGGAGGTGCAATAGCACCGACGTTTAGCCACTGTTCTTGACCCAAAAATAATGTTGCAATTGCAGAGCTGATATACTGTAGTTATTTCTCGGAGGTGCGACAGCACCAACGATTATTCATTGTTTTTGATCCAGGAGCAGTTTTGATTTTGCAGAGCTGATTCTCTGTCGTTGGTTCTAGGAGGTGCAATAGCACCGACGTTTAGCCACTGTTCTTGACCCAAAAACAGTTCTGCAATTCCAGAGCTGATATACTGTAGTTATTTCTCGGAGGTGCGACAGCCCCGACGGTTATGCATTATTTTTGATCCGGAAGCAGTTTTGATTTTGCAGAGCTGATTCTCTGTCGTTGGTTCTAGGAGGTGCAATAGCACCGACGTTCAGCCACTGTTCTTGACCCAAAAACAGTTTTGCAATTGTAGAGCTGATATACTGTAGTTATTTTTCGGAGGTGCGACAGCACCAACGATTATTCATTGTTTTTGATCCAGGAGCAGTTTTGATTTTGCAGAGCTGATTCTCTGTCGTTGGTTCTAGGAGGTGCAATAGCACCGACGTTTAGCCACTGTTTCTGACCCAAAAATAATGTTGCAATTGCAGAGCTGATATACTGTAGTTATTTTCCGGAGGTGCGACAGCACCAACGATTATTCATTGTTTTTGATCCAGAAGCAGTTTTGATTTTGCAGAGCTGATTCTCTGTCGTTGGTTCTAGGAGGTGCAATAGCACCGACGTTTAGCCACTGTTCTTGACCCAAAAATAATGTTGCAATTGCAGAGCTGATATACTGTAGTTATTTCTCGGAGGTGCGACAGCACCAACGATTATTCATTGTTTTTGATCCAGGAGCAGTTTTGATTTTGCAGAGCTGATTCTCTGTCGTTGGTTCTAGGAGGTGCAATAGCACCGACGTTTAGCCACTGTTCTTGACCCAAAAATAATGTTGCAATTGCAGAGCTGATATACTGTAGTTATTTCTCGGAGGTGCGACAGCACCAACGATTATTCATTGTTTTTGATCCAGGAGCAGTTTTGATTTTGCAGAGCTGATTCTCTGTCGTTGGTTCTAGGAGGTGCAATAGCACCGACGTTTAGCCACTGTTCTTGACCCAAAAACAGTTCTGCAATTCCAGAGCTGATATACTGTAGTTATTTCTCGGAGGTGCGACAGCCCCGACGGTTATGCATTATTTTTGATCCGGAAGCAGTTTTGATTTTGCAGAGCTGATTCTCTGTCGTTGGTTCTAGGAGGTGCAATAGCACCGACGTTCAGCCACTGTTCTTGACCCAAAAACAGTTTTGCAATTGTAGAGCTGATATACTGTAGTTATTTTTCGGAGGTGCGACAGCACCAACGATTATTCATTGTTTTTGATCCAGGAGCAGTTTTGATTTTGCAGAGCTGATTCTCTGTCGTTGGTTCTAGGAGGTGCAATAGCACCGACGTTTAGCCACTGTTTCTGACCCAAAAATAATGTTGCAATTGCAGAGCTGATATACTGTAGTTATTTTCCGGAGGTGCGACAGCACCAACGATTATTCATTGTTTTTGATCCAGAAGCAGTTTTGATTTTGCAGAGCTGATTCTCTGTCGTTGGTTCTAGGAGGTGCAATAGCACCGACGTTTAGCCACTGTTCTTGACCCAAAAACAATTTTGCAATTGCAGAGCTGATACTGTAGTTATTTCTCGGAGGTGCGACAGCACCAACGATTACTCATTGTTTTTGATCCAGAAGCAGTTTTGATTTTGCAGAGCTGATTCTCTGTCGTTGGTTCTAGAAGGTGCAATAGCACCGAAGTTCAGCCACTGTTCTTGACCCAAAAACAGTTTTGCAATTGCAGAGCTGATATACTGTAGTTATTTCTCGGAGGTGCGACAGCCCCGACGGTTATGCATTATTTTTGATCCGGAAGCAGTTTTGATTTCGCAGAGCTGATTCTCTGTCGTTGGTTCTAGGAGGTGCGACAGCACCGACGGTTATGCATTATTTTTGATCCGGAAGCAATTTTGATTTCGCAGAGCTGATTCTCTGTCGTTGGTTCTAGGAGGTGCGATAGCACCGACGTTTAGCCACTGTTCTTGACCCAAAAACAGTTTTGCAATTGCAGAGCTGATATACTGTAGTTATTTTTCGGAGGTGCGACAGCCCCGTCGGTTATGCATTATTTTTGATCCGGAAGCAGTTTTGATTTCGCAGAGCTGATTCTCTGTCGTTGGTTCTAGGAGGTGCGATAGCACCGACGTTTAGCCACTGTTCTTGACCCAAAAACAATTTTGCAATTGCAGAGCTGATATACTGTAGTTATTTTTCGGAGGTGCGACAGCACCAACGATTATTCATTGTTTTTGATCCAGAAGCAGTTTTGATTTTGCAGAGCTGATTCTCTGTCGTTGGTTCTAGGAGGTGCAATAGCACCGACGTTTAGCCACTGTTCTTGACCCAAAAATAATGTTGCAATTGCAGAGCTGATATACTGTAGTTATTTCTCGGAGGTGCGACAGCCCCGACGGTTATGCATTATTTTTGATCCGGGAGCAGTTTTGATTTCGCAGAGCTGATTCTCTGTCGTTGGTTCTAGGAGGTGCGACAGCACCGACGGTTATGCATTATGTTTGATCCGGAAGCAATTTTGATTTCGCAGAGCTGATTCTCTGTCGTTGGTTCTAGGAGGTGCGATAGCACCGACGTTTAGCCACTGTTCTTGACCCAAAAACAATTTTGCAATTGCAGAGCTGATACTGTAGTTATTTCTCGGAGGTGCGACAGCACCAACGATTATTCATTGTTTTTGATCCAGAAGCAGTTTTGCTTTCGCGGAGCTGATACTGTCGTTAGTTCTAGGAGGTGCGACAAGACCAACGGTTGTCGGTTAGTCACTGTTCTTGTATCAAAAACAATAGGTCATTCCATGGAATTTCCAAGGTCACACTTTTTGCACGGAGCTGAGCGCATGCACGAGATTTTTGGCAGAAAATGACAGTTCTGCGAGTCAATAACAATAACAAACCGACATAACCAACAAAGCGTGAAATTCCAACCTGATAATTTCCACATGGAAATGAACGTGCATCGTTTAAAATAAGGCGCTACAAAATGGTGCGCTTTCTGGGGCTGCAAATCAGACAGCGGGCACATCATGTTCACTTAAGCGAATTCGCTTTTTCTTGGAGGATGAAGCCATCACGCATCACGAAACAGAGAGCAGGGCCGCTATTCTTGAATCGTGTGAGAAAAGTCCCTGGGAGTAAAATACATTCCGCAGTACACTGATGTGGCGAATGTTGCCTAAAATCCTGGTTTTTAGGCAACTTTCGCTACAGAAGTGTAGTACAGATTATATAAAACTGATGAGAGTCAGAGAGTCCCAGGTGAGAGTCTCTGAGAGAACGGAACTCGTGCAAAATTTGACAGTTGACGGCAGACTCGCTTATCCGTCAATATTCGATATCACGCTTGCGCATAAGTTCCACGAAATGTGCTAATATTTCTCGGGAGTGCTGCGACAGCACCGGCGGTTACTCATTGTGCTTGACCCGAAAACAATTGAGCCCCGCAGATTTGATAGGTTTTCGATTCGGAAGCAGTTTTGCTTTCGCAGAGCTGATACAATGTCGTTAGTTCTAGGAGGTGCGATAGCACCGACGCTTAGCCACTGTTCCTGACCCAAAAACAATTTTGCCATTGCAAAGCTGATACACTGTAGCAATTTATTGGAGGTGCGATAGCACCCACGTTTATTCGATGTGCTTGTCCCGAAAAATAGAGGGGAGTGGTCTAACCTGAACTGACCCGAGTATGCAGGGGAGAGTTGAGAAATTTCGACCTCAAAATGACGGGCTGTCAACTCTCACTCTTCAATTTTCAGCTGTCACCTGTCAACTGTCACCGCTGTGCCATCTATGAATTGAACCAGATTAAGGGCTGTCAACTATCATAGATCAATTGTCAGCTGTCATATGTCAGACCGCCAATTGTCAACTGTCAAATGTCACTTGTCATTTGTCAGGTTTGAAGAATGAGCCACCTGTGGACTGAATGGTTAATGATCTGACAGATAACTATCAATACGCCACCTATGAGCCGAATGATAAACTAATCTGATAGATATCTGTCAATCAATACACAGCCTGTGGGTCGAATGAGCTTTCAGCTACCCTATTTTGGCTACCTGAGCCGCGTTTCGCTACTTGCGAGGGTCACCTATCCACTAGCGATCGCTCTTCGTCACAGTTTCTGATATATCGAGTTGGTAGAATAGTGAAAATGTCATAAAAATACACACATCAAAAAAATCTGGAGGACAAGCAAATTCAGACGATTTCTCAAATCATCATAACTTTTGATTTCCGTCAGCGATTTCATATTGGTTTCCAGTGTTCGATAGCTTGTGATCGTTTTCTTGGAAGTTCAACATGGCGGCACAAATTGATCAATATCTTTGGCAAATTACCTTTGATTTTATAAATTCAAAAACGCTACTGGAGCTGAAGAACCAATTTTCTTAACTGGGCTATTGGGATGCATAAAAAATGGTTTTCGGGAAATCGTGCTCGTACTGAACTTTCGGCAATTTTACACTGTTCCATTGATTACCCTGTAGAAACTTTATAAAACATTGTTTGTATTCGACGTGATCAAGGCTAGGAACGAAGGATTGGGCTATCGAACACTGACAACCGATATGAAATCGCTGACGGCAATCAGCGATGATTAACCTTAATTTTTTTTCTTAAATCTCTTTGTCACCTCTCGGGCCGGACCGAAATGTTGACACTTATTCCTCCGGAACTAGGGATAGCGCCATCGCAATTTTTTGTCAGGATTTCCTTTATAGTGTGTACTACCAACCCATTACCTCAGCATTGCTCGAGCTTTGTCTCCAAGGACCTTAATTTTTTTTCTTAAATCTCTTTGTTACCCCTCGGGCCGGACCGAAATGTTGACACTTATTCCTCCGGAACTAGGGATAGCGCCATCGCAATTTTTTGTCAGGATTTCCTTTATAGTGTGTCCTACCAACCCATCACCTCAGCATTGTTCGAGCTTTGTCTCCAAGGACCTTGATTTTTTTCCTTAAATCTCTTTGTTACCCCTCGTGCCGGTACGAAATGTTGACATTCATTCCTCCGGAACTAGGGATAGCGCCATCGCAATTTTTTGTCAGGATTTCCTTTATAGTGTGTACTACCAACCCATCACCTCAGCATTGCTCGAGCTGAGTCTCCAAGGACCGTAATTTTTTTCCTTAAATCTCTTTGTTACCCTTCGGGCCGGACCGAAATGTTGACACTTATTCCTCAGGAACTAGGGATAGCGCCATCGCAATTTTTTGTCAGGATTTCCTTTATAGTGTGTACTACCAACCCATCACCTCAGCATTGCTCGAGCTTTGTCTCCAAGGACCTTAATTTTTTTTTTTAAATCTCTTTGTTACCCTTCGGGCCGGACCGAAATGTTGACACTTATTCCTCCGGAACTAGGGATAGCGCCATCGCAATTTTTTGTCAGGATTTCCTTTATAGTGTGTACTACCAACCCATCACCTCAGCATTGCTCGAGCTTTGTCTCCAAGGACCTTAATTTTTTTTCTTAAATCTCTTTGTTACCCTTCGGGCCGGACCGAAATGTTGACACTTATTCCTCCGGAACTAGGGATAGCGCCATCGCAATTTTTTGTCAGGATTTCCTTTATAGTGTGTACTACCAACCCATTACCTCAGCATTGCTCGAGCTTTGTCTCCAAGGATCTTAATTTTTTTTCTTAAATCTCTTTGTTACCCTTCGGGCCGGACCGAAATGTTGACACTTATTCCTCCGGAACTAGGGATAGCGCCATCGCAATTTTTTGTCAGGATTTCCTTTATAGTGTGTACTACCAACCCATCACCTAAGCATTGCTCGAGCTTTGTCTCCAAGGACCTTAATTTTTTTTCTTAAATCTCTTTGTTACCCTTCGAGCCGGACCGAAATGTTGACACCAATTCCTCCGGAACTAGGGATAGCGCCATCGCAATTTTTTGTCAGAATTTTCTTTATAGTGTGTACTACGAACCCATTACCTCAGCATTGCTCGAGCTTTGTCTCCAAGGACCTTAATTTTTTTTCTTAAATCTCTTTGTTACCCTTCGGGCCGGACCGAAATGTTGACACTTATTCCTCCGGAACTAGGGATAGCGCCATCGCAATTTTTTGTCAGGATTTCCTTTATAGTGTGTACTACCAACCCATCACCTCAGCATTGCTCGAGCTTTGTCTCCAAGGACCTTAATTTTTTTTCTTAAATCTCTTTGTTACCCTTCGGGCCGGACCGAAATGTTGACACTTATTCCTCCGGAACTAGGGATAGCGCCATCGCAATTTTTTGTCAGGATTTCCTTTATAGTGTGTACTACCAACCCATCACCTCAGCATTGCTCGAGCTTTGTCTCCAAGGACCTTAATTTTTTTTCTTAAATCTCTTTGTTACCCTTCGGGCCGGACCGAAATGTTGACACTTATTCCTCCGGAACTAGGGATAGCGCCATCGCAATTTTTTGTCAGGATTTCCTTTATAGTGTGTACTACCAACCCATTACCTCAGCATTGCTTGAGCTTTGTCTCCAAGGACCTTAATTTTTTTTCTTAAATCTCTTTGTTACCCTGCGGGCCGGACCGAAATGTTGACACTTATTCCTCCGGAACTAGGGATAGCGCCATCGCAATTTTTTGTCAGGATTTCCTTTATAGTGTGTACTACCAACCCATCACCTAAGCATTGCTCGAGCTTTGTCTCCAAGGACCTTAATTTTTTTTCTTAAATCTCTTTGTTACCCTTCGGGCCGGACCGAAATGTTGACACTAATTCCTCCGAAACTAGGGATAGCGCCATCGCAATTTTTTGTCAGGATTTTCTTTATAGTGTGTACTACCAACCCATCACCTCAGCATTGCTCGAGCTTTGTCTCCAAGGACCTTAATTTTTTTTCCTTAATCTCTTTGTTACCCTTCGGGCCGGACCGAAATGTTGACACTTATTCCTCCGGAACTAGGGATAGCGCCATCGCAATTTTTTGTCAGGATTTCCTTTATAGTGTGTAGTACCAACCCATCACCTCAGCATTGCTTGAGCTTTGTCTCCAAGGACCTTAATTTTTTTTCATAAATCTCTTTGTTACCCTACGGGCCGGACCGAAATGTTGACACTAATCCCTCCGGAACTAGGGATAGCGCCATCGCAATTTTTTGTCAGGATTTCCTTTATAGTGTGTACTACCAACCCATCACCTCAGCATTGCTCGAGCTTTGTCTCCAAGGACCTTAATTTTTTTTCTTAAATCTCTTTGTTACCCTTCGGGCCGGACCGAAATGTTGACACTTATTCCTCCGGAACTAGGGATAGCGCCATCGCAATTTTTTGTCAGGATTTCCTTTATAGTGTGTACTACCAACCCATTACCTCAGCATTGCTCGAGCTTTGTCTCCAAGGACCTTAATTTTTTTTCTTAAATCTCTTTGTTACCCTTCGGGCCGGACCGAAATGTTGACACTTATTCCTCCGGAACTAGGGATAGCGCCATCGCAATTTTTTGTCAGGATTTCCTTTATAGTGTGTACTACCAACCCATCACCTAAGCATTGCTCGAGCTTTGTCTCCAAGGACCTTAATTTTTTTTCTTAAATCTCTTTGTTACCCTTCGGGCCGGACCGAAATGTTGACACTAATTCCTCCGAAACTAGGGATAGCGCCATCGCAATTTTTTGTCAGGATTCTCTTTATAGTGTGTACTACCAACCCATCACCTCAGCATTGCTTGAGCTTTGTCTCCAAGGACCTTAATTTTTTTTCTTAAATCTCTTTGTTACTCTTCGGGCCGGACCGAAATGTTGACACTTATTCCTCCGGAACTAGGGATAGCGCCATCGCAATTTTTTGTCAGGATTTCCTTTATAGTGTGTACTACCAACCCATCACCTCAGCATTGCTTGAGCTTTGTCTCCAAGGACCTTAATTTTTTTTCATAAATCTCTTTGTTACTCTTCGGGCCGGACCGAAATGTTGACACTAATCCCTCCGGAACTAGGGATAGCGCCATCGCAATTTTTTGTCAGGATTTCCTTTATAGTGTGTACTACCAACCCATCACCTCAGCATTGCTCGAGCTTTGTCTCCAAGGACCTTAATTTTTTTTCTTAAATCTCTTTGTTACCCTTCGGGCCGGACCGAAATGTTGACACTTATTCCTCCGGAACTAGGGAGAGCGCCATCGCAATTTTTTGTCAGGATTTCCTTTATAGTGTGTACTACCAACCCATCACCTAAGCATTGCTCGAGCTTTGTCTCCAAGGACCTTAATTTTTTTTCTTAAATCTCTTTGTTACCCTTCGGGCCGGACCGAAATGTTGACACTTATTCCTCCGGAACTAGGGATAGCGCCATCGCAATTTTTTGTCAGGATTTTCTTTATAGTGTGTACTACCAACCCATCACCTCAGCATTGCTCGAGCTTTGTCTCCAAGGACCTTAATTTTTTTTCTTAAATCTCTTTGTTACCCTTCGGGCCGGACCGAAATGTTGACACTTATTCCTCCGGAACTAGGGATAGCGCCATCGCAATTTTTTGTCAGGATTTCCTTTATAGTGTGTACTACCAACCTATCACCTCAGCATTGCTCGAGCTTTGTCTCCAAGGACCTTAATTTTTTTTCTTAAATCTCTTTGTTACCCTTCGGGCCGGACCGAAATGTTGACACTTATTCCTCCGGAACTAGGGATAGCGCCATCGCAATTTTTTGTCAGGATTTCCTTTATAGTGTGTACTACCAACCCATCACCTCAGCATTGCTCGAGCTTTGTCTCCAAGGACCTTAATTTTTTTTCTTAAATCTCTTTGTTACCCTTCGGGCCGGACCGAAATGTTGACACTTATTCCTCCGGAACTAGGGATAGCGCCATCGCAATTTTTTGTCAGGATTTCCTTTATAGTGTGTACTACCAACCCATCACCTCAGCATTGCTTGAGCTTTGTCTCCAAGGACCTTAATTTTTTTTCATAAATCTCTTTGTTACCCTTCGGGCCGGACCGAAATGTTGACACTAATCCCTCCGGAACTAGGGATAGCGCCATCGCAATTTTTTGTCAGGATTTCCTTTATAGTGTGTACTACCAACCCATCACCTCAGCATTGCTCGAGCTTTGTCTCCAAGGACCTTAATTTTTTTTCTTAAATCTCTTTGTTACCCTTCGGGCCGGACCGAAATGTTGACACTAATTCCTCCGGAACTAGGGATAGCGCCATCGCAATTTTTTGTCAGGATTTTCTTTATAGTGTGTACTACCAACCCATCACCTCAGCATTGCTCGAGCTTTGTCTCCAAGGACCTTAATTTTTTTTCTTAAATCTCTTTGTTACCCTTCGGGCCGGACCGAAATGTTGACACTTATTCCTCCGGAACTAGGGATAGCGCCATCGCAATTTTTTGTCAGGATTTCCTTTATAGTGTGTACTACCAACCCATCACCTCAGCATTGCTTGAGCTTTGTCTCCAAGGACCTTAATTTTTTTTCATAAATCTCTTTGTTACCCTTCGGGCCGGACCGAAATGTTGACACTAATCCCTCCGGAACTAGGGATAGCGCCATCGCAATTTTTTGTCAGGATTTCCTTTATAGTGTGTACTACCAACCCATCACCTCAGCATTGCTCGAGCTTTGTCTCCAAGGACCTTAATTTTTTTTCTTAAATCTCTTTGTTACCCTTCGGGCCGGACCGAAATGTTGACACTAATTC
Organism: Anaspis maculata; assembly: GCA_949128115.1. Lineage (NCBI taxonomy): Eukaryota > Metazoa > Arthropoda > Insecta > Coleoptera > Scraptiidae > Anaspis > Anaspis maculata. Next base: position 21,593,720 of record OX421967.1, read on the forward strand.
CTCCGGAACTAGGGATAGCGCCATCGCAATTTTTTGTCAGGATTTTCTTTATAGTGTGTACTACCAACCCATCACCTCAGCATTGCTCGAGCTTTGTCTCCAAGGACCTTAATTTTTTTTCTTAAATCTCTTTGTTACCCTTCGGGCCGGACCGAAATGTTGACACTTATTCCTCCGGAACTAGGGATAGCGCCATCGCAATTTTTTGTCAGGATTTCCTTTATAGTGTGTACTACCAACCCATCACCTCAGCATTGCTTGAGCTTTGTCTCCAAGGACCTTAATTTTTTTTCATAAATCTCTTTGTTACCCTTCGGGCCGGACCGAAATGTTGACACTAATCCCTCCGGAACTAGGGATAGCGCCATCGCAATTTTTTGTCAGGATTTTCTTTATAGTGTGTACTACCAACCCATCACCTCAGCATTGCTCGAGCTTTGTCTCCAAGGACCTTAATTTTTTTTCTTAAATCTCTTTGTTACCCTTCGGGCCGGACCGAAATGTTGACACTTATTCCTCCGGAACTAGGGATAGCGCCATCGCAATTTTTTGTCAGGATTTCCTTTATAGTGTGTACTACCAACCCATCACCTCAGCATTGCTTGAGCTTTGTCTCCAAGGACCTTAATTTTTTTTCATAAATCTCTTTGTTACCCTTCGGGCCGGACCGAAATGTTGACACTAATCCCTCCGGAACTAGGGATAGCGCCATCGCAATTTTTTGTCAGGATTTCCTTTATAGTGTGTACTACCAACCCATCACCTCAGCATTGCTCGAGCTTTGTCTCCAAGGACTGGAGACAAGCTGGGCTTCCTGTTGTTTGTGCTCGTACCTACCGTGCGGCTGAACTTGCTTGTGATAACTTGAGTTAGTTATCCCCGTGCATTGTGATTGCATTGAGTAGTCATAGCTTATCAATTATCACCTGCCTCAAGAGTTTGCTCAGTGACATTCAAGTTCTTTTATGTAATTCTTCTAACAGTTGTGGTACATGCATCAAAGTCACGCAAATCATAGATGACAACGTCTGCCAGATAAACATAAAACGTCAGTACCGGGGTGTGTCCATAGCAACTGAAATATTAGGGTATGATCATACGGAAGCCATAAATGCGGTTTTTTGGAGTGTCTCCAGTAATCTCTACTTCTTGCCGAAGAACATTTTCTTATGTTCTTCAAACATGCACCATGATAAAGAGAATTAACTAGGCTCTATGATCATTTTTTTACGAAAGCAGAAGTGCGGTCCCACATGGAGAAATAATAGCCGAAAATGTGGCACAGATTCAAGCCTTGCGTAGTCAAAGCGGGCAAAACATGGTCTTCGAAATTGATTTACTTCTTCGTTTTCTGTAACATTTAAGTCACATATTGTGTGTTTTCATGATCAGAGAACATCCTGGCAGTATTCTTGGAACTTTTTTTGCAGAAATTCGGTTTTCGTCATAGATTATTACGAGGCCCAATTCACCCCCAAAACTGAGAACCAGCCTTTGATTTTTAATAATTTTTGTGGGAACAATGGATATACGTAAAGTGATAAGGGTGAGAATGTGGTGAGGGTGCGTTGACCACTTGAATTTGAACCAATCCGGCATAACAACGCTCAATTTACAGTTTAAAGTGTAAATTTACAGTTGACAGTTTCAAAGTGTAAATTTACAGTTTCAAAGTGTAAATTTACAGTTTCAAAGTGTAAATTTACAGTTGACAGTTTCAAAGTGTAAATTTACAGTTTCAAAGTTCAAATTTACAGTTTCAAAGTGTAAATTTACAGTTTTAAAGTGTAAATTTACAGTTTCAAAGTGTAGATTCACAGTTTACAGTTTCAAAGTGTAAATTTACAGTTTGAAAGTGTAAATTTACAGTTGACAGTTTCAAAGTGTAAATTTACAGTTTCAAAGTGTAAATTTACAGTTTCAAAGTGTAAATTTACAGTTGACAGTTTCAAAGTGTAAATTTACAGTTTCAAAGTGTAAATTTACAGTTTCAAAGTGTAAATTTACAGTTTTAAAGTGTAAATTTACAGTTTCAAAGTGTAGATTCACAGTTTACAGTTTCAAAGTGTAAATTTACAGTTTGAAAGTGTAAATTTACAGTTTGAAAGTGTAAATTTACAGTTTGAAGTGTAAATTTACAGTTTCAAAGTGTAAATTAAGAAAAAAACACTGCAGTGGCCGCTCTACGCCTTCGTAGTTTTGGGGTGACAATGACAACCGATTTTTTCAGAACCAGCGTCGAAAAGTTGGCGTCGTTTTCTGATCACTTTTCGCTGATTGATTTCAGAGGGCATTGATTTGTAGTGGCCAGCCTGGAGCCTGTAGTTTGACGTTTGACGGTTTTTTTTGACACTTTCCAACTTCTGACAGTTCGGCCTGTGTTTTTTCTCGGAAAAGTGTTGTTTCTCGGATTTTTTAGCGACTTCCAAGCGCCGAAACTTCAACCAATGTTGTCGACAACGAATGCCCCAAAGTTCCGGTGAATTTTGACCTCCTACTAGGCTCGAAACAAGTAAGCATCAATTTTTGAGGTTATGTAGCCGATGCCGCTCCAGAACCAACACCACTCCTCCTCTTTGCAGTCTGGAACGAAACACAATGGACATCAACGATGACGACGCTATGGAAATCGAGGAGACCCCAGAAGACACGCAGTTTATAGTACGTGACCACGGAGAGGAGAAGATCATATCTGGTGGTTCCACCGGTGTCAGTACACCCGTCGAAAATGTTGCGACAGCACCTGCAGCTTCGACCTCCACGGCCTCCACCTCTACCGCCGACCAGGATGTTGAAATGCGCGAGGTTAAGCAGAGCGACCCCAAGCCGAAGGAGGATGACGTTTTCAAAGCTCCTTTGCCGCCTGGGGAGCTGCCGCAGTCTAGCACTTTCAAGGTGTGGAGTGTTCTACATTATTTCTACTGTGTCCCAAGTTGTACGGTTTTCTGGGCTTTTGCCTGCTTCCAGTGACAAAAGCTGTGTTGCACTGATGAACAATTTTTTTTAAATTATTGGTGGAAAACACTCCTCTATCTTGAACCAGTTTTGAGATGCTAGTTCCGCGGCCAAGGAGCAAAAATTATTTCAACCTTGCACTTTGTGAAATGATGTTACCATTTGGCACTACTTCTTCAAGATTCAAAGTACGATTCATGAGAAAACGGGTCCAAAGATTTTGCCGTGGAGGTGCATGAGAGTCCCCTAGAAGTTGAAGACGCAAGAAATTCAGGACCTATGCTTCAAGGATGCGGGAGAAAATGTATATAATCCATTCCAAGCTTGAAAAGGAAGCTTACGTTCAAATTTGTGTCCATATGACATGATACCTTCACCTGAACTACGCTGTGTTGTCAAATTGTCATTCTGGGGACTGCATCACCGGCAGGTGGCAGGTTTCTCGGCCGCTTTCTTTCGGCCAGGATCACAGATCATGATCCTGGAACAGAGAGTGAATTAACATACCTAGGATCTTACAGGGCGCGACGACCTCAGGTCACGAGATCACTTGCGACGAAATCACACCCCGACGTTAGAACTGGGTCGTCCTTGGTCATTTTTAAAACTGTATATTCTCATTATTGCACCTCTCAACACTTGAGGTGCGTTCAGTCAGTTTATGGTGCGATTCTCTAAAAAATTACATTCCATAAAGGCTCTGTTACGTTGTTATTACCTAGGCGACAGCCAATGGCCGACACGAGTTTTTACATAACAGAGCGTTTATGGAATGTTATTTTTTACAGAATAGCACCATTATTTAGCCGCAAGTTTTAATTTTAGTCGCAAGCGCAGCAACGCCCATTGACTCTTACCTCAGAACAGCCAATAAGCGATGCAGCGCTTACGGCTAAAATTTGAACTTGTGACTGAATAACCTGACTGCACCTTTTCACTATTGAAATAACGTTTAAAACAGGAAAGAATGAAAATACTGTGTCAGTGTCAAAATCTGACCTAAGAATTTAATTCAAACGGCAATCCAGCAGAAGCAGAGCGACCCACACTTTGACAAAGGACCCACACGATTCTTATCAAGGATTCTTATGGAAAATGGCTCTCGGTTGAATTCTCTGAATTTTTGTTATGTTGTGCTCATGAGATACCAATCAAATACCGTGAACCACAAATTTGAATAATAGACAGTTTTTCACCCACAAGGGCTTGAAGTTGGAGGTTCTGACGGCTTAAAAATGATATCATGACGTGAATAAAAGTTTTTTATTTGGTTTCTCTTCAAGTTGTGTTTCATGCCAATGGGGCCGGCTGCGCGCCGCGAACTTCCGTTATTGGTCGGGGATTAGTGACGTCACATATGCCGCTCGATCTTGGCGTTTTTTTATCGGCTGATCGTAGCACTTTTCATTATATTTTTTTAAACTTTGTAGAGCAAAACAAAAGAATATATTTAGACGAATATTCATTGTTTGGCTTGTATAATTAAATGACACGATAAAATAGCAAACTTAGAGTACTTTGTTGGGGTGACGATTTTCCAATTTTCTTCGGTTAATTTGGCTGAATTTTTGGTATTGTGTACTTCTAATTCTGCTGAACAAAAAGTTCTCATATGAAAACTTATTCCTATGAACAGTTTTTGTTCTACAGACGACTGAAGTCAATGCTCTCAAATATTCAAATTCAGTCCCCTGTAGAACGAAAACTGTTCATATGGACAGGGAGCTGGTGCCTCAAAACTTACGTCATAAGGTACATGATTTTAACCCTGTAGGTCTAATGTGCGCTGATAAGGTTGTTAAAAATTGCTTTGTTTTACATGTCAGACCGGGGGCTTTCGGCTGGTATGAGCCTGTCAATTTTCGAAAAAAATGGCAAAAAATTTACGTCATAAGGTACATGAATACAACCAGCTGGATTTTGTGTGAAAACATCCCCTTGATCGAAAATCTGGTCGTAAGACAAAATTTTTGGGGGCTTTCAATAAGACAAGTTTGAAATTTTCAAAAAAGGACCAAAATCTATCATTTTTCTCACAGGCGTTTTGTTGACTAACCCACCAAGTGTGATATATATTTGTAATCAGGATGAAAAACGGAATCGATTTCCGTGTTGAAATACAGGGTGTACGATTTGAGAAAAATTCTTTGATGTTGCACCTTGTAAGCGATGTACCATTGAAAATTTTTGTGGACAGATTCGAAACTGCGTAGAAAATCATGTGAGAATCGTTTTTCATTCCTAAAATTATGCCAAAGGAGAAGTTTCCAGGAGGAGGTAAATTTTGGCCTTTTTTAAAAATTTCAAACTTGTCTTATACCCTTGACAGACTGCACCTTAATGATCATTAACGTTAAATGACGATTGCGAATTTGGAGGTGACACACTGCAAATCATAATAAGCCTATGAGCTTGCGTCGTAGCGCATATTCATGCGTGGCGATTAATTTTCCCCCCAAAATGTCAATGACAAATTGTGAAATGGTCCGAAGTATTGGGCTATTATTGCCCTTATTATCTATAATTTTAATATTTATTTCATAATTTCGGTGAGGTGTGGCGTGGTATTTAACTTAGATTCCATTCAATCAAAAAAGCGTGGTGTGAACATTGCAAGCAATAACAAAGTAATTATTGCTTGTAATGTTCACACCACATCATACTATCTTTATTTGTTGCCAAAATATTTGTTGAAATTGGGTGGTATGCATAAAAAGTAGTAGATGCTACTACTACGGAAAAAAGTATCTACTTCGTAGTATCCTCTATTATGTATTTAGCATCTACTTCAGTTCCGAAGCATATGCTACAATAAAAAAGTTTCTACTTCAATACGGTGTAGTAAGTACTACAGCATCGTAGTATATACTACACCATTTCCAACTGTATTTGCGATAATATCAAATGTATTTCAGATTAGCGATATGTATTTGAGAAAACACCAATTGTATTTCAAATATGAGAAATGTAGTTTAGAATTTGCCAAATGTATTTTAATTATGAGAAATGTAGTTAAGAAATTTCCAAGTGTATTAAATTTGGGAAATGTAGTTTAGAATATGCCAGTTATAAAATTGAATATTTAAATGTAGTTGAGAAAGTACCATATGAATTTTAGAACAAGGATATGTAGTTTAGAAAACGTGAATTGTAAGTGAGAAACCGCCAATTGTAGTTGAGAATTTGGAGTTCGTTTTCCTCAACAACGTTTGCTTTTTTATCACTGTTCTACCCTCAAAAAATATCTGAATCTGAAATACATTTCAAAATATCTCAAATACATCTCATCTTATCTTAAATACATCTAATGTTTTCGAAAATACAATTGGCTATTTCTCCATTGAACTTTGTGGATCTGGAATGCATTTAATTTTTTCTAAAATACATTTGGTAATATCTCGAATACATTTCGTTAATCTGAAATACATTTCTTATTTTCTTTTTTCTAAAGTTTTCTGAAATGCACTGGCAATTTCTCAAATACATTTGGTTAATCTTGAATACATTTCATATTTTCTGAAATACATCTGAAGTTTTCTAAACTACAGCTGGAAAAGGTGTAGTGAGCGAAATTACCTTAGTTGCAATCCAAACTAAATTTTCTCTGTTACACCTGAAAAAATAACAATAATGTAAAAATAAGGAGCTCTAAAATTTTTACGTGCAACCGCGAAGATACAAACGGCAAATTTTAGAATAAATATATGCACGAAGCACCGCGTACATACCTGAATAATTTGTGATATACAGGATTATTCAAAAGTCCGGAACAAAATTCATAATTTTGTACCATATTTTTTTCCGAGAAAAAAAAAACGCTCGAACAGGGGGATTTCTAAAAAGGGCAAGCGGTTATTCCATGACACGTATCATGATTTATCGTCAACCCCTTAACCCCTAGCCACCCTTAGCATTTTTTTTAAAGACACCCTGACTTGGAGGGGGGAGGGGGCTCGTTTGGAAAGCTTGTCAAAAATTGTATCCAGATTTACCATTGAAAATTAGATCGAACGCTTCACCATGAAGTTTTGAGGAGCCCCAGGGTAACTCAAAAGTTCGGAACAAGATTCATAATTTCTTATCATATTTTTTCCAAAAAAAAACTGCTCGAACAGGTCGATTTTCAAAAATGGTAAGTCGTTTTTCCATGATACGTGTCATGATCTACCGTCAACCCCTCAACCCCCAGCCACTCTCAGTATTTTTTTTTCACGTGTCATGATCTACCCTCAAGCCCTCAACTCCTCCCAGCCACTCTTAGTATTTTTTACTAACTTTTGAATAACCCTGCATATTATCGTCATAGGTTCTCCGCTCTTTGTATGTTTTTACAACTGATGCACCCATAAATTTAGCCATGTTTTTGACGAGAAGTATGGTCGAGAAGTTGCTATAACAGCAACTTCGCTAAAAATGGAGTAAATACTACGAATTCATAGTAGATACTACAGATTCAGAGTAGATGCTTCACAGGCGAAGTAGAGACTACTACGTACCGTTGTATATAGAAGCATCTACTACCTGGGCATAGTAAGTACTACGCTAGTGTAGTACATACTTCTCTTACGAAGTAGATACTTGTAGCATTAGTATCTACTACTTTTTATGCATACGACCCTTTGTATTGAGTCGAAAGAAATGGAGGAAAAAAAAATAAGAGACTGATGATTTAGTCAATATAACCTAGCTGATCAAATTCGCATAGCCCCATATACTAACCAACTTTTAAACGCGGCCCTGATTTATGTGCGTGGCTGGCAAGTGGCAAGGCAACTGACAGATGCATGTTATAGTTGACTTTTTTGCAATTTTTCAACTGCTTTTGCGATAAGTACCTTCTATTTCGCTTATTGCTTTCGCAAAATTTCACATTTTTCACGACAGACGTTCTGGAAACCTATTCCCCCATCAATAAATTCGACTTTGCCAAAAATAGAGTACCAGCAACCGATACTGTGCTACAAGTTCGCAATGTTCGTATCATCCAACTTTCGCGAACAGGAGCAGGCGGTCATTTCTTATGTAAAGCGAGGAGATTTTTCAATTTTTCATACGTGCCTATACGTGCACGCTACGGGAATTATATACCTACCTCTCTCACGGATACTCACGAGAACCCATCTCTCATCAATAAATTGGACTTTGCCCAAAAATAAAGTGCCGCCAATCTATATCCTGCTGCCCGTTTGCAATGTTCGTATCATCCAAATTCTGCGAATAGGTGGTCATTTCTTATGTTTTGGAGTTTTTAATTTTTCGTACCTACGTGCTTATACGTGCACATTACGAGCATTATCTCATAATTTGGTACAAGAGATGTTGTTGCAAGAGGCAAGACACAAAATCCGTTCCTCCATTCCAGAAATACGTGTCTGAATGGCGTACTGAAATGACGGACTTGATGACAAATGACAGATATCGCGATTCATTGCAGAAAAGCTGGCCAATGGTATTCAAAAATCACGGCGATGATGCACGACCACCGACGATTATTCGGCGATTATGGTTGCTCCTAGTAAATGATCATTAAGGTCCTGAATGACGTTCTAAATGATCATTAAGTAAATGACGACATGACACACTGGTCATTTATATCGTAATTTACGCCTTATGATCATTAAGTTTTCCAGTCTGTCGAGGGTATTATGGACCGAGAGCCCCCAAAAATTTTGTCTAATGACCCGATTTTTGATTGAGGGGATGTTCCCACACAAAAGCCCGTTGGTTTAATTCATGTACCTTATGACATAAATTTTTGACATTTTTCGAAAAATTGACAAGCCTATACCAGCCTAAAGCCCCCGGTCTGACATGTAAGACAAAGACATTTTTAACAACCTTATCAACGCACATTAGACCGACAGGATTGAAATCATGTACCTTATGACGTACGTTTTGAGACACCAGCTCCCTGTCCAATAGACCATTTCCACTGACGTCACGCAGATCCGTCTTGAACAGCTGATTCGGGGCAACGTCAGTCAGATGTGCCTTATCTGTCACGGGGCACGTGGGCTACGTCAGTCATGTGCGTTAGTCAGATTGGTAATATGACAATCTGTCAGTCGGTGTCGGTGTGTGAAAGTCACTGGTGACACAAAGTTTTGACAAACTGACATGTATAGTTGACATAATGTTGACGTTGCCCCGAACCAGCCGTTCGACACGTGCGTGTGACGTCATGTGGAAATGGTCTATAGGAATCATCGTCCTTCTGTTAGCTTGAAACATTTCGTCTCCTAGCCACTGACCATAAGCCTTATCGAGCTATCTTATTTCGAAGGAGGCGATCTGGGAATGATCAACTACAGAGTGTTCAAAATTGATTGACCTTGCCGCCTTGTTGCGATCATGTATTTTAGGATCGTTTGCCGCTCTGTTATAAACGATTCCTATATTGCCATGACAACCGCAAAACCGCACTTTGTTCATTTTCGGAAATTTTAATAGGTGCATCATAAAGTGCCTGGAAGTTGATGCCTAATGGTGGCCTTACATTGAGCATCAATTGCTACAGCTTTTTCAGCTGCCGAGCTCACATTGGTCACATGTTGGTCATTGACAGCAATGACAGGCGTCAGGTCCAATCAGAACTCAGCAGCTAAAAAAGCTGCAGCTTTTGATGCTCAATGTAGGGCTACCATAACACTTCCAGCTTCCAGCATCTTTTCTAGCCTTTGTTTTCAAACAATCCAATATAATTCGATTTTTTGAAGTGTTGTTTACAACAATATGTCACATAATTCAGAAGTCGGCATTACGATTATACCGACTCTGTCACTCTAGCATTATAATGCTAGAGTGACAGAGTCGGTAATCCCTCCCCCCCCCCGCAGAAAAATTGAGTGACCCGCCTTCTCTCAAATCGTACTTTGAACTTTTGAAGAGGCAGAGTACTAAACGGCTACATCCTTCCACAAAGTGCGAGGTTGAAAACATAAACTGCAGGAGTGCAGGACTATACCAGCCGTTTCCTATTTATCTACCTAATATCTCAGTTATTCTCGCTCGTCCTGTAGCCCAGGTACCTAATAAGTAGGTCCTACCTTGCAAAAGGTGGCGGTAAGTCGAAAATTTCCATTCTGGTACGGTTTTATGACCTGATGAACACACTGAATTTTCGAACTCGACAAGCCACCGTTCGCTCCTTCACATTAAAAAGATGGTGACGAAGGATCCGACAAGAACCATCTTTTACCAATTCATTGTTTATCGCCGTCTCACCTACCTCAATTGAACCAAATGACTCTATTTAAACCCTTGATGCAGCATTTGCTGCCACGTTAGTGCCATTCTTCGCAGACAAAAATGGATAATTCCTTTGGCAAACGTGTACTTTTTAGCGTACTTTCCCAAAAAATGGGAAAAAGGCGCTATTAGTTTCACTTTGTCCGTGCGTACCCTTGACAGACTGCACCTTAATGATCATTAAGTGTAATGATCATTAACGTTAAATGGCGATTGCGAATTTCGGGTTGACACACTGCAAATCGTAATGAGTCTATGAGCTTGCGCCGTAGCGCATGAATAAATGTGGCGATCAATTTTCCCCCAAAATGTCAATGTCAAATTGTCCGAAGTATTGGGCTATTATTGCCATTAACATCTATAATTATAATAATTATTTCATATTTTAGCTGAGATGTGAGGTGGTATTCAGCTTAGATTCCATTCAATCAAGAAAGCGTGTGGTGTGAACATTGCAAGCAATAACAAAATTATCATTGCTTGCAATGTTCACACCACATCATACTACCTATCTTTATTTGTTGCCAAAATATATGTTGAATTTGTATTGAATTGAAAGAAATGGAGGAAACGAAGAATAAGAGACTGATGTTTAGTCAACCTGAACAAAATCGCATAGTCTCATAGTCTAACCTACTTTTAAGCGCGGCCCTGGTTTATGTGCGTGGCTGGCAAGTGGCAAGGCAACTGACAGATGCATGGTATAGTTCATTATGTTCGTATCTATCGTGTGCTCGGTTCATTACATTATAGCTTTTTTCGCAATTTTTCAACTGCTTTTGCGATAGTAGCTTCCCTTTCGCTTGCTTGGGCAAAATTTCACATTTTTCACGTCGGACACGGACCGGACGTTTTGAAATATACCTAATCTAGGTAGCATATCAAAAAGCTATCAGCATAGTTTCAGCTTATTCATGAAATATTTATGGAAACAAACACTTATATGAGTACCTACCACCTACCTATCTCACGGATACGTACGGAAAAACCTCTTTCCTCATCAATAAATTCGACTTTGCTCAAAAATAAAAGTGCTGCCAATCAATATCGTGCTGCGGGTTTGCAATGTTCGTATCATCCAAATTCCGCGAATAGGTGGTCATTTCTCATGTAAAACGAAGAGTTTTTAATTTTCCGTAGGTACGTGCTTATACGTGCACGCTACGGGAATTATATACCTATCTGTCTCACGGATGCTTACGGAAACCTGTCTCCTCATCAATAAATTCGACTTCGCCAAAACGAAAGTGCCGAGCCAACCGACATTGTGCTACAAGTTTGCAATGTTCGTATCATCCGAATTCCGCGAATAGGCGGTCATTTCTTATGTGAAACAAGGAGTTTAAATTTTTTGTACGTGCTTATACGTGCACGCTACGAGCATTATTTTATAATTTGGTACAAGCGATGCTGTTGCAAGAGGCAAGACATAAAATCCAGCCCCCCCATTCCAGAAATACGTGTCTGAATGGCGTACTGAAATGACAGACTTGATGACAGATGACAGATATCGCGATTCATTGCAGAAAAGCTGGCCAATGGTATTCAAAAATCACGGTGATGATGCACGACCACCGGCGATTATTCGGCGATCATGGTTACTTCTAGTTAATTACCAAAGGTCCTAAATGACGTTCTAAATGATCATTAAGTAAATGACGACTTGACACACTGGTCATTTATATCGTAATTTACCACTGACGTATAATACTAGACCGAGTTGTTTACATCCGTGCATGCGGCCAAGACCTAAATCCAGTATGGCTGACGTCAGGAAAATAACAATATGCAAGTATATCAACTGAGGTGAGCCCGCTTAATGAATGCAGGGCCAATGTGTGGATTTTTACTCCAAATCGTCAAGATATTCAATTTTATACTATTTCTTGGGAAGATTTTCCATGTCTGATTTAAAATTAAGAAGTAAAGTAGGAGTAGAGGTAGAGAGTAGGGATTAAATTCCAAGTGATCACACCTCGTATTGTAGCACCTTGATGTGAGTCGCGCGCTGCGGTGAGCTGATCGCGTTGCATGTTGTCACACGTCACACCATAGCCAGCCCATTTCTTTGTTGCTCATTATTATTTGTCGTTTCATTCGATATTTTGCTTATTTCGCGAGGTAATAATGGTGCAGCAGTGCCAGGTGTGCAAAGCTTCGGCATACCGGGAGCATACATTGACGTTATTTTTGACCTTCATTTGTTTTGCCCCCTCAACATGAAAAAAACACTGCAAGCACGTCTATGTGTCGTCCTGATAACAAACTCCCGCGCCCCCCCACTTTCCCTTGGTCCTAGCGGTTCTCGCGCGTCAACACACTGTGTAATGGGGATAGGAAAGATCCGTCTAGTATTATACGTCAGTGTAATTTACGCTTTATGATCATTAAGTTTTCCAGTCTGTCAAGGGTATTAGGGAAGAAAGATATGGATGCGATGGTGTAAACGCTGATCAATAGTACATATGTACAAGATGTCAAGTTGACTTTTGATTTTTTTTGTACTTGGCCGCCATCTTTGATCCGCCATTTTGAATTTCTCTGAAAGTGGTCCGATTTGAGTGAAGTTCGCAGGCGATGTGAATTTCATCAAAATACATTCGATTCTGGACAAATGATGCTCTGCCGCCATCTTGGCCGCCATATTGAAATTTCTTATTAGTGGAGCGATTTTCATGGAGCTTTGAACTTACCCTTGTTCCGTATGATCATTCTTATTTCCCAGCTAAATTTCAACATTCCGCCGCCATCCTGGCCGCAATATTGAAATCTTTTATTAGTGGAACGATTTTCATGAAACTTGGAACTTACCCTTGTCTAGTACGATCATTCTGATTTTCAAGCCAAACTTCATGATTCTGCTGCTATTTTGGCCGCCAAATCGAAATTTCTGCCCAAATAACGGTAGAACCCTAACTCGAAAACTCAAATCAGGACACAAAACTGTACCTGATTGCGAATTCCCGATTCTCGCGATCTTTTGAACAGGTAAACATTATTTTATTGTATCGGTCGACTGTGCTATTCAGTTACCTGTTCATTGTGACGCTTTATTAATGCGAGGATAACTGAATAACATGGAATTGGGTCTTGACTGAATTTTACAGGAACCGTTACCACCGAAGCCAGTACCGCCGGCTAAGGTCGCGGCAGTCGAACCCGACGACGACGACGTCGTGATTCTGGACGACGACGACGATGATGAAGAGGAGGAGTCCAACACGGGATCGTCGGCGAAGCTGAAAGGCGCCGATTCCCCGGGCAGCAGCGACAGCGTCGAGGTCATAGATCTGGTCGAAAAATCGGCCAACTGCAAGTGCATCAATTACGGCTGCAAGAGCGGCCTCGACCTGATCACCGCTCCCAACTTCTGCCTGTCGTACTACCGCGTCAAAAAGATCGGCTCGGGCAAGAAAGAGGTCTGCGGCGAGTGTTACGACATAGCCATCAGAGAGTACGACATGTTGGCCACCAAGCTGAAGGCCGGCGAGGTGCTGTGCGGCGTCGAAGTTCCCATTCGCAACGACACGGTCGAGATCGAGGACAGCGACGAGGAGGACGCCGATTCAGCCGAAGAGGAGCAATATTTCGACGACGAAACGTTGACGTTCCTGCAGGAGAATTTCGACAGGGTGCTGAGCGAGACGCTCGAAAAGTTCAGCGTCAAGGCGCACGTCGAAAAGGAGGTTGATTATTTGAAAGACAGCTGCAAGAAAATTACCGGTGAGGCTTCTGGATACGCGCGATTAACGCGATCTATTTGGACAACCAAAGTGGTGATTATTGATGATAATTACGTGTTCCTAGTACCACTTATTTATTTATCGCCGATAACCACGCTGACGAGACGTAGGAGCGTGGAAACATCGGTGTCCGTCGATTCGGTTCGCCTTTTTCAACAGCAACCGTCAACGACCTGAATTATTATTATTAATCGCAATTAATTTGATTAACAAAATAATTAAGCGGTATTAGGAACACGTAATTATCATCAATAATCATTGGGCGTTTTCCATTTAGCGACACAAGTCGACTTGTGTCGACACAAACCGACACAAACGCGTTCCATTTGATCTGTGTTCCTTTGTTTCATCGACACAAGCTAACACAAGCTGACACAAACCGACACAAATGTTTTAAATGGAAAGCGCCCATTAAACAAAAGCTTGTCGGGCTAAAACGTTCCAAATTTAGACGGTTTTCGATGAAATATGCTTAGTACATCTCACCGTCGTCGGCTGGTTTGTGTAGTTAGATTACTAATACAGCTAGCAGGTAAATAGCTGTTGGAGAAAGTGTCCCGGTGATAGCCACGCTGACGAGACGTAGGAGCGTCGAAACATCGGTGTCCGTGGATTCGGTTCGCCTTTTTCAACGGCAACCGTTAAAGACCTGATTAATCATTATTAATCACAATAATCTGATTAACCCAAGTGGTAAATTTATCGGGTCCATTTTGCAACTGATCTGTGTTCAGTTACTTATTACTGCTTGTGAAAGGGCAATTCAGTCAGGTAGCTACCACATGTGAGTGATTACATGATCGGTGTATTTTTCACCACGAAAAACTCCTACAGAGCGTGTCAAGTTTCAAGACCTGGGTTCCCCCGTAAGGATTCTCGTCTTCTACTCGCGAGATTTACGTGGCATCAAGACACTCCACAATGCATGCGGTAAATTTCCGGAAATGAAAATACATTCCACATTATGTGGAATACATTCCTTAGATGGCCAGCAATCCCACCTCACCGGGTGTTTAGCTTGAATTTCTTGCAGGGGATTTATACAGGGTGAAGCAGAAAAAATAAATAAAAATTCGTAGCTCCAGACTGAGAAAAGGTGGAGAGCTTAAACTGCATACGTGATTTGATTCTGTTGTTGTGTTGATTCCTGTCGAATTTGGTCCCAATCCATCGGATAAATTTTGAATAATTGAATAACAAAGCTTTGAACTTTGATATTTTTTAATATTTGACAGATGACATGCGGAGAAATACTTTCAACAGTTGAAAATACCGTTTTTCAAGATTTTTTAATTAATTAATTTCATTAAAATTTCAAGTCATTTTTGATGGTGACATTTCTGTTTGACAGACGACAACCAAAACGTTACAGGCTCATTCGACAGCAAAACCATGACCGCATACCGAATTTCAAGTCGATCGGATTAACGTTGCGGATATTATCGTGGAAGATTACAGACACAGACACACACAGCTCTGTAATCTTCTCTAAAAGACTTTGCCATTTAATTATTCGATATCTATCCGATGGATTGGAACCAAACTTGGTAGGAAGCAACAAAACAAAAGAATCAAATTAAGTCCGCAGTTGCAGCTTTTCACCAATTCCCAGTTGGACGTTAAGAGCTTTTAAAAATTTTCCCCTAGCCGAAAAATCCAGATCTTGAAACCCCACACGCTCTCAGTATGAAAAGCTGTATGAAGGTCTCCTTACCGCGCTCTCAACACAGCCAGCTGAAACGTTTCTGGTCGAATAGATTGTAAATCTGAATAGTACATGTAAGACACATGTGTTTGCTCAAATAATTCATATTTACACTGGTTTTCAGAAAATACCGCCGATCTTCAAAATAAAGTGAAAGAGACGCGGAAGCAGCTGGACGATTTCCAAATTTCGCTTTACAACAGGTTCAGGATGGAAACTGTGTCCACAGGTACCGTCATCATAGTCGACGACCCCACAATAAATCCACCTGCTCGAGCTATGCTCAATAAACCTCCACCTCTCGTGCCCAGTAAGTATACATAGTGTTACAGACTTAAGTTGGGTACTTTAATAACTGAAAGACGAACATTCAAATACACACTGTTTATTACTGTGTATTGGCGAGTTTCAAGATCGAATACGCCATCTGACGGCCAACGTGTAAACGACGTTTGTGCACGGATCAACTGCAGATTTGTGTGGGCTCATATGAGCGTTGCGGTGTTTGGGGACTTTATTTGACTCCATCTGACTTAACGCGGCGTTGATTTTTCCCAACAAAGTACGTGAGCCACGCACGTTTCATTATCTTGAATATATTAGGAGTCGTCGATTGCAAAAGCATTGCATTTTTAAATAAGAGTGGCACGTGTACGACAACTGGCAAGCAAAAGTGGCATAGAATGGAAGGCGACAAGGTAAATAGTGACAAAAAGTGGCGGAGAATTAGTTGTGTTTCCGAGTGCGAGTCGCGCTGTGGAAACCGGAAAAAGGAAGATTTACATTTTCACCGTTTCCCGTCGAAAGCGAAAGACGCAAGTTGGGTAGTCAAAATGACAAACAAACTGGGCACTGTGGAAAATATGACTACGAGAAAAGCCTGGGGAGTGTCGCTGAAAATGGGAACTTTATATGGCTGCATCGAAGAAGCACAGCTGCGATATTTTTGCATGTCCCTGACTGGCCTGCTTTGCAAGCGCATTTGAACGTTCCAATTTCACAGGAACTGCTATATACTACTATTTTTTTAAATTACATTCCCGCAGTTACCTAGTGAGGAGATTCATACAATGCGCTTGTTTGTAAACACAATTCAAATATGTCTATGTTTAAATTGATGCTTGATTCGGTTCGCTTTCGACCACACAACACAAGAAATTGTGACTTCAGAATTTCTTCTCCCATCACGATACATCGAGAATCCGTTGAGTCCATCAAGTGATTCAAAACCTCCATAACACTCAATTACGCTTCTGCCATTTTTGAGTTCCACCGCAATACTAATTAACCACGTTTCACGTCTGGAGGACATTAAAAACCGCTTACTATTGATGAGATTTTTGAACGCGCGGGCAACAATCCGTGCTCTATCCGACATGTTTGTTTACATGCGAAGCGCATCAGCAGCGCCACCATCGGTAATGTTACTCGCCAATAAAGTCACATAAATTGTCGCACTTGAGTATCGCTCCACTTGGTTTTGCTGTTGTTCGTACTGTCCTTCTAATTCTAGCCTGCTACCTCTATTCCGTACTCGCCCACCAATGCCTGTCGCCCTGTCGGTGTCGGTATCTAGGCAGTACCGATTTTGATTGGTTCCCACCATAGCTACCCATCCGACAGCTGTCGGTGGGCGAGTACATAATAGCGGCCCTGGCCATGCCGCATCTTAACAGAGCGAGTTATTATTTGGGGAAAGCTTCCATTGTCGTTCCGGTATACAAGGTGCTTCAGAAAATATGATCACTCCAATGTTCCTTGAGAACCTTTTGCGTTAGCGAGTTGCGGTAGAAACTAGGGATATTTTTTCGAACTGTAAACTGCATTCGATAGAGCGTATCAAGATGATTAATTGGTATGATGAACAGCTTGATAACGTGCTAACTATTTTAAGATTGTGAGACAGTACAATCGAAAATTCATTTCAGAAAATCTTGGAATTTTCAAATAGCTAAATATGAAATTTCTTGCACATCATACCAATCACCTTGATACGCTAGGAAGGTCTTTGAAAACATATTTGACTCAAAATTGTTGACAGGAAAAAATGAGACAGGAGTGCCTCCATACTGAAAGTCCTGGTGAAATGCCGGGTGTTTGTAAATGCCTGTGATCGCGGCAGGCATGGGTGGTCAGGTTAGGCCAAAAGTCGCAGCAACAGGCGCGACTGTGAGCTGTAGATTTGCTAAATAAGAGGGGGTCTAGAGGATCCTCGAATAAGCTGTGACAGATGCGAAGCACTGACTGGTGATATCTGGTCGATATGTAATATTGGTTGCATAACACCAGAGACGGATTGTGTATTATGCAGGTGTGTGTCTTATCCGTGCATCGAGGTCTCTTTGACAGAGGGGGAAAGTGAGAAGAAACTTCCTTTCAACATTCTTCTTACACTTTTCAAGCATTACCATAACCTGCTGTGGACCCCGAAGGTGCGAATTTTGAGACACCCCCGTCCTGTACGGTTGTTACTTTGATAGTCATTGGCAAACATTTGATTGGGACAAAATACAGTTACTCATCGAATTCTTTTTTGCTTTTCAGCGAACACATATTTCCAGAGGAAAAGCCAGAGGGCTGTCGTGGCGAAGAAAGTCACTCCTTACATCGAGCCCCTAAACAAGGGAGTCATCAAGAAGCCTTTTGATAACGTACCTACCAGGACGATACCCCTGGGACCGCCCAAGCAGCCACCTGCTCTCATTGCTACACCCATGACCGGTACTACGGCACAGGGCGGCAGGACGAAGGAATATGTGCCTAGGGACGTTCCAATCCCTGGTACTCCAGAAAAACCGATATTCATCACCGGTGAGTCGATTATTACCTTTTTGTTGAAAACATTCAGAAATTGTTGGGAATGTAATTTTTTTTTTATTTGTCGAAAAGAAAAGTTTGATGTTATTTTATAATAATTCCTGTTATGATGGATCTTCATGCTCCAACTGTGATGTTATTCGAATAATGGAGACGCTGGAAGAATGCGATCGAACGATTTGTTACATTTGTGTGTCAACCGTAGAGATAGTTGCATCCCAAATCAGATAGCCGAAATGGTTCCAGGGCGAAATTTGACCCAAACCCAAAGGTCGCATTCCTGCAACTGTCCCTTTATAAGCTGCGTAAGAAGTTTTGACGCAACTTCGCTTTCGCAACTTATGACTAATCTGTTGAATAATAAATAAGGAGAGACTGATAAACCTAAAAAAGAGTGTTGTGTCATATACTGTGTGTTTTTCGAAAACCGTACGAGCCCATAATTTTTTTTTATGGGATATATAGCTTTGAAATTTTTATGGGGTGTTTGAGAGCAATTTTGCTATTTTTTGCGGTGATCATGAAGCAACTCTCATTTCTGGAAGTAACCGGAAGTGACATCCATCAACTTTTGATTTTCAAATGAAACACCCTATATATTTTTTTTATATTTGGATAGAGATTTTTTTATTGACACAGTGGTGGTCGTAATAATTCGCTATGATGAAAAATGACGATTTTATTGCGGATTAAATATAATTAAATCATCCTTACCAAAGGTGGCTGTGACCACAAATAAAAATCTGAAGTTAGAAGCTTGTTTTTTGTTCATGTCAAAATCAGAAAGCGTTGCCGGTTGAAATCGACATGAACAATGAACAAACTTCTAACTTCAGAATTTCATTTGTGGTCGCAGCCACCGTTGGTACTAATAATTTAACTATATTTCTGTTATATTCAATCCGCTGTAAAATCGACATTTTTCATCATCAAAATCTCTATCCGAATATCAAAAATACAGGGTGATTCATTTGATAATCAGAAGTTGATGTCACTTCCGGTTACTTCCGGAAGTGATAGTCCAGTAAAATAAGGATTTAACCTGGAACAAATTAGGGGCAGGATGAAAAAAATATGGCGATGTAGAGAATAAAAAACTGAATAAGAAAAACCAAAATTTCATTTCCAGTCATCCCGGGAACCATGGAAAAAAAAATGGAGAAGATGGAAAAACATGCGCCGCGATCTTTCTTTTGGAACGGTGAGAGAACGGTGAGAGATGTGTGAAAACTGTCAGGGACAAAGTTGTAGGGAATTCAATAATCTACAAAAAAGTCACTGGGAGCATATGTCTAACTTCTCCAGTTTAGCCGTTTATCGCAGTCAAAGTTGCGCGCCGGTCTAGTGAAGTGGAAAAACTGTCCGCGTGACCTTCTTTCTTGGATGCTGTGAGAACGACAAGAGATATCAAAAAATTGTGAGTGACAAAGTTGTAGAGAATTGAATGCTCCACTAGAAAATCTTCAAGGCCAATTATTATCTCTTCTAGTTTAGCCGTGAACCACGTTCGAAGTTGCGCGACAATCCTGTTGATAAAGTGGTTCTTCTGGAAAACTTACAAAAACCCTAGACTCGATGAAAAAACTATGACAATGTAGAGAATGAAAAACTGGATCTAAGAAACCAAAGTTTCATTTCACACCGTTTCGGGAAACCTAAGAAAAAAAAATAAAAACTTGAAAAATAGTGATTTGCACTCGCAGCTTCCTCATTGAATACTGAAATAAACGTGATAAATATGGAAAATCTGAACAAACTAGCTTGTAGAGAATTGAATGATCTATAGAAAATTCCGTGATGTCATGTATGCATCTTTGTCGACTTAGCTACGGAGCGCTATCAAAGTTGGGGTACATGACTCGTGACGCGTCGCATATGTGGTTAAACTGGCACGACGTTGTGGTCATTGTTTGACTGATTATAAAACATGATCAAATGATTTGAAAAAAATGTGTGCTTTGTTTAACGTCTGGGTAGCTACTTATTGTTAGAAATATCATTGTAGTCATTATCATCGTCTTCCGAAACGACAATGCAGGAAGCGTCAAAACAGGTGGCTCCACTGCAGTGGTGGCAAAACTTGGTACACTTGAGGTTAGCTTTTCGGCATCCACAAAGCTTCTCGCAGTTTTTCAAGCATCTGCAGGAAATCAGCCGTAGCAGATTTTCGAGAGCTACGTTATCCTGGGTTCTAATAGGCATCAACAGAGAAATGTTTAATTTCCAACCCCATTGTTCAGGTGGACAGTTGTTTATTATCTCCGAGCTGTTGTTGAATGATCATTGTTCATCAGAAATCAGTTGAAAAACATATCATTATCTAACGTGGATCACGTTTTTCTATCATATACGCACATATTGTGTTACAAAATACGAGTACTCTCTCAATTTTAAGCCTGAGTGTCACGATACTGTTCTCGTACTATTTTGATGATATAAATATATGATTAGAAACGACAAATTCAGAAGTTCCCTAGCAACCTAGTCTCTCGTCCTAGATTTCTAGAATGAAAATATGACGAAAATAATATAGTGACCACTCACGACTTCAATTTTGCCAAACAAGAAACTTTATACATAACAAAGCGTTCATCCGCGGAGTTACATTTCCAACAATAGTTACCAGACTTTCAACAAAGCACGCAATTTTTCCAAATCATTCAATCATGTTCTATAATCAATTGAACAATGACCGCAACGTCGTGCCAGTTTGACCACATATGCGACGCGTCACTAGTCATGTACCCCAACTTTGATAGCGCTCCGCAGCTAAGTCGACAAAGATGCATACATGTCATCACAGCATTTTCTATAGATCATTTAACCCTCTACAAGCTAGTTTGTTCAGATTTTCCATATTTATTACGTTTATTTCAGTATTTAATGAGGAAGCTGGGAGTGCAAATCGCTATTTTCCAGCTTTTTCTTTTTTTTTCTTAGATTTCCCGAAACGGTGTGAAATGAAACTTTGGTTTTTTGGATCCAGTTTTTCATCCTCTACATTGTTATAGTTTTTTCATCGAGTCTAGGGTTTTTGTAAGTTTTCCAGAAGAACCACTTCATCAACAGGATTGTCGCGCAACTTCGAACGTGGTTCACGGCTGAACTAGGAAAGATAATAACTGGCCTTGAAGATTTTCTAGTGGGGCATTTAATTCTCTACAACTTTGTCACTCACAACTATTTGATATCTCTTATCGTTCTCACAGCATCCAAGAAGGAAGGTCACGCGGACAGTTTTTCCACTTCACTAGACCGGCGCGCAACTTTGACTGCAATAAACGGCTAAACTGAGGGAGTTAGACATATGCCCTCAGGGACTTTTTTGTAGATTATTGAATTCCCTACAACTTTGTCCCTGACAGTTTTTCCACATCTCTCACCGTTCTCTCACCGTTTCAAAAGAAAGATCGCAGCGCATGTTTTTCCATCTTCTCCATTTTTTTTTCCATGGTTCCCGGGATGACTGGAAATGGAATTTTGGTTTTTCTTATTCAGTTTTTCATTCTCTAGATCGCCATATTTTTTTCATCCTGCCCCTAATTTGTTCCAACTTCGGCCTAAAAATCGCCTCATTTTACTGGACTATGAGAGCAGCTTCATGATCAACGCAAAAAATAGCAAAAGTGGTGTCAAATACAATATAAAATTTTCAAAGCTATACAGGATGTCCCTAAAATACACCGACAACGTTCTAGGGCAGCTTCCTCTCATCAAAACAAGAAAAAAAGAACCATATTTATGGGTCCAGAAACGCTTCCTAATGGAGCTACAGGCCTCTAAAGGTGGGACCCTAATGGTGGCCCTACATTGAGCATCAAATGCTGCAGCTTTCTTTGCAGCATAATTCTGATTGGATGGGCAAAATTCAAAAAGTTTTGCCGCCATGCTGCTCAAGAAGTTGACGTCTAGCCTAGAACGTTGTCGGTGTATTTTCGGAACACCTGTATATCCCATATAAAAAAAGTTATGGGCTCGTGCGGTTTTCGAAAAACACCTACACCAGCATGCAAAGAAATTTAGTAAAAATGAAAATCTATAATCAATTTCACGGCTATCTGCATTAGAGCAAGCTATGGAAAAATTATTTTTTGTTGGTAGGAATGAGTTGGAATCCATAACCGTCGTCGCAGAAGGTTTGTGTAAATGTGGTATGTGGAAAGGTTAAGTGATGTGGCATTTGTGGCAGATGTCACCCGTCGCGCGGTGTGATGCACGTCAAGTCAAAATGTTCAGTTTATTTCGGGAAAACAGATAAACACGTGTTCCTCGGAGTCTCAATTAGCTGGACACCGTTTTCACGGGTTGGTGGCTCTTTACTTGTGCTTTGGTAGTGGCGGCCAGTGAGCCAGGGTATAAAATGACGCCAAAGGAAGTCAGCGGCAGCACTAAAGGAGTAGGACTGATAGTAAGAAGTACTACGTGCTCTACAACACTAAAACAGCAGACAAGCCAGAAGAAGATGAAGAAGGGAATACATACATGAAATGGTCAATAATTTCATGTTGAGAAGATCTTCCAACATAAAGTACACTCACGCGTCGCGACGTGTCTCGACTGCCTTGTCTTGTATAGTGCAACTCCAGAAATCAATGTCCATGGAAGCGAATTTTCTCAACCTCACTGGGGCCACTGGACAGGCTATTCATAAAATTTTCTTCCCTTTAGTGCTGCCGCTGACTTCCTTTGGCGTCATTTTATACACTGGCTCACTGGCCGCCACTACCAGAGCACAAGCAAAGAGCCACCAACCCGTGAAGACGGTGTCCAGCAAATTTACACTCCGAGGAACACGCTGTTCCTGTTTTTCCCAATAAAACTAAACATTTTGACTTGACGTGCATCACACCGCGCGACGGGTGACATCTGCCACAATACATAACCTTTTCACATACCACAATTACACAAACTATCTGCGACGGCGGTTATGCATTCCCACTCATTCCTACCAACAAAAAATAATTTTTCCATAGCTTGCTCTAATGCAGATAGCCGTGAAATTGATTTCTACTCAAAATGCCCCGTGAAATAAAAATGCAAAGGAAACAATGCGGATTATCCATGCATTTTTCTATTTCATTCCATTTCTAGCTACGGGACCGGGGAGCGAACCGCTTACCGCAACATCGAAAATTTTTCGCAAATTGGACACCCTGAGTTTTAATATGGGAATCGATTCAACTTTCCATCGTGATAATCGTGGAGCGGTGGTGGCCGAGTGGTATAGGTGATGGCAAGCTGAGCCACTCGCGCTGCGCTGTGTGGGTTCGAATCCCGCTATGTACATCCATGGATATTTTGTGCTGTTCCCGAGGTTTAATGATAAAGCAGCTAATAGCTGAATGTCGCCTCGTTAATCAAGTCAATTAAATTAAATTATTAATACGGGGTGTTTATAAGAAACTGTGATCGCGGCAGGCATGGGCCAGGCCGAAAAACGCAGTAACAGGCGCAATTGTAGTGATCGAAAGCGGATTCCAAAGGCGATGCGATCACAGACATTTATAAACACCCGGTATAAGGGGTGTTTTTTTTTTTAAATCTGGCGTCAAGCATCCGGCCGAATTAGGCTCTTTTCGGTTGAGGCACAGCATACTTGGACGCCAGATTTAAAAAACACCCGTTATATCATACTTGATAGGTTAGTCAACAAAACACGTGTGAAAACATTGCTGAAGTTTTCAAAAAAATCGAATCTTTTTTCCAAAAGTAACTCATTAAATTTTTTATCATTTTTTTATCAATTTGGGTGAATTAAATTAAATGAATTTGATCATAGTTTGGAACTTTTACTCAACTTGAACCGACAAACTTTAAAAAAAGAAGATTTTTCATATTTTTTGAAACTTTAACAATTTTTTTAACATGTGTTTTTGAATAACCCATCAAGTATGATATATATTTGTAATCAAAATGAAAAACGGAGCCGATTCCCATATTGAATTACAGGGTGTTCAATCTGAGAAAAAAATTTTGATGTTGCACCCTGTATAAGCAAAATGTCACAGAAAGATATAGTGAACAGATTCGAAACCTTCGAAAAAATCACGGTAGAATCGTTTCTGGGGAGGGGGTATAATTTATACGTGAACACCCTGTACAAGAAACAAAGGCGGCAAAATGTTAAAAACTGTTGCGACATATTGCTGTGAGGTTTTCAAAATTATAACTAGAAAAAATCTACAATTATTGTTTTAAAAAAAGTTACACACGTTTAAAAATGAACCACTTTGCACTCCTTCTTTTGTCACCCTGTATATCATACATTATATCAGCAAACACGATATACAAATATGAAACTTGCAGTCAAAAGAACGCCTGAATCATCAACACCATCTTTTTTCAAATCGGTTCATTTTTCGTCTCGATATTCTCAATTTCTCATTTGAACCTGAGCGAGTTTTTAGGTTGACCACTTCAATTTTTGATCTGTTTACTATTAGAACTTGTCATGAGCTGGAGAAAATCGGAAGACTTCTCGCCTCTCTTTCGCCACTTTGATCTTAGCTATATGAGGATGTAGACATTTTAATAGTTAACGAAACCGGTTGCAAAGTTATACTGGATGAGAGAGGACCAATAACATTCGTTGAATAAAAAAAACATTCTTCAGATGCCCTCAACTGCAGTCTCCAAGTGTACACAACATAAAATATCAAACTTCTGTCTTTTCTATTCCTAAAATCTAAGAACCTGAACCTTTAAATGTGGATTGTTCTCGAATTCCTTTTTTCCAGACGAAATTTATTACATATCCCGCGAGAATTCGTCCGGTTCCTGGATAAGGGCCCGCTTCAAGAACACCATCCCGGCCGGAACGATGGTGCAGGGCAAGGCGCTCACGTGCCCCATGTACAAAGTGGTCGAGCTCAAGCAACACAAGGAACGCCTCGTCGATGGCAAAAACATAGCCTCGATGAAAGCGTCGAAAATCCGCTTCGACGTCGGCACCAGGGTCATAGCCGTGTTCAAGGAGATCAGCAGCACCGGAGAGATACGGAAAGTGCGCACCGATCCCTACTATCCGGGCATAGTGGGCGAGCCGCCAGTCGCTCAGAACAATTACCGGTAAGTAATGCAAGCAGGCTGCGCCCTAAAACAAAAACTACCCATGGCGAACCACAGGTTTACTCTAGTCGCTGCCGAAGCTATGGCACAGATCAGTGGAGTTGTGTCTGCTTAAATGTAGCATTATGCGGTAAAAATCAACTTGATGTCTCTGCTCAGCTTATAGCACCTATCACTACGTAGTAGAATAGTATCTACAGGACGATTTATACTGTACAACAATAATGAACGAAAGAAATGTTGAGAATGCAAAACTGACATTTTTCCCAATTTTCTTTGTATTCTATTTATTTTTCAAGCTTAAAAATATAGTCACTTCCACGGCTCTCTGCATTAGAGCAAGCTATGGAAAAATTATGTTGTGTTGGTACGAATGATACGATGACAAAGGGGTGCCAGCCAGTTGTCTACACGTGCAATTTTTAATGTGACACCTTGTCACCGTGTCGAGGGATCACGTACGCGAAAGTGGACGATAAGGGACATTGTCTTCACTGGTTGGTGGGTCTCCGCCAAGGCTGTTAGGTTTTTGCGGATACTAATGAATGATGTCGAAGATCGGCAGGATACTACTCGAATGAAAAGGCCCACCGCCCAAAAGGCTACATCTTCTGATGCATATCAATGGAGTAGTGAGTACTAGGTACCTTTTCTAGCTCTCGCTCTACCTATTATACCTACTGCAACAGCAAGCAAGGTATGAAGACACATGCTGGCAGACAACACAGTGTACCTACCTACTCACGCCCAAATTGTCTCGTCTCCATACAGTTCAACTCCATAAATTATTGTCCTACCATCCATATTGTCCATCTAGAGTATGTTTCCTCTTGGGCCGTGGGTTTTTAGCGCACTTTCCCAAAAAATTGGAAAAAGGCGCTTTTACCTTCACTTTGTCCGTCCGTCCGTCCGTCCGTCTGTACCCGGGATAACTCCTCAGGGAAGAAAGATATCGATGTGGTGTAAACGCTGATCAATAGTACGTATGTCCAGGATGTCAAGTTGACTTTTAGTTTCTTGTTATTCTGCCGCCATCTTTGATCCGCCATTTTGAATTTCTCTAAAAGTGATCCGATTGAAATGAAATTTGCAGGCAATGTGAACCACATCAAGATCTATCCAATTTTCGACAATTGTATTCTCTACATCTTGTATTCTCACTATTGAACATGTTTCGAAGTGATAGAACTAGGAGAATTATGCCTCAACGAAAAGAGATATGAATGTAGTGCCAACGCCAATCAAATGCGTACGTGACCACCAACCAATAATTTTTGTCACTTGGCCGCCATCTTTGACCCGCCATTTTGAATTTCTCTGAAAGTGGTCCAATTTGAGTGAAATTTGCAGGCGATGTGAACTACAAATAGATACATCCAATTTTCGACAATTGATGTCTCGCCGCTATCTTGTATTCTCCATATTGAACATGTTTCAAGGTGATAGAACTAGGAGAAATCATGCCTCAACGAAAAGAGATATTGATGTGGTGTCAATGCCAATCAAATGCGTACGTGTCCACTATATAAATTTGACTAATGATTTTTGTCACTTGACCGCCATCTTTGGTCCGCCATTTTGAATTTCTCTGAAAGTGGTCCGATTTGAGTGAAATTAACAGGCGATGTGGACTTTATCAGAATACATCCGATTTTAGACAAATGATGCTCTGCCACCATCTTGGCCGCCATATTGAAATCTCTTATTACCCATCATTAGTACGATCATTTTGATTTTTAAGCCAAATTTCATGATTCTGACGCTATTTTGGCCGCTAGATTGAAATTTGTGCCCAAATAACGGTAGAACCCTAATTAACATCTTGCGTCCACTAATCCTTCAAAAAGGAAGTGCGCTACTGAGCCTCATGCCCATGAGGCATATTCGCTTGTTTCTCTTTACATTCCATTTCTTCACGGCATCACGGACTTCCAGCATAATTTTCTCAGTGGCCGGTAAGAACCTAATAGCCTTGGCGAAGACTCATCAATCAGTGAAGACAATGTCCTTTGTCGTCGACACTGCAAAACACTCGAAGGAAACTAACAATTCCTCGCATATTCTCGAAAATTTCCACTTTCGCGTACATGAGTCCCCGAGACGGTGACAATTTCACATTGAAAATTGCACATGAAGACAGTTAGCTGCCAACAAGTCGTCAACGTGCCACTCGTACCAACGCAACCCATTTTTTCCATAGCTTTCTCTAATGCAGAAAGCCGTGAAATTGATTATACAGGGGTGGTCCATCGTAGCGTAATAGACTCTTTCGAGTTGTGGTCAGGTGATTTTCATTTCTATACAGGGTGTCCGTTTTTCGAGGCTAAGCATGGGTATCTCGCTTATCTTGAGAGATACAAAGTCAGTTAAATTAGGAAAAAGTTGCGCATTTTCATGACGATCAATGATCCAAAAAGAAATTTGACGTATCGATTTTAGTTTTTGAGATATCGTGAAAAAACAGGAATTTGAATTTTTGTTTTCATTTTTTATTCAAAAAACGGTTGAAGGTGGCCTTTTCTAATCTAGACATTGTCAGGGCAGTTTTTCAAGGGGAATTCAAAGCTGCCAAAATCTTTATTCTAGCTTTCAAGGCAACCGAGATACGACATTCAACTTTTTTCTCTAATGGGCGCAATATTGGATTTTGATATTTTTGAATACGGTATTCTTTTCTGGTTACAACGATGTGCCACATGTCACTGTTGAATAAATGTTTACCATTTACGTTTTTAGCGCATTTTCCATCTTGATGAAAATCGCTATTGCAACCGCTTTGTCCGTCCGTCCGTCCGTCCGTCCGTCCGTCCGTCCGTCCGTCCGTCCGTCCGTCCGTCCGTCCGTCCGTCCGTCCGTTCCTCGAACTCCTCCCAAACTAGACGACCTAGCTTTCTAATTTTTTCGCTGTTACATAGCTGCCACTCCCAAAGGAGGGCTAGGCTATATTGGATGTCCATATTGCGCCGCCAACATAGAGAAAACCGCCCCCGATAAACTTGAAATAACATAATATTGCACTTTCGACCAGACCTGATGTCTGGTGTTCTCATTTTTTGAATAATACATAGTTGCCACTTATAAACATAAGCCAAGAAACATTCCGTCTTCAATATGCGCCGCCGACATGAAAAAACTGCTAAAAACCGCCCCCAATCACTTTAAAATGAAAAACATAAACCCGAAGACATAGCGATCTGATTCTTTCGGTATATAAATAGCTGAATAAAAATGGGAAAGGATAGGCTACTTTTGGTTAGTCGCCGCCCCCAGATTCCGCCCCCAAACGATAAAAAGTGCAACTTTCACAAATGTTACTGATTGAGATGTTCTCTTGAACATTAGGAACTGCCAATTCAAATTATGCAACGTTTGCTCAGCCGAACGCTGCCGCTCCCACACGCCGCCCCCAAAGTAAGAGAGAAATGAAAAACATGAACCCGAAGACATAGCGATCTAAGTTTTTCGCTATATGGATAGCTAACAAAAAATGGAAAAAGATCGGCTACTTTTGATATGGCGCCGCCTCCAGCTTCTGCCCCCAAAAGAAAAAAAGTGCAACTTCCAACAATATTCACTGATTTAGCTGATAATGTTACCTCGAACATTTAGAAACTCTTGACCCAAACTGTGTAAGAATTTATTTGCCAAACTCTGCCGCTCCCTCACGCCGCCCCCAAAGTGAGAGATGAATGTAAAACATGAACCTGAAGACATAGCGATCTAATTCTTCCGCTATTTGGATAGCCGACTAAAAATGGGAAAGAATATACTATAGACTACTGTTGATTAGTCGCCGCTCCCAGCTCCCGCCCTCAAACAGAAAAATATTGATGAGTGAAAGAATTTTCATTCAAATTTATTTCATTGGCAAGTACCCCATTCTGATAACAAAATATCACAATAAGTTTCGAATGAAGAAAGTGGGCAAGGAAATGTGTTTCTCCTTCAACCAAATTTCTTTACGTCCACAATATGCCTCTTTGAAAAAATGCGCTACTGAGACTCACGCACGTGAAGGCATACTCACTTGTTTAATATTCTACTGCATAACAGGTCTTGCCAGGACAACATTTTTGTGCTAGATACAATAATAAAAAATAACTTGCGGCTACGTGGTAGAAAGGTGTTTGCGTTGTTCGTTGATTTCCGAAAGGCGTTCGACTCTGTCGATCATGTTCTCTTGTGGCAGGAACTTTTCGATAGGGGGGTGAGTTCAAAATTGGTAAGGGTTATTAAAAACTTATACAACAGCGCAACTGTTTTGCTAGAGGATGGCTCGGGTAGAAAGGAATGCATAAAGGTCACGAAAGGGGTACTACAGGGTGACTGTCTGAGTCCAACTATGTATATTTTGTTTACAACAGGCCTAGAAAAATATCTTATGAGTGCGGGTGCGAAAGGAGTCACTTTAGATGGGGGGGATGATATATTGTTGCTACAATATGCAGATGACATTGTTATATTGTCAGATTCGCCTATCTCTCTGCAAAGAAATATGAATATCCTTGACCAATACTGCAAAGAAATGAAGCTTGACTTAAATCATGAAAAATCAAAAATCCTAATCTTTAGAAGAGGACCAAACACTGCACAGGGTTCTTTTTTCATTGGCGACAAGGAAATTGAGGTAGTAAAAAAGTACCAATACCTGGGAATGACTTTTCATTTTAATGGCTCATTCGCAGAGCATTCCAAATCAGTAATTAGCAAAAGTAGCTCTACGGGGGGTGTTATTAGGGGAATAATCAGCAGGACCGGAATCACAGATTGGGATGCCATAAAAAAGCTCTACCGTACTACTTTTATTCCTACTTTCACATATAGTATTGCAACATGGGGTATGAAACATTTACCAGAACTTGAAAGGTTACAAATAGGTTTTTTCAAGAGGCTGTTTTATTTGAAGCAGAATACAGCAAGTCACATTCTAAGAACGGAAATACATGTTGATAAAATGGTTGTCATTTTGATCAAAGAAATCTTGTTTTTCATAAAAAGAATCTGCACGATGCCCAAAAATCGGTACCCCGTACGAGCGCTACAACGTCTTGTTTCGCTTCATGGTACGGGAGCTTCGGACAGGTACAATTGGTGTAGTCAGTTTCTAAATCTTTTGGACTCCATGGATGTCAGACTTGACTGTCAAAAAATGCTTGCCATCACTGGGAAAGAAATTGAGACAATCCTTGTGCAGGTGGAGAAGGTGTGTAGGGATTCAGACTGGAACGCCGTGTTGATATCAGTGAATAATCCTAACTATAAATACATAAACTCTATAACAAACCAGTATGATCTCTACAAGACGGGCGTTCCCCTATACCTGAAAAGACTCTTCATGCAGCTCAGAACATCGTATAACACAAGTATGCGTTTATACTATGGCGGAGTTACCTATTGTATTGATGCAGCGGAGATATGTAGTATGTGTAATCTAAGAAAAAAAGAAACACTAGATCACATCCTCTTTGTCTGTCCCATTTATGCCGAATTTAGGCACGTGTTTGCGGGATGGAACAGGGATGTGGATGGGATAATGATGAAGACGGACGAGAGGACCATCAAGACCGTGTACCGGTATCTTCGCCGTTGTATGAGGCTGAGAACTCTTGTGATGGAAGAATGGTAGAGAAAGGAAAGAGGTGCTTCCCTGCAATGGTGGGGCTTGAGTTTTTGTGCCACTGGGCTCTGGGGCGGTGCTTGAATTTGCTGTATTTTTTTTTTATAAGAAGTTTGTTTATTTTGTCATTATTTTCTAGAATCTTGTTTTGTTCCACTGTAAATATATCACATATATTATCGGGCTCCTTGCTCATGATTGTAAAAATTAAGAGCAATAAACTATTTATTTATTTATTTATTTATTAATATTCTACTGTTGCTTTGAGGCGACGATATCTGCCGAATTGGCGAAGGTGCCGCTTTCAGAGCACGCTTGTAGTACACGCGAGTGTGTTGGACTATTCGATAGCCGCCGCGAAGCCACATGCCGCGATTAATGTGGAATTTGCCAGAGAACCGATGGAAAGTTCTGGGAGGTTATATACTGGGTGGGTCATAAAAACCGTTCTCCCAATTTTTCGTTCAAATTTTTAGCGCATTTTCCATCTTGATGAAAATCGCTATTGCAACCGCTTTGTCCGTCCGTCCGTCCGTCCGTCCCTTCCTCGAACTCCTCCCAAACTAGACGACTTAGCTATCTAATTTTTTCGCTGTTACATAGCTGCCACTCCCAAAGGAGGGCTAGGCTATATTGGATGTCTATATTGCGCCGCCAACATAGAGAAAACCGCCCCCGATGAACTTGAAATAACATAATATTGCACTTTCTACCAGACCTGATGCTCTGGTGTTCTCATTTTTTGAATAGTACGTAGTTGCGACTTATAAACGTAAACCAAGAAACATTCCATCATCAATATGCGCCGCCGACATGAAAAAACTGCTAAAAACCGCCCCCAATCACTTTAAAATGAAAAACATGAACCCGAAGACATAGCGATCTGATTCTTTCGGTATATAAATAGCTGACTAAAAATAAGAAAGGATGGGCTACTTTTGGTTAGTCGCCGCCCCCAGATTCCGCCCCCCAAACGATAAAAAGTGCAATAAAATGAAAAACATAAACCCGAAGACATAGCGATCTGATTCTTTCGGTATATAAATAGCTGACTAAAAATGGAAAAGGATAGGCTACTTTTGGTTAGTCGCCGCCCCCAGATTCCGCCCCCAAACGATAAAAAGTGCAACTTTCACAAATGTTACTGATTGAGATGTTCCCTTAAACATTTAGGAACTGCCAACTCAAATTGTGCAACATTTGCTCAGCCGAACGCTGCCGCTCCCACACGCCGCCCCCAAAGTAAGAGATAAATGAAAAACATGGACTCAAAGACAAAGTGATCCAAGTTTTTCGCTATATGGATAGCTGACTAAAAATGGAAAAGGATAGGCTACTTTTGATATGGCGCCGCCTCCAGATTCCGCCCTCAAAAGAAAAAAAGTGCAACTTTCAACAATTTTCACTGATTTAGCTGATACTGTCACCTCGAACATTTAGAAACTCTTGACTCAAACTGTGCAAGAATTTCTTTGCCAAACTCTGCCGCTCCCACACACCGCCCTCAAAGTAAGAGATGAATGTAAAACATAACCCTGAAGACATAGCGATTAAATTGTTCCGCTATATAGATAGCTGACTAAGAATGGGAAGAGATAGGCCACTTTTGATTAGTCGCCGCCTCCAGCTCCCGCCCCTAAACAAAAAAATGCAACTTTTACAATTTTCATTGATTGTCATATTTCCTTAAACATTTAGAAACTCTCAACTCAAACTGTGCAACAGTTACTTTGCAGAATGTTGCCACCCCCACACGCTGATGCCCTCAAAGTAAGAGATAAATGGAAAACATGAACCCGAAGACATAGCGATCTAATTTTTTCGCTATATGGATAGCCGACTAAAAATGGGAAAGAATAAACTACTGCTGATTAGTCGCCGCTCCCAGCTCCCGCCCTCGAACAAAAAAATATATTGATGAGTGAAAGAATTTTCATTCAAATCTATTTCATTGGCAAGTACCCCATTCTGACATTTTCCCCATCATAACACAATATCACAATGAGTTTCGAGTGAAGAAAGTGGGCAAGGAATGGTGTTTCTCCTTCAACCAAATTTCTTTAGCTTTAACAGACTTAACAGATCAGTAAACATTGATATACCATTTATTCAGAAATTGGGTTCATCGAGATTTTGACGATCTCAGCTCAAAAACTGTAATACATTTTTGAAAAGTGGCTTCATTTCATGAAATGGACGTCCATAACAGAGGTGATTTGGTCTTATTCATCAGAAGCTCATGTATATTTCACTCTTTCTGGTCCACATTAACTTTATGACTCACGTTCAGAAAATGATTGTCAAACTTTGGAAGCTTGTTATAAAAAACTTCCACGAGTTTCCAATGATTTTCTTGTTTTACTGAACAGATTGATCCTTCCTGATCATGTGTACAAAGAATTGGCTGCCAGTTACTGCCTAAACTATTTTTTCATGGCCATGCGTGTTGAAATCGAAACACGAGATAATTTCTACAAAACTGATCATAATTAAATGAAACTTCGTGGTATTGTAGCTCATAAAAACTACTTTGAAAAAAAGTATAACACTTGAGCAAGCTTTTTCGAGAAAATTTTGAAAAAAAAATTCCGACGCCATGATTCGAACCCGCTCTGAATTTGAAAATTGGATCGGAATACTTTTGTCCAGTCAATGTAGCCATTCGTCCCACTGTGAGCCGGTATAGCTGAAAGTAATTTCAGGTCATAGGTCTCATCAAACCATATTATAACTTTTCTCTTACATCTTTTTCTCTATCTTGAATGGTAAGACCGCTATGGGATAATCACGCTACGATGGACCAGCCTGCACATTAGGATTTCATTTTTACAAGCACTCCGGGATCACAACATAATGTAACAGAAAAGTGAAAAAAAAAATTGAGTCCGTTTTTTTTTCAACTTTGCATGACCCCATTTCTAAATTGCGTCCACGAGTAAAAAGAAACAGTTTTGTA
Organism: Anaspis maculata; assembly: GCA_949128115.1. NCBI lineage: Eukaryota > Metazoa > Arthropoda > Insecta > Coleoptera > Scraptiidae > Anaspis > Anaspis maculata. The sequence continues at coordinate 21,627,829 of OX421967.1, forward strand.
CTCGCACGCTATTTCTTGATAGAGGTTTCATTGTTTTTTTTTTATCTAAACTGCGCAACAAATATGTTGTCGCAAAGGAAAAATTGGTCCGACTTTGGACCACAATAACTTTTGAATAACGCAAACCATTTCGATTCTGTTTTGACATTTAGCGAGCTCAGTCTTTCCGTTATTCATCTTCAGGAGGTGAAGATCAGGAAGCTCCACGTAAAATATTTACAGGGTGAAATGTTAAACAGTACAAAATTTTAGCAAATTCAACGGACCCCCATTTCCAGAATAATTTTTTTTCTCAAATTTAAATGAAGGGATCATAAAGCGTGATGTTTTGGCTTGCGCCCAGTTTTAAAATTTTTGGAATCGGAACTCTGGTTCTGACTTTATGATCTTTTTTCTCTTGGAGGATGTTGACTTATCCTATCGCTACAAGGAAGACTATGTTAGCCTAAGGAGCCTGTCATCATCAAAAACTCAAATTGACCATCAGCATCAAGTTCAGGAGGTCAAAATCACAAAGAAAGCTTGTTTCAATTGTGGAAATCTGATCAAATTCAATTTTTCAGGAAAACACCTGTGTCGTCCATTTTGAATGGGTCCCCTTTTTGAAGCCTTGATCAAGGTATTCCAGGTGGTCTGCAAGTAAAGTTGCTGAGAACCGTTCAAGAAACAATATTCGTGAATTGCAACCTCCTATCGTCAGAGTAACATAGTCTTCTTTGTAGGGATAGGATCAATCAGCATTCTCCAAGAGAAAAAAATCATAAAGTCAGAACTAGACTTTCAATTTCAAAAAGTTTAAAACTGGGCGCAAGCCTAAATATAACGCTTTATAATCCTTTCATTTGCGTTTAAGAAAAACAATTATTTTGGAAATGGGGGTCCGTTGAATTTGCTAAAATTTTGTACTGTTTTACATTTCACCCTGTAGATATTTTACATGGAGCTTCCTGATCTTCACCTCCTGAAACTGAATAATGGAAAGACTGAGTTCGCTAACCGTCAAAACAGAACCGAAATGGTTTGTGTCATTCAAAAGTTATTGTGGTTCAAACTCGGACCAATTTTTCCCTCGCGACAACATATTTGTTGCGCAGTTTAGTCATGAATCTAGTCATGAAATTACAGCTATTTCTTATCGAGTTAGAAAGTAGAAATAAGCTATAAATAATGCGCGTATATGACCGCATCATCTGTGTTGTATTAATTTTGTATAGCGTCGCGACGCTATACAGTGATTTCATAAGTAATTTCAGAAAAAATCAATAATCGCTTGACACAGCGTCGCGTACACGTTTGTGGTGTTGAAAAAAATCTGTTGCATTTCTATGGTTGCATTTCATTTTATAGTTGAACTTGATCAATCACTTGTGCCTGGGGCCACCTGGGTTGTATTTGAGGCAAACAGAGGTCTCATCCTTTGAAAGCCAAGCACCAATCAAGCAGTTGGGTTGATGTGACTGTCTTCACTTTTCAAAGTCTGGATCAGGCGGCAAAGCGCCCATCAAAAATGGAAAATTTAAAGCTCTCCTAGCGAACTTGACGCACGACAAAAACATCTTGCCTATACAAAAGTGATTGAGATCAACGCTGCTCAGGCTATGGCACAGATCAATTTTGTATCGACGATTATAAATACGATTCGATCGATGATTATAATTTATGGTATACATACATGCATGTTATTTATTTGCAGCTATTTGATATTTTTCGACATCGGCTATTCCCAGTACGTCCACTACAGCAACGTGCACATGGTGTACGAGGCCAGCAAGAACGTGTGGGAAGATATGCACGTGACGTCGAGGTCCTTCATCAAGAAGTACCTCGAGAGCACCGATCGACCCATGGTGAAACTGGCCACGGGACAGACCATCAGGACCGAGTACAACGGCAAATGGGTGCTGTGCACCATCATGGACGTGGATTGCTCCTTAGTGTTGGTGTTCTTCGATTCGCTCAACCGCATGGAATGGATATACCGGGGCTCGACCAGGCTCAGTCCCATGTTCAAGGAGGAACAGAACGCCAATAAGAGACACGCCGGGGGACGCACGTCGGGCACTCGAAAGGATCCTGTAAGTGGACGTTTTTCAACCACAACTGAAATATCACGCAATAAAAAAAATAGCAAAAGTGCTCTCAAGTACCCCATAAAAATTTAAAATTTATACATTCCATAGGAAAAAAGTTATGAGCTGGTGCGGTTTTCGAAAAACACACGGTATGCTTTATTGAGGAAATTTTTTCATCAAAACCAACTAAAAATTGGTTCAAATGAAAAATCGCCATTGCAAGATATTTTAGCATAAACATTCTCTTGCAGTCTCTCCACAATTTTGATTATTTTTATTTTTCATTAACCAGTCGGCACTACTTTTTTTTTCTTTTAGTGACACCCATGGAGTGTCACTTGTGTGTACGCTTCTGTAAGTTTTGGTTGCTAGCTGTTACTTTTTCAATGTTACGTCTACTTTCCTGTGACTTGCTTCTTGGAAGCGGAAGCGGAGGTTTTTTGTGATGTTCGGATTGTCAAGACAGAAAATCAGATGAAGCCTGAGAAGAAGTTTTAGCCGAGGTACACATGGTACATTATCTAGGTGAATATCACAAAAAAAATCTGGAAATAGTGAAAATATAGGCTGTCTGATTTCTACATGATTCTAATGGGTTGCGATTCAGGACGCGATCGGCCGATGGCGACCAGAAACACAGCCCATTCGAATCACGTAGAAATCAGACAGCCTATACCATTACAAATTCCAAACAGCAAGTGACCAGGTGGGCTGTGGAATGGAAAACAAGTGACAACACCGTTATTTCTTCACTTCATGCTACTTGTAGGTATACCATCATTCTTTTGAAAAACTTGAACCCTCTCTTACATTCGTTTAGTTCACAACACAATCATCACAGTTGATGCAGAAATTCCAAAGCACGCGAAACACATAATTTCTTCAATTCGTGCGACTTATGGATCATCAGTCAAACACTTTCACTGCTGAATTTAAAAGCATACTCGACCCAGATGCTGAAGATGAGTTAAAGGCCCTAATGACAATCCGGGGGTTTCCCCTGCCCTCTTGGTCCACCCCCGCAAGGTCCGCAAACTGCACGTGATTTTGAAAATCTTGATGCTTCAGCTATATGCTGACGGGACATCAAGCAGCTAGGACGCAGTGCGAGGCTTAAATCGATCCATTGAAACAGCATATACCGGCGACATGGATCTGTGTCGGCAGCACTGGAGGAAAAACGCTAGTGACACGGATTAGTGACACGGATCCGTGTCGTCAGCAGTGAAAGTGTTAAGGGGGACTGTGGGTAAAATTTGGTGTCAATTTTAAAATTTATATAGCTGCGGGATGGCTTAAGTTGATTTTTAGTCAAAATCGCATCGAAAAATTCCAAGCCATTACGAAGTTATCGTAAATTTTGTGGGCTGATTATGACGTCATACTGCGCACCGGAAAGGACAGGTCGGCAGGCCAAGGCACCATGCCAATAATTACTAGACCTTTATAAAATGAAACAAGTTTACCAAACGGTAGACGCAGGTCATTTGACTTTAATTTCAAAGTACGGTGAACCAAATTTCAGTAGACATTTTTAAAAACATAATTAAAGTGCGACTCTATCTGTCAATGAAATAAAGCGGCAACATGGCGAAATCGCGAAGTCGCACTTTTAATTATGTTTTTAAAAATGTCTACTGAAATTTGGTTCACCGTACTTTGAAATTAAAGTCAAGTGACCTGCGTCTACCGTTCGGTAAACTTATTTCATTTTATAAAGGTCTGGTAATTGTTGGGGTGGTGCCTTGGCCTGCCGACCTGTCCTTTCCGGTGCGCAGTATGACGTCATAATCAGCCCACAAAATTTACGATAACTTCAGAACGGCTTGGAATTTTTCGATGCGTTTTGACTAAAAATCAACTGAAGCCATCCCGCAGCTATATAAATTTTAAAATTGACACAAAATTTTACCCACAGTCCCCCTTTAGCATGTTTTGAAAAAATTCAGCTGACCAGACATTACCCACCGACATGCGTTTCATTTACAATAAACATAAAACAACGGAACAATTCAAACATCTTTACGATTCTCCTTGCAACCTGCCCAGTTATCAGTCTTTTCCGTTTTCATGGTCAATTTCAAGCCTCCCACGAAGCGGAGCTCTCTAAGACAGTTTCACTTAGGCCCGCGGCCGGTGAAAGCTAGTCCTCACATAATAATCTTGAGAAACTCCAACGACTCTCCACACAGGTTTTTGGAAAAACCAGACACGCGATGCCTTCCATCATGGAGCCAGTACACTAGGAATCCTAGACATGTTTCGTCCTTGTTAGACTCATCAGTTCCGCAATATCCACTTGTGTACGTGTCCGATTATGGGAGGTCCGACAGAAACGGTGCTGTTATCTCGAAACTGAAAGTCTGCTATGCTACGGACGTCATACAATTTTTCATATTTCGTGACTTTTCCAGAACGAATCCGCCACCATTGTGCAGTACACGAAAAACACCGACTTCGAAAAGCTGCCTGAAGAGGGGGGAGGCAGCGTCGCCGTGCCTGTGCCTCCTTTGGTTCCCCTCGCGCCAAAGAGACCTACGGTCAGGGCAGTGGCCAGGAAGAGCACGGCCCGGCCGGAAATGCCGGCCACCGGAAACAAGGGAAATTTCGTTCCTTTTTTGCCGCCGGTTAATAATGCCAACAACAACGGAGTCGTTCCCATGGAACCGACGAGCAAAATCATGGTAAGTCATTTCCTTCTATGGTCACTGCGACGTGAACGACAAAGCTGTTTTTAAATCAGCTTTTGCCCGCGTCAAATAATGCCGTGTTTTTTCAAAAAAACAACGACTTGATAACGGCATACCGCGTTGAGATATTACAGAAAGTTTACCTGTAAACCTGAATATCTTGATTTATTAAATCTTCAAATTTTGATACAGTAGTTTTACTGTTCTCGATGATTTTCCGCGACTATTTTACTACAATCAATTTCACGGCTTTCTGCATTAGAGCAAGCTATGGAAAAAATGGAATGCGTTGGTGCGAATGGCACGTTGACGACTTGCTGGCAGCTAGCTGTCTTTATGTGCCATTTTCAAAGTGAAATTGTCATCGTCTCGGGGAGTCATGTACGCGAAAGTGAAAATTTTCGAGAATATGCGAGGAATCGTTAGTTTCTTTTGAGTGATTTGCAGTGTGGACGATAAGGGACATTGTCTTCACGGGTTGGTGAGTCTTCGCCAAGGCTATTAGGCTTTTGCCGGCCACTGAGAAAATTATGCCGAAAGTCCCTGATGGCGTGAAGAAATGGAATGTAAAAAGGAAGAACCCAATGCCCAAGAGGAAACTTATTTTTCAGTTAAACAATATGGATAGTAGGACAATAATTTATGGAGTTTAACTGTACGGAGACGAGACAATTTGGGCGTTAGTAGGTGTGTTGTCTGCCAGCATGTGTCTTCATACCTTGCATGCTGTTGCAGTAGATATAATTGGTAGAGCTAGAGCTACAGTAGGTACTTTGTACTCACTACTCCAGTGATGTGCATCAGAAGATGTAGCCTTTCGGGCGGTGGGCCTTTTTATCCGAGTAGTACCCTGCCGATCTTTGACATAATTCATTAGTAGCCGCTAACAACCTTGGCGGAGACCTACCAACCATTAAAGACAATGTCCCTTATCGTCCACACTGCAAAACCATCCAAAGAAACTCACGATTCCTGGCAAATGCTCAAAAATTTTCACTTTCGCGTACATTATACCTCGACACGGTGACAAGGTGTCACATTAAAAATTGCACGTGTAGACAACTGGCTGGCATACCCTTGTCACCGTATCATTCATACCAACACAACACAATTTTTCCATAGTTTGCTCTAATGCAGAAAGCCGTGAAATTGATTATGGGTACTGATTTTTCCAACTCTTGTCTTTTGTTCAGTACTTTACGCCGCGCGATCAGATCATAACTCACCGGCTGTTCAGGCAGCACAATTGTTCGCCTGGGTGCAAGGACTACGTCCGCCACAATTTGGGCAAGCTGCGCGGTCACAATCCGCTCTCTAAGCCCTTATTGTGCGGCTGGGCCAGGATCACCATGAAGGTCAAGGGACGCAAAGAGATCGTCTACAAGGCCCCGTGCAGCCGGATCCTGAGGAACATGCAGGAACTGCACCGATATCTGCGGCTGACCAAGAGCGACATGACGGTCGACCTCTTCGATTTCAACCACATGGTGCGCTGCCTGGCCGAGTTCAACGTAGAGTGCGTTCCTGATCCCAAAGATCTTTCTAGAGGTAATAATACAGCAGTACCGAAGTAAAATTGATGGCCTGGAAGGGATATCGTTGGAGTTGACATTGGCGACACCCGAATCACCACCTTCATTGGGGCACCATCTCAATAAGTCAATTATTTCACTGGAAAAGTGCGAAATGGTCCCACGGTGATAAGAAACCGACACACCAAGCCGAATAAACCGCACAAACTATTCATGCCTCACAAAAATACCAACCACCTGCAATTCCAACAGCCTACTGCCGCTCGCTCAGCGAAAAACGACAGGTCCTGACAAACAGCAGACAACCCCAATGATATGTCTTCCTCTTTCATGGTGAAACCGCAGAAAGCGCACAATGGCTATTCACGATACAAGAGTTAGAAGTGACAGATATTATTTTGTGAGCGGGGATGGTTGCGAAACGAGCGTTAGCGTGTATCTTACAAGATTTTATCTACAATGGTCTTTGAAATGTTTGGTAAATGTCAGAATTTATTGAAAATATGACAGGAACGCGCAGGATCATCACTTTTAGCACGTCGCCATGACGACGTGTCAAAAGTGACGGGTATTATTTCACGCTTGTAGATGATAGCTATTTACGATACAAGTGTTAAAAGTGACAGGTATTATTTTGTGAGCGGGGACGCTTGCGAAACGAGCGTTAGCGAGTAGAGCAACCCCGCGAACAAAAAAAGACACTTTTAACGCGTGTATCATACATGATTTTATCTACAATGGTATTGAAATATTTGGTAAATGTCAGAATTTATTGAATAGCTATTTACGATACAAGTGTTAAAAGTGACCGGTATTATTTTGTAAGCGGGGACGCTTGCGAAACGAGCGTTAGCGAGTAGAGCAACCCCGCGAACAAAATAAGACACTTTTAACGCGTGTATCGTACAAGATTTTATCTACAATGGTCTTTGAAATGTTTGGTAAATGTCAGAATTTATTGAAAATATGACAGGAACGCGCAGAATTATCATTTTTTCACGTTGCCCATGACGACGTGTTAAAAGTGACGGGAATGTCGTTAAGCATCCGACTGAGTAATAGCCATTACCCGCGAGTAGAATACTATGCTTTATCCAGTTTTATTGAAAAAATGCAGGCATGTATGCGCGTGATAATGCGTGCATTTTGCAATAGGACTGGATAAACGATTTTTTAAATCTTTTAAAATGTTGTACTTATTCATTTATAAATAACTCAACCATGTCCACAGGTCTAGAGCAAGTACCAGTGCCGGTAATAAATGGCATCAACAATGAAATATTGGAGTTTTGCAATTACGGTACAAAACGCGTGCCAGTGGAGAACGTACCGCTCAACACCGATCCAGAGTTCTTGTGCGGTTGCGACTGCGAAGATGACTGTGCTGTGAGTGATTTTTTCTTTTTGAATATACACAGTTTCCCAGAATGATGGTACTATGCAGGTGTCCCAGCTAAAACAACTCAGCGCGATTTTCTCAGCAAATATCAAGGCAACAAAAAAAGTTGCAATTGCGGGAAAGACTGACCCTTTAGCTTTCTTTTGAGGGGGCACCGATGCTTGTAGGTGCCCTAGTTTTCAAGAAAATGCAATTTTAATGAGGCGAGTCACAAGAATTCGAAAATTCATGACTGACAGAACAAAATACTTCAGATGAAAAAAAATCCTCTTTCTCTAGGCTTTCCATTTAAGTGTCGCTGATGTCTGTACCTGGCCCAGTAAGCCAGATGTTCTGTATTACAGTCCAGCAAACAATAATCGGAATTCATGACGTCACCAATCACACACTTGTTGATTTTAACATCAGCCAGTATTCATTGCTATGGTGAATTGAGGTATGGTAAGTGAAAAAGTCCTAGTAGCGGCCGAATCGATCGCTGCGCCACTATGCGGTTACAGCGATATCCTGGCTTGACAATGAGTCGACGTAGTTGATGGGACTGGAGATGACCTCGGGTTCATTTACCTAGGCACCTCTCTTCAAAAATACAAACAAGGACAGTAAGTTGGTTCCACTTTCAAGCGCCACGAGACAGGTCTGAACCTACTTCTGTCTGGCAGCGTATGATTTTGCACAGGCTCATAACTAGGCAAGCATAAGAAGAGTGAGGCTGAAGAAAGTTCCTCACACACAGTTCATAAGAAGGCAACAAGCAATCATTTTTGTCCCGAAAGAACAGGTCATGTTGCTCCGCCAACTGTCAACGTCAAAATGACAGTCCGCGACACAACGTCAGTTCCAAGTTTTGCAGTAAAGAACAGAGAAACAGCGTCAGCACAAAAAAACACGGCGATGACGCCACCCGCGACTACAAAAATAGTACTTTGTGTATAAAGGCCATAAAAGTGATGTTTTTTGGCCGAATCTGAAATTTGGTGAGAAGGAAAACAGGTGAGGCCAAAGAAGAACCTTTTGGCCGAGGTGCACACGACATTTTTTAGGCGACTATCACAAAAAATTGAGCAAAATACTGATGTTTGAATTGTTTGATTTCTTACTCGCAATCGCAAGAGTGCTTTTCTTCATAAAACATAACTATAATACCTGTGACATTAGAAAACAAAATTTGTAGGTGTATTATTATGACAGTAGTTTAGACAAGTCAATGATGAACGAGGTATAGTGAAAGCGATTTTTCTCAAACGCCGGCACCACAGACTGAAGCTCAAATGCGGCAGCTTTGGATTTGCTTCCGCTGAAATCACAAGCTGTATAGGTATACTTACCTGAAGCAGTATGAACATTTTGTGATGAGTTGGTGCCTGTAAAACAAGGTAAAAATCTGGACAGGGTCTGTTTCTCTGGCGTACCTATCGGTGAAATCACAATCGTGCAAGTCATCAACGTTGTGGTCTATTTATTCCATGATGAGGGCTACGGTATCCATCAAAATCCAACAGACACGCGTGTTCCGGACCTACTTGGGTCAATTTTCACGACATAAGCATAACCATAACAAACAAAACAAAATAATGAAATTGCCTTTGACTTTGACAGCATTCACATTGACTTTGTAGCGTTGACCAATGATGTAGTAGCGTAGCAATCTTGCAACTGAAATCACCTTGGAAATCACCGCAATGGGCACCAACCTTACGGAGAAAATAACTGTATTTTCATATTTATGTAATTATTACATCTGATTTTGGGTCATCATTGAATGATTAATTGCTCTTTATTAATCAGGTATACCGCCGACTACTTCGTGATGTAAATATTCAACAGCTAAATCGCTCTAAAATCATGTAACGTGAAAAAAGCAGAATGACATTAGCCTCCCAACAAAGTAAAACAAATGAGGTTTAGCGGCCGAAAAGGGAAATATTGACATTAGCGTACAAAAAAAGACACTTTTGGGACGTCAAAAAGGACGTAAAGAAAGCTTTTGTGTGTTGGTCGCCTAAAAAACTACATTTCCTACTAGGGCGAAGTGGAGCAACAAAGAAACTTTGAGTACAGAGGCTATCAAGCAGCGGCAGCGACTAATTAACATACAAAAATGACTCAACTTTTCGATTCGGTGGGATGGCAAGAACCAAATTTTCCGTCGTTTGCGTTGGCATGACTCGGGTGAGCGGCTGCAGCGTCAGCCGGTGGCAGCGCAAGCGCTTCATTCAGGCGATGTAAAACCGGCGGTGGCACAAGCGGTGCATTCAGGTGGTGGAAAGCGTTGGCGGCACAAGCTGTGCATTCAGGCGATGGAAAGCGGTGGCGGTAGAGTAAGCTGCATCCGGCTGAGCGCCGTACCAAGCGACATGTTTTGAGAAAACAAGCGGTTACCTTTAAAAAATAAGTGATGGGTGAATACGAACCTGCGACAGTCCGGGAGAGAAACGGTCGCGTGTGATTTACTGAAGACTGGTGCACTTGGCGGCGGTCGGATTCAAAAGACCCACTTTGTCACGGGCCGAGCCTTGTTATTTCGGGCTTTTTTTCACTGCTACCCTCAGAAAAGCACTAACAGTCGCTTGGTCGTTTCCAGTGGCTTATTAAGACAAAAGAAAATCGAAACCCAACAGATTATTTGCGGGATGACCCGAAGCTTGTTCTGTACTAAATTACCACTTTAATCTTGTTCCAAGTAATTAGCGACGTTGTTCGCTAACCCAGGAGGACTAACGGTTTTATGTGCTTTTCGAGGCACAGGAACGCCTCCATTTCTATTCTGTTCTGTACAGTCTTTTTCAACGTGACACGTCATCAGTTTTCCCTTTGCATTTATACTGAAACTGCATTTCTGTTGATTTCGTGGCTGTGGGAGAAGTAAAAGCGACATTTAATTTTTTTATTCAAAAGAGTTTATCTTTGTTACCATGCGCTTAAAAAATATGCCTCGAAGAAAGTCTCTTTCTTTTTTGACGCTCTATCGATTATCATATTGTCCGGTTGGTTGAAAACTGGACATTCTATACATACAGGCTGTCTGTCAAATTCAAAACTTGAAATTGCCTGTAAGTCTGAAACAAAAGCAGATATCAAGAATCGCCCAAAACCGTTTCGACAGAATGGAGGGAGAACCATAATAGTAGAGTCAGTGACTCACCCCCACCCAATGTCTGAGCCCCAGCCCCCCACTATTTTTTTCCAAATGGCAACCTCCCACTTATGATGCATCATTGGAAAGCCCTTGAAAAATGCTTTCCAGTGGTACCAATTATTTCATATTTTGTTGAGGTAGTCTTCGATTAATGCGGAAAAAACTGTCCAATGTATTTATATTTATTTAAATTGAAAGTTTCTTTTGAAAAGGCACGACATTCTTCGGTAATTCTACCACGCAGTTCTTCAGTCGACTCCGGCTGAGTTTCAAGCCGTGCTGGTGCTGTGCTAAATGCAACAAACCAGTGACTCTCAAAAAGTTATAACAGTATTTCGGAAGGCGTTTCTGATGGCCAAAAAGAAAAATTGCTGACAACACCTGAATATACATGCTAACTCATTATAATCAAATGGCAGAAGGCCGTGGTAAAAATGGAACTGGATTACGGTTCTGGCTGAATTCATCACTATGTGTCGATGACAGTTACCAATAAATCGCAGTAAAACAAAGTGGTACTTATCATTACTTATCTAAGATCCGGCTGCGATGCTGGAGGTCCTTTCCGCCTCGCCTGCATCACGAGCCGGCGTGACCCTGCCAGAATGGATGCTACTCCGACATGGGCCGTTCTAATGTCTTTGGCCAATAAGGAAAAGATATATTTTACGATGGTCCTCATTCCCGCCTGTGTCAAGTTGACAATGCGCGTGCTTGGAAATGTCAACAGTTGTCACTTGTTGAAATATAGCGGCAAAATTACAGATTGTGTAAGAAAGGCGGTTTGCTTAAAAAAATGTGGTTGTAATATGAGTGTTTTTTACCCCACTCTTTTTCTTTATTTCTGTCTCTCCATTCCTCCTTCCCTCCCTCGGTTTCTCGAAACGTTAGCAGTATTTTGAAAAATCAAAATCATATGAATGAAAGTTAAATTTGTTTATTCAGTCGAGATCTACTCATAATTAGATTTTTTGGTACCATCAAAGGAATATCCTGTATATCATTTTTTATTTGTACAGAAAATGGTAGGAATCATCATGATATAAAATGAGACTTCTAGGGCCTATTTCATGAAAATACTTTGCAACAAAATCATCCGAAGCAAGCCGATTTCGATCAGAATTGTTGCGAAATGCGGAGTGAAAAATTGTGAAGTATTTTTATGAAACAGGCCCACGCATGAGAGAAGTTCAAGAAATGTTTCAAAATTCTGAATGTTATCTTGCGGTTGCAGGACAAGATGAAGTGCTCTTGCTGGCAGTTGACTCTGGAAGGTGCCAAGTGGATGGGCAAGAACGTCAAGCCGGAAAGCATCGGTTACGTCTACAGGAGACTTCACGAACAGGTCTTAACGGGGATCTACGAATGCAATTCGCGGTGCAGATGCGCATCGACATGCCTCAATCGCGTCGTGCAGAATCCAATGTCGATCAAACTGCAGGTGTTCAGGACGCACAACAGAGGCTGGGGCATACGATGCGTCAACGATGTTCCCCAAGGAACATTCATCTGCATCTATGCTGGTTTGTATTCATTCACTAATTCACTCGTGTGTTCTGTGAAACTCTGATGATGATATTCACGGTCGTTGTTCGAAGTTCCCTCTTAAACATGACTTCAAGATCCAAAATCCATTTCATTGACGTGAAAATTTGTCTCAAGTATACTCCGTCGCTATAGCGTCGCAGATCGGCCTTTCATCGAGGTCTGTACGAGAACACTGCGGCGAACAGCTGACTAAATTCAGAATCGGCACCAGGTCCGATCGCCAAAACATATAACATTAGTTTTGAACAAATATGGTACACCTTGGCACCATGCCCGATCGCGCATTCGATTGGCTGACTTGATAACAACTGACCAAATTAAAATTATTTTCCAATTTTTGACAAACTGTGTCAGTGTCACCAAATTGTAACCGTTCAACGTTTTCGGCTTTACTTCTGCAATGAACAAACATCTTTCCGGTCGTTTTTTTTTCGATTCCCCAGTTGCTACGATCGCCACCAGATAAGTCTGCAAGAAATAATACGGGGACGGCAGGCTCTGCTCGTGCCCCATTCGTGTGTATTCACATCAGGCAGAGTCACTGCACTGGTTTAATGAACTTCACTATAGGGAAATTCATAGAGAATAAATAAATTTGGCTGAAAAAATTAGTTTGGTACCAACATAAAAAATGTCTGCAGGCACCATACACACCGAACAAATGGCCAACGAAGACGGCCAAACCTACGGCGACGAGTATTTCGCCGAACTCGATTACATCGAGAACTGCGAACGGCACAAGGAAGACTACGAAGACGACGTCGTCGATCCGGACAGTCCCACCAGCACGCGTCGCTCCAGTTCTCCCGAAAACGAAGACGACGACGAAGAGGAAGAAGAACAACAGCCGGCCAACAGACAAAGACGAAGATACAACAAACAAATGGAGGACAACGATTTCGTCCCCAGTTTCCCCACTGGCAGAATATTCCCTGAACACGGCGTTGTCAGCGAGAAATCACTGAGACTCAGGAAGCGCAAGGAGGAAGACAAAACACATCTGCAAGATTCAGTGAGGAAGAAGGGCATCAAAAAGGAAGACCACAGGGGGGACATCGACAGAGTCACCGGTGAAATCGAAACGGTTACCATCAGTGACGATGAGGATGGTAATTTTAGACAGTCTTTGAAGTCAAACGGCATAGATGAACGAATAATTTTTGTTTGCAGACCCCAAAGAAGTGTTGAGTTTCAATCCGAAAACCGGTGCCGAGCTTGATCCGGATGCCAAACCGGAACACCCATCGGTGAGGACGTTCTTTGGCGAAGAAGAGCCGTATATTATGGATACGAAGAACGCGGGAAACATCGGAAGGTTTTTGAATGTAAGGCTTCATAGTGATTTTACAGCCTGCACTCCGTATATATGCCGTTCACGTTTTAAATTCAGCAGAATGACTTTTTGGAGCAAAAATAAAGTGACAAGCTGGGGGGGCTACGGCTGACAGCACCTGCAAAATTTTGGAGCGAAACTATCAGCGGCCGTCAGCCGTATCCTCTCAGCGCTCCAGCTTTGTCGCTTTATTTTGGCTCCAAAAAGTCATTCCACTGAAAATAAAGAGTGAACGGGATATACATGAGTTATTTATTTACATTTTGACGCGTCCAAGCCTATGCAGGGCTCTCTGTGTACATTCCACACAACCACCTGCGCCACGAGGTCGTCAAAATACGGTAGCACGTTCAACCCTTTTGTTATTTTCGTGAGCTATGATTTCCCGAATTTCTCCTTTCCAAGGGCGTCGCGTGGCAAGAGTTCTAGTCAACTAGAATCACACTAGGGTTGGACGTACTTTACACAAAGTCTTATAATACTGCCTTTTCTAAATGTGAATTGAAATTGAGTTCTAATTATCATGAAATGTTATTGCAGCACTCTTGTTCGCCAAACGTATTCGTCCAAAACGTTTTCGTTGACACTCACGATCTGCGGTTCCCTTGGGTGGCCTTTTTCTGCTCGCAGTTCATCAGGGCCGGCACTGAATTGACTTGGAATTACAATTATGATATTGGAAGCGTACCCGGACGCGTACTGTACTGCCATTGTGGCTCATTAGAGTGTAAGGGACGTTTGCTTTGAGTTGTGAATATTTATATGTAACAGTGAATTACGGTAGGTATTACGGCGCGTGTTTCCACAAACCAGATGGTTTTCAAAAGCAGGAACAGTTTTGGCCTCTAGTACCCTGACTAGGTACAATTGCAGTGGAGGCAGAACTTTTCCTGTTTCCGAAAACAAAACTCCTGTTAGGTGGAAACACGCCTTTAACTTGTAAGTTGTAACGTCTGTAATTTTAATGATTTCAAAGTTTGAAGACAGAATGAATAAAGATAAGGTACAAAGTGGAGTCGCATTTGTAAACCCCTCCCCAATATAACAATAATAGTAAACTTCAGTTAGTAGTGCCTTTGCCCTCTCTTGTGCTGTAAACATATCTTGTTCTGTATCCTGTAAAAACAATGTGTTCAATATCATTTCCACTGTAAGAAGCTGAAAATTGATGGCAATTATTGAGATAAGGCATTTGCGTTGAGTACAATTTTTTTTAAGGAATATACATAGTTGATTTCATATTGATATGCTGATAGAATTGTTGCCAACCTCTGTGGTCTAATTAATGGGTGTAGGTACCATTTTTTCACCAAAGTTTGCTAAAAGTGGTTTATGGTTAACGAATAGTAGGAGACTTTTCACCAAATAAATATTCGTGGAATTCATGCAACCCAAAAATTATCGCAAGAGCCTCCTGATCAATTTGGGAATGATTTTTTCAGATTTTCACAAAGTTCATGCTGCATGAGAAATAGGTTGGATAGGTACTATTGTTTAGATGAATGTGACATGTAGATACAGATTTATATCAGTTCAATATTGTCCTGCCAAGTGCCAACATGAAGTTGTTACATATTACAAACCTTGAGCTATAATACAATGGCACAATGTTGTGGGTTGTAGAATATAAACTGCGCAACAAATATGTTGTCGCAAGGGAAAAATTGGTCCGACTTTGGACCACAATAACTTTTGAATGACACAAACTATCTCGACTTCGTTTTCACGGTTAGTGAAATCAGTCTTTCCGTTATTCACCTTGAAGAGGTGAAGATCAGGAAGCTTAATGTAAAATATTTACAGGGTGAAATGTAAAACAGTGCAAAATTTTAGCAAATTAAACGGACCCCCATTTTCAGATTTTTTTTTTTTCACAAATGCAAATGAAAGGATCATAAGGCGTGATGTTTTGGCTTGCGCCCAGTTTTGGAATTTTTGGAATCGGAGCTGTGGTTCTGACTTTATGATTTTTTTTCTCTTGGAGGATGCTGAGTTATCCTATCGCTACAAGAAAGACTATGTTAGCCTAGGGAGCCTGTCATCATCAAAAACTAAAATTGACCATCAGCATCATGTTCAGGAGGTCAAAATCACAAGGAAAGTTTGTTTCAGTTGTGAAAATCTGATCCAATTCAATTTTTAAGAAAAACAGCTGTGTCGCCCATTTCGAATAGGCCCCTTTTTTGAAGTCTTGATCAAGGTATTTGAAATGGTCTGTAAGTCAAGTTTCTGAGAACCGTTTAAGCAACAATATTCGTGAATTGCAACCTCCCATCATCAGAATAACATAGTCTTCTTTGTACCGATAGGATAAATTAGCATCTTACAAGAGAAAAAAATCATCAAGTGAGAACCATACTTCCGATTTCAAAAATTTTGAAACTGGGCGCAAGCTAAAACATAACGCTTCATAATCCTTTCATTTGCATTTAAGAAAAAAAATTATTTTGAAAATGGGGGTCCGTTTAATTTGCTAAAATTTTGTACTGTTCTACATTTCACCCTGTAGATATTTTACATGGAGCATCCAGATCTTCACTTCCTGAACGTGAATAACGGAAAAACTGATCTCACTAATCGTCAAAACAGAATCAAAATGGTTTTTGTCATTCAAAAGTTATTGGGGTCCAAACTCGGACCAATTTTTCCCTCGCGACAACATATTTGTTGCGCAGTTTAGAATGTTTGAATTCGTAAAGGCGCCCGACTTCCGTCAGGCCGTCAGCCCATCTAAAAATTAATTTTAAACTCATTTGAGTTGTCTTCCACCCTGCCCTCCACGGCAACCTTTAGTAAAAGGCCAAAGATTTATTGGCAATGAAGGGAGACCAGAGTGCCATGACCGCGCATTACTTTTTGACGTAGATACGTCTATGTTTTCGATCTGTAACGGTGCTTACGAAAACCTGAATCTGTGATCCAGATCACTGACGTCAACCAATCCAGTACTCTGTTTTGTATTTGAGACTACTGGATTGGGTCATTTTTTTTATCCAGATCACACAGGGTTTTCGTAAGCGCCTTAAGAGGGGTCATTTCGTGAACAGCACGAACGCTATCTGGTGGTGCAGTTGTGAACGAAGCCGGTAAGTATGAGATCTACTAAGATACAGAGATGTCAAATTGGTTGTACCCCTACATACCTTCCTGTCTATGTAACGAACGGTAATGTACCTATCGACAATAATCAATATTATACATATGTGAAATAAAAAACTCAGAAGCATGTCCCGGTAACATCAAGAGGGTTATATGGTGTATAGCAGCCTTCTCTCCCCCATCCATGAAGGTTCCCGGTCTTACCTGAAGGGTGGGCTTTTGAAGATACAAAGGCTGAAAGTTTCGCCCCCCTAGAAATTTCTAGAACAGCCCAGAACATTCGAACGTATTCGAGATCATTCCACAAAATTCCAGAATGTTTGGGAATGGTCTGGAACGTTCGGACACATCCCGGAACATTCCAGGGGTACGATTCTCGAGTTATTCGAATGATTTTTCGTATACGAATCTCCTTGGTTTCGTGTGCATTTGGGCTGTCGGAAAGGAGAATTCGTATACAAAAACTTTTCGAACAGGTTCGAGAATCGCACCCCTGATCATTGTGGAACATTCGATATCATTCGACAACATTCGTTCCAGTATGTTCTAGAATATACGGGAATAGTCTGGAACGTTCGGGAACATCCAGGAACATTCTAGATCATTGTGTAACATTCCAGAACACTCTCGAATGTTGTGGAATGTTCTGGAACATTGTGGACTATTCGAAGTAACTTTGGTGTGAGGCTACCCACTGGTAGGGGTACAGTACAGAACATTCGAAAGCATTTGAGAGTAGGTATATGATTTGAGATCATTCCACTACATTCCAGTATGTTCGGGAATGTCCAGAAAAATTCCAGATCATTGTGGAACATTCCAGAACTCTCTCGAATGTTGTGGAATGTTCGGGAACATTGTGAACATTCGAAATCTTTTTAGTATGTTTTTTGCAGCGACGGCATCGCATTTTTTAGATAAAAGCGTCGAAAAATCAACACGTTACAAGTGATTGAAAATATTTTTCTCAACTGTCACAGGCTACTTTTATTTCTTTGTTTATTGACGAAAATTAAAAACATACAGCAACAAAAACAGCAAAAAAATCTGTCCATCTGTAGTGGGAACGTGCGAAATACGCGTTTCAAAAGTTGCCCGAACGACATTGTGTACCATCGTGAATCATCGTGGTGAATATCGCCAGTGCAACCAATCTAAGGTCACTTGAATCACGGTTCCGCTGGAAGGATTACAGTATTCTCAGGTCACATTCATGAAGTGTCCAATTTGAATTCAAATATTGACAGTTTTGAATAGTCTTACCAAACTTTTGACCGTCCAGTGTAGGTACCTATAATGGCGGCCAAAAAATGGCCAGACAGTACGTTGACACGAAGTAGGTAGGAATAGATTTTTATTTTGTCCAGTTTGGTTACAGATTGACAGTCGACACCCGTCACATTGACAACATTATTTCTATGTTACTTGAGGTGTGCGTTCAGTCAGCTTATTTAGCCGCAAGTTTTAATTTTAGTCGCAAGCGAGAGACGCCCATTGGCTCTTATGAACCAGCCTCCTCAGGACAGCCAATAAGGAATGCAGCGCTTGCGGCTAAAATTAAAAGTTGCGGCTAAAGAAGCTGACTGAACGCACCTTTATTATCTGACATTTGGCCAATGCTAAAGTACGTTCAACCCTAGCGTGATTCGAGTTGTATGGGAGTCTTGCCAGGCGACGCCCTTGGAAAGGAGAAATACACTCAATTAGTATGACGTCAAAACGTGAGTTTTGTATGAAAACAACGAACACATAAGTTGGCAACACTTGTCAAAGTGGCAGCCAATGGAATATTTGCGGATCAATAGTTACAACGACCTTCCTGTAGGGTGTTGTTCCGTAACCAAAAAGGCCTTCGACCATCGAGGGTGGGATAATGCTGGTTAAATACATTTTACATTTAATTTGACAGCTGCAGTGGAGGATGTGGGAAGGGGAGAGAGTGGAAATCAGGAGTGACAGTGAGTGCTGCCAACCTAGCAGAGATTGTTTTCATACAAAACTCAACTTCTGACGTCATCACTACTTGAGCGTATGAGGGAAATCACAGCTCACTCGAATCACACTAGGGTCGAACGTACCATAGTACTTCTCAACAAGATTAGAGTCCTCTGTTGGTAAATTTCAGAGCGCACTTTCTGCCCTTGTCGCCAAGGAAACTCTTAGGGAAGCTGTGCTATTGATGGTTAGGCTCGCACTCAGTAGCTCACACAAGTGGTCCAATAGAAAACGCTTCGAAACTAATCGCAAAGCAATAATCATGAAACATCAGAGTTTAAATTATGAACTTTCTTCGAATGTTGCGTCAAATAGGACCTGTCAGTAAACCTTCTTTCGCACAGTTCACAACTGAAGGGCTTTTCGCCAGTGTGGATGTAAAGATGTCTGGTCAGCTTGTTTCTGTCCACGAAAGCTTTGGGGCAAAGGTGGCAGCCGTGATTCTTCTGCCTAGGCGGTACTTTTGTGTCACCCACTCCATGTACCTTTAAATAAATAAATCGTCACAGATATATCCAACAAAATTTTCAGTGGCTGAAGATATTTTTAATGTATTTCTAACTATAGGCGCTCTGCACATTTTGAATATCCCGCCCGTTTCAGCACCCTCATGCGGCAGTCGCGAACATATGTGTGAGGAAAATTGTCAAAATTGGAGTTTATGCATTGTTGAAATTGACATTTGCAGGTGGTATGATTATTTGAATGGCATTGTTGTTATGGAAATAAATAACTTCCTGTAGGAAAAGTAAAAAAAAAACGCAACTTTTGGCGCTGAAGCAAATCCGCAGAATGCCTATTGCATACCGCAACGAAACTGGTGTTTTTTGTCTATTTTACTATTTTCCAATTTCAAGACTTTCCATAAATGAGGCCCGGTATTTCTATCTCTGGTTAAGTTCAGCCAAAAGGTTAAATATCATAGCAATGATTGTTGGAACAATGGTATCTGACATTTAAAACCAAGTTATCCTCGGGGTAGAGTCAACCTGCTGTAATAGAAAGACTGGGCCTGAATGTGGGAGATAGATAGCTGATGAATATATGTCAGAAAATTGATAGATTAGGTATCGGAATGACGAAATATATTGCGAATTCCAAAGGCGATGCGATCACAGACATTTATAAACACCCGGTACATTCTAAATAAACAACTGTGGAACTAAATGGAGAAAATTCCCTATATTACTATTCTACAAGAAGAACACCCAAATACCCAACAACTTGAACAAACAATTATTACTATTATTATTATTACTATTATTATTCACCTTGGTCCTGTGTATATCCAAAAACCTCTTGTCCTTGTACTGTTTCTCGCACATGTCACACCGGAACTCCCTGATGTTGGTGTGAGTCCTCAGGTGCTTCTGCATCACGCACTTGTCGACAAACTTTTTTTCGCACAAGTGACAGGCGAACTTTCTGATGCCGGAATGCCTCCTCATGTGCCCGTCGTAATTCGACTTGATCGGAAACCTCTTGTCGCATATCTCGCAGACGTGTTTCCATTCCTTGGGGTCGGTGTGGACGACCAGATTGTGCGACCGCAGGTCTTTGTGAGTGTTGAAAGTTTTGGCGCACTTTTCGCATTTGTACTCTCTCCTGTTCAGGTGGAGCTTTTCGTGAGTTCTCAGGTCGCTGTTCGTCTTGAAACCCTTGCCGCAGTAAATGCAGATCTGGCCGCGGTCGCCTTCGTGGTACTGCAAGTGTTGGATCAGGTTGGAAGACGTTTTGAACCTGGCACAGGAAAATGCGTTTCACTGATAGTAGTCCAGAATTATAAAAAAAATAGCGAACAAAAATGAAACCCAGCCGGATTTTTGTACATAAGCTCAGTTAAGCATGTAGTTTAACATACTAAAAGTCCTCAAGAATCCGGTGTGAGCTTCGGCCGTTGTAGCCTCGAGAAAAACTTGAGGATCAGTTTTCCGCGTATATCTCGTGAACAATGGCACTTGAGAAAAAAGTAGCCGCGAAGAAATTGTTGGAAATTTTATTGTCTACAAGAAAAGTCCTTACACATTTCTTTGTCAGTCCACTCCTTCTTCGTCAAAACACAAGAAAATTAAAATAGTCCAGATGCTCGATACTGAAGACTGTATGGACCTTGAGTTTTATGATGGCGGGGTGCCACTTGGTAGAGGTGTTGTTCGATCCTTTCTCTTTTGATTGAAACTTAATGCCATCAATACGAACTATGCCGGCGGCATATACAGGGTGAAATAAAAATTGTGAGCGACAAAGTTGTAGAGAATTGAATGTTTCATTAGAAAATCTTCGAGGTCAATTATTGAGCTCTTCTAGTTTGGCCGTGAACCACTTCGAAGTTGCGCGACAATCTTGTTAATGAAATGGTTCTTTTGTAAAACTTGAGGTGCGTTCAGTCAGCTTATTTAGCCGCAAGTTTTAATTTTAGTCGCAAGCGCAGCGACGCCCATTGGCTCTTATAAACCAGCCTCCTCAGAACAGCCAATAAGCGATGCAGCGCTTTCGACTAAAACTAAAACTTGCGGCTAAATAAGCTGACTGAACGCACCTTTACAGCTGAACATTAGTGCGTTGAACGCAAAAAACTCACGAGCCGCCACTGGTGCGTTCTCCTGACCCGACGGCGCAGATGCAACATGGACGCAACTGTCGCTATTTAGTGCCAAATTTGAAACATCCAGACAAATATCGACTTTTCTATGGAATACCAGGCTATTTCATGACTAAATCTCCAGATAGATACAAAAAAGTTACATATTTTGTATAGTTCTTTTTTACAAAATAATGAAAATATTGGAAGTTCGTTGCTTAAGGTGCGTTCAGTCAGCTTTATTTAGCCGCAAGTTTTAATTTTAGTCGCAAGGGCAGCGACGCCTATTGGCCCTTACAAACCAGCCTCCTCAGAACAGCCAATAAGCGAGACAGCGCTTACGACTAAAATTAAAACTTGCGGCTAAATAAGCTGACTGAACGCACCTTTTTTTTTTTGCTCTGCATCAACAGCTAGGTTACTAGCAGTAGTTGCAGCGGTACGTTTTTTGATTCTGCATTTTGTGATACTGCAATGAAATTTGGCATATGCAAACTACATAGAATTTCAAGTGATTTGACCCGAAGCACTCAAAAATTTGTCCATTAGGGGGCGACTGGGGGCCCCTCAAAATTTCAAGACGTCAGAATTTTTCCCATGCGCCATTCAGTACCGCCCTATCTACCGTACAGGACCTAAACAACTTTGTTCTAGACCATCATAACATTTTTCTTCATGTCAATTCCATTCTTCTTATAGAAAAAAAATAATTTCTTTGCCTGGTCAACAAATTGGAAAATAATTTTTTTTGGACCACCAATAGATTGTCAAGTAGTTTTTGTGTGATCATCGATAAATCCGAGTCCCTTTGATTCATTTATGAAAAGAAAACTTTTGCAGTGCTATTTTTCAACAAAGGAGTGACCTCAACTTACCATTACTTTCAACATCACCTATTTCAATGTTTTATCCCGGTAAGTATGACTACTATTGTTATACTAATATATAGCTTGTAGTTTTCTTCAACGATGTGGATGATGGAACTGCCTCAGATTCCACCTGGGAGCCGTACATAATAATTTTTCTGCAAGGCCGTCAAATTTGGCATTTTTGATTTTCTAGCGGGAGCAGCCAAAATGTCAATACACACCACTCCGCCTGAGAGCACCGGTTTGCTTTAGCGGGAAACGATATTCACGCCCAACAATTTTGCATTTTGTGATACTGAAATGACAGTTGGTGCGACAGTACTGAAACCAGTGCTCTTGGACGGAGTGGTGTGTATTGATATTTTAGCCGCTCCCGGTAGAAAATCAAAAATGCCAAATTTGACGGCCTTGCAGGAAAATTAATATGCACGGCTTCCAGGTGGAATCTGAGGCCGTTTTATCATCCACACCGTTGGAGAAAACTTCAAGCTATATATTAGTACAATAATAATCATATTTATCGGGATAAAACATTGAAATAGGTAATGTTGAAAATAATGGTAAGTTGAGGTCACCCCTTCGTTGAAAAATAGAACAGCAAAACTTTTGTTTTCGTAAATGAATCAAGGGGATGCGGATTTATCGATGATCACACAAGAACGACTAATGTATTTGTATTCCAAAAAAAATTTTTTTTTTCGATTTGTTGACCAGACCAGGAAATAATTTTTTTTCTGTAAGAAGAATGAAACTGACATGACGAAAAATGTTATGATGGTCAAGAACAAAGTTGTTTAGGTCCTGTACGGTAGATAGGGCGGTACTGGATGGTGCATGGTAAAAGCTCTGACATCTTGAAATTTTGAGGGGCCCCCAGTAGCCCCCTAATGGACAAATTTTTGAGTGCTGCGGGTCAAATCACTTGAAATTTTATGTAGTTTGCATATGCCAAATTTCATTGCAGTATCACAAAATGCAGAATTAGGGTCATTTCGCTAGCGTACCGCTGCAACTACAGGTTTTTGCCGTCGGGGTTTTTTCTTTAACGATAACAATGAGCATACACATAACATTTGGTATGGCCGCCATTACCAATAATAATTTATATTACAATTACTGTCACCTCAAATAGTCACTATTGTCATGAACATGACGGAAGGGCCATAACGAAAGGCTCATCCCTTGAGTATGAATTATTTTATTAGGTATAAATTATAATAATTCATAAGTCTCCTTCAGCAAAAGCAACGAGCTGCCACAGGAAATGCTGAATGCTGCAAGGGCAGCACAATTCTTAGTTCATAACCGCCGTGGTATGCCGGGTTCACCAAGCACGAGGAAACGTGCATCGACCTGATTGGTCGATTGGGATTAGACTAACATACGCGGGCACACGGGGAGGGATTCATCAACCGGGATTCGATGATGATCTCTCGACGGGTTCGGTGGTAGTAAGAAGTACTGCTGGTTGAAGGCAGACTGTCGGTTCAAGGGACTGAGGTTGCGCCCTCAGTCCCGAGGTTATAACTGTCATGTAAGTAGTGTGATGTGGAATTATTTTATAGTAATTAATAAACTTGTACTATGTTAGCATGCTCGAGTTCCATTTACCTTCCCGTTTCAGCTGTGCAAAATAATAAGTGAAGAGTGAGCCCTCAGTCCACGATTAGCAAAGGGACAGACGCTTTTCTACTCGTGACACTATAAAATCAATTTGTTTGGCAAGATGTTTCCTTGCGCTTTTCTAGTTAGGAAATCTGACACCATACTGAATAAATAAAGTGCAAAATTTGTATATTTCTTGTTCACTTGGCAACCCCGAACAAGGCTTCTGCCGTTCTCCTGCCTGGCTTCTGGGCCGGGTAGTCTTAGGCAATCCGCAGTACATTGATGTAGCTGGGATTGCCTAAAACGTACCGTGTGAGGTGTGAGAGTGGCTCTCGCGGCTCGCCTACCTTTGGCCCCAGAGGGTTTCAGTTAAAGGAGACTCGGAGAAGGTCCTGACCAAAACTTCCACGCCACGTGTTCGCAGAAACGGAATAAAATAAAACCTTTTTCTTCATCGTATCGACTCTCGCTTCTACACTTTTGTCATGACGCAGTGTTTATTTTCATTTTTTTCTTGTAAGAACCGAAAGCGTGTCTTCCTATTCCACCTTCAAAATGATTGTTTTTAATTTTTTAAAGATTGAAGTAACATCAGACTCACAACTCACAAACAGTGAGCATCAATAGTTGAAAATTTCACTTACACAAACGATTATTGATAATTTTTCCAATCATGTTACGTGTTAACAGACGCTATTTGTCTGGAAGTTTCATCATATCAAGCGAAGCGCCTAATTGTACGCGCATGGGCCCGGTTAACACCTAGGATACACAGTCCTATTGGCCTCGAAGATTTTCTAGTGGAACATTTAATTCTCTACAACTGTGCCGCCCACAATTTTCGGATATCTCTTGCCACTCTCATCTCGCAGCATTCAAGAAGGAATGTCACGCGGACAGTTTTTCCACTTCACTGGGCCGGCGCGCAACTTTGACCGCGATTAACGGCTAAACTTGAGAAGTTAGACATATACCCTCCCGGATTTTTCTGTCGATTATTAAATTCCCTACAACTTTGTCTTTCACAGTTTTCACACATCTCTCACCGTTCTCTCACTATTTCAGAAGAAAGACCGGGGCGAATGGTTTTTAATATTCTCCTTTTTTTTCAGTGGTTCCCGGGCGGGGTGGTTGGAAATGAAACTTTGGTTTTTCTAATTCAATTTTTCATTCTCTACATTGCCATATTTTTTTCATCGAGCCCCTAATTAGTTCCAACTTTAGCATAAAAATCGCGTCATTTTACTGGACCCTCGACTGGACCCAATGGGGTACTTGTCCAATTTTTTTTTATTGGCTTAATCGGTAGTGTGGTTAAAAATAAAGTACCCGTATTTTTTCTTTTTCCTAAACTTCTAAAATTACGGCCGTGATGCGTGTTTTAAAAATATATTTGTGACGTCACAAATATACTAAAAACTAAACAAACAGCACTGTTGGATTGAAAACTCGAAAAACTGTTAGAGTGACATTACCATATTTGAAAAATGCAGACATGAAAATCCCACTGACGTTTCCCTACTGTCACCGACCCTTTAAAAAAATAAAAATAAAAAAATATCTTTAACCAGTTGATATATTTTCCGGAAATTTCCAGGAAATACTCTTTATTATTCTTGTTGATGATTGAAAGTATTTTCAATCATCAACAATGCCTCACCCCACAAAATAAGTAACGAAATGAAGAATGGAATCAGTGGTCAGCAGTCAGTAAGCTACATATTGCTATGATCAGCACACTTATAAAATGAGCAGGCACGACACCTACCTGGCACTGCACATTTCACAAGAGAAAGGCCTGACAGCTTTGCCGTGCTCTTCCAGAGTGTGCCGCGTGAGCTTCTTAGCAAACTTGAAGACTTCATCGCAGTCGTCACAAGGAAAATGCGAGCGTCTCTTTGACTGTGCGCCATTATCACAGCTAGCTTCGAGCACAGTTTCGTTTTTACATCCTTCCTTGATTTTCTCGGAACGCAAGCGTTCGGTTTTGATACACGCTTCTCGGAAATCGTAGGCATTATTCAGGCGTTTGCAACAACGCTCGCATATCGAATAGGTTTTGTCTTGGTAGACCTGAAACGAAGATTTTTGGAAAATATTGCAAAACAAAAATCCCAGCAACTTTACGATTTCGGGAACGCAAGCCTGCAGTTTGGTGGCGTAGCTTTGATTGTCTGCATCGGTTTCTTGGATGTTTTTCGGTACTCGCGGTAATTTGAAGCAAACGCAACAAACATCGTTCTCCATTTTTTGAGGTTAATTTGTTTTGTTTTGGTAGTTCATCAACATCAACACGCGGCAGTGGATGACGTTTCTGACACATCGCTGTGATTCGTCAGATCGGTCACGTGACCGACGATCGTCCAATGAGATGTGAGACGCCTTTCATTTGTTTTTGTTTATTTGTCTGTCACATTGTGCGTGTCATATTTCTAGGTTATGCTTCTAGACTAGCGATTTTCAAAATTTCTCGCCACCGAAATGGGAAAAAGAAAAACGCCTGGCGATGAGGACAGTGAAAACCTTAATAGCGATATATGCGACTTTTTGTTAGGTGAGCAATACATTTGATTTGATCTCTAAATATGCATTATTTCGATTTAGCAAATTATTGATTTTTGAAAATAATATTTCACTTCTAGAACTGGGAGAGTACGAAAAGAACGTGAGCAGGAACATTTATAAGTACAACGCGTACAGGCAAGCTGCCAGGGTTTTAGCTTCGCATCCGACACGCGTCAAGTCTGGAAGTGAAGCCAAAAAGTTGAACGGAATCGGCGAAAAGATTTCCAAGAAAATCGACGAGTTTCTGGAAACTGGAAAGCTGGAGAAACTTGAAACGGTAATTTTTCATGCACTGAGTAGGCCGTGATGTCTATAATGACATGCCAAAACAAATACGAACATTCCCGAGTTGGTGTGTGTCAAAGAGTCAGACTGTGGAAATAAAAGACTCACAAAAAAGACTGCTTTAGTTTACGCCAACTTGAGGAAGTTTGTTTTAGGATGAGCCAAGCTCACTGTAGAAAAGTGTAGTTAGTAATAGTTGAGAGAGAGGGTCATACTGCAAGAATGACAACAAAAAAATTTGAAAAAAAAGAGGATTTTTAGTCCAGGAATTTCAGCTGTTTAAATCGCAAATAGCGAACAAAAATGATAACTAGCCGGATTTTTGTATAAATAAATAAAATAAATAAATAAATAATATTTATTGTTCCTTCAGTACTTGCATTGTACTATAAACAAATAACAATAAATAATAACAATAAATAAAAATACAGTCAATGCCAACAAAAATTATTCATCCATCAGAAAAGCCCTCAATCTAAAAACACTCCCCAAAAAATCAAAGAACTTTTTAGCATCCACAGCTCCAATGCTACAGATTGCCGTGCACAACTCATCAATGCCCCCAACAGAACCAGGCAGACCAACACGTAACGGCACATACATGGGACACTCAAATAGCATGTGGCTCAAAGACTCAATCTTTTGAAGATTACAGACAGTGCACAGTTCAGTGGTGTCAATCCGGTATGAAGTACCATTAAAGTAGAGACTGAAATTTTTTTTGTTACAAAGGCGAATCTGAGCTAATACCCTTACAAAGCGAATCGGAATTCTCAAAGTCAAATAGCCACTGTAAGTGTTTGTAAGTGACAGTGTTCTAATACTGGGGTCAAACGGAGAATAGCGGGAGGTTGAGGAGCTGTCAACATCTTTAAGGAGCAAGAACCGATCGTATTTGTCAATTAAAGTCATGTGAAGGTGCTTGATGGACCGATTATTGCAAACTTCACCAAAGAGGTCCTCACAGCCTATCTCTCGAAAAAACTGTCTCAGCTGCATACACCAATTGTGTTTTTCCTCAGTTTGGTCCAGCAGCTGCAACATCCTGACGAAACACATTTTTGGATACCTAGAATTATTCATTAGGTGTAACCCTTCAAGCCATGTCAAGCAACTTTTGAATATTGTCAATCTTAATTCTCTGCAACCCGTTTCAAGACGAACGTAACAATCAGGGGTGGAAGAGGGAAGCAAAAGTAACCGTTTATAAAAGAACAACTGCACTCTCTCCAAGACATCAGCGTAGCGCATTCCCCATATTGGCAAGCAGTAGGACAGAGTGCTAATTACTACAGAGTTAAAAAGCTGTAACCTTGCTTCCCAAGATGTAATTTTTGATCGCGACATCACTGAAATAATACATCCAATAGCCTGTCTAGCTCTGGCTGCTATGTCTTTAGCTGTTGCAAGAAATAATGAAGAAGATGAAAAAGTGATCCCAAGATATTTAAATTTGTTAACCATCTCAATGCGCTCGTCGTTGTACAGAAAATTAAACGTAGGTGGTCTACCGCCTTTTCTAAAGCACATGATTTTAGTTTTTTGAGTGTTGACAGACATATCATTTATGGAGCAATACTCGCAAAGTAATTTCAATTTTCGTTGCAAATCGATTTCTGAATGGCTCAAAATAACAAGGTCATCAGCATATAACAGCACAAGAATGTCACGTTTACAGTCAATTGAGACACCATATAAACCGTTCGACCTGAAGAAATACTCTAAATCAGATATAAAAAGTGAAAATAGGAAAGGGCTCAATGTTTCACCCTGTAACACACCCCTTTCGACAGGGAATTCTCTAGACAAAGTACCATCCGCTCGTATTCGAAAAGATGCATTCGAGTACAAATTCTTGACTACTCGAATGATTTTACCACTCAGTCCAGCACTATACATCTTTTGCCACAGCAAGGTATGATTCACCCCATCGAATGCCCTTTTAAAATCGACGAAAGCCACGTAAACTCTTTCTGATTTGCGTCTCAAGTGTAGCTGTATTACCGATGTTAGTGTAAACACGTTATCCATGCAACCCCTTCCCTTGCGAAATCCCGACTGGCATTCAGGTATAGCATTAGTGATTTGTGCCCACTCAATTAGCCTTGAAAGAAGTACTTGTGTGAAGACCTTTGTTAAACAATTTACAAGAGCTATTCCCCTATAATTATTGGGATCTTCAGTTGGCCCCTTCTTGTGTAGCATAAAAACAATGATTTGGGACCAATTGTCAGGGAGCATCTCGGTATCCCAGATTCGATTGAATAGTAAACACAAATATAGGCTCCAGTTCTGAGGTAAGTATTTATTTAAAAAAGAGGATTTTTAGTCCAGGAATTTCAGCTGTTTAAA
This sequence comes from Anaspis maculata, assembly GCA_949128115.1. NCBI lineage: Eukaryota > Metazoa > Arthropoda > Insecta > Coleoptera > Scraptiidae > Anaspis > Anaspis maculata. The sequence continues at coordinate 21,656,896 of OX421967.1, forward strand.
TCGCAAATAGCGAACAAAAATGATAACTAGCCGGATTTTTGTATATAAGCTCAGTTAAGCATGTAGTTCAACATAGTAAAAGTCCTCAAGAATCCGGTGTGAGCTTCTGCCGTTGTGGCCTCGAGAAGAACTTGAGGGTCAGTTTTTCGCGTATATCTCATGAACAATAGCACTTGGGAAAAAAGTTCTCGGAAAGAAATTGTTGGAAATTCTATTGTCTACAAGAAAGGTCCTCACACATTTATTCGTCAGTCATCTCCTTCTCCGTCAAAACACAAGAAAATAAAAATAGTCCAGATGCTCGATGCTGAAGACTGGTATGGACCTTGAGTTTTATGATGGCGGAGTGCCACTTTGTAGAGGTGTTGTTTGATCCACTCTCTTTTGGTTGAAACTTGAAGCCATCAAGACGAACTATGCCGGCGGCATATACAGGGTGAAATAAAAATAAAAAGTTAAACATTTGTACCTCGAGAACTAAAATAGGTGAAGACATGTAAATCGCCATAAATAATTCTGATTTCATGGTCATGAAGTCGTCGTAAACTTGAAATTGAATATCTTGAGCCGTTCTTGAAATATCTTCAAAAGACTGAAGCTGTTACAAAAAATATATATATATATTTTCGTCTACTTATCAGAAAAAAAGTTGACTGTGTTTTTTCTAAAATTAGTTGGCCTAGAGAGGGCTTTTCACTGTAATCTCATTTTAAATGTATTTTATCATTACTTCTATTCAAAACACCAAGTTTTGATTCAAGATCTGAAGAATTACTGATATATGGAAAACTATTTTTTTTCCGTTACGACTTCAGTCTTCTGAAGATATTTCAGAAACGGCTCAACATATTTGATTCAAGTTCACGACGACTTCATGGTCATGAAATTAGAAATATTTTTGGCGATTTACATGTCTTCACCTATTTTGGTTCTTGAGGTACATTTGTTCAACTTTTTATTTTTATGTCACCCTGTATATGCCGCCGGCATAGTTGGTATTGATGGCATTAAGTTTCAATCAAGAGAGAATGGATCGAACAACACCTCTACCAAGTGGCACCCTGCCATCATAAAACTCAAGGTCCGTACAGTCTTCGGTATTGAGCATCTTGACTATTTAGCTTTTCTTGTGTTTTGACGAAGAAGGAGTGGATTGATGATGGAATATGTAGGGATCTTTCTTGTAGACAACACAATTTCCAACAATTTTGTTCCAAGTGCTTTTCCTCCAAGTGCCATCGTTTACGAGATAAACACGAAAAACTGATCCTCAAGTTCTTCTCGAGGCCACAACGGCCGAAGCTCACACCGGATTCTTGAGGACTTTTACTATGTTAAACTACATGCTTAACTGAGCTTATATACAAAAATCCGGCTAGTTATCATTTTTGTTCGCTATTTTTTCTATAATTCCTGGACTATTTATTTTTTGAATATTAAAAGTGTTACACTTTTTTTATATTTTAGGAAATAGTAGATCGAGCATAAAAAAAGTAGACTTTCTCGAAAAATATTATATCGGAAACGCATTAACGGAGATAGAAGCTTTCAAAGTTGATCGAGTTTTGAGATTTTTTTTGTTGTTATAACTTAAATTTAATTACTGGATTTTTGACCAACTTTGGTACAGAGTGATCACGCGAGAATTCCCCTCCCCCCATACTGGAGGCTTCCCCTTTCGAGATAATTCGAAAAGGAAAAAACTTTCCATGGATAATTTTTTCCGTAGATTTCAAAATTGGAAACTATAGTATTCTACAGCCTATAATATAAGGTGTCGCAAAAATTTTTTAGATTGATGCGACACCCTGTACATTTGAATTGTAATCGATGTAGTTTTTAATTCTAAATACAAATACAGGGTGGTCCGACTTTTATGTCATTGAATTTAAGGATCGATAGAGAATAAAAAATGAAGGGGACTTTCTCCAGAAAACATATTTGAGAAATGCCTAATAACAGAGATACAGCCCTTCAAAGTTGGAAATAAATAATCGTTTTTTTCGCATAACTTTTAAACCGCTCAACCGATTTGATTATAAATAGAACCAAAGGTTCACTGAAATCATCCTCTGTCGAACAATCATAACATGTTCCATAAAAAAGTTTCAGGGGCTCAGACATCAGGGGGTGACCCTACTTTACCCCCTTTATTTTTCACTACCGTAGTTATTTTTTTAAACTGTTTATAGTTTTGAATTCTACATTCAATTTTGAAGAAAAAATCACTGTTGCAAAATTTTGATTAGAGGCTTCGTTTAGGAGATATTTGGGTTTGAAACTTTGGGGATACATCCCGAAATCGCCACTTTCAAAGATCTAAAAATTAAAATCCAAAGAAACTCATGATTTCTCAGCTGAAATAGGTTTTCTAGGATTTCTAAGTTGATAAACCACCATTTTTTCCAAAACACGGGAAATTTTCAGGAAAAAAACAATTTGGGTTCTGGAAAGTGGCGATTTCGGGATGTTTCCCAAAGTTTCAAACCCAAATATCTCCTAAACGAAGCCTCTAATCAACATTTTGCAACAGTGTTTTTTTTTCAAAAGTGAATGTAGAATTCAAAATTATGAACAGTTTTCAAAAATAACTAGGAGGGTGAAAAATAAGGGGGGAAAAGTAGGGTCACCCCCTAATGTCTAAGCCCCTGAAACTTTTTTATGGAACATGTTATGATTGTTCGACAGGGGATAATTTCAGTAAATTTTTGGTTCTATTTTGAATCAAATCGGTTCAACGGTTGAAAAGTTATGCGGAAAAGAAGATAATTTATTTCCAACTTTGAAGGGCTGTATCTCTGTTATTAGGCATTTTTCAAATATGTTTTTTTGAAGTAAGTCCCCTTCATTTTTCATTTTCTATTGATCCTTGAGTTTAATGACATAAAACGAGGACCACCCTGTATATACCATAGTGTTGAGTTATTTCCTAAGGCAAATTGTCAAAAAATTCACAAAAATCCCGTGATACCGACCTAAACTTACATTATTTGGCTGAAAAAGTTCTGAAATTTGACCTACAATTTTTTTAAATAGTGCTAGGCCCAGATTCGATTTCAAAAGAAATTTTCTTCTCAAAAAACAAATTGAACCAAAAAGAAATGTTCTAGCCAAATACACGGAAGTTTAGATCAGTATCATGGGATTTTTGTGAGTTTTTTGACAAGTTTTGGAAATAACTCAACACTGTGGTATACATAGTATATATTTGTATTTAGAATAAAAATACATCGATTGCAATAAAATTCAAATATACCTACAGGGTGGCACAACGAAAACGAAACAGACAAATTTTCGGGCACTTGACCTCATTGTTTGTATTCTGTAACATGTTTACTAGACGGACATAAGCCCCGTCATGGGCTCGGCAATTCCGAGCCAGCCTCCTGGAAGGGGCTGTAACCCTGCAAAAACACTGAAATTAGCATTGCCCTAGAAAATTTGCATCGAATCGAAAAAAAATTAGCACCGCTATAAAGACAATTGAACCACTTTTGAAATGATGTACGAGGGTCGTTTGATAAGTCTTTAGAATGGACATGAAGAAATATTTTTTTAGGTCAAAATTAGTTATATTTCTCAACATAGTCTCATTTTAGCTCTATACACTTGGTCCAACGATGTTCAAGTCTTTTCATTCCTTCGCTATGGTATGATTTTTCGAGACCCTCAAAATATCCGTTTTCGGCGTCGATTTCTTCATAATTCGATGTGAATTTCTTTCCACCGAGCCAAGTTTTCAGTATTGGAAGTAGGGAAAAGTCACATGGGGCTAAATCTGGAAAATACGATGAGTGGGGAACAAATTCGTAGTTTATTTCGTGTATTTTGGCCATTGCAACGGAATGTCCATTCGAGTGCGCTTTTGGTCGATTTTCAGCAATCGCGGCACCCATCGCGCCGATAGCTTCTTCTTTTGCAAATGTTTGTGCAGATGTTGAATACACGTTCAGTTGAGATGCCCACAGCTTTAGCAATCTCGCGCACCTCCACTTTACGGTCGTCTAACACAATACCATGGATTTTCTGGACCATTTCTGCTGTTGTGACCTCATTTGGCCTTCCAGATCGTGGTTCATCACTCATCAGTCGGGCTCGGTTAAATTTTTTGTACCAATTCAAACAGTTGAGTTCGATGGAGCAGATTCCCCTAAAGTTCTCGTGAAGTCTTCAATTATTTGTGAAGACTTCAGGTCTTTCAAAAAATAATATTTGATTACAGAGCGAATCTCATTTTTCTCCATTTTCGCAAAATACCAGGAGTCGTGTAACTCAAGTGGGCCCCAAAGATGAACTAAACTGCTCAACAATGAAAGTGTTACAAAGCAAAAATTCACTCCATTTTGAACAGCTCTAACTTTTGATTGGCACATATGATTCTGATTTTGTTTCAAGTACTGAATAGCCCAATCTTTTGGTCATCTTCCTTGTCAATATGAAATGCATAGAGCTTTCCATAAATTTTCTACAGGGTGATGAACAGAGCAGTGCAAAATTGATGAAAGTTCAACATACCCCCGTTTTCGCAAAAAAATCTTTTTGGGAGTATTAACACCAAATTTATGAAGAATGATGTGTTCCCTCGAAACGGTTTTTGAATTTTTGGGATTCCAGTCGAAACAGCCAAAAGGTGATTTCTTATTGTGAATACTGCACCGGGTGACCATTTGAAAACTATCCACCTGCAATAACTCCCGATTCCTAGTGAATATTTCTTCGAGCAAAAACAGGTCGATTTTCATATCAAATGAGACATCTAAAACATAAATTGGCAAATTTCTATCTTGAGCCCCCTCGGCCCCACTCACCCCAACTTTGAAATTTCGAATGAAATGACCTTGCGATACATCAAATTGAAGAGATTTAAATTTTCTTTCTGAAAAAAATATTTACAAAAATATTAACCCCATCTTTTTTCGCCCTAAAAATTCTCTGACTGTCTAATTTTTAATTCTGGACCTCTCAATTGTTTTTAATTCAGTCAGTGTCATCATAGAAAACATCGAAGAAAAGAATTTTCGGTGGAAAAACTGCTACCCAAATTGACCCTTTTGCTCTCCCCCACCTCAGCTTCAAAATTTTACGAAGCACTATCTACTTTGTGATGCATCAAATTGAAGGGAATTGAATTCTCCTTCCGAAAACAATTTTTTTGAAATTTTCAACCCCTCTCCAAATAAATTAGACATTTGGGGTGTTTGGTGAGAAAAATGGGGGTTTTAAAAAGTTTGAAAAAATTTTGTTCATGGAGAGAATTTAATTTCCTTCAATTTGATGTATCACAAAGTAGGTATTGCCTTTTTAGATTTTTGAGATGAGGTGGGGGGAGCGAAAGTGTGAAATTTGGGTGGCATTTTTTCCACAGAGAATTATCTCTACGGATGCTATGCAGGATGACGTTGACTGCATTGAAAAGAATTGAGAGGTCAAGAATATCAAATTGGACACTCAGAGAATTTCAGGAAGAAGGGGGGTGGGGTTAAAAATTCTATAAATATTTTTTCGGAAAGAGATAGACAGATAAACAAACAGATAGACAGATCTAATTGACAGAATCCCATTTAGGGGACCAACATTTCAAAAAATGATGCCAAACATGCCTATGTTTTGAAATTTGAGGTAAAGGCAAAAAATTCCAAAATGGCGGAAATGTTGTTAATCCAATTCTAATGACGTAGTCCCATGTTGACTAAAGAGAGTAAAAATAACCTTTTTTTAATGCTAAAAACTCGAATTTTAGGAGTAGTACCAAAAAGTACACTGCCACTGGGCTTTTCTTCACCCCTACACTAGACAATAGGAACGTTTTGCAAGTCAAATTGCTCAGAATTGTTCAGTGAACAAGCCTACCAAGTGGCGTCATCTTGATATGAAAAGTTCTAATGTTTTTGCGTTGCTACAGGAATAATATACAGTATTCACAATAAAAAAACACATTGTGGCTGTTTCGACTGGAATCCCGAAAATTCAAAAACCGTTTCGAGGGAACACATCATTCTTCATAAATTTGGTGTTGATACTCCCGAAATTTTTTTTTAACGAAAACGGGGGTATGTTGAACTTTCATCAATTTTGCACTGCTCTGTTTATCACCCTGTAGAAATTTTATGAAGGGCTCTATGGAATCCTTATTGACAAGAAAGATGGCCAAAAGATTGGGCTCTTCAGTACTTAAAACAGAATCAGAATCGTTTGTGCCAATCAAAAGTTACAGCGGTTCAAAATTGGGTGAATTTTTGCTTTGTAACACTTTCATTGTTGAGCACTTTATTTGACGTATATCTCTAAAATTTTATATTTAGGCAATCTAAGCTTGCTAGATTTCAGTAAACATAGGAATTCCGTGCTAGTGCCGCTATTTCAGTGTTATTCTGAAGATATGTCAAACGACCCTCGTATCACTCAACCCCAATTATCATTTAAAATTTCCGAAGGGGCTGCCACCCTGACTACGGGGGTGAAATTCCACGGTTAAATTTGTATTTTTCATTTTTTCAATTTTTTTTTCTCAAATTTCAATTTTCAAGGCGATTCAATTTCAATTTTTTCAAGGCGAAGGGGTTGAGAATTTTGAAAATATTTTTCCAGAAAGAATTTAATAGACCATTATTAATAATTCGCCGCGCTGCCCCGATTTATTTCTTTACCGTCTGACCGATTTCGACCTTTGGTATGCACGTAAGGTCTCTATGGTAGAAAGGTGAAAATGAACTTTTCAGTCTGTTAAAGGGAAATGTCACTGTCAATGAATGGCAGCTAATTTTGACGCAACGATTTTGATTTTCTGGTAGCTCATTTTGAAGCCCTTGGAAAACTCTATTTTAAACATTTAAAAGTTATGACATATCTGTCATCTTTCAAATAATAAACAAGTGAGTATGCCTTCACGTGCGTGAGTCTCAGTAGCGCATTTTCTCAAAGAGGCATATTGTGAACGTAAAGAAATTTTGTTGAAGGAGAAACACCATTCCTTGCTCACTTTCTTCATTCGAAACTCGAATGGGGTACTTGCCAATGAAATAGATTTGAATGAAAATTCTTCCACTCATCAATATTTTTTTGTTTGAGGGCGGGAGCTGGGAGCGGCGACTAATCAACAGTTGTCTATTCTTTCCCATTTTTAGTCGGCTATCGATATAGCGAAAGAATTAGATCGCTGTGTCTTCGGGTTTATGTTTTCCATTTATCTCTTACTTTGAGGGCAGTGTGTGGGGGTGGCAGTATTCGGCAAATCAAAGTAACTGTTGCACAGTTTGAGTTAGGAGTTTCTAAATGTTGAAGGAAATATGACAATCAGTGAAAATTGTGTAAGTTGCATTTTTTTTGCTTGGGGGCGGGAGCTGGAGGCGGCGACTAATCAAAAGTGGCCTATCTCTTCCCATTTTTAGTCAGCTATCTATATAGCGGAACAATTAGATCGCTATGTCTTCAGGCTTATGTTTTACATTTATCTCTTACTTTGGGGGCGGCGTGTGGGAGCGGCAGAGTTTGGCAAAGAAATTCTTCCACAGTTTGAGTTTGGAGTCTCTGAATGTTTGAGGTAGCATTAAAATGTGAATCAGTGGAAATTATTGAAAGTTGCACTTTTTTCTTTTGGGGGTGGAAGTTGGAGGCGGCGCCATATCAAAAGTAGCCTATTCTTTCCCATTTTTAGTTAGCTATCCATATAACAAAAGAATTAGATCGTTATGTCTTCGAGTTTATGTTTTTCATTCATCTCTCACTTTGAGGGCAGCGTGTGGGGGCAGCAGTATTCGGCCAAGTAACTGTTGCACAGTTTGAGTTGAGAGTTTCTAAATTAATGTGAGGGAAATATGACAATCAGTGAAAATTGTGAAAGTTGCATTTTTTTTGTTTGGAGGCGGCAGCTGGAGGCGGCGGCTAATTAAAAGTGGCCTATCTTTCTCCAATTTCAGTCAGTTATCAATATAGTGAAAGAATTAGATCGCTATGTCTCCAGGTTCATGTTTTACATTCATCTCTTACTTTGGGGGCGGCGTGTGGGAGCGGCAGAGTTTGGCAAATAAATTCTTGCACAGTTTGAGTCAAGAGTTTCTAAATGTTCGAGGTAACATTATCAGCTAAATCAGTGAAAATTGTTGAAAGTTGCACTTTTTTTCTTTTGGGGGCGGAAGCTGGAGGCGGCGCCATATCAAAAGTAGCCTATCCTTATTCATTTTTAGTCAGCTATCCATATAGCGAAAAACTTAGATCGCTATGTCTTCGGGTTCATGTTTTTCATTAATCTCTTACTTTGGGGGCGGCGTGTGGGAGCGGCAGCGTTCGGCTGAGCAAATGTTGCATAATTTGAGTTGGCAGTTCCTAATGTTTAAGGGAACATCTCAATCAGTAACATTTGTGAAAGTTGCACTTTTTATCATTTGGGGGCGGAATCTGGGGGCGGCGACTAACCAAAAGTAGGTTATCCTTTCCCATTTTTAGTCAGCTATAATTATACCGAAAGAATCAGATCGCTATGTCTTCGGGTTTATGTTTTTCATTTTAAAGTGATGGGGGGCGGTTTTTAGCAGTTTTTCCATGTCGGCGGCGCATATTGAAGACGGAATGTTTCTTGGCTCACCTTTATAAGTGGCAACTATGTATTATTAAAAAAATGAGAACACCAGAGCATCAGGTCTGGTAGAAAGTGCAATATTACGTTATTTCAAGTTTATCGGGGGCGGTTTTCTCTATGTTGGCGGCGCAATATGGACATCCAATATAGCCTAGCCCTCCTTTGGGAGTGGCAGCTATGTAACAGCGAAAAAATTAGAAAGCTAGGTCGTCTAGTTTGGGAGGAGTTCGAGGAACGGACGGACGGACGGACGGACGGACGGACGGACGGACGGACGGACGGACGGACGGACGGACGGACAAAGCGGTTGCAATAGCGATTTTCATCAAGATGGAAAATGCGCTAAAAATGTCAAAGTTCAAAACTTTAGCATTGAATTATTCAAAATCTATCTGATGGATTGGAACCAATTTTGGCAGGAAGCAACACAACAAAAGAGTCAAATAAATTCTGCAGTTGCAGTTTTCCACCATTTTCCAGTCGGGCGTTATATGAATTTACAAAATTTCTCCTGTCCGTTGCCATCCGAGAAGGCCTATCAGCCGTGTTTTGACCAAGGAGGTTTTGGCCAAGACGACTCGCTTTTGATGCAGGACCACTCAAAAATTCATTCCTGATCGGGGATCGACTTTTCCCGAAAAATTCCAACTGATATCGAAAGCAGATTGGATTGGCCGTCGTGTAGATCCATTTTCAAAATCGACACTGTTCCGGTTTTCGGACGGTAATTTTTTCAAAATGAAATTTGCACATTCCGTTAATTTGAAAAAAAAAACTGCAGTGCAAACTTCGGCATGCGGTGAGCGGTGAGCCCCACAAAATGTTCATTTCAGGTGCAGACATGCTGGGAATGAAAGTTGGAGTAAAGATTGAATTAATATCCAGAGGGAAATTTTCGAAATCGGATTAACTGTTTTCGAGTACTTCCCGGGAATTTTTCGGCTGAAAATGTAAAACCGACCAGTTTTTTCTCGAAGAAATATTCATTAGTATAGGAATCAGGAGTTCTTACGGGCCGGTGGATACTCTTCAAATTATCACCCATTATGTTTTGTGTAGGGTATCGTGCTTTTTGAGATTGACTTTACCGCCATCCTTTGATACGCAATTTTTAATTTCTTGAAAATAAAGCGATCCGATATCCGATTCTGATGAAACTTTGAATCCATACATGTTTTGTGTATCCAGTTGTATCCAATAACCGCCTCAAATAAAATGCTATATCGTGATTTGTGACGCACATAATGAGAATAAGAATCTCCTTTTTGAAACACCCTGTGTTTACCCTCTATTACAGATCCGCCAAGATCCTACCAACAAAGCGATCGCTCTGTTGACCAGAGTATCGGGCATCGGTCCGGCAAAGGCGAAGTCTTTGGTATCCGAAGGCATAACCACCCTGGAAGACCTCAGGAAGCACCAGGACAAGCTCAATCATCACCAGAAGATCGGCCTCAAGTATTTCGAAGACTTTGAAAAGAAAATTCCCAGATCGGAAATCGAAGAGATCGAAAAAGTGATCAGAGAGCAGCTTCGGCTTTTGGACGCCCAGATCGAAGTCACAATTTGCGGAAGCTACAGGAGGGGCAAAGCCGAAAGCGGAGACATCGACTGTCTCATCACTCATCCGTCTTACAAGGCCGGCCCGACGTCCGGGGATGAGGCTTCCAATAAGAAGAAAGTTCCCAAAAGCGACCTTTTAAAGTCGGTGGTGGAGACTCTCGAGGCCAGCGGGCTTATCACTGAAACTTTGTCTTTGGGCGATGCGAAGTTCATGGTAGGCAAAAATGGTTATTCAGTCGTGAAATTCAAATGCAAGCTGGCTTGAGTTTAACATCGTATCTTTAGCGGCAGTATAAGTAGAGAATAGAGAACAGTCTTTTAGCGCATATTTTCCACCTTGGTGGAAATCGCTATTGTATCCGCTTTGTCCGTCCATCCATCCGTTACCGCAACTCAGTTCATTTTCAACAAAGAAAAAATAAATGGCTTAAACGCAAAAAAAAATCCAAGTGGAATCCTTGATATCTGGATTCATACCAGACTATCATATCAATCATCTCCTCTTGCGTAATTAGGGTCTCCAATTTTCCGTTGTCTCTCTTTACTGTGACGTCATGCGTATAAGAGATGGTTATTCGAGGTCATGGGGCGCTTACCAATAAGGCGTATAAGGACACAATTCGACACATATGGACACAATTTGACACAGCTAGCGTTCCAATAGCAGTAATAGCACCACATGTCGACACAATCGAAACATTGGCGAGGCTGAGTTTGGCATTAAGCTGGCAAGTGCACTTTGACATTGTGTATCCGTCTTGTCCCTCTCCTCCTAGGTCTTGTCGCAGTTATTGGAAAGCGCCCTATGTTTCTTGAGATATGACATTTCGTTTCTGACAATGGGAAATTTTTCGAATCTGACAAGCGCTCTGTCGTAAGTATATTTATTTGATTTCAGCATGGATTTTATGATTTCACTTGTTCTTAACCATGCACCGGTTCACGAAAGTCCCAAACTTGATGGAAGTGTGGCTGCACCAGCACCAACAGGGATCACGCTGCACCAGACAATGCTTGATGTTTCTGCCAACATCGTGAACTTATCTATGATCGTGAAGCGTCGTAGGTTGACAAAAAATCATCGCCATTTGGATTACTTCGTAATTTGTAGCCTCTTGTGAAATTGGCTTCCACGTGCATCTTACTACAAAAAAACTTTCTTGCTTCGTCCATTAAAAACTCTCTTATGGGCTCTAGTGACTTTCCCCACGTGATAATGGGAACAGTATAGCTAACCGATTCAAAATTCCCGCAAAAGTCAGGAACGAAACGTCAAAACGTCAAAGGTGACCTCGAAAAACCATCTATTTTCTATCTCCTAAAATTGGAAAGGTCAATTACACTATACACAATTTCTTGAACAATCTGTCAAATCAACAATCAAGTTCATTGTTTTTTGACACTATTTTGGCAGATTGTTCAAAATTGTGTAGTGTAATACAGCTTGATAGCTGTATTACACTACACAATTTCTTGTACAATTTTTGGAACAATCTGTCACTCAAACAATCAAGTTCATTGTTTCTTGACACTATTTTGGCAGATTGTTCCGAAAATGGTACAAGAAATTGTGTAGTGTAATACAGCTATTGAAGCGATTTTTCTGTGTTCGACAATATTCAGACTGACTAACTGACAGCTGCCAGCTGCGTACTTTTTGGCTTATCTGTCATTCACCACGGCCGACTGAGTTTTTGAAAAAAAGTCAAATTTTTTTGCAAATTTCGTGAAAACTTCCGATTATTTCGAAAAATATGAAGTTCTAGGGTAGGATACCCATAGTAAAAATGAAAGAGGATAAAAAAAGGTATCAGATAGCGTTATAAAATTGGGGAATGCTTATTTGGAAAAAATGAGTTGTGATACTTTGAAAATATAAAGTTTGATTTTTTTTGTGAACGCCCGTAACATAAAATCGCCACTTTTTGATATTAGGATATTGGCAATTGATTTGACTATCACCATGTCAAGTTTCATCTCAAAGTTTTGAAAAGCAAGGCCACTACAATTTTTTTAAGCAAACTCTGAAAATGCGATTTTTTTCAGTTTTTAATGTTTAGTTGGTAACACTGCTACACAATTGAAAAACAAAAATACAGGCATAGACAGTCAAAAAAGCTGAACACAAAAATACAAAAAAATATAGGTGTTCCATTAAAAAAAAGACGTTTCGTTTATGCCGTCAAAATGGGACACCTGTATACCCGAGTGTATACCTAACTGAAAATAATTTCAGGTCATAGGCATAGGTCTCATCAAACCATATAGGTAACTTTTTTCTTACATCTTTTTCCTTATCTTGAACGGTAAGGCCGCTATGGGATAATCAGGCTTGGATGGACCACCTGTACAAACAGTTTTGTTCCTGTTTCAGGGAGCTTGTAAACTGAACCCGACGTCAACAACCCGCCGGCTGGACATCAGACTCACCCCCTACGACCAGTACTATTGCGCCGTCCTGTACTTCACCGGGTCGGATTTGTTCAACAAAGAAATGCGAAAGCACGCCCTCGATGCCGGTTTTACCCTAAATGAGTACAGTTTGAGGCCCCTCGGCAGCACGAAGGTCCCCGGAGAGCCGGTCGAAATTCATTCCGAGCGCGATATTTTCGATTACATCGACTTCCCATACAAGGAACCTCAAGAACGAAGCCAATAATCTCATTAGTATATTTTTTATTTTTTTTTGAAAAATTGTTTTCGGAGTTCAGTAGTAGTTCAAACGACTAGTTCGTAGTAGGTGCAATGGACCGCTGGAACTGTCAATGTCAAAGTCAAAAAGTCACATTTTCTTAGGTTAGGTTGATTTTCTAGCAGTTTTGTATGTGTGTTTTCTGATAAATATTATAGTTATGGACGGTTTTGTGATATTTAATTTGAATAATGTCATGACGTGACCTCAAAAATGTTTTTCAAAGTGCCTTTCGTCAAGTTCGTCACGAATAATGTTTACGTGTTCATTGGGATCCTGATAGGTCTCTACGTTTCCTCTCTGCTCTCAGATCAGTTCGATACCCCGTGTGTACAGCCTCAGGTGCCTCGGCCTTTGCCCAAGGTAAAGTGTTTCATAATTTCTAGCCTGTTTACTCAATCGGTTCTGGTTCCAGGCTGCACCTCTAGTGAAGCCTAACCCAGTGAAGCATGTCCCCAGCATACCTCCGAAGAAATCAGGCGGCAAGCTCGTCCGGCCCAGGTACTACTCGACCGAGCTGGGCATCCGAGAAAAGCTCTTCGTCGGCATCCTGACTTCGGAAGAAAAAGTGAACACTCAGGCGGCGCACGTCAACAAAACCATCGGCCATTTGGTGGATAAAATAAAGTTTTTCATCACCGCCAAGTACAAGCTCAAGACCAAGTTCAATCTGACTGGTCTGGTGGGTTTTACCGATACGCGAAACAAGTACAGGCCTTTTCAGGTGTTGAAGTACATCGGCGACAATTTTGCCCAGGATTATGACTATTATTTTCTGGCTCATGATTACACTTTTGTGAATGCCCATAAGTTGAATGATGTTGTCGGAAAGATCAGCGTCAGCATGGACGTGTACATGGGGAAGAGGGTGGCCGATGGAAGTTATTGTGATTTAGGTTTGTATGAATCGAGGAGATGTATCCTGTATATGTGTACCGAGCTTACAGAAGCCCTGGGCAGGCGTGTCTAGAGCTGCAGTGCAGGGCATAGTGCTCGTTATAGTTCTCGGCAGCAAAAATAACGCCCACTTGATTCATGCCGAAGACGACTATTTTCTTGGCCTGTTCTTCTGTAGTAGGTAGTAGTAGTATTCGAGATGATGAAGCAATGCCGCCCTTGTTATCAATATATCGCCCTTCAGTAAAAAAATTCAAACTTTTAACAATGGTAAGTGTCGACAGGGACCAAATTTGCCATTTTGCATCACTATTATTGGACTAGGAACTGTTGTCGAGCATTTTTATTTTTCAGTTAGCAAGCATTCCTTTGCAACCTAAACATAAAGTGACTCATATTATTGAAATCGCCAATTAAATTGTAGAAAGAACATGAAAGGCTGCCGATCCAACACCTAACTTGTTTACAAAGTCCTCTATAAGGGCGGCATTGCTTAATTCATCTGGAATTCATACCTACCTACTGCGGTAGAGCAGACCAAGCAAATAGTCGTCTTTGTCATAAATCAAGTGGGCGCTATTTTTGATGCCGAGTGTACGCAGTGTCGAGCCTCTGTTTAGTTGGCATTTTTCCTGAGGCTTTTGTAACCTCGTTAGCACTGTATAAATTGACAAAACAATAACTGCTGGCCAATAATTGGTTTTCACAAAAGTTTTTAAACTATTGTCACTAGGGGGTTTTGCAGGGCTGATAGCTCACCCTTCATGACTGCATAATAGGCATTTACTTTAAATGCAAGCCATGTAGAGGTTGAGGAGAACACAGCGATGTTCAATCACGTTTTATTAACACACACATTGTGTGTACATTGACATCCAAGACTAGCAATAAACTTTTCTACAAACACGTATCAGTTACGCGTACATTCTAACACAAAATGGTAATTGTTGACGACCACTACTTCTCGACTTCAGCCACCAAATTTTCACGGTAGGTAGACACCACCACAACATCACGTTCGTCGACCGTAGTTTCCTGGGGAAACCACTATTTCCACTGTAAAATGCCCCTTCTTTCCATTACTTGTCCTACGACGTAAGTACATGCAAGAAAGAAAGCGTACTATATAGCTGTTTAAGTGGTTGCCTAAATTGTTGACGACGACTACTTCTCGACTAGCATTTTCTAAGAGTTAGGCAACCACTTAAACAGCTATATAGGACGCCGCCTTCTTGCATGTACTTACGTCGTAGGACAAGTAATGGAAAGAAGGGGCATTTTACAGTGAAAATAGTGGTTTCCCCAGGAAACTACGGTCGACGAACGTGATGTTGTGGTGGTGTCTACCTACCGTGAAAAGTTGGTGGCTGAAGTCGAGAAGTAGTGGTCGTCAACAATTACCCACAAAATTATAACAATCTTATCCTGTCTGGCAGAGCCGAGGACCGCAAATACAATAATTGATTGATTGAATCCCGTTCCTTTCTGGGTTATTTTGTAATACTCGTTCAATCGTCATTCGGTCACATGGATTGTGCATTGATTTGTAAATCCGCCGACGCCGCACGGAAAAATCCAGCGATTCCGAAACCGCTGAGTCGACGCTGCTCTTTCCCGAGTGCCGTGCGCTGGGACTCCGTTTCTCGCATAGTGCGCCTTTGCTCCCGCGTCCGCTGCTGCTGAAATGCGGAATCGTCTATTCTTGCCAATTTTTTGCTAGAAGTTTTTCTCTGGCCAAAACATGTATATATTAGTACAGACCTAAATGATGTTCAACTTACACAAAATTTTGATTTTGCAGACGCAGGAATCGTCTTGAGCAATTCGGTTTTGAAAGCGGTGCGCGAACATCTCGATTGGTGCGTCATAAACGGCATCAGTGAAGATCACAGCGAAAATATTGGAAGGTGCATCCATCACAGTATTGGTTTATCATGCCAAGAATCTGTTCAAGTACGAATAATAAATTTTGTCAAATTCGTTGTATAAAATGTTAATTGTCGAGATGTTTTCAGGGTCAATCTATTGACAGTTTCAAAATCAAACATTTTGATCTCAGAGAGCATTTAGTGGAGCTCACCAAGAAAAATGAATTCAACAAAGCAGTGACCGTCTATCCAGTCTTGCAGAGCGACAGCTTTTATTTACTCAACGCTTATTTTTTGAGAGTAAGTTTTTAACGCGTTTTCTTAGGGAAAGGTCAGTCAGTCCTTCGTTTGTCTGTCCGTCCGTTTGTATGTCCGTCCGTCCGTCTGCATGTCTGCCGGTCTGTCTGTCCGTCCGTCCTTCCGTTTGAATTAAAACTCCTTCTCAGGAAATGTATTTAAAGCTCTGAGACTGTTTCCTGTGAATATCTTAAATCCTGAAAGGTAGCTATTGGAAAATTATATTAGTCAATCATCCCTAAAACTGTCCCCTAACCCTAACTGAATGAATTTAAAACTCATTGTGCTTTGAGTTTGGGAACTAACGTTTAACGGAAACATTCATTCTGAGCGGTTTTTTTTTCAAGAAAAGCACAGGTTGTTGTGTGGCCTATTTGTTTGTCTGTCCAATGATTCTTTTATACATCCCTCCCGAATGCCCGTTACTTTTTGACCTGTCCATTTTAGAGCATCTGCTTGCAACAAATTTACATCAGCATAAAATTTCAGCGCCGCCTGTCGTGGATCAAAAAAGAAATCGACGTGCTGGCCGAGGACTTGACTGAAGTCTGGCCGCCGGGGCAACGGCCCGGGGCCAAGCCTGCCACTCGTTTCGACCTGCCCCGTCAGTATTACTTCAACATGACACACATGTTCTTCCCGGACGATTTCACCAACATCAGGACCCACACGGATGCCGATTTGCGAGACATTGAGGTGGTGTTTTCAGGCAAACGAAATCAACTTTTTTTTCAATAATTTCCGTTGTAAATTGCAGAACGTTATCGACGAAGTCAAACTGAAAGTGGCCCACCAAGAGCCGGGTAAATTCCATTTTCGACGTTTGATCAACGGCTACAAGACGTTCGATCTGAGCCGCGGCATGGACTATATACTGGACTTGGGCTTCCGGGACTTGACCAGCGGCAAAGAGGTGTTGAAGCGCTTTGAAGTTTGCAAGCCTTTGGGGAAGGTCGAGTTCGTTCCGGTGCCGTACGTCACGGAAAACACGAGGGTCACCATAGTATTTCCCGTTCAGGTAAGGATCAGTTGCAAATTTTTGTCAAAGCTGTTTGCATTATCTCTGATATTTCGACTGCCACCGATGTTTGAGTCAAGTTGTATTAATTGAAGAGTATTTTTCCATTCATCCGAACTGCCGTCCCTGTATTATTTATTGCAGACTTATTCGGTGGCGACCCGCAACAAGGGGGAGTCAAAAAAAAAACTACTGGAATTGTACGATCGCGCGCAAAATAAACGGAGACAGTGTTTCGCGCGGAGTGTACCGATTTAATGAATTTTAGCCTTCTTGTCACTGTGACAGCAAGCCAAAATTCAGTAAATTGGTACACTCCGCGCGAAACACTGTCTCCGTTTATTTTGCGTGCGATCGTACGTCTCTTACGAAAGTAAAGCCGGAAACGTTGGAGAATGTTTACAGTTTTATAACTGACGCTGGATAACCTTGCTGATGACCCACTTTTTGACAAACTGCGTCAGTGTCACCAAATTGTGAACGTTCTTCATCATTTTCGACTTTGCTTCCGGTCGGTTTTTTCCGACACCCCAGTTGTTGTGGATCGCCACCAGATAAGTCTGGAATAAAAAATGCGGGGACAGTCGTTTGGACAGGGATCTGGCCGTGCTCATGTACCATTTGTGTGTATTCGCATCGGGGATAGTCACTGCATCGTTTATATCTACCAACATGGGTATAATGTAAGTAGGACGATGAATTACTGTAAGTCAGGAAATGCCGGAAGGGCATCTAGTTACTCAAAACGAAAAGTGAAAACAATTATATGAATTAACGTCTGGTTTCATTGACAATCAATTTTACAAATTGATGAAACAATCCAACAATCTTGAAAGCAAATGGAAGGCGGCGGTTTGGTCATGGTCATCTGGTTCTGAAAATACAAAAACGGGTGTGAGCATAACGCTACTCTCATGAATTGAACTCGAGTCAATTCAGTGTTGAATTCAACTTCAACTCAGTTTTGAATCAGTATTCTAAAGTAATATTCCACTTAGCTTTACTAAATACGCGATCTGGCCCAGCCAGAGTCAGTAAACACCGTGATAATGAAAAGTGCAATGTACCCCCAAACAGTGCAATGGTACCTATTTCAAATACCACATCCCCGTGATGATGAAAAGTGCAATGTGCCTTCAACAGTGCAATGGCACCTATCCAGATACCACACCACGTGTATCAAGCGTGATTATAATTGATTCACGGTTTGTCTACCCGGGTGATCACTCCCGATACAAATAACCTGACTCTGTGCCGATTCATTATTAATGAAGCCAGGGGATACTCGCACAAGGCTCCCGAGTCCAACTACACAGGCCCATTCGCTAATCCCGCATCGTGCAATGAGGCCAGGGGATACTCGCGTAAGGCCCCTGTAGCGTATCAGCGCAGACAACTAATCCCGCATCGTGCAATAGAGCCAGAGGATAACGCACAAGGCGCCTGTAGCGTATTAGTTCAGACAAAACCTCAACCGTCTACTCTGTATAAGCAATGCTGAGGTTCTCATGTTTGATTATTTACACAAGCATAATCAATCACAGTAAATAAGTAGGTAGATGCACTGTGAGAAAACTCACCGTTTGGATGTTGACAGCTTCGTAAATTTGTCACAAAGAGAAATGCACGTTGTCAGTAATTCTGCATAATAACTCAACACACAAAGGTAAACAAAGTACAATCAACTGTTGTTGTCAATTGTTACAAAAAAATTGGTGTCTTATAATAGTAATAATTAATTTTGTTGACATGATTCTTTTGCTGTGCAGGAATGGGAAGTGCCGCAGGCGGTGGCATTCCTCAATGACTACTCGTCGTCCATTTTAATTCGCAAAGAGAAAACGTTTCTGATGTTGGTGCCGCTGTACCAGTACAACAGCACCAACAAGGGCGCCCAGGACGTGTTCTTTGAGTTGAAGAACACCGCCACAAAAATCTCGGAGAAGTACAAGAACGACGACGTGAGGATAGCGTGGGTTTCAGTGAGGTTGCCCCAGGTGACGACCCCTTTGACCATGGACGATAACGAGGCGCTGAATTTCGCCATTGTGGATCTGGCGTTGAGGAAAATCGGATTGGAAAGCCTCGTTTTGGTGCTGGACGTTTACAGCAACATCACCAGTGATTTTTTGAACAGGGTAATAAAATTATTTTATTTTAGGTTATGTATCAGGTAGCTTCAAATGACTTGGCTTTCAGGTTTTATGTGGGGAATTTCTCGCGCTTTTCATTTTCTAATTTGCGCAAATTTTTCGCAAATTCCGCTCTCATTTTCTACCGCTTCGTGATGTTGGCAGCCAGGTTCCGGACTTACTCTGTGACGAGCGACATCTTTTCAGGCAGCTCGCGTCAAGTCCGTCCTGTTGTTAACTACCTGTTGATTTCGTACGTTCCTGGTATCAAGTGAGGGGTGCTCATTTGTTCCGCAATACCGCGCTTGATTCAACCTTTTTTTAGCACGTCCAAATCTAACTTCCAATTCTTCTAAGCTTATGATTTAACGCACTGACTAATGCTTAGTTAATCTGAAAGCGTTAGCCGCAAAAGAGCAAAGCCAGTTTGAAGCATCTGTACAACAGGTGGGAAAAATCCAGGTAACTTCGTGAATTTCGATTAAATCTGACATTAGACTGTAATTGGGTTAGAACATCTGCACATTTATCATAAAGATTGTACACCATTTAATTGAAATGCGACTCTGATTTCAAAATAATTTGTGCCAATAAATTTCTGGACACCTGCTACCTCAATTAATGGTATCAAATCAATGATTTACTTGCCTTTGACTTCAAAGAGAGCTCCACACCAAATACATACCACAATCACCACACCATAAACAACTTGATCAACAAATAATGTAACAATAATAGCTGGAACGCTGAACAAGGCGTCGTCTCTGTATGGCATTCTCACACCCGCTCTTTATGGCATCTCAACGCCAACCATACTCGCGTCCTCTTCGCTCGAGGCCTGCATCTTGCATCCCTACTCTCTCAATTTTGCCAGCTGGAGCTACTCTTCCATATTTAAATTATTTTACTTTAAAGCTAGGCCCATCGCCACAGTACCCAAAGCGAATTTGTAACGTTATTGAATTTTTTACACGTAAATCTTTGTGCGAAGTCAGAACTGTATGGCAGATCCAACGAGGCGTTCTTTGTTTTGTCAATAATTCTTCAAGACTTGGCGTGTCTTTTGGCTGGAGCACACCAAAGGGTTGGTACTTTCATTGCGACACTTTTTTTTTTGAGTGATGGCATCGTATTTTTAGATTGAAGCGTCAGAATCTCGAGCTCGTCTCGAACATCTTTTTTCTCAATCACCAAATGTCACAAGCTACTTTTTTTTTTGTTTATTGACTAAAAAAAAAAAGGTCGGAAAATTGGACAATTTTCCAATAAAATGAAGAAAGGCGAGAGAGATCACGCAAATATGTTGAAACTTGAAAACAAAATCTCTTCGTCACTCGAACCAAAATTCAACTGACGTACTATAGGACATAAATACTAACTAATAATACCCTCGTGACAACCCCCGTAGCGCCTAAATATCGCCCCGATATTCAACAAAACAGTTTTTAAAACAACAAAATTGCGAACGTTACTTGCAGGTCAGAATGAACACAATCCCCGGCTTTCAAGTGTTCAGTCCCATACCGTTCCGCCAGTACGATCCAAAGATCTCACAGTTCCCACATTTCGAAGTGAACAAAAATGCCGGCCATTTCGACAGGGAAGAATACAAGTACATCTCGTTTTACAGCAGAGATTACGTTAACGGTAAGTCATTTCGACTCTGTCTAGCCCAATAAAATTTGGCTCAAAATGAAACCAGGGAGACCTTGAAAGAACTTTGCCCCTTTTATTAAGCTCCTGAATCTTGAGTGGTTGATTGAAAATTAATCTTGAAAATTGTCTGCCCACAAGAGCGAGTTAATTAAATGTTGATAATTATTCACAGCCCGACGTAAGTTCCAAGCCCACGTGCCCATCATAAAAGTGGACAACGACATCGTCAACATCCTCCACGAGGACTACAAACGCAAGGGCAACTTGTTCGAAATGTTCCTCAAGCACGGCGCCGGCGTCCATTGCATGAGGGCCACGGAAATGGGACTGAAAATCAAGCATCACGAGGAACCGGTCGACACCGGTCGGTGCAATCTGTTCCTGGGAGGCGAGCTGCAGCTGGCCAAGATGCTTCTCACGAAAAGGGAACACATACCGGAGCTGCAATAAGCATTGACGTAACAAAGAGTTATTTGTTTATGAAACGAATAATAGATATTAATAAATAAACTGACAAAGTTTCATTTTGTATTTTCACGATTCTATCCACTCCAGACTGCTCCTTCTTTTTGGTTCAGAGAGAATCGGCCCGGAAAGAGATACGGGGGTGAGGTTAGCGAGGACGAATGTCGATGCGTTCGACACGAACGAATGTGTTTGGCTGGAGGGAATTATTTGTCGTCGAATAATAATTAACAAGAGTGCCAAGCTAGTTATTAACTATTGTAGTGCATCAGTGACAAAAGAAGAAAGCACCAGGCAAGTCTACTTTCGATGTAATCAAATGATGATTGTTCAAAGGGGTGAAAGTAATTGTTTTGTTTATAGACTTTATTGATTAACTTTGTACTGTGTATTCCGATAACAGCCAAAAGCTAAAGGCATTGTTGAACCAAGTTGACATTCCACAAATAGCTGTGAACTTTCAACTATATTGTTTATAATTACCTTCAAAGCTCCAGGTAGGTCACCACAGTGACAAATCAACCGAAGATAGCCTCCGTCAGGTGAATTTGTAGGCTCTATCATGCTGAAAACGCAGCGGCTAGCAGTCTATGCAAATCATATCTGGGCTAATGGACCTTTTCAATAAAGCCGGTCTCTCGCACGATTTACGTCACAGCCCCCACATGGCCGCAGTGTGGTGCCGCGCACATTTCTGTCGGACCAGCGCGTAGAATATTTGAAAAAGTTCGTTCTCAACGAAGGGAGTTTTCCCTTGGAGATATTAGGTGCCGTTATAGCTAGACACCACCAACTGCGCGGACGAACGCGCACGCATCTGTCTCTCTTTTCTGAAAATTTCCATTACTATAACGCGTAATTTTTCTCCATAGAATAAAAGAGATTTAACCCTTTTGCAACGACAATCGGTTTCATGAGCATTCAAAGTAAAGTTTCTAGAAAGAGAACCGCTTTAAACATGCTCAGAAATGCAGTGTCGCTTCGAAAAATCTACAAGATACCGAAAAGTGATATAATTTTCCCGGTTAATTAATTAAAGGCTGTTATGTAACACAAAGTGATACAGAGCTGAGTGACAAGTCTGAAAGTTGAAACACATCACCAGCTGGACGTTAATTGAACAAACTAAAACACCCAACGTTTATGTAAATTATTTGAAGTTTCGAAATACCTACAAAGACCATACTCAAGGGGTTAATAATAATAATAATAATAATATCTCTCCAAGTACAACTAAATGATTGATATCTCTCTAAGTACAAGTGGGACTGGGGAGAGTTAATTGAAATTAAATGGTGAATCATTGTTCATGGTATGTATACTGAAAGAACAATAAAGACTAATAATAATAATAATAATAATAAATGGTGAATCATGCAAGGAATCAAACTCAAGTGCGGTATGAAATTTGCCTCATCCATTTTTTTTTTCAAATCAGGAGAATACGGAAACGGAAATTTAATTAAGAGACTGGAATTGATTAGGTGCGGGTTTTCGCATTGTTAGCTGGAGTCAGCACAATATGAGACTAGGTAATGAATAATTGATTTGAATGGAGTAATTAAGGTTCATTAAATTAAATTAGCGATCATTGATAAATCTGTAAAATGAAGGTGTGTGCTTTTAGAGATTGTGTTTGTTTGAAATATTTATTCAATTGTCCTCTTCAAAAAGAAACTGGGGAACTAGAATGATTTGAGAATAAAAAAGGAGTTGGGAATTTATTTAAATGATTCAGGTAAAAAGAGTTACAAACCTTCGGCACAAAATACACAACGTAAGGGTCAATTGTTTCACTTCTAATTAATTAGGAAAGTGGAGTTTTATCACAATATGCAACCATCAATCCGTCTATTCAGCTGGATAACCGAACATTACGCGAGCTAGTTTATTTTTTCAATTTTTCTTTGTCCACATGCAAGTTTGCACTCGTTCTGGGTGCACACGGACCTCATCAGGTCACTAAATTTTACGACGCCTACTTTATTCATGATTTTGTTTTTTTTTAATTTTATAACACAGATCGTCGTTTTCGCGATCTCCTATTTTTATCACGTTTATGAGTTTGACATTTCGGGCAGTAGCTTACCTTGAACAAAAACTGAAATATTTACGACACGAAATCATCAGGTTTTAATTTTTCTAATGGAGGATCAATTATGATCGGACTTGTTTCACTGACATTGTACGTTATTACTGACTAACACGAAAATTACCATTATTTCTTAAATTCATGCTCCTCGTACACCTACACCATCAGTTATTGTCTCAAGTCTTTTGAAACATTTCAACTGACCAGATACTACCTACTAACGTGCGTCTCGTTTAAAGAACTTAGAGCAAAATTTGCAACCAGCCTAAAACAAGAGAGAAACACCATCATATACACGGTTCCCCTTGTCACTTCTCCTGCATCACTGATTCGGGTTTCCATAGGTAATTTCAGAACCCCGCCGCGAAAGAGGGCTTCTGCAACGCCTCACGCAACACTCACTCAGACCCGACATTCCCAGCTGAGAGCTAGTCCAGGGTGCGATGATGCTCACTTTCAAAAATGTTATGGGGCGGTCAGCCAGACTCACAAGTTTCTGCCATTTGCTTGCGCATTGTCCCATAACACCAGCATTGTACCAGGTAGCATGACCAAAATAAAATACATTCCACAATCTGGTGCCGAATCCAGAAATCAATATTACTTGTGTAAGGTGTAAGACACATATTTTTTATAACAATTGACCCATTGACCGCAACAGTTGGTTGTGTTTTGTTTAAGTACCTTTGTATGTAACATTATGCATAGTTACTGATAAGGTGCATTTCTCTTTGTGACAAATTACGAAGTTGTCAGCATCCAAACGGTGAGTCTTATCACAGTGCATATACTTATTTATTTTTCTGTAATGATTATGCTTGTGTAAATAATTAAACATAAGAACCCTCAGCATTACTTATACAGAGTAGACGGTTGAAGTTTTGTCTGAACTAATACGTTACAGGAGCCTTGGTGCATTATCCTCTGGCCCTATTGCACGATGCGGGATTAGCGAATGGCTCTGTGTAGCTGGATTCAGGAGCCTTATGTAAGTCATAGACATGTAAGTATCCCCTGGCGTCATTGTACGAATCGGCACAGAGTCAAGTTATTGGTATAGGAGGTGATCACCCGTGTAGACAAACCAAGAATGAATTATAATCACGCTTGATACACGTGATATGGTATTGAAAACAAGTGCTCGTTGGGGGTAACATTGTACGTTTCATTATCACGGTGTTTACTTAGACTCTGGCTGGTATTTATGTGAAGTTTCCATAATGCCTATAAAAGGCCAAGTCGCGTATTTAGTAAGGCTGAGTGGAAGTGTTCTAGTCATATTGATTCAAGACTGAGTTGAAGTTGAATTCAACACTGAATTGACCTGAGATCAATTCACGATAGTAGCGTTATGCTCACACCCGTTTTCATCTTTTCAGAACCAGATGACCATGACCGAACCGCCGCCTTCCACTTGCTTTCAAGATTGTCAGCTGGACTGTTTGTTATTCCGGTATTTCCTGACTTACAGCAATTTATCGTCCTACACTTGACAGTAAAAGTTTACTTAATCTGAAGATGCAATAAAAAAATACAATGAAACAAAATGAGTAAGATTGCAGTAAGTAGTATGTATATTCCTACCAATATCATACAGAATAATTTCAATGTATATAACAAATTCATATTAATATTCATCCATGATATTAATATTGAAGTTTTATCATTTTTAATTATTATTACTTAAAATAGTAGTTACTCGTTTTCCATGTAAACATTGCCGGCCTTGCTTGAGGTCGATACGGTGCGCGTCGTTTTTCTTGTTGTAGTTCATGATGATTGCTTGCATAATGTAAAAACAAAAGAAAGGTACTAAATATGTCGTTTCTCTTTAACGTCAGTCCGAGTCGGATCCGGATTCTGACAGGCACAGGTCCTCGTTCAGCAGGTGGGTCGACAGCTTCGCGTTGTTGCCGGATGACGACGACGTGGGAGGCGCGGTGCTGCCGTTGGAGGGATGGTGACCGTTCGTCTTGGAGGAAAACGACCCGGACCGGCCCGTCACCATGGTGCGGTCTGGATCCGAATCCGAGTCGCTGTCGCTGCTCGAAGACGACGTGTCCGTTATCTCGCCCACTTCCCCCCTGGACTCGGGCGGTGTCAGTCTTACGCTGACCGGCGGCGATTTGTCCGTAGAAGGTGGGGGCATGTGGTGGTTGTGATTGTTGTGCATGTGCTGCTGCTGCTGTGACGAGGGGGCATTCATGGTGGTGTTGGCACTTGAACTTTGAGGAGCCAAGTCGAAATCGTCCATTCCGATCATTGGCAGGCTGGCTAAGGCGCTGCTATTGTTGTTCGGTGTGTTGTGCGTTCTGTAGGCAATGGAAGAAAACGTGGTTAGTTGATGTTGATAGTGAGGAATGCGGATGATTAGGGAGCATTTTTTGGAGGGCGGACGCAAGTGACCCATGGTCAGAGTCAAAAATATAATGCGACTTTTTGAGGGGCAGCAAAAAGCACAACAGTAGAACATCATGGGTAAAAATTTCGCGTACCTATTTCCTGCTCGATTTTGTAAAAACAATAGTTACAAAAGTTGTAAAATTGTTTAACGACCGGGAGTTTGAGATTAGGTATTGGTTTCGTCGTCGACGCTTTTCAGACTGCAGCTATTTTCTAAGCAGCACTTGCTAAAAACAAAGCCCGTAGTCGATTATGCACGCAAGCAACTCACTTTTATTCGTTTTCCCCCAAAGACAATAAAAAATAAAAATAAAAACGGTGTGGAATTTTGAGATTTGTAAAATATTCTTTAGTAAGTATTAAATATTATTTACTTATTCACTGAACATACAATGCAAGGTAAACCTATTATTGCAGGCGGTCAGACACAACGATTGTGAAGATAAACGCCTAATAAAGTAACGTTCAATTTTATTATTATTATTTATTTTTGGCGTCAATTCACCTGAATGACGCCAAATGGCGAAATTTTCCAACATTTCAAAATGTATTATCAATTTCACAGTTTTTTGATGAAAGCAAGCTATGGATGGACTGCTTAGACTGTTGTGTTGGTATGAATGGCACGATGCGAGCTTGATTTTGACGCCTTGATAGATGTGCTATGATAATGTAACAGCTGTCACCGTCATCTCAACACCATGCACCCAAAAGCGACAATTTTCGAGACTGTGCAGCGAAATAAGGAAAACGTCAGCCCTCTCCTGAAGTGGAAATTGCTGTGGTCGCAAGAGACATCGTATCTACCATGGTTGGTGGCTTCTCGCTGATGCTGCTAGGTGAGCGGTGGTCACCGAAAAAAATTATGGCCAAGCGCGGTAGTACTGAAGAGAATGAAATGTGAAATGCCCACTGTCTAGTGGGCCCTGTGAAGTTGAGAAAACTTCCTCAGATGGACGATAATTTATGAAGTTGGGACTGCACGAGATAAGACGCGCGTGAGTGCAATATGTTGAAAACTTGCTCATTTCCTGTGTGTCTCCTTCTTCACAAATGTTTGCTGTTTTAGTAGGGTATAAGGTGGAGAGTGTGAAGTACTCACCACTCGGTGATTCTCATTCCATTCTCTTTACTGCTGCCGCGCTTGACCGCCTGGCCATCAGTTTATTCAGTGACCACTGCTCACCTAGCAGTATCAGCGAGTAGCCGCCAACCACGGTAGAGACGATGTCCCTTGCCGACCACAGCAACTTCTACTGCAGAGGACTTACGTTTTTCTACTTTCGCTGCTCAGTCTCGGAAATTTAACCTTGCGGGTGTATCGCGTCGGGATGACGGTGACAGCTGTTATCATAGCACATCTATCAAGGTGTCAAAATCAAGTCAGCATCGTACCATTCGTTCCAACACAAGACATTTTTTTTTCCATAGCTTGCTTCTAACGAGTATTTTTTCTCTCGTATTCCGACAACCGATCAACTATCGGGATTTTCCGAATTGTGACCAATTACAGCAGCTTTACATGGCATAAACCTATCCTAGCTTTGTAGGAATTCACCAGTGAAAAAACTCTCCCACTAAACTAAAAAAACCAACCACCTGCAATAACTCCCGATTCCTGGTCAATATTTCTTCGAGCAAAAACAGGTCGATTTTTATATCGAGGGACACATCTAAAACATACATTGGCAAATTTCCATCTTCAGCCCCCTCGCCCCCACTCACTCCAACTTTGAAATTTCGAATGACACCACCTACCTTGCGATACATCAAATTGAAGAAAATTGAATTCTCTTTATGAAAAAAATTATTCCACGTTTTTTCAACCCCACCCCCTCTTCTTCCTAGCATCATCCTAGATAGCATCTGAGAAGAGAATTTTCGGTGGAAAAAAATGCTGCCCAAATTCACCCCATTGCTCTCCCCCACCTCAACTTCAAAATTCAACAAAACACCACTGATAAATCCCACACTGATCCAAAGATGAAAATCTTACAGTACTTCTTCATTGTTATCGTTATAGAAAAACCTCACGGAAAAAACCTGCTAATAATCTAGTAGTTTATGCAGGGCCAAAAAAAAAAAAAAAAAAAAAAACAACACCTACATCGGGTTCCACCAAACTTTTATCAACGCGATAACTTTATCACTCTGATAGTAACTAAGCAACTGGCCATCCTACTGGCTGGTGCATAGCAACTATCAGCGTGATAGATTTAATCTGCTCTTAAAATTTTGGTGGAACCCGAGGCTACTTTGTGAAACATCAAATAAAAGGGAATTGGATTATCTTTCTGAAGACATTTTTTTTTTAAATTTTCAACTCCTCCCCCATTAAATTGGACATTTGAATATGAGTGAGGCATGCGCGCACCACTTCTTTACGGCTCTGATACGGAATAGCGCTGGTCAAAACAGCGTTCCAATAATAGCGCCGCGACAAAAAAGCGCCGGGCAAAATAGCGTCGCGTCGAAAAAGCGCTGGACGTAATAGCGCCGCGACAAAATAGCACAGGAATTAATAGCGTCGCGTCAAAAAAGCACTGGACATAAATGCGCCGGGACAAAACACCGCCGCGACACGATAGCGCTTTTCGCTTTTTTGTGAGAAATATTGCTACGACAAAATAGCGCCGGATTGTTACCGAGGTAGGCTTTTCTGGCGTCAGCTGTTGACAAAAGTATAAAATATTTGTGGCGAAAGATCCAACAAAAGGGGTTGACGTAAGCTCATCGGGGAAATGAAAATACGACATGTACCAAATTGTTGAGTTGATGATGCACAATTGATTATTGTTTGTAAGATGTGATTTTCATGAGTTTCACGATATCCTTCATATTATATGTACTTACCTACTACCTTTAACTATTCATACAGGGAGCTGAGCAGGGACACAGGTAATTGGTAATTGAAAATGATTTGCTTACTTCAAAACAAAACGCCTTCGTCTTAGTACAATAATTTTTAATAGGTACGTTCACTGCCAAGCATATTTTTGAAAAAAGTCCTCTCCCCCCAGGCCGCTCAAGAAAACAATACTGACCGTCGAGGTACATCTGCGGGTCATGCTTGTCCCATGTAATGCACGGCGACCGTCAGTTGGACCAGCGGTCAGCTGGACCAGGACCATACGGACACATCGAGCCACAGAATGCTGGGCCCATCGGACCAGCGTGGCAGTGAACGTGTTGAGGGTGTTAAGGCTTCTTGAGCTGCTTTTTTGTTGCAGCGCTATTATTCACGGCGCTATTTCGTACGGGGCCATTTTTTCGCAGCGCTATTTTTTACAGCGCTATTTTGAACTGGCGCCATTTACTACGGCGCTTTCTTGTCGCGACGCTATTTTTGTCGGCGCTTTTTTGTCGCGACGCTATTTTTCCTGGCGCTTTTTTGTTACAGCGCTATTTTGGTAGCGCTTTTTTGACCGACGCTATTTTGACCAGCGCTATTCCGTATCAGAGCCCTTCTTTACAGTTGTTGGTTGCGTCAGAAAAAAATCATATCTGAAAAACTATAAGTCCTAGATCAATTTTTTTTGTTTTAAAAAATTCTGCAATACTTTGGCCCCTATTGCTTCGCTGGTTGTATACAGGGTGGTGAAAATTTCGATGCTCACCATTGGTACCTTGGAAACGGTAAGAGATACGAGGTCGTTTAAATTAGAAAAAAGTTGCGCATTTTTGTGGCGATTAAGAATCTGAAAAGAAACTTTGAATATTTTGATTGGTTTACGATTTATCACGAAAAAAGTGAAAATTTTGATTTCAGAAATTATTTTTTATCTTTCCAACCATTCAAGCTATTTCAATCAAACTTGGTAGTTTTATGTTTTTGATCACTCCGAGTCGATCAACGTTGGCAGAAATTTTCCAGGCCTTCTAGATGTCAAAGGACCCCGCACGATTCTTATGGAAAATGGCTCCCGGTTAAATTCTCTGAATTTTCGATATGTTGTAGCTCATGAGATACTAATCAAATACCGTGAACCCCAAACTCAAATAATGGACAGTTTTTTACCCACAGGGGGTTGAAGTTGGAGGTTTTGACGGCTTAAAAATGATATTCTGACGTAAATAAAAGCTTTCTATTGGGTTTCTCTTCAAGTTGTGTTTCATGCTAAATGTATTTATTTGGCAGAAAAATATCAACCCCCTCCTCCACCCCCAACCCCTATCTACCATCATAAAATTCGAGATTACTCCCAAAAGCCATGCGGATGGCTTCTGTGATTTAAATTATGAATTTTGACATGAAAATTATTTTCCACCCCTAATGTTGGGGTGCCGATTTCCCAATTTTCCTCGGTTAATTTGGCTGAATTTTTGGTATTGTGTACTTCTAATTTTGCTGAACAAAAAGTTCTCATACCAAAACTTATTCCTATGAACAGTTTTTGTTCTGCAGGGGACTGAAGTTCAATATTTATGCTCTCAAATCTTCAACTTCAGTCCCCTGTAGAACAAAAACTGTCCATAGGAATAAGTTTTGGCATGGGAACTTTTTGTTCAACAGAATTAGAAGTACACAATACCAAAAGTTCAGCCAAATTAACCGAGGAAAATTGGAAAATCGGCACCCCAACATTAGGGGTGGAAAATAATTTTCATGTCAAAATTCATCATTTAAATCACAGAAGCCATCCGCATGGCTTTTGGGAGTAATCTCGAATTTTATGATGGTAGATAGGGGTTGGGGGTGGAGGAGGGGGTTGATATTTTTTTGCCAAATGAATACATTTAGCATGAAGCACAACTTGAAAAGAAACCAAATAAAAAGCTTTTATTAACGTCATAGTATCATTTTGAAGCCGTCAAAACCTCCAACTTCAACCCCCTGTGGGTAAAAAACTGTCCATTATTTGAGTTTGGGGTTCACGGTATTTGATTAGTATCTCATGAGCTACAACATATCAAAAATTCAGAGAATTTAACCGGGAGCCATTTTCCATAAGAATCGTGCGGGGTCCTTATGATAGTCAACTTTTGTTTTTCTTATGGCCGCCATATTGGATTTTTGCACTAATGAATAGAGAAAAAAATTAGCTTTCCGAACTAGTAACCAACATGTTCTTTTGATGACATTTTTAGCGTCAAATTTTGAAATTTTCGTAAATTATTGACAAAATCGGGAATGCTTTGAAAAACAATTGAAATATTATCAATAGCAACAACAGAAAAAAGACAGATTGTGTTCAATTGACGTATCTAAGGGCCCGATACCAAGTTGCAGGCGCGAAGTTTGTGACGGCGTAACTCGCCAAATACAGCGCGGTCTGATTGGTTGGTATCCGCCGTTGCTATGGTAACGGCATTTACGGCGGTCTCAGCCCCAACTTGGTATCGAGCCGTAACTTCTTAATCGTGTTTTGTGCTTGTTTGTACCGAGAGCTCATAAATTAAATGAGTCAAGGGTGCCTGTGAATTCAAAAACGTCTGTCGAAACTAGGGTAATCCTTACTCCTTTTCTAATAAATTTGTCAAACTTTAACAAGAACGATATGCTAGTTCCGACAGACGTTTTTGAACTCACAGACACCCTTGACCCATTCAATTTATGAACTACCGGTACAAACAAGCACAAAACACGATTAAGAAGTTAGATACGTCAATTGCACACCATCTGTCACTATTTTGTTGTTGCTATTGATAATATTTCAATTGTTTTTCAAAGCATTCCCGATTTTGTCAATGATTTACGAGAATATCTAAATTTGACGCTTAAAATGTCATAAAAATAACATGTTGGTTACTAATTCGGAAAGCTAATTTTTTTCTCTATCTATTTGTGCAAAAATCCAATATGACGGCCATAAGAAAAACAAAAGTTGACTATCATAATTTGACATCTAGAAGGCCTGGAAAATTTCTGCCAACGTTGATCGACTCGGAGTGATCAAAAACATAAAACTACTAAGTTTGATTGAAATAGCTTGAATGGTTGGAAAGATAAAAAATAATTTCTGAAATCAAAATTTTCAGTTTTTTCGTGATAAATCGTAAACCAATCAAAATATTCGAAGTTTCTTTTCAGATTCTCAATCGCCACAAAAATGCGCAACTTTTTTCCAATTTAACCGACCTCGTATCTCTTACCGTTTCCAAGATACCAATGGTGAGCATCGAAATTTTCACCACCCTGTATAGAAAACTTTGAAAACAAAAATTTCCCTCGCTGACTCAAAATCATGATGCATTCATAGCCGATGAAAATGTTTATAAACCTTATAAATAAATAATAAACCATTGTTTCTCAATCGCTGTCACACTGTAACAAAGGTCTGGATATGTACTTTTATTTAAAAAAAAAGCATATAGCTTCATTAGATCAAAAGATATGATGATGTATAGTTTGGTATCTATGCGTTTTCCCTGTTTTAGATGAGTTTCGCGAGTTGTGCATTCTTTATTGTTGTTAAAGATTGTTTATATGTGACCGATCATCTTTAAACGTCGTCGGAATCAACCCGCAATAGTTGAGATTCGATTAACGAAATCATGAACTGGATATGTTCAACCGTTCGGAAGATACGTAATATTTAAGTGAATTTTGTTAAGCGAGGGGTTAAAAAAAAAATAATACAAGGAAAATAATCACGAAAATAAAAGCGGCCCAAATAGCCTCCGCCACTACGTTTGGCGAGGCTTAAAAAACTATTTGGTGTCCTTGGAAGGGGTCTCATTTTTTCAAATTAGTTATTATAAATCAAAATCACCCTGTAGATTCATGTATTAGATTGGCATTCCGAATTTAGAAATTGTAAAGTTCAAGTTTATCACCAGAATTATTCTAAAAATACCTATCTATTCGGTATCGTCCAGTCTGTATTTCAAGTGCATGCTATAATAATAATTATTATTATTATTTTTTTTTTTTAATACTTCAATAGATATAATAAATGATAGTTGAGTACATACTCATTTTCCTGAAATATAAAACGCACACTTAGTTTCTGACCCTTAGGCTCTCGACCACCAAGAGAGCATAAATTAAAGACTGATATAATTTATCTGAATGAGAATAAATATCAATCCAAACTGACGATTATTACTATGCATTCACCGTTAATTCGTAACAGAGTAGGCGAGGCTGAGATGTCAATTTTTTACCTTGCAAATGTTGTTACTCTACTCACTCGAGCGCCAGGGTTGGTTTAATAAATAAAATTACAAAACACATTCAAAGGTTCGAAAACGTTGCTTTTTGGTCTGTTGAAAAGAGTTCACTAATAGTGTTTTCGAGTCGCTAGAGCCGAGCCGGTTCGGCTCTGAAATCAGGGGATTTGATTGGTTTCCGAAAATCCCTGGCCAATCAGTGACAGCGATTTTCGAGCTGAACTGGCTCGGTTTTGGTGACTCGAAAACGCTATAAAGTGCTGAGAAAAAAACGAAAATAGAGTGGATCGAAGGACCATCTTTTGACCCTCCATATTTTCAAAAATAGAAGCTCTAATTTTTTTTCAACATCTTTCCGATACTTTTGGAGCATGTCCCTAACTGCGGTTCAATTTTCTACCTCAAGTTTTCAAACACCCTGTATATTTTCATGCACTATTTTAAGCGACTACTGATTTCTCACGGTTATTCTGAAAGAATAAATACATAGATTACGATGCCGCGACTGTCAAAGTACATCGACATTTTAGGGATTCGTTCAATATTCAATATTTTGAATATAATGAACAATACATTAAGCAATATTTTTGAATCCATCGTCACTCTGATACCTTTATTATTGCCTTTGCCTCTATAATAATAATAATATCGATTATTTCCGATTTTTGGGGGCTTTTACGTTACCTTTCTTTACCCTCAAACGTGACTCAATCAGATTTCTACGTTCAAAAACGCATTCCAGGACCCCAAGAACTTGAGAAATTATACCAGACACCTACTTTGATGGCCAGTAATTGATGATCGTCATCAGATTCAATCTAAATTCTCAATTAAATAAAGGCGACGATAACTTAATTTTTAGCAGTGCAATTAACGAAAGAGCTGCCTTGAGCTGATTTAGAACGTGTGATTGTTAAAACGAGTCATTTCCAAATTAACTGTTGCATAAATCGGAA
Organism: Anaspis maculata; assembly: GCA_949128115.1. Classification (NCBI taxonomy): domain Eukaryota; kingdom Metazoa; phylum Arthropoda; class Insecta; order Coleoptera; family Scraptiidae; genus Anaspis; species Anaspis maculata. Next base: position 21,690,623 of record OX421967.1, read on the forward strand.
TGTGTTAATTGACACTTAGCTTTGGAATGTTAAATCGCAAATTAGCATTCCTTTGCAGGTGATCAACTCCGATTTTTTTTTATACAGACCAGGAAGAGATTTCTTAAATTTTTGACCTGAAGTGGATCAGTTTGGCCAATAACAAAAATGTTTTTCTCAATTATACAATTAAAATAATACAGGTGTCCCAGAGTCCAAAACAATTTTCAGTTTTTCAATTTTTATAGAAATGGGAGGGGGGGGGGAGGGTGAGGCTTTGCCCCTTTTATTTTCATCATCTGATGAGATTTTAGTTGACTAAAATAATTTTCAAAGTATCATTACTCATTTTTTTCAAATAGCATACTCTCAATTTTATAAGGTTATCCGATAGCTTTTTTATCCTCTTCCATTTTTAATAGGGGTACCCTCGGGGGTACCCTACCCTTGAACTTCATATTTTGGAGATACATAATCGAAAGTTTTCACGCAATTTGCTATTTATTTTTCAAAAAACTCAGTCGGCCGTGATGAATGACAGACAAGTCAAATAGTACGCAGCTGTCAGTCAGTCTGAATATTGTCGAGCAAAGAAAAATGGCTTAAACTCAAAAAGAAATTAAAGTGGAATCCTGGATATCTGGATTCATACCAGAATATCATCTAAATCATTTCCTCTCGCGTAAAGCCATTTTTCTGTGTTCGACAATATTCAGACGGACTAACTGACAGCTGCGTACTTTTTGGCTTGTTTGTCATCCATCACCGCCGACTCAGTTTTTGAAAAAAAAATGCAATTTTCGTGAAAACTTCCGATTATCTCGAAAAATATGGAGTTTAAAGGTAGGGTTCCTCTAATAAAAATGAAAGAGGATAAAAAAAGCTTTCGGATAGCGTTATAAAATTGGAGGTTTGTATGTCATTTGGAAAAAATATACTTTGAAGATTTCGAAATTGATTTCTTTTTGAGAACAATTTTTATCATAAAATCGCAACTTTTTGACATTAGGATATTGGTCTTCGATTTGACTATCACCACGTCAGTTTTATCTCTTAGTTTTTTTAAACAATTTTTTCAAGCTACCTCTGAAAATGCGATTTTTTTCAATTTTTAGTTGGTAGCACTGCCACACAAGTGAAAAACAAAAATACAGGCATAAGACAGTTGAAAAAGCTGAACACAGAAATACAAAAAATATAGGGTGCTCAAGTGTTCAATTTAAAAAAATTGACGTTTTCATTTATCTAAGGCCGTTATGGGATAATTTCGCTAGGATGGACCAACCTGTATATAAGAATTTAAAACACACTTCATTTGATCAGATAATAAAAGTGAGAGAAGGCGAAGGAAGCTCCCCATCTTCAACCCCCCATATCTCCAAAAATTGTTTACATTTTTCTGACACATCGGAAGAATTTCTCTACACTTCTTTGGACTCTAGAGCGTGAATTCTGGGACAGCCTGTGATCTTTATTATTTTCCAATGATATTTTTTTTCCCACAATTTTACTAGAGAGCAAATTCTCTAGCTTTTCAACTTTGCTTTTCAGTTTTATGAATAAATGTTTTTTGCTTTCATAAATTTGCAATACGTACTCGTGAAGGATGTCCCTCTTGGGACTTTTATGATGGCTGGGAGACGGGTATCCGGGACTGGCATGGAGCGGTGAATGCTTCGGCACTAGATGAGTGATGGGCCTGTCGGGGCGTCTGCTCTTTCCGCTGGTGACTTTCGTTTTGCTCGAAGTTCTCGTACCTATCGGCGGCGTCTGTGATCTGCCAGCCAGACTGTTTGATCCTGATCCTGATCTATCACTTAACCTATCTGTAACAGAAATAAACACAATATTACAACTAGATGTGACAAACTCTCTTTTTAGTACAACAGCAAAAGATACATCTCCTGTTAAATTTAAAGTAAATATGAGTAATTTGGCGACTAAAATAATTTTTCAATGAAACAATCTGTTTTTTAGCAGACAACATAAGTGATTGTTATACCTTGTGGCAATGGCACTTTGGCCGATTCACTCCTAGTCTTCTTGACTTGCACGTTGCACGCCAACTTTTCCAGTGTGATCTCGCCGGTCACTCTGTCGATGATGAGCACACATTCCTTTTGGTACGGGCGATGGTTGCCTTTGAACACTGTCTGGGGGACCCCCGCTCCGTCCAAATGGGGCACGGTAACTGTCACCTCGTTGTTGCGGGCCACGTCCACGCTGGCTATCTTGTTGGTGTCCACCGAAGCTGGCTTGAAATCATCTGAAACGACAGAGATGGTAATTTCTCGGCGAAAGCGACAGGGCCTCGGCTACTCACATTTGATGGTGTGGAAGGCCGACGATTTGGGGTTGGTGAAGCTCTGGCCGATCTTGAGCTGTCTCACCTCGCTGCCGAGTCCCAGTTTTTCAGCCATCGTAACTCAAATCTGCTCAGAAATTGGCACCAGATGAGACATCCCGAGTTTGGTTAGGGGAACCCCGGATACGGCCCGCAGCTCTGTGGAAGTTTGCGGCAGGTTTAGGGGCACGTCGCGCCTGCAGTTACACGCCACGGTATCGAAGTGGCCCCCAGCTATCGCCCCTTGGAACTCTAGCATATGAGCATACGTATCCGAAATTATTGACCTACTTTTTGACGTTTCGCCTGACACTAGTGACAGCTGATTGACATTCGATTGGCTGGGGGGTTTTCCGAAATTAGAAATCGCCAATTCACTCACTCGCGGTCACCGTCGAATATTCTACAACGTTACGAGCAGTCATTGCACGATTTCCACGTGCAAACTGCGTTACGGTAATGAGATCTTCTGCTCAGCTCAAGTGAACAATCACGAAAAGGAAATGAAAGGGAATTAGATCTGGGGACTTTCACTTTCGGACGGGCATTGGCGCACCTGTGTCGGTAATACAGACGTCCAATTTTACCGGCTCCAAGGCAAATCACGGTTTTTCTTCGGGAAAATCGCGTTTTTTTCGCAATTCGTGAACGTTTCCCGGTTTTTCCAAAGCAACGCGAGCGTTTCAAGGGGTTACCGAGGGGTTTTTGGGGTTGCCATCGAAAGGGTGGGGGTGGTGTGGTGGGGGCACTGGCTCAAGTGAAAATGTCCGCCATGTTGTGGTGCTGCTGAGTGTTTTGCTGCTGTCAAATCTAATTTTCCTTGCCGAAAAACCAAGCGAAAATGGATGAGACAAAGGTGATCTACCACATAGACGACGAGGAAACGCCGTACTTGGTGAAAATACCCATATCGCCGGAGAAAGTGACCTTGGCCGACTTCAAAAATGTGCTCAACAGGCCCAACTACAAGTTCTTCTTCAAATCGATGGACGACGATTTCGGGCAAGTTTTCGTCTCGTTTCCGCCCCTCGGCCTTGCCCACTCGAATACTGCTTTGTTGGGGCTTCGAATTTGCATGCGTGAATTAGGTGTTAGAATCGGTGATTGTTGATCCAGAAGAGGCCATTAGCCTCCACCATAAACACATTAATTTCATTTGACAGCTCAGGATTTTACGATTTTGTACATTTGTGAGCTTGTGTGTGCAGTTGTCCTAATAATAAAACGTGGATTTTGATTACAGCGTGGTGAAAGAGGAGATCGTCGACGATGGGGCCCACCTGCCGTGTTTTAATGGGAGGGTTGTCAGTTGGGTAAGTGTCCCCTTTCCTTGAAAATTTCAGCCTGCAGACTGGTTGAACGCGTACTCCATCGCTCCCTACATGCAAAACGACCATGTGGTCAACTGATTTCTATTTTTGAGTTGAGTTTGGAAACAAAATTGACAGTTGACCTCCAAAGAACTGGCCGAGGAATTGACTGAATACTTTATAAAGTCAACTCTCAAATGACCATTTGACCAACTCAACAGCTTGATTAGCAAAATTTGTAGTTGGCTTTGGAAACCAAATGTTCATCAGTTTGAGCCACATGATTGGCTGAATGACTGGTTAATGGTGATATCAAATTTTAGTTTGTTAACAAACACTAGATTAAATTTTTAAGGTACATAAAATACAAATCTGATTACCCCAAGGAAAGATTATAATGGGAATAGAAAACACGGGGTGATTCAAGCGTGTCTGACCACCTTGGAGGTGCAGAATATGGAGGTGTAGTAGAGTGCCAGAAAGTTGTTGAAAACATCATATGTCTTTCAGTTTTGAACATATGGAGGGACAAAAGTTGGTCCTTCAATTGTTTCTATTTTCGTTGTTTCAAATGATTTTAGTGAACTGTTCATGGGAAAACACTGAGTACAAAAAATCAACCTCTGAATCTGTAATGAATTTCTGTTTTGTATACAGAGTGAGTCATGACTCATGGAAATGATGTTTTTATAATAGTGCCTGCAAATAGTCACACTGGTCCCACAACCTATGTAAAGCACAATAAAAAAACAATTCATTTCAATAGAATTCTTTTGTTTCTGTTTTTTTTAGAACTAAAATTTTGTAGCTTATGACTCACCCTGTATAGAAAACAGAAATGCAATACAGATTCAGAGGTCGATTTTTTGTACCCATTATTTTTCCATAAGCAGTTAACTAAAATCCCTACTAATATCTTTTGAAACAATGAAAATAGCGATCGAAGGACCATTTTGTGTGGTCACTAAGCCAATATCCACCAGAGAAAATATCTCAATTAGTTAATAATGATTAAATACGCTGGTGGAACTGGCTATTAGTTTTTTAACAAATTTCCAGCACTCTACTACACCTTCATATTACGCACCTTCAAGATGGTCCGACACTTCTGAATCATCCTGTTTGGCTCCATGCGATTATTTTGTTGCTAAAACACACATGGGATAGCCTCGAGAATAGCCTTTACATACAGGGTGTTTTTTTGGTTATGTTTGGCGCAAGAACAGGTGTTTCTCATTGAGTTGAAAAATACGAATTCGGCAGAAATAAACTATAAATAATGCGCTATAATATGGCCCCATCATCTGTGTTATGCAGGATGACCTATCAAACAAGCCTAAAACCGTTTTTTTCGGTCATCAGTTTTTCAAGAAAGAAAGGAAGTAAAGAAAAATAATAAACTTTCACCCTGTACACTGATTTGTAGCAGTTCCAGAGTTGAGGACTTTTGATTTGTTGAAGAAGGGACTGAAAGCTTGCCATGGTAAAGAAATCGTTTTTGTTTGAATTAATTCCAGCAGAGCACCTTTTTTTTCAATTTCCAATATACTAATATGTCTCTCTAGTAAACAAATTACAGTTCATTAACAAATGAGGTCAAGTGCCTGAAAATCTGTCTGTTACGTTTTCGTTGGGCCACTCTGGCACACGTCAGTGGTTGTCTTCGATTTTGTAATTAAACGGAAACTCCCTCGGAAACTCCAGTCGGACTCATTCAAAGTCAAGTGGAATCAGTCAAACAATGTGGAGGACTGCAAGCTATTTATGACCCACTAAATTAGGGTGGACCCTATTGAATAGAATTAAGAGTGCAGGTACTGTACCTTTTCAGTACAGAACAAGAGTATCAATCCATTGTGCGACATCCATTGAACAACTAGGTAGATTTATTGTGGGCTGTAAAACCTTCATCACTTGGTCATTTGTGCATGCAGGCACAAAACACAACAGGAAGGTGACAGATTGAACAACTTCCTAAAACCGATTTTAAAAAATCCATGTAATTCAAAATCACGATTCATTTTTGTTCAATTACTAACTTGTGATCAATTTTTGAACTTGTAGACAAGAATTTGAAAAAAAAAATCGATTGTGTCATCCAAAACTTTTCCCTCGACTTTTCCGACGAGTAGCAAGGAACGGATAGAAATTTTTGTACAGGGTGTCTCAAAAGTATCGCATTCCGAGTCCAGATCGATAAATGGAATCTACTCAAGAACACGAAAAAAATATTCAAAACAATTTGTGACGTTTATTTTTTAAGATATGGGGAGTCAAAGGGTGGGACTTCGCCCCCTTCTATTTTCATTAGGTTTGTTCCATCAAGAGGTTTCAAACTAGTCAGAGCTGATAAAAAACGAGAAATACAGTTTGTAAACTGATTTGGGCGCTTCTCATTGGCTCTGACTAGTTTGAGGTTTCTGATGGAACAAACCTATTATTCAAAGTGATTTTGAGGAACTGTTTACGATAGACTAATGCCCGTATTCATAGTCGTTGTCAAGCGCACCTTGTTCAAGTATCACTTTTTGTCAAGCTGTAACTCAAGTACGATTTCTCTTTCATGGACATATTTTTGGCTATTCCCGTGAAATGGTATTCCTCGAGGAAAGCCGAAGTTATGTCTATGAAACAGAATTCGTACTTGAGTTACAGCTTGATTTAAAGTGGTACTTGGACAAGGTGCACTTGACAACGACTATGAATACGGGCATAAACAGTCAAACTTATCAACCACCGGGTGTGCACTGAATCCCTGTTTGAGATACAGGGTGAGTCATAAATAACAAAAATTCAGTTTTCTCCAATTATATCTGTGAATTATTCCATTGCTTCCAAAAATAATTTAGAACAAGATTTGACTTTTCTCGTTTCCATGGAAAAATTCTTAGTGGCGTTTTTTGAAGGAAAATGAACTTGAAATTTTTTAATCACCCTGTACATCAAATCCAAGTTCAGTGCACACCCAGTGGTTGATAATTTTTACTGACTAGTCTATTACAAACAGTCCTCCAAAATGACTCAAACTTACAAAAATAGAGAGAAGCGAAGTCCCACCCTTTGATCCCCCATATCTTTAAACATAAACGTCTCAAATTTTTTGGAATATTTTTTTTCGTGTTCTTGAGTAGATTCCATTTATCGCTCTGGACTCGGAATGCAATACTTTTGAGACACCCTGTATAAGAAACGTCCCTTCGGGTGAGAAGTTGGATTTTCAGAGAAAAATTGAAACAAATTTGAAGCATATTCCCTATAATTGAACAAAAAATTCCCGGGAAAACTTGAATTTTCTGGATAAAGCTCGAAGTTTTTTCCAAATAGTCTCATTATAAAAATCGTCAATACACCTATTCCGTCGGGAAATTGTGAACTCGGTGCGCACGCAATATAACTTTATTCAAAATTGAGGTTGGCAACTCTAAGCATCGGCGCATTTTATCTAGTGTCAATGTCAATTTTCAAAATTTCACATTTCCGGAGTAAATCTGTGGAATTGTTAAGCCTAGTCTACAATATGGTCTTTAGTTGCAAATTGCAAGTTGCAAGTCGCAAGGTGGAAGTGAGGTTGGAATTGCAGTCGCTAGTCGCAGTTGTAGTTGGCTCTAGTCCAACTCTTGCGACTAGAGACTTGCAACTTGCAACTAAAGACCATATTGTAGACTAGGCTTTAGCGTCTGTTAGTAAAAGTCTGTTAGCACCAACAGGACACTAAAGCTAATAATAATTATGATTTACGGCACATGTACGATAAAATGTATGAAAGTCACCTGATAAAAATGAAAATTTCCTCAAAAATGGCTTCCCAGTTCTCATAGCCACGACCACAACGGCTCTTCTGGCGCCGCCCATAACCAGTGAAACACACCCTGTATACTATTTCCTATTTCACACTATAAGTTTTAGTTTAGTCCTTCCACATGAACCGTGATTCGAGGAACCAGGGCAAATTGTCTAGTTCAGCACTGTAGGCTTGCCGACTCTTTACCTCGAGCCTAACCTAGTATGGAACTGGCTTGTCCAGAAGTTATGTTGTCGGTCAAACCGTCACTGACATTGAAATGTTGAAATCTTTAAAAAATTGACTAACATGCCTAGAAATAGCGATTCGGGGGCTGCGAAGACGTGTTACTAGTTTAGACACCAAAACCAATGACAAATCGAAGGTAATGGCTACGTTTACACCGTGGCTTTGGTCCGCGACCTAAGCACTAAATTCGACCCAAATAAATTTAGTCCACGTGGTGTAAACGATTGTAGACAAGGACCAAATTAGGACCAAGTAGCTTGGGTCAGGTCGTCGGTTAGCCGTGGACCGAAGTAAATCTAGTTTTTATATTTATTTAGTTTAACTTCATATTTTAAAATAGGTCGGCCGCGTTAGGCTGCCGGTGAAAGCGCTGGAAGAGAAGAATTACTTTAGGTGGAATTTAGGTCAGTGCTTGGGTCAGTCCAGTTTTAGTCCACCGGTGTAAACGTAGCCATTCACATTCATTTCGGTCCAATACGAAACTTTAAACGACCGGGCTCTTCGAAATTTGGATTATTCAACCTTTTACACGTAAATCCTGCTGCGCATGGCAGACTGCAGTTCCTTGTTTTGTCCATGATTCTCCAGGCTTGGCGCGTTTTTTTGACTGGAGCAGGCCCAAAGATCTGTGCTTCCATTGCGACACTTTCTTTGGAGTGACGGTATCGCATTCTTTAGATTCAAGTGTCGAAAATTTACCCCCTTTTCAAGAGGTTAGAAATATTTTTTCAACTGTCAAATGTCACAGACTATCTTGATTTCTCTGTTTATTGACAAAAAATGAAAACAGGTCGGAAAATTACGCTTCATGTTTTAAAATAAAAAGGAGAATAGCGTCAGACATCATTGTCTCGCAAAAAAAATTCGTTCATCTGTAGGAGAAATGTGCGAAAAATGCGTTTCAAAATTGGCCCGGACAACATCGTGTGTCGTCGTGAATTATCGCACCAAATATTGCCAGTGCACCAGTGCACCGCAAAGTTTTGGGGATTTTCTATAGTTCAGATTTGAAAACTTGAAAACAAAACCCCTCAGCTCACTCAAATTGCACTTATGTTGGATATAGTACTTGGTGTTGGTAATTTCTTTAGGAGGAGTAGATAATAATATTCAATCGATTTTTGGCACAGTTGGTGTCGGCGGATGGCTCGAATCAATCAGACGGGGGCTCCCAGTGCACTGACAGCGTTACACACCAGTCGGAACAGAGGTTGCCCCCTCAGGCTCCTGAATCGATCTGCACGGACACCGAAAGCATCATCAGCTCAAGGCAGGGCAGAAGACACCACAAATACTCGTCCAGAATCAACGGCCATCTTCCTAGGTGGGTATCTATCTAAATAATGGAAAATTTTCAATTTACTTGTCTATTCTACAGGGTGTCCACGGTTTAAGTGCTCTGACTGTAGGTTGTATTCTTTGACCAAATGCAAGAAAATGTATATTATACATTTTTTTTTCCGACTTCAGTTTCCAAGTTACAACAGGGTGTCAAAAAATTAGAAAAAAAAATCTTTTTTTTGCCATAACTGAATAACTATGTACTATTTTCACGGAAACCAAACTTGGTACGATTGATACACTATTAATTGGCTTTCATTTAGGGTTTACCATCACTTTCTTGAAAAACCAGTGGCGTAGATATTAGCATATATTAGGGTTACCCACCAATTAACTCCGGTTATCTGAACGCCACTGAGATAAAATCAATCTTTGATAACATGTTCTGATTCTCCGGACAATTCTAAGCAAAAAAGGTACTTTTGGTCCGAAGCTCTAAAGTCAACCATTTTCGAGAAAAACTGCATTTTATGCTAAAAACCATGAAAATCGATCATAACAATAAATTGACTGATGAGACAGTAAGCTGCAGTATTATCGAAAGTATTAAAATAACTGAAAAGAAGACTTATTAGAAATTATTGCTAATGCTCAGTATTACTTACACTAATTACAAGATAATTTATTGAAAAATAAGTCAACTTTTTTTTCTGATTTTTTTACACCCTGTAACTTGAAAACTGAAGCCCGAAAAAAAAATATAAGAAAAATTTTCTTGCATTGGGCCAAAGAATACAACCCTATAGTTAGAGCACTTAAACCGTGGACACCCTGTATAATATATCTTCTATCATTTTATTTTCGCTATTTTGCTTTGCTTGATCACAGATGCTTAGTTTGTTTGATGTTATTATACCGCACTTTGTATATAACATTTGCACGAAAACAATGCATTGTCCATACTTCCTTCATTAACTAAGCTTTGTGTCGTCAAGTTAAATCCGGTACCTATAATCTATTCAAAACGGTTTTGAATCGCAGTAAAGTTGCCTTTGGAAAAATTTAAGTCATTTACTATTTTCTATGTTCAGAAGCGGACTTTTAGATGCGAATATTTACACGTCAATTAAATACCGCACTTGGTTATATCGCTTTCGTCAACTTCATCGATTACTGCGCTTATATACCCCGAGTGTTGCCTTCGGGAACATTCCACGCGTTCTCCGGCAGATTTCAGCATTAACCGCCAGTATAGATTTGCAGATTCGCGTATATTCTGACAAGCTCTCGATCGCGGCACCTCCGCCCATTGTGCAGATGTGTCTTACTCGCGCATCAAGATCTCCAGCTTGCTCGACGAATCCTGAACCACCGCGTTTGCTCTCGAATGTACTGGCATCGCACGAGAGCCTCACAACTCGTAACACTATGTTAGCAACGTGATCACCCTTTACATGAGTAATCTCTCGGTTCAGATTTGACAGTCCCACCGAAATTTGTTGGAATATTCGCACATAAAAATCCGCCTTAATGCCGCCATCAGTTCAACATTTTGAAGCATGGTCATGGATAATTTGAAATGATGCTTTTTCGTCAGTAGCATGTCAGTTAGTAAATAGAGCTCAGTCCAGTAACTCATTAATATTACTCAAATTTGGAGTAACGATCGCAGCTCTTCCATAGTATCCATTTTAACCCCTTCCCGTCTTCTCCCAACAATTGCCTCAGACTTCTGTCTTCCATAAACGACTGCTGACATGATCTTCTCAAGTGCTCCAACGTCCTGTTCGAACATGAGTGTGATAATACATATTTTTGAATTCGGTTGAAATCTTCTATTTCATGTAGAAAAATACAAGGATGTTCGATTCATACATTTCTTTGAATCGTATGTTATTGACATGTTAGAAATGCGACTTAAAAAATAAGAAAAATTATCCAAAGAAAATTTTCGCCCGAGAAAGTTTGTTGAGAATAAAAAAAATGGAGTTATAAATGAGACACAGAGGGTATCTCGCAGGGTTTCTCTCCCTTTATTTTCCCGATTCTCAAGTATTTCGGCCATTCATAAACTTCCCTTCAAGTGAATCAAGTGAAAAATTCCGACGCACAATATTTTACGTTGCAGAGTATACGAGACTGCATCGATAGTAAGTTCCGACCTGGAGACAACGAGCTTCCAATCAGAGACGACAGGCCGTCACACCGCCCTCTCGGAATGCTCCAGCGTGAGCAGACTGCACGTGGCCGGTCGCAAACGGCCCCAGAGACGACGGAAACCCCGCCTGCAGGCAATGTCGAGGACCAGCTCGTATTCGAGCATCACCGATTCCACCATGTCCTTGAACATCATCACGGTGACCTTGAACATGGACACCGTCAATTTCCTCGGCATATCCATCGTCGGCCAGAGCAACAAGGGCGGCGACGGCGGCATCTACGTCGGTTCGATCATGAAAGGGTAATTCACTTCACTCTGTTTTCGTCCTCATTTTTCTGCAGTGTTTCTTTCCAACAACTCTTTCGTTGGTTCTGTTACGGATAAAAATTGTAATAATGACGATAATTTTTGTGAAAAGTACAAGACACTCCCTTTTGCTGGTGTTCTGTTGCATGGATGGAGTTAGACTAATACGAATTACTTTGTACTTGAATACTTTGGACATCTGATTAGTAACTGAAGGAAAAACCCCTACCAGATTGAGGGAGCATCTTGGAATACACACTTTGCGAGTTTGCGTGTACAACACCAGACAACACTGTGGCTCAGAGTCTGAGTGGGTTGCAAAACTTTAAAAAAATGCGGCTCTACATTCCATTGAGGTACTTGGCTCACAAAGCGGAAGGTTAGAGCTCCCGTTCTTTGTATCCACTACCCTGTTGTCGCGGACCCTTAGAGGTCCGAGGTGATGGGGTAAGCATCTCGCCTTAGACAACCGCCTTATTACCCCTTGTCCACACAGAACTCAGGCACCCAATTATTTATAGCGACTGTGTTGGTCGCTTGCCGAAAGGTTAACGACAGCAGTAAATTTTTCATCACTGCTGCTGCGTGGATTCGAACGCACTACCTTTAGATTCGCAGTCCAGCGCTCCAACCGTTGAGCTATCGCCGGCTTGCAAAACCTTAACCTCAGAAACCGTCTCTCATCCACCTTCGTAACGGCGAATTACCTTTTCAAGTTCAGAGACCGGAATCGAGGTTTTTTCTGTAGCGCCGCCCCCGTGACACGCGGCTGGTCACCGAAATTTTCTTGTCCCAGCATACGTGAACGCCCGACGAGTCACTGAAGCAAAGTTTCAGCTAGTGATAGATTATAAAACCAAAATAAACTCGAAAGTTATTGAAGAAAATAACACGATAACGTTAACTACTGACAACCCACGTCAAAGGAAATAATTTCAACAGGTGTTATGTCGGGGTTGTCACGTGTCGAGTGTATATGTGGCGTAAATGCATCAGCGTCCGCTGTTCCCAGTGATTTTGCTCAGGAAAATGATGGAAAACCCTAACTGATGACTAGCTTTTTTTTGTTGCCTTGCTTTTTACCGAATTTTGATTCACATTCATCAGGTAGCTTTTGAGTTAATAAATTATAAACTTTATCGTTTCATAACTTCAGATAGATGACAAATGGAGCATTACTTTTTAAACTATACTGAATTCAGTTTTTCAAGCGCCTTCCTAATGCTTTGTAATTTCTTGACAGTCACACTTTCATTTAAGAGATTACAGCCAGAAACTAATTAGCACATTCCATTCTGGAACCATATCTATATACCAAATTTCAACTCACTCGGATCCGGTTCGGCAGTTATCGTTACAGCTTACATACATACAGACAGACTTCACTCTAGAAATGGTCTGAATCGTCTTGAAGGACCTCGAAACGGATATATCTGTCGTCATCTATTTTGTTTCTTCTGCGCGATCACATTACTTTCCCATCCATGTTGATGGGGTCGGGGAAACTAAAAATAGAATCAACATTACAAACTTTCTTGCTCGTTACAGGGGTGCAGTCGCTCTGGATGGAAGAATAGAGCCTGGTGATATGATACTTCAAGTAAACGATGTCAATTTCGAAAACATGTCCAATGATGAGGCCGTTAGAGTATTAAGGGAAGTCGTTCAAAAGCCAGGGTAAGTAAAAACATAAAGATTATAAAGCAGTAATTTATTGAGATGTTGTGCAGGCAATGGCATTAATGCTAAAATAATGCCGTTGCGTGTCACTTACTTGCGATGTTTGGCAAGGACGCGAGTACTTGGACTTGGACATAAAAAACCTGTTGTGTAAAAAATACATATGCGTGATAATTTCCGATTATTACAGTTAGGTACTCTTTTGTTGGTTCTCAACTTTAACCACGCAACAACCTTCATCTTTTTTCTCCAAACTGGTGGAATTTTCGTGTGGTCTCACGTAATACTGTATGATTATTATTTTGTTATTACTTCGCCAAGACCAAAATAAACATATTACAGAGTGGTGTTTTTACGTTTCTCCAACGCGTTAAATTTTCTTTTGTAGTAGGAGATAAAACATTAACGCCAGTAGATCCATGCAGTATTTCCATAACCAGAAGTTGACCTCAGGGTAAAGTTGAACGGGTATGGCAATACTGGACCTTGTTGAAACCAAACCAAAGCACAGGAAATAAACAACTGTAAAGAAACTATTTGCTAAGTAGACAAAAATTGAAGAGTTGAATTCTTACAACTACTCAACTGAAATTATTATTCACTCTTTTTCGTCAGAAATAAATAAAGAATTGTTTAACCTAAAATTATTTTTTCGAATTAAAAGTTTGCGGACGCCCGGACGGTTTCAGTATGTAACGCGAAGATAAAGGAACTGAAGAGTTTATTCTATGTAATGTTCGTTATTTACAGTCCGATCAAGCTTGTGGTGGCCAAATGTTGGGATCCCAATCCCAAGGGCTACTTCACAATACCACGAACAGAACCAGTGCGTCCCATCGATCCAGGTTAGTAATTTTAATTTACAAGTGCAAAATACAGTATGTTCACGAAGTTGGTACATTTCTTCAACAAGATGTAGTTCACACGTATAAAAACACTAAAACAGAAAAAAAACAACACTTGAAAGTAGGGGACCATATAGCGCGTGGTACATCGCCCCAGGCGAGATGAAACTCGACTGCAGCAACGCAACGCGAAGCAAAGTCAAAATTTGGATGGGTCTGCCTCCACCCAATTTTGAACAAACCAATAAATCTCTCTCGGATGGCCTCAGGCAAGCTTTTTCGGGTATTACGCTTGCAACCGGCTGTACGGCAATGTGTAGAGGATCACCGCCAGCGTAGGCGGGGGATGGTCTAGTCAACAACGAATCAGCGCAGGCACAAGGTAATAATATCCCTGGAGCTGCATTGGGGATGTGGCGAAATTCCGATGAACCGTGCGCTTGGCGGCCCCAGCGCTTGTATGGACCGACCATCAAGCATCCAAGCATCGCATTGCGGCTTGTTGAGTCCAGCGAGGTCTACGTGCCAGTCGCCCACTCCTCCCATTGAATCCAGAATATTTAGATTATAATTAAAAAAAGCATCAAGACAGCAAATGTTAACAGTCCTGAGCGGTAATGAAGAAATTACACAGAGAGCTCTTCTGCAATTTCGGACTCGTATTCAGGGACTGAGCGTTGGATAAGGTTATTCTAAATGCAAACTACCAGTTGTTTGAAGAAATGCCCTGACTTCGAGAAGACATTAAAGGGTTCTGTGTTGCAATAGGCTATGAAAAAAGTACAGGATACAAATTGCATGTGTTCAATAGTTATTATTGTGAACAGGAGCCTGGGTGGCGCATACGGCGGCTGTCAGGGGCGATCCAGTGGCGCGTCCTCCTAGCAGCTCCACAGTGTCCAGCACATCCATAGCCAGTACCATACCGGCTAACGAACGTGAGTGTCTCCTTGGTCCTGGTATGTACTATACTCGCACATTCAAAATTCTTTCTCGCACTTTGCATCCACATTCAAGTAAACTCTCTTGGTAATAAAAAATCGAACGAATGATGTGTGTAAAATGAAGAAAACTACAATCGAAACAATTTTTCAGACCTAGAAGAGCCTCTAACCGTCAACACGCCGATGTCCACCGTCGTCCAAGCCATGCAGCGTCCCGACAGCGGCCTGGAAATACGCGACAGGATGTGGCTCAAGATCACAATACCGAACGCCTTCATCGGCACAGACATGATCGACTGGCTGCTGGCCCATGTGACCGGTTTCCAGGAGCGGAGAGACGCCCGCAAGTACGCCTCCCATTTGCTCAAGGCCGGATTCATACGGCACACCGTCAACAAGATCACCTTTTCCGAACAGTGCTACTACATTTTCGGCGATCTATGCTCTGCCATGAGCAATCTCAAAATACAGGGCGACACCGACTCGGTGGGTCCGCTGCCCAACGTGCCCAATTACATGCCGTACAGCGGGACGTACAACCCGCTGGAGTACATGCCGATGCCGTTCTACACGGCCAGCGAAAACACCGTGTACGGCTACAACAGGGAGGAGTCCGTTTTGAGCGGAAGCGGTAAGCCTGTTATTAATTATATCAACTACTAGCCGTGGAGTACGTCATTATTAACCTAACCTACCTGTACCTTGTACACTCGGCAGCAAAAATAGCGCCCTTTTGATTTATGACGAAGACGACTATTTGCTTGGCCTGCTCTGCCGTAGTAGGTGGATATGTATTCGAGATGAATACAGCGATGCCGCCATTGTAGAGAAGTTAGTGAACAAAGCGGGTGTTGGGCCGACGGTCTTTTCTTTTCTTTCTACCACAATGAAACGATATTTAAATATTTTGTAATTTGTAGGTTACAACTTGAATGCCTTATTATTATTGTATTGCGGGATCAAACTTAAACGTTTTGATCCATGCGGACCAGAGGAGTCCGCTCCCTGCAACAACCGCATTCCAAACTTGAGTACTGTGCGGAGGGAACATAACAAGTGAACGAGAACAAGTGCATTGTACAAATCGTGTAATTTACACACGGAAAATAAATGAACTGGGAACACAATCGAGACGAGATACGACGAACAAGATACGAGAACGCTCCTCGGTTCGAAACACAAACAGTACTCGCATAGGGCCGCTTACAAACTAAACTGGAAATAGTTGAAGACTCTCCCAAGTGAAGACGGCATAAGGCCACCGCAATATAACAATTAAATTCAAAACGCAACGTGCCGGATCTCGCTAGCTTTCTCGCAAATAGAAGAAAAATGAAAAAGGACTTCCCTGTGGCCGACGTGTGTTGCCTAAGTCCTCTCGTCTCCGTTTCTGCCGCTCTCAAGAGGTGATGAGCCATTCTGACGGATGTTTCCTTGGCGTCGGCCCGTAACTCCCGGACGCTAGCTCAGCCGGAAAGTTGTCGGTTATTCAAAACACAGGGCGCCCAGGCCAGTCGTAGATTTGGCTGACGCCTGGTGATGTGGGCCTGAGGGAACTATCCATCCGTCGGGCGCCGTGGATCTGGGGAAAGACAACAATAAAAACGGATCGGTACATACACAAAGCGGCTATCCGGCATACGTCAGAAGCGAAACCCAACCATTATACACTAATCAACACTAGAACAAGCAAAAAATACGGTCGCGTGTCAGCTTCGGTCTTTTTAGGTTAGGGTGTGTGACAGTCTGTCACATTAACAGTTGGTGGCGTCGCGAAACTCGCTCTTATCGACTTCAAGCGTTCACCAGGGCCGCGATTCTGTACTCTCCTACCGACACTTGTCGGTGTCGGTAGCTAAGCAGGAGCAAATTTGATTGGTTCTCACCCTAGCTACCGATCCGATAGTTGTCGGTAGGCAAGTACAGAATCGCGCTCCTGCTCTTGGATTTTCGCCGAGGCGGGTAGGTTGGCCCATCGATACATAAGAAAACCACTCAATTTTAATTATGCAGCCGACGATGCAAGTGGCGGCGTAAGTTCAGTCGCGAGCACGGCTGGCGGCGCAGGGAGCGGCTTTCGGCCGGCCAACACGTCAGCGGCTAGCCGCGAACAATCGTGCTGGCGTCCAGCGGGGAGCGATGAGAATCCAGGTGGAGGCCACCGGTGCCGTGGAAGGTCCGGTGAGCAGTGGATGATGAAACTCCAGCAGTGGTGGAACGTGTAAAATAGCGACAGCCGGCGGCGGTTGAGACTCTGGCGGCGGTAGAACGTGGAAAATAGCGACGGAAAATGGGAACTCTAGCGGCGTAAAACGTGGAAAACAACGAGGGTCGGCGGCGGTGGAAACTCCAGCGAAGGAAAACGGCGACGGTAACTGTGACAGCGAAGAATTGTCCGCGGGAAATGAGCCCCCAAGAACGAATTAACAAGGATTTGCCCTTCCGTAGTGCAAGCAGTTCTTTATTTACCTGTAGAAGATGAGCCAAGGCCTGCTCTACTCGTGCAGCATGATCGTTACAACTTCGGCGACAAAAAAGAGCGAGTTTTTCGCTCGAAACGGTTTATATAGCTTGCGCTTATCGCTGAGAAATTTCACTGCTAAAACACGAGTTTCGGCCGGCAACGTAAAGGGGGTGGTGGTACCACCAAACTGCCCAGAATGTAACCAGAAAATGGCACACGCGCAAATGGTGGTGTGTTTTGAAGCGAACCACCGCTCGTGCAAAAATTCGAACGTATCAATTGGAAAATGAAAATGCTCGACAAGTCCAATACAAATGGCGAGTCCAGTCCCTGTCGACACTCACCATTGTTGAACGTTTGAATAGTTTATTGAAGGGCAATATAATGCTTAATGATGAACAATTAATGAACAAGGGCTGCTTTGCTCTATTCATCTCGAGGAGTACTACTACTACCCACTACGGTAGAGCAGGCCAAGCAAATAGTCGCCTTCATCATAGATCAAGTGGGCGCTATTTTTGCTGCCGAGTGTACCTGTGCCTTGAGATTACAAGACGACGGCTGCTGATGGTCCGATTGAAATCCTTTTTACTGAACATTCATTGCTAGTAAAGAGGCGACTACCTACCGCGTACGACAGCCTTGTGCAGGAAGTAGCTGCAACGTTTGCATTTGAGATTTTACACGGAGGACTCAAAAGTCTGGTCTCGTGGCTTTATGATCCCTTTCATTAACAGACAAGACAATATTGGTTTTACATTTCCCCTGTTTTTTTTTACAGGCGGCTCGTCGAACGGTTCCGATCACTTGAAGGACGCCGCCGCAGGACACAGCAGCGCCTCCGACAGCGATCTGACGTCGCTGGGGCCGCGTTCCGCCATGCCCATGGGTGGCATCGGGGACAGGGGCGGCGGCGTAGGCGCCACCGGCAACGGCAACGGATCGTCGAACGGCTCCGACCAGAGCAGCGGCACCCAAGTGGCGGCCCAGTCCAAAGACATTGCCGGTAGTAGACAATCCTTTAAGATAGCCATGGGAAATCCATGTGAGATGTTTGTCGATGTCATGTAGTAGTTGTATTTGCTCGCTCTAGACACCCCGCGTATCGTTGGAATTTATCCTTGTTGTTGATGTTGTTGTTGTTGTTGTTGTTGTGGATGTATACCTGCTGCTAAGCTGCTGCCGCCGCACACGTCAGATTGCTACAAACATCAGCTCAGTTCAGATTCTAGTTAGTAGACAATCTTGGTGTTGTGTGTGCGTTTATGATTATGATGCACGAATGTTGTTTGTTTTGGATGTGCCTGCTTTCATCACTTATTTCAATTTTTTCATCAAATCAAAAAAAAAAAGAGGAATGGTACGATTCAAATTGCTGCGTATGATTGGGGAATAGTTTGGCATAGTGGAGTTTTAACAGAATGTCTTAAGACTGGCATGGATATAATTATGAATGTAGGTTTTTGTTTTGGTTTTAAAATTGTAGAATCAATAGATGACGTCATCTTGCGCAACGGGATTGATTCGGTAATTGTGGGTGGTTAACCAAACGATCAGATCAGTCACTTGAGTCATTTAGCCAATAAGCATATCATACAGTAACAAGTTGATTTGTTTTCCTACAAATCAGTATGTTGCGAGTGGAAAACTACTGGTAAATTTACTTAAAATACGGCTTCCAAAGTCTCACGAGCTAAGCTGACTGCGTACTCAGAAGAATCGGCAGTAGAAAGTGTTGAAGCATGCTTAGTTTTGGTTTCAAAAGAACTTCTGATCAGCTCTTTCGAATATGACAACTTTAATGGTAGTTTTTTAAGCAATAAAAAAAAGTAAGGGCTAAGTGCTTGTGTTTTTAGGTACAGATTAATAATTACATACGGAATCAACACATTTTTCAACTAATTCCTCTTTGCGAATGGGAACTGTTTGGCTTCAAATTTATAAAAATCAAAAAACTTTGGCAATCTCGCTATAAAGAAAGTGTAATGATAATGATTACTGTCTAGTTCAGTTTGATTAAAATTGCAAAAATCTGAACACAGTTGTTTCGTAAAGTAAACAAATTGATCAAATTGAAGGTCAAGTTCGTGTTTTTCATCCTTGATTCAGTAAGAATTGATGTCCCACTTGAAAATTGAATTAGTCAAAATTTTAATATATGTATTTCATAAAATCATGAAATTTTTTTTTTTTACATATAAAATTTTTTAGATGTTTTGGGGATGCAGAAATTTTTAAAATAGCAAGTACCACGATTCTGACATTGATTTTTAGGCTTTATTGTGCACAAAGGACTAATTGGCTACCTGGTGAATTCTTGGGTACAAGGTGTTTACGCGAGACGGACAAGTTTGCAAACACCCTGTATATTTGAATAAAATTATACGGAATCAAAAAATTTCTAAAATTCTAGAGGTTTAATGTATATTTGTAATAAGGATAACAATGTGCATCGATTATGGTGATGAAATACAGTGTTTTGGAAAAATGCAAAAAAAAAGCGACACTCGGTATCATGGCACAATATAAAAAATTGGACCCCTTATATTTTGAGAAATGAATATCCATTTTTTCCAAGATATCTTCTCTGCGTTGTCAAGTTTTTAGGAATAAAATGATGCCTTAGGGCTCGATTTCAAGTTGGATATACGCCTGCGCAAGTGTAGCAGCGTAAGTCCAGTCACCATAGCAACTTAACAAAATCCGACGCGATGATTGGCTTATCGACGCAATAAATGAATGGCGAAGGTTGCGTCTCTGACTTGGATTTCAGCCTTTAGGCTTCAGGGGATAAGTATGGTGTTCAAATTCACTTGACTTATAAAAAATGATTTCAAGTTATTTTAATTAGTGACTTGTAGAAAATCAAGTTTACTTTCGTGTAGTATTATTGTTTCGCTTTAAAATACTCAAGTGATTGGTGCTTCAGCCACTGCCTCCAGCATACTGAATGTATCTCTGAACTCGCTGCACTAGATGACGTCATGATTTTGCCGTTTTTATCAGCTAAAGGTTAGATTGAAGAACGACTTTAGCGGTTTTTTGGTTTAAATTAGGAAAAAAAAATTTGAAGCTCCTGGTCAGTAGGATCATAGCCGACATTGTTTTTAAAAGCAGAGCGCGTTTTGCTAGAGATTGGAAAACATGGTGTTTTGGACCTCTGCCGTTTCACTTTATAGTTTTGTACTTGAGCGTTCGCATGTGGCCAGCTCCGTGGTTTCACGAGGGTAATGCCAGACAGATAATTTAATTTGAACTACATATTTTAATGGAATGATCTGCAAATTGGAAGTAATCAGTGCGATAGCGTTGATTCGAGAGACCACCACATCCTCGTTAATGGAATGTGGTTCATGACGCATCGCCCACGCTGATACTGGAGGCTCCTTTTGTTTTGTTTTCATAAACTTTAATTTAGGATTTTTGACTGAAGTAAAATGATTAAAGTTTTGACTCAAGTCCACCATTCGTGCAGGGCAAATTGAATCGTGCATTTTCTGAGGGCCGCAAAAGCTGAACATTTCTACTACGCGGCTCGAGTTGTGCAGAAAATGAGCGTTTTTTGACATGTGCCGGGTCATATTTGAAAAGTATCAACTCGTAATTATAGCTCCTGATTCCTAGTGAATATTTTTTTGGAACAAAAACAGGTCGATTTCATCGAGGCGGACATCTAAAACCATTGACGAATTTCTTTAATCCCTTCGCCCTTCACTCACCTCAACTTTAGCATTGCAAATGGCAACACCGACTTTTTGATACGTCAGATTAAGAGTTCTCTTTCTAAAAAAAAAAGATGATAATAATAATAAAAAATTACCTGTTTTTGCTTTAAAAAATTATTACTAGGAATCGGGAGTTATTACGGGTGGATAGTTTTGAAATAATCACCCGGTATTTATTATTATTATTGTGATTGATGAACGGTATTATGAACGCATCGAAAAATAGAGAAAAACAGAGCGTTTTATGTGATGAAATTTACTTCCGTGTTACATACT